>OX467111.1:15492293-16116043 GCA_950106695.1 Biston stratarius
TTTTGGCTGCTTAAAAATTTAGTCGGAACCTTTTGTTCAAATACTTCTATAAACATTTGCTGGCGTTTATATATAAACATATTTTTTCTTAATAGTGAATAGCTATTGCGCTATAAAGAGTGTATGGGTTTTGACGTAAACCAACCAAATTTTGTCTGCCAGAGCTGTGGGGCGTGGGTTCGATTCCCGCCAAGGACAAAACATTTTATGGTATAAACAAATGTTAGTTCTGTGTCTGGGTGTTCTGTATGTATTATAAGTATGTATTTACAAAAAAAAAAAGGTGTTTATGTATTCTATCAGTTACCTGACTTCCATCACACATGCTCTGTTTAGTTTGGGGTCAGATGGCGCTGTGTGTAACGAGTCCTATGATGATATTTATTATTTAAATTGACCTCATTTCTACATTATAGGAAATATTTCGTTATAACGACGAAGATATAAAGAGTTTATACTGTGTAACAAAAAATAATAAAGTACAGAAAACGTTATACGTAAATGTTACAATAGTTTGCCCTAAATTCCACACAAGAGTGGCCTACATTGTGGGATCCAGACTTTTTGTTAGTATAAAAAAAAAAGAAAAAACCGCAAATAAAACTTACTTAGTCTTGAGCATCTTTTCCGGCGTGATAAGGTCGGTTTCGGCTCGGCCCGAGCCCAGATCGTTCCTGCCTTCGATACTGGCAGTCTGATCAGTCGTAGTCGGGTTAAAGAATGTTATGTTACCATCTAAAGTCGATACTGCTAACTGGAAAAAACAAGTTTATGTCTTAACACAGTGATAGTTTGACAAGTATTGTATCGACGATAGCTCAGTGGTTAGCGTTGTTGGTTCACACGAAGTTAACGTTACCGTCACAGTACATTTACTTTCGTAAATACTGTCGTATTATGTTTGTCCGGATTTTTTTTAATTCATTTGAAATTAATAGTAGCCGCCATAACTTAAACACGAGAAATAAAGATAAAATTGTGACACCAAGATTCAGGTTATCTAAAGCTAATAAGTATTTCTCGTGAATTGCGTTAGATTCTATAATAAAATCCCACTTGAGGTAACTAAAATGTCCTATAATAAATTCAAAGATTCTATAAAGCAGAGGTTAATTGGCAAAGCCAAACTATAAGGTGGCTCATTACGTGGAAGACAGGAATATATGGTTGTAGAAGCTTCTCTCTGCACTTGCATCCCCCTGGCTAGGTGACAATTGTAGTAAGGATGATGTATTAATATCTATAACTGTAAACTGTATAAACTGTAACCTAATATGAAAAGAAAGATCCACAAAAAAAAATGCCTTGCTGAGTTTCTTGCCGGAGTCTTCTCAGTCGAAGTGTAATTACGAGCCGGTGGTAGATTCAAAAATGTAACTTAACGCTCATAAGTGCCTTACCAGGGCGTAAACTGAATAAATTACTTTTTGATTTTGATTTTGAAGGGCTTGGGTTCAAACCCCAACAATAAGCTGCTGGTGAAGAAGACCTAGTGAGGTCACTATAACTTACGGCTTAGTATGATTACCTCATCTCCATCAGGTCTGAAGGCGACTTGCAGCACATCCGATGTGAGTTGTATAGTCTCACATTCTGAGCTGGACTCGACACAACTCCACAGCTTCACTGTTTTATCCCAACTTGCTGAGGCCAGACGGGAACTGGCCAGTGAAGGGCTGAAGGCTAACGACGAGACGGGCGCTTCGTGACCGCTTAACACCTATAATATAAAATTAAAAATAATTTAATTTAGAAAACTTGCATAGGACAAGTATTATACCTACTAGATCACATAAAAATTTTAGGGGCCATCCATATATTACGTCAGACGAATATTTTGACCCCTCCCCCGTTTTGTTACAGCCTTCCCCTCCCTGGTGTGATGTCATATATTTTGCAATTTTACATCAGGCAATTATTAAATTAAAACAGTAGTTTCGAAATCATATTTATTTCCATTTAAATTAGTTTTTAATAAATCAAATAAACTAGCCAACAAAACAATTTAAACATTATACATATTCAGATAGAGTTGAAAAATTTTAAATTTCGCCTTTTAAATATACGTATTAGTTTTTGAAATGTGACGTCACGAAATTTAGGACCAGTCCCACCCATCGTCACACACACACACAGTGTGAAAAATAAATTAACTGAGGTGATTCGAACACTCATTTTGTGCAGTTCAACTGCAGACACCTTGCTCAGTACACCACAAAAATTATTAATATATTTAGTAAATAAATAAAGCATTTCGAAACTTGACACAACACAAAATCGTGTGTTAATTTTGTTTGTTTTCTTTCTCTTTTCTCATATCATTTTTACAAAGAGCCATTACCAAGAGAGTTACTACATTATGTTTGTCTTATACCATTAATACTTACTTCCAGCAATTTCCCGAACTTGACCGACCAGAGGAAGATCTCAAAGACATCCTGTCCGCCAGCTGCACACAATTCACTGCTGCCATCAAGCGCCACACAACTGAACTGAACTAGAGACGGTGACGTCAGCGTACGGAAGTTGCGGTACCTGTGGGAAAGTTTAACTTTAGCTGGGATGGATGTTGGCGCTGAATGTGAAACCGACGGATACACGGAAAACCCCAAACTGAATGTTGTCCGACTTGAACATTCATTTTCATTCATTGCCTTGAAACCCGAACTTATTAATCTTATTTAGACTGCCCTCTTAATTTTAGGGGAATGTGAATAACTGCTTTAAGAACTAGGGCGTGGGTTCGACTCCCACCAACGCAACCATTTATGTAATGATAAATGTTTGTTCTGTACCTGGGTGTTTCGTATATTTTATAAGTACATATATGTACATTTTAAAAAAATGTTTTTTTTTTTTTATGTAACAGTAATGAGATGAACGAGACGCTCTCCTGATGTTAAGAGATAACGCCTGTCCATGACCATGACGATACACAGAACTTTGAGTAGTAAAACAAAGTCCAGAGCATCGCTGCCTTGGCGCTCATTACTTTGAGACTAGATAGTTAGTCTCAACAGCCCAGTAATTTCGCTAGCTGCAGTACCCTTCAAACCAGAACACAGTAATGTTTACACACTACTGCTTAGCGGCAGAAAATCTGGTACTGCGGTGGTACCTACACAGTAGACGACCTCCTGCTAAGGAAATCTACCACCAAGAAAATGTAACCAAGTATGTTAGATATCTGGTTCCCATTAAAAAAAAAATACAAATCAGTTCAACTATCTTCGAGTAAATGAGTAACATATATATTAAAAAATATGTTGTGATGAATTGAGAATCTTCTTTTTTTGATGTCGGTAGAAAAATCACATGGTTTACTTGGTGGTAGATCTTCTTAGCAGAGCCGGTCGCCTAGGTAGGTACTATCGCAGTACCAGATATTCTCCCGCCAAGCAGTAGTGTGTAACCATTACTGTGTTCCGGTTTGAAGGGTACTGCAGCTAACGAAATTACAGGGCTGTTGAAACTAATCATTGAAAGTCTCAAAGTAATGAGTCTCTTTCTCAAGGTTCTGGAGAGGGTTTACTTCGTGTCATTACTTTCATATAAAAAAATACACATTAAATACCAACAGTTACAATAATTCTTACATTTGACAGTTCTGTATCCCTTACCTGGTAAGATCGTAACATCGCACGGTGCCGTCCAGAGATGAAGACACCAGGAACTTCTTGTTGGAGCTGAACACTATGTCTGTCACCGTCGACTTGTGCTCGTCGAACGTCACGAAACAGAAGCCGTTGGTTGTGTTCCACACTTTTACCTGAATTTTAGAACAGATAAACATTTAGAGAGACAAAACATGTAACTTTTTAGGGTTCCGTACGCAAAGGGTAAAACGGGACCCTATTACTAAGACTCCGCTGTCCGTCCGTTTGTCTGTCACCAGGCTGTATCTCATGAACCGTGATAGTTAGACAGTTGAAATTTTCAGACTATGTATTTCTGTTGCCGCTATTGTTTTGTTGTATAACAACAAATACTATCAAGTAATTAAAAATAAAATTTTAAAAAACCCCCTACGCTCCTATAGTTAAGAACCACCGCAAGGAAACTGGCTTTCAAATGAAAAAAAACCGCATCGAAATCGATGCATCCGTTTGAGAGCTACGATACCCCAGACAGACACACACACACACAGACAGACAGACAGACATCGACGTCATAACACCCCTCTTTTTGCGTCAGGGGTTAAAAAAACAGAGTGAAATAAATATTTAAGGGGGCTCCCATACAATAAACGTGATTTTTTGCCAATTTTATAGATAATGGTACGGAACCCTTCGTGCGCGAGTCCGACTCGCACTTGGCCGGATTTTTTTGTTTAAGCATGTTCACACAGTTACGGCACAATAAGCAGGAATTCTATATATCTTATTGTAAAATATAATTATTTTAATTTATTTTATTAAGAGGAAACCAAAGCATGGTGGTAGGGTATTTTCTAGTACTCGACTGGCTAGCTACCACCCTCAAGTAGAAAATCGGCCGCGAAGCATCTAACGGTGTGCACCGGTAGTCTCACTTGAGAGCCAGTTCCATTCCAGACACTTAACATAAGGTGAGCTGTGATCAAACACCTAGCTTGTCGTTCCTATTAATAACAAAAACGTGTAAAGGTAAGGCCCCCAAATGAACTAACCTTGCCGTCATATCCTCCCGTCACGATATAAAGTCCGTCAGGAGAGTACGTGAGGCACGTCATGTCCAACGAGTGGCCTTGTTGTTTCATCACATACTGCTCGCCTGCGGAACAAATATAACAATACACGTGAAATCGATACCAAAGTATGAACAGGTAAAAGCAATGTAGAAAAATGTATATTGTGCAATGTAGCAATGACATTATTTGCACAGCGAGGTTGTGGAACTCTCTACCGGAGTCTGTGTTACCTATACCTATTTATGGCTGACAGCCTAGGTGTTTGACCACAGCTCCCTTGATGTTAATTGACGGTGTGGTCGAAGATGGTCAACACACCTAGCCTAGAATGGAACTGGCTCTCAATTAAGGCTGCCGGAATACACCGTTAGATGCTTGACGGCAGATTTTGAACTTGAGGGTGGTAGCTAGCCAGCCGAGTACTAGAAAGTACTCTACCGCCACGCTATGGTTTCCTCACGATGTTTTTCCTTCACCGACTATACTATATATATTGTTCTTATTAGGAACATTATAGGTGTCTTTAGATCTAGAGTAAATAGGTTTGTTCTAGGTAAGCGTGCTCCATCTTAAACTGCACTACTGCTTTACATCAGGCATGGTCAAAATCGAACCTATTGTAAATTTAAAAAAAAACGCCTCGAATGATAAGATAAGACATGTAACTAAACATAAAAATTTGAACACAATTATGTTTTTGAACTTGAGGGTGGTAGCTAGCCAGCCGAGTACTAGAAAGTACTCTACCACCACGCTATGGTTTCCTCACGATGTTTTTCCTTCACCGACTATACTATATATATTGTTCTTATTAGGAACATTATAGGTGTCTTTAGATCTAGAGTAAATAGGTTTGTTCTAGGTAAGCGTGCTCCATCTTAAACTGCACTACTGCTTTACATCACAGTACATGGCATGGTCAAAATCGAACCTATTGTAAATTTAAATGATAAGATAAGACATGTAACTAAACATAAAAATTTGAACACAATTATGTTTATTACTGTTACTTAAGAGCAGGCTCCCTTTAAAAAAGTCCCAAGTTCGTTCCGCTTAACGTTATTCCATAATCATAAAAGAATAAAGGTGAAAATATAATCTCATGGCCGTATTGTTGCTCGGAAGTATGCAAACGTAACTCACAAATATACTTAATTAAATTTATTAAGAGCAAAGTAATTGGTTTAGAAAAACTGTTTTGTTATAAACTGATTTTAATTGGTATGCTTATTCCATGAGTCAGATGTGTTTTTGTTTGTGTAATTTATGTTAAGAAAAATGCAAAAAAATGAGAAAATTTTTTTTTACTAAAAATTATTAATATTTAATTTTTCTATTAAATAATAAAAGTATCAGATTAATTTCTATCTATCATGCTTTAAACTTGTCAATGGACAGAAAAAGGTTTGGAAAATGACATGCTTTGGTATTACATCGATCCCAATTATGGTTAGTTTACAATATCATGGCAAAAATCATGTTTAATCCCGCACAAAATACTAAGTCATTCTTACAAAGTTTTGCTTATATTCTTAGTTTACGTCGTTTTGGCCATGTCAAAATACTCAGCTCGTGCCTAGAGCTATTGCAACATGGCCAAAACGTCGAGGTAAACAAACAAAAATATTTCATAGCATTTTGTGCACGATAAAGTTCCGGTAATAAACATTATCACTGAGATGAGAAGCACCCCTTTTTTAAAGTCGGTTAAAAATTACTTACTCTGCCACTCCCAAACTAGCAACTGTCCAATATTGGGGCATCCAAATGCAATCCAATCTCCTGGAGACGATATAGCAATTGTACTGATCCTGTGCTCTGATATACTGAGTGTGTGGATCAGATTCACATCTGGCATCTCGTGGAGGAAGAATATGCCCGATGAAAACCCTGAAAACAAGCCATAAATTAACTTTTCAGTCCTTTGTCATGTCCAGTATTAAATAACTCTCCCGTTCACACTAATATTAACCTAGTCTGATGATTATTGTAATGTTCAAATTTTAATAAAGTTTAAGATAGCTTGGTAGCGATGATAGCTCTCTATATGGAACTGGTTCTTAAGTGAAGCTGACGAAACATAATAATAAGTGTTTGGGGCAGATTTTCAGATTGAGGGTGGAAGCTAGCCAGCCAAGTAATGTATGGTTTTTTCACTATGTTTTCCTTTACCAGCAGCTCAAGCTTATTGTTGTTATTTGAACTTTCAAGGCGAGTGAACCGACCGCTCTGACCACTGTTCTATCACCGCTACAACTACTTAACCTATTAACTACCAATGCTACTAATAGTAGAAGGTATATCCTTCTACTAATAATAATACCTTCTAGATACTGTCATCTAAGTTATTAAAGGTCAGAAATTAATGGACATAATTCTCATACCAGTAACCAATATTTTAGTCTCCTTGTGATACTGTGTGGCAGTCAGTTTAACTTTATGGCTGGCCTGACGTATAGCGTCACCAATATAATGCCTTCCTAATTTCTTGTAAAGTAACCTCTTTTCATTGTCTACAGCTTTAGGTGTTATTGATTCGGAAGCTTCTTCTTCACTTTCCTGGAAATGAGAAAGTATTTTTTATTGTATGAAGTAAGTACATAATGAGACATCTCTTTCCTGGTAGTAAGAGATAATATTTTTGCCTACCATAGACATTGCAATGGGGCTGTTCAAATATTACACAAGCCACCCTATGCATTGCGGATGGGGTGTGATTATGTTGGCAATATTTATTAATTTACTTTTCTTGTTTTTGTCCTAATGCTTCCATAAGCATACAATAAGGGTAAGAGCTTTGCTTAGTTTTGCTGACAATACGTAATACTTAAACGGCCCCAATAGCAACAAGAACTTTGAGAAACAAAAGCAACATCAAAATATCAGATTATCTAGACGATAAAAAAGCTTGGGACGAGTTTTGCTCCAACTCGAAAACTAGCAATCTAACAAGGTAAAGGTTTCTTGTTCGCTTCTTTACTTTACCTCAAAAAGATTGAAGTGAACGAAAGATCAAAGTGATCACTTTATTTCCTAGTTTTAAGTATGTTCATAATTTGTGACGTGTGACGTGTCCAAGAGTCCTGTAAGGTCTAAAGGAAATAAAGCACTTTGAGTTTTGAACATTTTGGGTATTTCTGCTTTGGACGTTATACACTCCAAAGCAGAAATGTGTTTTTGTAAGATTTAATATGGATACAAAGTTTCAATATGTTGTCAATCCCTTCATTTTACGTTTGACCGCGTTTGAGCTAATTTTAATCGAAAAATTGGTACTATGGAACTTGCTTGAGAGAAGTCCTACACTGATATCCCATTTGTCATATTTACAGTAACTATTACTGACGATTATGACTCACTACAGCTAGAGAAATAAAAAGATTTTTGAGACTAGCCATCAAAACTCTCAAAGTAATGAGCACCAAAGCAACAATATCTTAGACTTTGGTTTACTACTCAAAAGTCTGAGTCTTGCTGCAATGATCATCAGGAATGTGTATTGTTCTTCTCCTTACTTTTACATAAAAAACTTACATATTCCTTATCCTTCTCCAAGACTTCTTTTTCATCAATATCATCCTCACTCTCCACTTCTTTTTCTGCTAGTTTCCTTTTTTTCCTTTTCGAAATTTGCACAGCTGATGTGACCAGCTCATCAGAATCTAAGCTTGCATCCCACAAACAAACCTGACCATTCCTGCTGACCGTTATAAGATCTAGCGACTTCTTCTCAAAGAATACACCAACAATTTTATCAGTATGGCCATTAAGTGCATACATGCTCAGGTTGTCCAAATAGTCAACAGTATATAGTCGAGTTGTGGTATCTTTGGAGCCGACAGCAACGATTCTAGAACAACTCGACCAGTCCAGGCAAGTGACGTCATCTAAAGACTTTTTGAAGACTCTCTTCATTATAAATGGACGGTATTCTCCAGTGAAGGAGCATGGAGCTGTCATGATGAAAACTGGAAAGTATAAATGCATCAATTAGAACGGATAGCAAGTAGTATATAGTAGCAGAAGACTTATCATAATCTTGGTTGTTAAGATTGTTTGAGCGACTGTATAGGTTTTAGTATACTTGAAATGGTATGTAGCTGTAAGTTTTTTGGTAGCTAAAACACAAAAAGTATTATCTGTAATCAAAAGATGTTATATTTATAAAAGTAGGGTTAAACTACAAAGCCCATGAATAAACTCTACTCCATTCCAGGACTAGCATCAGATTCCCGAGTTCTATGTACTGTACAGGTTCCAGTGCCCACAATGAGATAGACCTAGTACTCTCAAAGCAACACCTTTGAATGCTAAGAATGTTTGTCTAAATATACATATATGTATTAAAAAACGATACCACTGGCTTGTTGCGGTGGAAAATTTTCGGGAACTATCATGATATGTTGATGAATGTGAATCTGCCAACTTGCAACACACACCTCCAATAGAATAGGCCTAACCATATTTCGAGTGTATGCATCAGGGATATGTATTTTTGTCCAATAAATTAACATAGTAATTAGCAATGTAACATTCGCCTACTAGGTCATTCATCTTATAACAGTTAAAATCAAAAACCTGATGGTCTAATGTTTTTTGCATACAAACCTGTGTCAGCACAGCATGCAGCAAAATATTTCCCATCAGGACTGAATTTAACAGCAGTCACAGTGTCTCTGAACTTGTACCTGTGTATTACATTACATGTAATCAGACTAATGATCTGTGCCTCTCCCTCTGGAAAAAGAAAATATTATATTTAATACAAATAAATCAACACCATCTATTTTTGAGTCTTTTCATTAAAACCTCCATGGTTTGAATCATCAATATAATAAAATGCTACTATTTTTCTTGCAAATTTCTTGTACTTTGCAATATCCCAAGATTAAAGTCAGAATGCCTTTCAGTAGTAAATCAGTAATATGATGTTTAAATAAGCACAGGTAAATTAAAAAAAATGTAAACAGCCACTAACTTCAAACTTACTTTCATTAATAGCCAAGAGTGTGGATCCATTTGGTGAGATATCTATGGCAGTATAGTTGTATAGGCTCTCAAATGACAAAGTATTGCTTTTATTCCTGGAAAGGTAAAAATTATTCATCCATTTTTGTTACAATACACATATAGCAGCTAGTACAGGCATTGCATTTTCTTTTAGTATCTCCCATTCAAAATTCAACCAACATTAAAGATTTTGATGTGATGTTAAGTTATTCTCAACTAAGGAATGGATTTTGTTACACTTTTGATATAATATAGACTTGTAGAGAATTTATTCCATACGGCTCCTAAGTCCGACTTAAGTGTAGGTGGCTTGCTACTTTAAATATACATTATAAACTATGTGTAATAGATGTCATTAAATATTGGCACTTACTGTTTAAGATTGTACACAGTTATTTTGTTACCAACAGGGCTGATAACGCAGTTTCCATCTTGAGTAAACAGAATATCACCACGCCGATACACAGTCCCCAACAAATTGTGGAACTAAAAATAAGTTATTGAAGCAGGTTATATTGACCGATGTACACATTACTTAACAAATTTCACCATGTTTAACCAAAATGATCAGATTTTAATCAAAAACATTTAGATTACGATAAAAATATACGTTTTAGCTAAATAAACTAGAAAACTTAACAAAAATCTACGGTTAATTAGGACATTTTTCAACAGAACAAGAATTGAGGAATCATACCTTATAATGATATTTCATTTTGAAATAAAATAAAGATTTTTGTGGTTTGTTGTATTATATTTTATTCGTATACGATATATACAAACACTGCTAAATATACTAAAATCAAATCATAGTTATAGTGTGCCACTGTGCCGTGTTTACAAAACTCAAGCGCATGTACTGCACGTGAATTTTGACATTGATAGCTAAATCAAAAAACTTTTATGACATTGACACTGATAGTTAATTATTTCTGACAGCTTTATTTTTAATACTTTCTTCCATTTATACTTACAATAACGGATGCCTACAAATTACCTATTGTATGTTAAATCTGCAATTGGTTCTTGTTATATGTATTAACTAGACATGATTTTAAAATATCATAGCCTAAATTGTATGATTTGGAATAAACCTAGATCTATGAGCAAGGTTAGGAACAAAAAGTACTTAAGAAAACTGCCCTATTTGGTTACTCTTTTAAGTAATCAGATCTACTATTGTAGAAGAAACAATCATCTGGCAATATTATAAATTAGTCAATTATGAAACTTACTAATTAATAATACAAATATTGAGAATATTTTTGCTAATTATTATTAGTTTAAATAGTAAAATTAATTATATGAATACTTTGTATATCTCAAATATGAATTAATATCTACTTTGCAAGAAGCAATAATAAAATGAAAGTATAAACGACTCAATAGTTCATGCGCACTTGAGAAATGCTGGCCACCGGACCACATCAATGAAATACGTCACACCGCAGCGAAACTGAAGCTCAGTATTGGCCATTCATTTCGGAAATGACGTTTTAAAACCAATCAGAACTTAGGTCATATCGAGCACTCCCTTGAACATCAGTCGTCATATGACCCATTCTTACGAGTCTGCAAAGCTTGAGCCATATTTGTCTGTGCAAAAGTAGTTCCGTGGAGTGAGTGTGTGCAGATAGTCATCACAGTTTTTGAGACCTGTAAATAACCCACACTTATCCTCAAAATGGCTAGTGAAAACCCAATCTATGGACCCTTCTTTGGAGTTATGGGGGCGGCGTCTGCTATCATCTTTAGCGGTATGTATTATGTGGATCATTAATGCCGAAATGGCTGTCTTCAACCGTTATCGATCCCTTAGTCAACTTGGTCACAGGACCACATAATGCAATGCAATCCTAGACATCGCAATATGCAAGGTTTATGGGATGAATCGGGGATGAATTCAGTGCTTACATACTTGTAATGTCGGATCGATTCTGGTTATTTTAGGAGCACTAATTATAGTTAGGTAGTTGCCGCGCCTTAGCTCATGCTATATCTGTATAAATGCAGGTATGATGACATGGGACGATCTGATAAAGTAATAAATGGGTTTTTGGAAGACAGGCGTAAATTCAAATGGGGGCGTTGTTGTGATTTTAGAACAATTACCTATGAATCATTGGTCTCTGTTAGGCTAGTTTATAAAACAAGAGCTTACGTACAAATAGGCTAGGTACCTTAATGAAGTACTAAAACTACCTATTGCATTAAATGTTGGAACCAAGGTTCCACTAACGAACAATAGAAATGAATAATATTAGTACTTATGCTAACTTTCAGTTCTTACAACAGCCCAGCTTTCCTTAACCGATGCATGCATAACTATCTTTTCCAGGCTTGCACATGATCCTAACCTAATCTATGAGCTGACAAACTGTCACAAGACTTATTGGCATATCTGCTTCAGATTTGGTAGCAGTAACCTACATTAATCTCTACATGAATCTAGGGCAGTAAATCAATACTTGCCAACCTAAATCCTATTCTACTCATGCTCTATGGAAAAAGAGTAATCCAGAAATCACATGACTATTGGATCATGTGACTTAGTCAGCTGTTAACATGACTAGAACTTAGCTTGAACTTGTAACATATTTTTTACTAATATCTGCTTTAATTAAGCCTGCATGATGATAATTACCACTTTGGTATCATATACTTATTTGATAACTTCAAAATTCCTACTGATTTATCATCATGTGATCCTAAATGATTACTGAGTTATGATAAGTAGTATATACTTGTACTTGTCCATTTAATTATGAATTCATGAAGTTTTACAAACTCTTAAGTGTCTCGTTTTTTTTAAATATTGCACCTACTTAGTTTGTTTTAAAGTACCTTATCATGTGATGCTGATGCATAGACAAGACTTACATAGATACTGAATAAAGATAATATCCAATGATAACATTGTTTTACTTTATATAGTATAAATGTTCATGACTACACATAACATTATAATTGGCATGTGAGAACAGTATTACTGCATGCTTGATTATATTTATCTTATTAATTCCGAAAATCTCGCATAAAGAGTGTCACATCAGCATATTTTGTGTTAGGACCCAAAATATCCTAACATACATAATAATGCTACTTAGATACATGTTAATAAAATTACTTTCCCAATGCTACATACATAAATCTAGCTTAGGGAAAAACTGACGACCATAATGGTTTTTTTCATTGACAACTATCCAGTGTCAACCAACAGCTATGGTGAACCTGCAGGACTAATTCTAACTAATATTGTACTGTAGGAAGCCAATTACCTTAACATCCACAGTGACTTGGTTGTAAAAAAGTTTGGCCAATAAGGTCATGTGACACTGGTACCAACCATCTAATATTAAGTAAAAACTATTTACAGATAGTAAAACTTGAAAAGGATTTTACATGGTTCATGGTTTAACTAACCATCATAATGGTGCATTCATGTGTAGAATGAACTTCATAAACATTCAAACAGCTATGACTTACTTATTTGTAAACTAGCTAAGCAATATGTGACAAAAATAACATTAATTTGTAGATATATATATTAGCAGCTTTTGTAGAATGACAACTATATACTCAATAATAAGTAAAGGGACTGTTTTACAATTCAGTCCAGTCCTATCTGATAGTCCAGGATGATGTCATTATTTTAATGCAAGGAGCAACTTTCTGGATCTTCCATAATTATCTAACAACAAATGAACTACGGGGAAACTACTATGGCTAAATATAAAGGTTATTTGAATATAATCTTGATAGTTCCCTTGCCAATAACATATCCAGTAACAAAACAAAGAATTCTCTAAATCCATTAGGTTAAACTACAATACTACAAGAAAATTTGAGAATGGATGTCTTACCAAGAAAGAAATTAGGGCTTTATATTGCCTTGAGATATTTTCACAAAAAAATGTTGTTCTTTATTACACTATATGTATTAGACATTGATTGCCAATGAAAATGACGAATCTACATTCTAACACAAAACCAAAGAGGATTTATAAAAAAAGAATATCAATACTTCATGCATGTTTATTACAATCTTTTTGTTGATAAGCACATAATGACATGACACTGGTGAACAACCATTGGACAACATTTTGTCAAACATATGTCACAATTTTACTCATTTGTTAATATTTTGCCATTTTAACTTGGATAATATAAATATTATTGATCCTGATATTGCAATAAACACTTTTACTTTCTTTAAAATGGGCTTAAATTTGTAAGTATCATTTAAAAATAATTCCTGGGTCCAATCAATGTTTACACTTTCTACAAATCACTCAATCCTAAGATTATCTTATCTAGAACAGTACCAGGTTTGACTTTCTTTAACATCTTAAAATAATTTTAATTTAGTATTGGAAGAAAAACTTTGTCAATATAGCACAATGTATATGTAATTGAAGATTTCATATGTGTAAAAGTATAAAAGGACATGGCTTTATTGTATATCAGAAAATACAGAATAAATAGAAAAAATGTGGCACAACAGTATAGACTGTAAAAGAAAGTCTTTGACAGTGAATTTGTGTACTGTAGTTAGCATTAGCTACTATGTCTAGGCCGCAATGCCTGCTAACTTTTAAAACGTCCGGACAGTACATTGCCAAAATAATCGACCATTTTTCAACCTAGACAATTTATCAATTTCATCAGTGTTTAGTATACTTTCACTACACATTGTCACATGACAAAACACAAGTTGAAAGAAAAGAATAATGTAGTAAACTGAATTCTTTGCCTTTAGTGCCATAATTTGTAGCCATTACCACTTCTGTTTAATCCTACTTATCTGGATATCCTTCTAACTTATAAAAATCAATACATAGTATAATAGTATTATAATTATTATTTGCATATTACTAGCATCTGCCTGTGGCTACGCTTGCGTCGACAAGTGTTATACATACAAGTCAATAACATCTCATTCCACGTTTTCGTCCCCCCACCTATTTTTGCTCTATTTAATTCGTCTTTATAAACAAAATTATTGTTTACTTTAATACCTAATCAATTTGTTGTAATTATTTCCAGCGCTGGGAGCCGCTTATGGAACGGCCAAGTCTGGCACGGGTATCGCCGCCATGTCGGTGATGAGGCCCGAACTGATCATGAAATCCATCATCCCCGTCGTCATGGCGGGTATTATCGCCATCTACGGCCTGGTCGTGGCTGTCCTTATTGCCGGCTCATTGGAGGCACCCGCCAACTACACCCTTTACAAGTATGTACTCATCAAAAAATATTTTAGTACATTTCATAAAGTGCCATCTAGCCTCAAACTTACCAGATAACTCATAAAAAACCTATGTATTATTGCTGCTTTTTTAACTTGTCATTTTAGTAAGAAAGAATAAATCATATTTTAAAGGTATAGTGACTTTATTTATGGCATGGCAAGCCAAGAATTTATAAACCAATATTAAGAGCCATAATATGTTTCATTCTATGTACAGAACTGTCTATCTGACATATGTATACATTTTACAATCTAACCATTCTAATGGAACAGCTGACTTTTTTTACCAGAGTTGTTTAAATAAATACCATATTAACTTCATGTAGCAGCTGTAATTCTTAATTATCCTCTAGCTAATAAATTCGTAACTAATTTCTCACGCCAATTTCGTCTGAAAATATTGTTCAAGTTATTGCCATGATATGAGTATATCTGATGACATATCTTTAGATATGAGGATATATGGATGATTGTTTTTAATATTATTAGTTTTTCTTGGATACCTTCAACAACTTTCCGTATAGCTAAAGTAAGTTTGTGTAAGCTGTATAGCCACAATGGTAGAATGTAATGTACTTTTTAAAGTCCTCTGGGATTACTAGACTGTTGTTTTATAAAACATACAATCAAGATGGACACAATTAATCATCAATATTTGTTTTCTTTCAAATAATTTTTTGTATATCAAATGGGTTTGGTGTTGCACTAAAATAGGCGTAATGAGTATTTCGAAACCTGTGAATAAGTACCTGTGAATGACCTAAGAACAGGTTATAAAAATTACTTCTTTCCTAAGTTATGTCACATTTGTTCAAAACAAATTGGTACATGAATAAAATAAAAAGTACCAAGTTATACGCTTCAATGGTTTTCCTGTTGCACGTATAATACCTAGACTCTCATTAAACAAGGTCAATTGAATCATGGTTGAATTGCTATAATATTGCAGAAAATCCAAGTAAAAATTACTTTGCTTTCTGTATTCTTAGATTTATAATTTGTATTCTATGCAATTTCTTTATGTATTTAAATATTCTCTCAATATCAATTTGTCCAGACCAGAATTCAATTTAAATCCTATTTCTTATTTACTTACTGTAATATGGATAAATTTCCTGTTTCTACTGGTTACCAAGACAAAAACTCGTTTAACTTGGCTTAGTGAAAAGAAGGTCATATCAAGACAATTATTTTTACAGTATTTTATAGTTTCAAGTGAGAAACCATGTCATGTCGTATTATTTAGGTCAACAGAATAGTTCCCATGTTAGATAGGAAGGTGTATTGATTTGTAAATGATAGCACCATAATTATACTACATTGTGCTGTATCTTTATCTTTTTGCTTTAGATTTATGGTCTGATACTTGGAAATAATATAAAGAGATCAATATGCCTGATGTCAAAACATTTCCCTCTAATTGAAAGAAGACATCACATACACAAGCATGAGAAAGCTTTTGTAAGGTGTTCTAATAAGTAACCGTGAGTGGCATTTGCAAACGAGTGATACATTTATCGGAATACACGTCAAATTATGGTACCAGGTTATTTGTGCTAAAACAGCAAACCGTCAAGCCATTTTAAGAGACCCTAAATGAATGGTAACTCAGACAAGTGGGGTTACCGCGTTCTTCATGCTTCTCCAATCTTGTTCTATGTAGTTTTTCTTCAATCACTAAATTTACGTGACTGCGAACCTTATTGCGCGGGCAAACGACATGTGATCATGTACATAAATCGCCTAACTTGAAAAAGTAGGAACCAAGATTAGCTTATACAAACTGACTTTTGCCTTTGCCCCTGATAATATTAGTGTAGGTGCATGTAGATTCCATTACTGATGCTTGTATGTTATGTTGCAGAGGGTTCATCCATCTGGGCGCTGGTCTGGCCGTCGGTTTCTCTGGCCTGGCGGCCGGTTTCGCCATAGGCATCGTCGGAGATGCCGGCGTCCGTGGTACCGCGCAACAGCCCAGGTTATTCGTCGGAATGATCCTGATCCTCATTTTCGCCGAAGTATTGGGTCTTTACGGTCTGATCGTGGCCATCTACCTGTACACGAAGCAATAAGCTGTCACACCGCTCCCGTCGCCCGTGCCCCGAGTCTCTATGCCACGGAATCTGCTCAGAGTTGCGCACAGGGATCGTCGTCGCCGGTAGCCCGCGTAGAGCCTCGGAGCACCTTCTTCCTAACTTGTTGATATAATTTACCTTCGCATATCTCCGGGCCGGTGCAGCCTAGATGCTGCGGCCGCACCGCGCCCCGAGACGACGCGGACTATAAATAATTCTATTTTGTACTACGATCTATTTTCGAATCCCAATCATGGTTTTACATTTTTTAATTCAACGCTACCGTGCGATGACTGCGTAATTTATTTTTAATTTATTACCGCGTATTCTCATTATCGGTGACAGGAGATTTCGTTTCAACTATCGACATATCAGTTCTGTTGCGCGCTAACACCCTCGCGATGTCTTCGTACCGACCGACGATATCACTTTTTAGATTATTTTAGCATTAAGGCGAAACTAATGTACAGTTAGAGTAGAAAGTTAAGTCCAAACGAGTTATGTATAATTTATGAAACCGGTGAACCCCCAGGGTACTGTGTACCGTCTCTACTGAGGATGCTAAGGTTAAACCTGGCTTTGCCACTACATGCTATATAGCTTTGTGTTATAGCGGATGCATGTGTGTCTTGTATTACCTCTTGAGTGACAACTGATATTGGAAAGCGAGTCACAAACATTGTATTGCCAGGAATCAGTTAATAAACGTGGTTTGTACATTCCATATTATTTTGTTTCTACTTGATTTATGCTGTTTTATTTTCCTTTTTGATCTTCACACATTATTAGGTGGCGACTTAAAGTATTAAATAGAAGGCAGTCGCTTTCATGACATATATTAGCACTGTCATTATTCAAACTATAATATATAAAATAGTACATAATATTTATTACATTTCTGACGACGTTAATGTGAAAATGTTTCAAATAATATTTATTCTGTATACCTCATAGTCAAAATGATGTTTGAATGATAAATATAAAATCGGTAAGTAAAATACATTTAGGTAAAATTGTATTTTATTTTAGGTTTCATGTTAGAGAATGTTATAATCTTTGGTGTTATTGAATGAATTGTGTTAATAAAATATTTTGAAAACAACTAATGTAAATTATCAACTTATTGTTTCTATTCCATCCATTAGTTCAATTCCACCTAGTTCACGCAGTTTAGTTTCCTAAAAACCTTCATTAAACAACAGTAATATGATAATGGTTTATATTATTGTGTTATACACAATTGTATAAACCTTCCCCTTTATGGAAATTATATAGGAAGTTTTCGTAGCGACGATAGCTCAGTGGTTAGACTGTTCACACACCAAAGGGTGTGGGTTCAAATGCCAATAATAAGCTTGACCTGACCTCTCGGTGAAGGAACCGTAGCTTAGAGTTTGAGTATTTAGTGCTCTACTGTCTGCCAAGTTTAAAATCTGATTAATCATCTAACGGTGTGGTCCAGGAGGGTCACTCGAGAGGCCTCAATTCCAGGCTAGGGTGTGCTTTTCTTCAAACGCCGTCAATACGATGAACTGTGGTAAAAACCCAGCCTGTCAACAAAAGACTAGAATTGTGGCGCGTCCTATGTGACCTTCGAGATCATAAAGGTGTAGGTACTCAAAAAAAATTAAATGTTTGCAAATAGGTATACTATACGCGACGCTGCTGTTATGAGTTCCAAGTGTTGCAATATAATGAATGGTCAAACTGCATAGGCATTGAAGACATCTATACTAAAAATTCACATTCATTGGTGTAATAAATTATTTCGGCTTAATATTACCAATATGCGTAATAATTTTGTTGCGCACGAGCGGGATTGATTAAAGCATAGGTAAGTACATGTGCTATAGTGCATCTCAACAATGAAGTAAGTAGCGTACACGATATTAATGAAAATATGAGCCGGAAGTAAATATAGCGAACTGAGCAATAGTCAGACTAATAATCATAATACATAAAGGATCCAAGGAGCAACAGCATATGGTGTCTCCAATTTATGTCACTACTTTGTCTGGGCTGGTGCTTGGCATCTTAGATGATTTGCTCATTACGTAATAAAATCCGTTACAAAGATGCCAGTTAAGTATTTCACGGTTGACAGAATGGCATATCGCCCGATTTCAAAGAATGGTATAATAATACAGCACCTTACAGGAAGCGTTTGCATGCTGTGATGATTGCATGCTCAAAGGGGGATTTTTCAACATTTCACCAGGCTGGCTCAATGTGAGCTGATTATGAGACATAGATGAAAATATAGTTACTTTACTAATATAGTTTATAATTTGGTGTATATTTAGTAACAGTGCTGGAATATTTGGTTTGTAACAGTCTCTTTTTCGTCCTAAATATTTTTCACGCGTGACTTCTTGTCTACTTCAAGCAAAACTCTTTATTCTTCTTTATAACTAAATGAACCAATAGTATAATGTCGCAGAAAATTTAAAAATTTTGAGGGACACGTCATTATCAAATGTGTGCCGTTCCAAAACAAATCTATGCGCTATCTCACTAATTTTGAACAACTTTATATCTCTGCGTTTCGCTCTTATGCTACAATACAAGTGTTGATGTGGATTTCAGTTGCTGTCAACGTCAAGGTAAAATTATTACATGGAGATTGGTATTTTGGGAGTTAGAAGGTGAAAATTCGGGCTTTTATATTAAAATTCAGCACAATGAAGTTCAAATCAATTATTTTATTTACAATCCTCCTCACGTATTATGAGGGGGGAGCGCAAAACAACAAGGTAATATATGTCCAACTCCCAAGTTTTTCCACATTGTTGTGATTTCGTAGCCGGCTTCTTCATTTCACATATTAAATCACCCCATTCCCTCTGTTTCAGCTTGAAAAGAAAGTTCAGCAGTTAACTGATATGACTGCAAAAAAGTCTATCGTGTCTTTGAACCTGAATAAATTTAAAGACTTCGTGAAATCAGCTCCTAAAGACTATTCGTTCGTGATCATGTTTACTGCGATGGCTCCTTCCAGGCGGTGTGCTATTTGCCAAGCAGTGTACGATGAGTTTGTGATAGTGGCCAACTCATTTAGATTCTCGCCTATGTTTACGAACAAACTCTTCTTTGGTATAGTTGATTTTGATGAAGGCTCTGATATCTTCCAAATGGTAAGCTTCCTCCTATTGTGCTTTTACAAGCAATAGTTTGTTATTTACCAAGCTTCATAGTTTTAGTTAACTGAGCCCAATGGTTTGATTTAACAAATTTATAAAGTGGCACAGCTACCATATGCATTTCTAGTAATCAAGATTTGTTGTTTATATGTAATATGCATATGTCCAGTTTTGAAAACCACAGTCCTATTTTCTGCTACTCCATTCTGGTGTCCCCAAAGAAAAGCTTCTGAATGTTGAATTGTCTTGTTTTTATAGAATAGAATGGTCAATATTGATAAAAGGATTCATAAAAGACAATTAAGGCTGTAGTGTTTATCTTAGCAAATAAGTAACAGATTGGAACAATCAAAACATTTTTAGCTGAAACGGTTCAGTAGAAGTTTTTCAATACTTGTATTGCAAGCAATCTGAAGTTCAGATTGAAAACAGTTCAGATTCTGAACCAAAATTTTGCATTTTGATATAAATACCTAGTTTGCATAGAACAAACACAAACCAGTACAACCATAGGGATAAGATATATAGGGGGTATAATCTCTTTCATGAATATATTGTAGACATCTGCAAAATCCGTTGTTAATGCCATATTAATAATGAAAGTGAAGATTATCAAATATAATAATTATTTGAACTGCTTTGCTAGCTCATTTATTAGTCAGTTGCTTCGAGAGCTACAAGGTGTGGGTTCTATTCCCATTCAGACCAAATTTTTTGTGTGGAGCAACAACGCTTGTTGTGTCTGGGTGTCCTGTATGTATTAAGCATTTAAAAAAAGTATAAAAGTATTCTATCAGTTATCTAGTTCCCATAAAACATGATAGTTTAGCTTAGTTTAGGGAGAGATGGCACTGTGTAAAATGTGTGTTGAGGAATTATGTTGAAATCTGAGTGAATCCTATAACATGAAAATCTTATCCATATGTATTTATTCACTAATATGCCTTCTTTACAGTGTTGAAATTTAACATTTGTCTGTAAAGGTCCAGATCATGTATTTTTTTAAAGTTTTATGTAATAGATTTATCCACAGATAACATAATTCGATTTTTTTTGTGATATTGAAGGATAGGTAAAACTGACTTTACTAATAGGTCTCAAAATACCAGCAACAATGTTCGTAACAACCCTTAAATTTTACATTCAATCTCATGGTTTGCTATCTCTACATTTAACAATATCTTTAAACATTGCTAATATTTTTCAGCTGCGACTAAACACAGCACCTGTGATAATGCACTTCCCTGCCAAGGGAAAGCCAAAACCAGCTGACTCGATGGATTTGGAACGGTCTGGTATCCATGCTGAAGCTATTGCCAAGTGGATACAAGACAGGACTGATGTGCCGGTTTGTAAAACTTTTGTTTTAGGAATTTAGATTCTTAAATTACTAGAAAATGTATCACTATTTAGTTTAATTATTTTAGTTTATTTAACTGAGAGAAGTAATACATGTATAGGAAAGAAAATATATTTTATCCAACTGGATAGCAATTTTTGGGCAGGAGTCCTAAATATAATTTTATTTATTAAAATACATATTAATTTATAGTAATTAAATAATGAAGAGTAAAGTGAATGAATATTAGTAATTAATCCAATAATTAGTTACCAAGGCGTGGTTTTCCATTGAACCTTGGATCTGTAGAATCCAAGTTGAGGAACCCCTGATAAAAAGAAGAATAAAATCTGATTTGTGCAATATCAATGTGTTTGAACAGTTTTTTCAATATACTTTGCAGATCAGAGTATTCCGTCCGCCAAATTACTCTGGTGCTGTTGCATTTGCTACCCTCTTCGTCCTGGTCGCTGGTTTCCTGTACATGAGACGAAACAACCTAGAGTTTATCTACAATAAGCAAATGTGGGCCATCCTAGCTGTGTTCTTCTGCTTTGCCATGGTCTCTGGACAGATGTGGAACCAGATTAGAGGACCACCTTTCTTCCACAGAACTAAGAATGGACCGGTCTATATTAATGGAGGATCACATGGACAGTTCATATTGGAGAGTTACATTGTGGCAATTTTGAGTATCCTTTTCAAATATGATAAATTAAAAAAAATTAGAAGCAAACTATAGAGAAACCTGCATATTTTAATTCTACTTACGGTTAATTATATACAGATACTCAGACTATAGTTTCACCACATCCGGTGGCCTTCTTCATGGAGAGAAAGCTAAGTACAAAGCGTGCATGGTCTTGTTTTGGTTTGTACTACGGGTCAGCACATGTTGACAGCAGTTGGTGTGTGGGCGCTGGGGTGAGAGCCAGTAGTGCCGAGATGCGCCGGTGCTCTCTGGAGCCCTTCCTTACCAGAATCCTCTACGGTGTCAGGAATATTCAAGCATACACAGCGATGTCTTCAGATCCGCAACCACTCTCACGAGCTCTATGAAGGCAAGGTCTCCAAGACTGAAGTTTCTGTAGGATTTTAGTTGTAGTATTAAGAAAGATTTCGGCTAAATATTTAAAATTGTCGTTAAAATATTTATAAATATTTAAAATTATATTCTCGTCACTGTTCTAACCAAAACGACTTTTAAGCGGAAATACATTAAAAATATAACTCTTGAATATAACTAAATGCATTAACTGATTTCTACAATATATTACAAAACATTCCCTAACTCACTAAACCAGACGGTGCCGTAGTAGTGGGCATGATTACAATGATCGAGGCGGCTGGCGGTGCGCGCGAGGGTAACAAGCGCCGCTTCCAAACTGTGCTGGGACTGGTGCTGGTCTGCGTCTTCTTCTCACTTCTGCTCTCCGTGTTCAGAGCCAAGACGCAGGGATACCCTTACAGGTAAGACACAGCATGAGTATAAACCATCCTTAAGTATAAAGCATTACAATAGTATTCTCTGCTGTAGCTTTGAAGTCTTTTTCTCGAAAAGTACAGGTTAGATAAA
This sequence comes from Biston stratarius, assembly GCA_950106695.1. Lineage (NCBI taxonomy): Eukaryota > Metazoa > Arthropoda > Insecta > Lepidoptera > Geometridae > Biston > Biston stratarius. The sequence continues at coordinate 15,515,354 of OX467111.1, forward strand.
CTCTTTAAACTAATAAACGAGTGTGACAATAGGCGGCCTTATCGCTAAAAACAATCTCTTCCAGGCAACCTATGGAAAGGATTATAGATGCAGCTATATTAAATCTGACTAATACTGAATCTGCTACTTCAGAATCAGCCCTGTTTTTAGGGTTCCGTACCCAAAGGGTAAAACGGGACTTTATTACTAAGACTTCGCTGTCTGTCTGTCACCACGCTATACTATTATCTCATGTACCGTGAAAGTTAGACAGTTGACATTTTCACAGATGATGTATTTCTGTTGCCGCTATAACAACAAATACTAAAAATAGTATAAAATAAATATTTAAGGGGGGGCTCCCATTCAACAAACGTGATTTTTTTGCCGTTTTTATAGATAATGGTATGGAACCCTTCATGCGCGAGTCAGACTCGCACTTGGCCGGTTTTACACACCGTCCCACTGTTGGGCGCGGGCCTCTTCTTATTGTGAGAAGCTTAAGGCATAGTCCACCATGCTGGCCAAATGCGGGTAGGCAGACTTCACATATCTACTTACGTCATGTAGGTTTCCTCACGATGTTTTCCTTTACCTTTCGAATTCGGAGACAATACGCACAACGGATTTGAACCCAGGACCACCAAGTTGGCAGCCAGACGGTCTCCCAACTAAGCTGCCGAAACTTCAGTCTAAATTAAACTTGACTGCACATGAATTCGAATTTTCTTTTGTTCCAGTTTTCTATTCAAGTGAAGAATTCGTCCATTAAGAATAAGCACGGCGATTATTCAACTGGCGACAAATGTCGCCCCACGAATACTCGGCCTTATAAATAATAGAGACTAACATTGTGAGTGTGTGGAGTTATTTAATTCTATATATATATGTATATGTAATGAATGGTTGGTCAATAAAATAATTTGATTGGTTGAATGAGATTTTCTATTAATAAAAAACAAGTATTAATTAACTACCTCCTACACCAGTACCTAACAGAATATCAAACTTTAATCGACCCGGCTTGCAAAAATTAAATGAACCAACGTAGGTTCATTTAATTTTCGACATAAAATTAGATGTATGGTTTTGTGTTAATTTCGCTACAGCTTCCGAATCGTATGGCCTATACCAGAGTTTCTCAAAGTGGGGTACCTACGTACGGGTAGGTACCACTTCGCATACGTGTCAAAATTTAATTAATGATTTTAACATTTTTCAATAAAAAAATAAGCGCACCGAAATTTTTTGTTATAGTTTTTATGGTTCGCATGCTAGGACATTAATTTATGAAAATAATAATATATGGTATTTAAATTTATAAAATACCTTATTTGTTTTTACCATAGTCGGTAAAAGGGGTTCGCCGTGGTCTTGAATGTATAAGGAAAGTAATAAGGATACATAGAACTATAAGTCTGACAAACCGGCCTGGTGTATAATAAGTATCATCATGTAAAAAATAACCATCTCGAATCGGTCCAGGCATCTTCGAGTAATCGGTAATAAAATACAACGTATTGAAAACCTCCTTCTTTTTTTGGAAGTCGGTTAAACACTTTATAAGTAAGAAGTGTTAAAATCAAATAACTAAGTATATTTGTCGATGTAAATGCCAACGAAAAGATTTTTTAAGCATAGCGTATTTAGATGATGCAGTTTGGTGAAGCACATTTAAAACAATTTTTTGTTTGATTGAATTAAGTTGATTTCGTTGAAAATTGTTTCGAAACTTGGGTACGATCTATAATAAATTATCTCTATAGCACCGCAGGTAATCGTAAATAAATATCACTTTCGGAAGGTTAATGTAGGTGGGTCGCTATTAACCGAAGCTAAGGTCGGACGAAAGAGGAGTCTCTCCGTGCGCTCCGGTCTATAGCAGTGCGCGTAGAAACTCGTGAGTGAAGAGCACGGCTTTGGCCGAGCGGAGCCGGGCGTATTCGTCCGGACATGAGGGCTCTCCACGTGTCTCTCTGATAAGCTGAGGGCACAATGGAGGAGCCGAGTGGGAGGGCACTGCGCGTTGAGAGGAGTGCCGGTCTGGCGACCCCCATCCCAGCGGTGAAAATGGCAGGCGGCGGGGCCACTAATCTGACCCGTCACATGGAGATCATGGGCGTTAGGACGCGGGGCCGTCCGACGCCCATTTGCTGGCTTGATCTCGGAGGTGGATAACGATGTGTTTGGTGTTCCGACACATCGTAATCGTTGCGGGGTGAGCTTGGGCTCCCCGAGGCGGGTTCGCGAGGACAAGCGCTTTTGAGGTCGCGGAAGAGTGCGAAAGCGTGCCCGCAGCCTCGACACAAAGCGCCGAAGTGGAACACTCCAGGGTTTTCACGACGATAATCAGGGACGTCGCTAGGACGTCCCACATAACCACCCTACCCGCCCCAGGGGCGATGGTATAAAGTATTTTCCCAGAAAAAAAGGTTCGCTTACACTACAATATTATAAAAGCAATATTATTTATTTATATTTAATTACCTAAACCCTCATCGCCATCTCGAGTTCTATGAACTTGATTCGCCATTGGCTCATGTTTTCATAATAATAAACAAACAATCATTGATTTGTATAATAAAGGACAGGGCTAATGGATATCTCGCAAAGGTGAAAACGTGAAATAAAAAATATGGCATTTTTTTATAAAATCTGGTAACAGTAGGGATAGGTTTGTTTTGTATCGATACACACGCAGATCTTAAATATAGGTAATTTTTATGAACTTTCGGCTAAAAATACCAAGCACAGCCCGGTGTAATAGCGTGCTCAAGTAACTATCAAATGTACCTTAAATGCCAACTAATTCAAAATAATGTAAAACAGTAATAAAAAAAATTGCCTTGTCAACGAAAAAACGAAAGCAAATAACTAAAATATAAATATTCTATGTAATGAATATATTATAAAAGTATCTTTCACATCTAGTACGAAAGAATGGGCGCGAAATTCGAGGGCGCTACGATGTCACATAACGTGTAGTTGACATTGACATGTGTGAGCTGCTATTTAAAAATATTACCGTTACCGATTTCGAAAGTCTATTCTCTTGCCAAATAGACCCTAATAACTCCCTTCTCGTCTGATTTTAGGCACTGAATTGATGAGCTCAGATATGTCTAGGAGAAACGATTTATTTGCATCTTGAAAGCACTAAAACCAGAACTATCTAAAAACATTTAATATTCTAACGATTAGCACGTTTCTATTCTAATCACACTCATTCACCAAATATTTGCACTACATCACAATTAGTATAACCAAAAAACGTTATTTTTTTTTTTCCAAAACATTAGCATTTAGGTACGCTAGAATCTTCAATAGGCAAATCCTCCATATTTGATCAACTTCACTAACAGCTTCGGTGTATTATCCACTGCATAGCAAAAAATTTGTCTCAATATCATTGCTAATAATATTAAAATGAGCACTAGGTAGTCTTGTAACAGCATTTTTATTTTTTTATGTAACTGCGACGTGCTTACTGCTCCAACACAAATGGAAGAATAACATATTATGAAAAATGCATGTGTCGCCTTTGGTGCATAAAAAAACATACATAAAAGATAATGGGTTAACCTAAGTAATATTATTATTTGCCTTTTTAATTGCATATTCAGTCTAGTTGCTGATAAAGTAAGTATAGTATTTTACCGGGTATTTTATAAATAAAGGAAATAAGTTGTGAAATTATGCATGTAGCGAGCACAAGTTTATCGCTAACATTTTTGTTGTTATTTATATGCGACAAAGATTAGAAGAAAGAGTCTGTTATCGCTTGGGTACAAATAAAAGTGCCTATAATGTCACACAGCTTTATTAATGTTTATAACCCAGCATTTTATAAGTCCAGAAATAAATAAAAAATACTACAATACCTATTCGATAGAAAAACAGTTTGTTCTAGATTTATTTCTAGTTATTTCTTTTTATAGCTGGCAGGCTTGGTGTTTGACCACAACTCACCTGATGTTAAGTGACGTTGTGGTCGAAGATGGTAAAGCACACCTAGCCTGGAATGGAACTGGCTCTCAAGTGAGGCTGCCAGAACACACCGTTCGATGCTTGGCTGCAGATTTTCAACTTGAGGGTGGTAGCTAGCCAGCCGAGTACTAGAAAGTACTTTACCACCACGCTATGGTTTCCTTCACTGACAGCTCAAGCTCATTGTTGGGGTTTGATCCCACGCCCCTCGGCATGCGAACCGACCGCGCTAACCACTGAGCTATCATCGCTATATAATTATATAGAAGTGCTATCGTAGTTTTTAGTTGTCATCATAACTTTGAGAAATTGTTTATTTGCCATATTACTGGAAACCATCCATTGCCATTCAATCCATTAATTATTTAGAAAAGAAAAATAATAAATATGGCCTCAGACTAAAAAACCAGATCTGACTACTCACGTAGGTACCAAGGAACAGCAAGTCACGAACATTGATGAGCATGTAAAATTTTATGCATGTAGGGTACCTATGACAAATATTTGTCATACGTACCTATGCGTGCGTTGGTTATATTATTATATAGTAGGTACCTGGTTGACCTAGCATTGCTCGGCTAAAAACATGGATAAAACGACGTTTTCTGAAAATGAAAACTAGCTAGATCGATTTTTCACCCCCGAAACCCTCTGGATAAAAAATTTCATGAAAATCGTTGGAGCCGTTTCCGAGATTCAGAATATATATATATATACAAGAATTGCTCGTTTAAAGATATAGATAGATAGATATATCTACCAAAGGACCTTGATTTGATTTCAAATTGTTGAAATAGCGACAAAATTAGCTGTTCCAAATGTCGTCGACTCTCGACAAAATGTACCTATATGACAGTTAATTTTTTTCGCGATTCCTGGTTTAATAAACTTTCATAATGTTGAGTATAATAACTTTCTTTCAGCGTGATCCCGTTTAACGTATCTGGTCTGTAACGGAGGAAAATTATAATTTAATCTTGAGTATTTTTAGTTAATTTCTTATCTGTAACGTAGTATAGATACCTAAGTACTTGTAAATTAAATACAAACCGACAACTACAAAAATAACTTCTTATACAATTTTAAGGGGATTTTTTTTTACTACTGTAATTTGCTATTGCCGATTAGTCTAAATAAATAAATAAGAGGAAAAGGAAAATAAAATATTTATGTATATCAAAGTAATAATTTAATATCAGCCTCTTAGCTTGTAATGTTTACAAATAGGTATGTATATTATTATCAACATTCTCATATAGTTCTGCAGTCCCTTAAATCTAATTTAAATAAATAAGCAACGAATATCAGTCCATCTTATTCTTCGAATAATTTCGTCAATAAATAATAAATGCTAACAATAAACAAAATAAATGACGCAAGAAGCATTGGTCACATTTAACACTAAAAATACGTTTTAGTTAGTTATCCCTCGTAGAATAAACGATTTGAACGCACAAATATAATTTACAAATAATGAAGGTACAAATGGGAAAATAATTCGTTTCCACATGCTAGTTCTAGGGGCCAAACCCAAAGGGCCGTATAGGAATAAACCATAAATATAACAGCTCATTATAATAATCAAGTTATTGTCATCGTAAGTTCTTGCGAACAATAAGTAATACGAACACACGTCTGTGCGATCGATTGCCAAAACGCCAGCTAATATTAAACTTACATTTTATTGTAACATTGTTCTTGTCATACTTTCAACAACAGTGAAAAAAATATATATATTTTAGTGCTGGCCAATTTGAATTTTTAAAACTATTGCACCTGCAGTTGCTTCTTCTGGCTAGCTGAGCTTGTGCATACCATGCTGGCGCAGCGTAGGTCAGTCTTGTTCTTATGTAGCATGTACCTTTGTCTTGAATGGCAGCTAAGGGCCGGCGCTCAGTGACGGCACGGCACGGCGTGTCATGGCAAAGAATTTTATTACTAATCAAGTTATTTTGAATCGTATTTCAATGAGTTTAGAATTCATTTTACTTTATTTCGATACCACGACGATGCGACGTGCTGCGGGATGCGCGGGATGGACGTGTCGCATGGGATTCTTCCACGCGACGTTCTGTCCTCGAAGCTGCAAAGGTGGCATTTTGAACCTAAGCGTGCTTGTTACCAGCACGGCTGTCTTCCCCACATTGACAGACATGCGCCATCTGTCCAACCAGCACGGCAGGATGTCGAGGACTCTGTCTGTATCCTATTTGCGGCGATGACGCGATGTAGGTATGCGCTGTCGTCGGCTAAGAGGGCTAGAGTGACTCTCTCCCGGCAGGAGGTCTACCAGGACGGGGATGTCACCTATGTAAACGGCGGGGCCATTTTCTAGCGCTACGAATTATTTTATGTATTTTTTTTCGCCTCCTTTAAGATACTAAATTTTGACATATTTAAACTAATAAACAAAAAAATGCAATTGTGATTTCCCTGACAGTCCCTTAATATACAGAATTGACAGGCAGACTTTAAAAATTAATTCTAGATATTCAAACATTAAAACCAACACTATATGTTAGAATTACCCAATGTCCAGGGCATTGTTAATAAAATTAAATTTACACTAAATGCGGAATGATCGCTCTTCTCTCCTGTGGGTAGTTTTTAAATGCTTTCTTGTACCAGTCGTGAGCTTGAAATGCGGTTTGAAACTGAAAAAAAAAAAGATTATTCACAATTTTTCTTGTTGTAGAATTAACATTTATATTTAATATACCTGCTGTGTAAATGATGTATGACAAACACTGTCGTTTGTGGATTCATAAACAAGGCACCTTTAAGGTCAAAAATGTTTACATGTATGTTCTGAATGATTCATAGTATTATTTTTGTCTTTGGTAGGACGTTTTTAATATTTATTTCTACTATCAATACACAAATCTTAGGCTGCGTTTACCGTCTTTGTCAACACTACCATTTAAAATTTATCGATAAAAATCAAGAAACTTGGATACTAATAGAAGTGCCATTTCCCAAACGAGAAAGAAGACACATAAGATAGTAGTCTTTAAAAAAATTTGAAATGTTCCCGGTTTTTGTGTCCTGTAAAATACAGATGAACTGTTTCATAGAATTTTGATAGTAGATTTATTATTATGTAAAAAAATTGTGACAAACGAGTCTCTCCGTTGATAGTATATAGATAATGTCTGCTCATAACAATTGCAGCGATACACAGAACTTTGAGTAACAAAACAAATTCTAGGGCATCCCTGCTTTGGCGCTTACTACTTTGAGACTTTCGATGGATAGTCTCAACAGCTCTGTAATTTCGCTAGCTGCAGTATCCTTTAAACCGAAACTTGATGTCATCAAGGGACATTTACAAACATGAAATATTTGACACTGGTAGTATGCATCAAATGCGATGCCAAAAAATAAAGATAAGGAAAATATACTAACCTGGTTAGCCTCGCTCCGATACTTCAAGGAGCTAGGTTGGCTCGGGTAGATGCTGGTAGGGGGAAATGCACAAAACACCCCAAGCGGGACGTCAGTGCAGGACTTATCGCCCCCACTTTGAATAAGAATAAGAATAAGAATACTAACCTGGTTACCCAGTACCCACAGATAAATGCAGAAGAATGTCTTGGTGGGAAGCAGGAGCAACAGAGTTGTGTATAGAATGACTTCACACAAGCGATGAGGACTCGAAACGAGTTGGAACAGACGTCCGTGAGGCACTCGGTGGTCTTCAGTCACCACTGTTCCTGAAACAATAATATGATTCCGCATCAGGCATTTTTAATATCCCACAGCTAAAAGTAGAAGTGGGAGCAGAGGGTTGCCAACAAAATCTCTCTATAATCTACTAAAAGACATTGGCCTGTCAAGAACAGATATAAATTCATTGTTGCAAAGTGTATCCAAGGCAGCATCGTCGGTAGGATCATATCAAATATGCCTTTCCCATTTTCTGGACGTTTATTTACTTTACGTAAGATACACTGGTAAAATGCTACAAAAATTTCCATTAAAGTCAGCAAAGCTCCACAGTAACGTTGATCGATAACATTGCACAAAGACGCTTCGATACATAAAAAAAAAATGGTATTATCTTTTTTCTGTACTGTAAATGGAATGCGTTACCCGAGCGGGTGGTAAATATAAACTAATAGAAAGAGAATACCAAGTCTAAAGCGTATCGGTATCTCCTAGGCAAGTGTGCTCTATCCTTAACCGCACCTTCATTTAACATCAGGTGAGACGGCGGTCAAATGAAGTCCAATTTATCATATGAAAAAAAATCAAAACCAAATTACGAGAACGACACGTTTCTTTGACGAAGACATCTTTGCTTTTTATACGCCAGTAAGCTAGGCATATTATGTAAAAATATCAACCAGTGTATCTAATCCAAATCAAAAGATATAGAGTCTTAAAGGCAGGAAACACCGAGATAACTTGAGTCCCGTTGGAAAGCTCGCAAGTACGGAACTCTGGACGTCATTCTAATGTGACGACACTTGTCGCTGTAGGAGACAAAATGTTGCGCCAATTTTTAAAAAGTTACCTGATTTTTTATCCCGACGGAGGTTCGCGAATATGACGTTGCTCTGATACTGCTCATACCAAGCCCAGAGAAACACTAGCGTACAAGGAATAGCCATTATCTTGGTCCAAGTGTCGCTCCATTTCACGGCGTCACGGTTTTGATTTCCTGTAAACCGAAATCAATAACCTTCAACGTTTGACATACGAATCTTTACTTACTGTACCTACCATGGGAAAGAAATATATCTAAAGACCACACGAGAAAGCTTGATAAATACTAAGTATGTATGGCCTTACGAATGAGTTGACCAAAAATGGTTAATTTATATGCAGTAGAAACGGGAACGAGCAAAATCTCTATACATATAATATACTAAAAGAACATCTTTAAATTTACTGCTTAAAAGAGTATCAGCAGCAGCAGTAGAATCATATCAAATTTGGTTGAGCAGGAATGGGGTGAACGGTGAAAACACGGGCAGTGAAGTCAAGAGTACATACATATTTAAAGGGGAACCTACACCTGGGTCGCCAGTCCTAGGGACTGTACATATTCCTGTTCCAGCAACGCGATGGACTCGGCACCCGCACGTTGATACCATTGAATGCTAAGTTTTCTTCTTGTGGGTCTTGTTGAGATGGATTTAAATGCTTAACAAGCTTCGATGTGGTGCTACAAGGAATTACGAGGTCTTCTGGTAAACAGGGAACCAGTTAGGTTTAATTGAAGGTACCAAATAAACCAGTTGTACTTCAAAGTATCGGAAGATCAGAGTATCTGAAGATTTCCTTCCATCGCAATGTTGCCAGGAATAAACTTGTTTAATGTTTAAATACCCAATGTATGTACACGTTTTATCTGTTTACTTTATCACTAAAACTAACACAAAATCACTTGTACCATTTATTTGTTAAGGGATTAGAAATTGACGGAAATTAATGATATTTAACGTAGACGAAAACTTTTACCGGAACGTTGACTGAGAATAAATAATTTAGTTTATTTATCTTAATATTTAGCTATTTGGATTCTCAGTATTGTAATATTTGCCTTCATACCTGTTAACCGGGTAGTTCTCGTGCGTATAGAATCAGAACAATTCATCAATCAATTCATGTCGAGACACGCACGGATGACGTAATATCATAGTTGATCGGAAATATACGTCCCTTCCGTTCCAGGGCGCACATTAATTTTTGAGGACGTATTCATATGTCCTACCCGTATTCGATATTGTTTACGCCTGACGCATTTATACGTCTTGCCCGGTTAACAGGTTAACATAGTGCGACAGTTATGTTTGGACCACCGACCACGCTGGCCGTGTCACTAGTGTTGTTTCTCCAATATGGACAATGTTTCCAATTAAAAATAATTCCCGAGCTAGAACAGTTAGATAAAGTTCACATTTTACCATGTATAGCCAATATAACGCGTCAGTACTTTTCACAAGCCAAAAACATATTATACTTAGAGCCGAACCCTGATAGTGACATGATGAAGTTTCTCAATTCGTTGGAACTAGTATCATTTAACAGTAAGACGTATTTCTATAATACTGCAAATCCTAACCTGGCGTACATGATGGTTATTCGCAATTTAGATGAATTTCTGCTGCAAATATCTGAACTGGTCATAGAAAGCAATTGGGATCCGCAAGTACGATTTCTAGTGGTTATTAAAACGCTCGGATCAAAAGAACTGCGTCAAGTGCTCGATTCTCTCCTACGCCATCGAGTATATAATGTGGTAGTATTGAATGGAACCATCACAACAGAATTGTACACTTACAATCCATTTGAAAAATATGCCTGTGGTAATTACTATACCAGAGTTATCTACTACGGAAAATGTGCTCATGTAACCGCTGATATATACCCGAATAAAATAATCACAGGTCTTAAAAACTGCTTTTTCAACGTTTCCGTCCCTGACTGGCCTCCTTATGGAATAGATCCATCGAAGAGGAAATTAAAGGGCAAACTGGAGACATCAATGGGAACGGAAGAATATATTTTCCATTTGATAAGTGAAATAGAGCAGTTTAAATATAAGTCTGATTACGATTTTGATTCCGAAACTTTTTCGACGGTGTCCAAGAACATGACAATATCCGGACCGATGAATCGTCTGGCGCACAATCGATCTTCTTTCATGCTAGGTGGCCTTATACTGATCCCTTCAAGGGCAAAAGCATTCTCGTATATCAACGGACATCTTGACTACATAGATGAGATCAAGCTTATGGTTAAAATAGCAGGACCAACGCCTCCTTGGAAGGATATGTATTTAGAATTTCACCCACTGATATGGGCCCTGATATTTATTGTATTGTTGCTTTATTCAGCGTTGTTGATAGCTTTGTTAAGAGCGAAAGACAAAGGACATATCATATTAATGCTGTTGGATGGTTTATTATCCCACGGATCGAGATTCCATAGCCGGCAGTCTGTGAAATGTGTAGTCATCATATGGGTCATATTCGCGTATTTGATCAATAGCTTCTACACTACCTCTTTGGTGAGTTTGACCATGAAACCCGTATTTACTTATCAGATTCGCGACGAGCAAACTGCGATTGATCGCGGTTTAGAACCATGTATTTCCATCGTTATGGGTAGATACTTAAAGGCGGAGGAAAACCATGGTGAGATTCTTGAGGATGCCAAAATTGGCACTGAAGGGTGTGAGAAATTCATGGAAAGTATCAGAACGGTGAGCAAATCGGATCGCTTGTTTACCATCGTTGTCTATTCCGTATATGCTATTAACAAACAACAGTTTTACGACGAATGGGGTCATAGAACTGTGTATTCGTTCATGAAACCTTACACTAAGGTGATCTACGCCATGTATTTCAATAAAGGATTCCCGATGAGAGATAGACTTCAAAAATTAGCGCTTCGGATCCGAGAAGTTGGGCTTTCAGAAAAGAGCCTTAATGATCACTATTATGTGAGGACATTGCAGAACCGTTTTCATTCGCCAGAATTTGTAGCTCGTTTCGCTATACCTTGGTATCTTTATGGTATAGGGGTGTCCGTATCTACTATCGCGTTTGTAGTGGAGCTCGGTTTTCAATACAATAAAGTTACACCTCTCAATAAATAAAGAGTACTTTCAAAAGTTTTTTTAAATAGTATACCTAATTTAAAAGTTGACATAGATCGCATGACGGAAAATTTTTCGAGTTTTTTTGTTAAAGCGAATATGTCTGTCTGGTGACATTACTCATATAATATAATTATGATTATTTTAACTATGTTATAAAGCCAGAATGCTGTTAAAATAACCGACTTGGAGTCTTGAGGGCCTACACTAAACAACATTCGATTTGCTAATAGAAAATTCTAAAAATGTATGGGATTGACATAAATAAATAACTTACTTATTACACACAGCGCCATCTGACCCCAAACTAAGCAGAGCTTGTGTGATGGAAGTCAGATAACTGATAGAAAACATTTACACAAATACTTTTTTTTTAAAATACATACAGAACACCCAGACACAGAACAAACATTTGTTTATTTCATAAAATGTTTGTCTTTGGCGGGAATCGAACCCACGCCCTACAGCTCAGGCAGACATACTACCAATGAGCCAACAGGGCTGTGTTAAGTTGCCAATATGTAACATGGACAAGTATATGTCAATCCCATACATTTTTGGCTTTTCTATTAGTGTCATAGTTAAACAAATGTTGCTTTGTCTAGGCCCTCTGTTGCTTGTCTGATTTGTTCTGAGCACAGATTAGAGTAATAGATTTTCCCATTAAATGTGAAAACTTATTACACTGTAGCAGCCTAAGATTTCAAAGATATTTAAAACAGGATTATGACACAGCTTAATACTTGTTTGGCCACTTTGCAGTGGGTATACATAACGGTTGTTTGAGGAGTATGTATAGACCAGTTGAACTAATGTCTCAAGGCAAACCAACCTTTCTAATTGAGATTAGCCATGGTTTATATATTTCAATGTAATCAATGAAAAACATGTTGTCTTACATTTAGTTTTTTTTTTTTTTATCCCAGAGACGATCTGATTATGGCTAATAGCCGATTGCAGATAAAAATAGAAAAAAAAAAAAAACATTTAGTTTTATCAAGTTTTAGGCGGATTAAAAAAGAGTATGTTTATTTTAAAAAAAAACATATTCACAAAAAAGTGTTTCATTTTATCCCAGCACCCATAGTATGTAGCTAGGGGTGTCTTTCCACCATTCCTCCCATGGAAACATGATGAAGATATAATATAGGTACATCTGTCTTGTTTTTAAAAGGATAATAAGAATGGATAACTGATTTGAACTGATTGATTGAACCTAGTCAGGAGTCCCACACATCTCTGTTTTTTCTAAGTTATGTGCATATTACCGATAACTTCAAACGGTGAAGGAAAACATAAAACCTACAAGTCCGACTTCTTAAATTAAAGTTCTCAAAGATGTGTGAAGCCTGCCAAGCTACACTAGGTGAGTGTGGTGGGTTTTGACATTACCATCCTCACAATGAGAGGAGATCCGTGGCTAGCAGAGGGACAGTTTATATTAGTAGCGCTGATTCCGAACTGATTGATTCAGTTGTCTCTTTAACAGAAGTTGGTTTCGAAGATTTTTATTTTGGCTCAAATGCTGGCTAAATATTAGCTAAAATAAAAGTTTATACTCTTACCACAAAACAGAGGAGCCTGTCCCGCAGCAACCACAATACATGCAAAATAGTGTATGATCCCTGCAAGATAGTGACTCAAATTCATCTTGCTGGATTTAGCGAACACTTGCAAGCAGTATGTCTCATAGAGCCTTCGAATGCACTGGATAGCCATGAGGGTCATCACTAGAACTGCTGCAGTGACTGAAACTGGAATAACAAAAATAATTTATTTTTTTAATACCCTCAGTTTAGATGCAAAGAGAATAAATAAGTTTCAAGCCTGTCAATGTGTGTTTTGTGGCATTGATTTTTATCTTAGAATTTAATTATAATGAAATTATAGTTCAATGATGTTTTCCTTTTTTCTTTGTGCTTTTATTTCATGGCACTATCTATTTCTACTCTGTACACATAGATGAAAACTAGCTGCATTTTGTGGTTTCAATTATTATCTACTATTAAATACTAACTTTTATTTTGTTAGTAATAAAATGCAGTGTAAAAAAGCCAGTGTACACTACCGCACGGCAACGATCTCGAGTTTTTTTTAGAGTAATTATTTATTAGTTCCTTTGTATATTTTCAAATGTAACTTGGTATATATTAGCCTAAAAAGTATTAGTATTATACTTCTGTTATCTAATGTACATTTAGTAATTATTTAATTTTATTCATACGCAATTATTTTAAGGTAGAGGTACTATGACTTACCTGAAGGTTCGTCTTCTTCAAGCAGAAATTTCAGCACCATAGGCACAAACTTGTTCATACTAAACTCGAAGAAGTAAACAAGAATCATGTAAGCAAGTGTGACTAGGCTGAAGATTGATGAAAACAGATAGAAATGCTTGTAGTATGACTTCGGAATTTCCAATGCTCGAAGATAGTTCGCATCCGACCCTTGATATGCGAAGCTTCCATACTTATACCCTTTAATGATAAATGACGGCACATATTTTTCGTAATTATTAATTAAAACACCGGTAAACGTTGCTACAAAAGCTAAATTTAGAAATATCAAATCAATTATGTTTATCATTTCGGAGTAAAAACAAGGAGACCGAAAGTAATACACTGACAGCAAAGACTAACAGCAAGCAGGTCATGTGACGTTATTTTATTTACAACATCGTAGAATGCTGAGAAGTAACGGGATTAGAAACATTTTCAACTTTCGTTTTGTCTTTGAACTCAAGTGAGCTATTAACCTACAAACAAAACTGACCATGAGAAATATTTATAAACATCTGATCGATCAGGACTTCAGGTTTTTTGTCTTGACATCGTATATGGAAAATACATGAAACAGGACCAAAAGATACAAAACCTGATAAAAGCAACAGAGTGAACGTACAAACCATGCTCAAGATACTACTTAGTTTGGAACACAACATATATTTGACGTACTTTTGTTTTTGATTAGAAATGACAGATGGGATCATGGGAGTTTTGGCGGGAACGCGGTGAGCGTCGTGTCGCCCCATTGTATTTTTTTCTAAAATTAGTGTTTTTAGGAGTAAAATTAGTGGTTTTATTTATAAAGTGCCGAATTACAAGCGCGTGTGTGGGAGAATAATATAATGTGGTTAAACATGAATTTTCGTGTTGTTTCCAAAACTCCATCGAGAAGCTTATAGTAAAGTCGCCACTACTTTACTAAGGCATGACTTGATTTGACTGAGACCGACTGGACTTGATCAAGACTAGACTTTGACTGTAACTATAGATGATAAAGAAGCTGAAAAATGAAGACTACTCACATAATATAGAAACATTGAAACTGGCAGAATACACAGAGTGCGATGCCAAGAAGAAAGAGAAAAAAAAATTTACATGGAATCCATGAATGAAGCTTCATGATGGAATCGGACGGTTTTGGCGGTAATACGAAATAATCATGCCGATTTTGAATGTTTTAGTATAAAAATAGTGTTGCTTTTTTCATAAAAAGTACAAAATTATATGCGGGGGAGTAGGAAAGTGATACCATTAATGGAGCAACATAAAATATGACTTTTTATTACTCCAAAGCGCATTGCCAGAAATAAAGAAGAAGATTGATTAATAACTTCCGTTGAAAATAGCGGTAAACGTTAAAGCCGTTGGAGACGTATATAAATTATGACCTATTTTAATTAAGGCAATTCAGGATTTCACTGTGTTGATAGTGATTTATTCAAAACCAACAGAAGACCAGCGCCAGATGAGTACAGTCAGCATTATACTGAGTTGAGGTACTTTGTGCTACTGAGGTAGATTGTGTATACTGTTTGTTGTTTTTTATGTCATAGTAAATTATTAGTGTCTAATTCTGTTAAATAACTGTTCTACAAAACATATGTTGAAAAATATCGGTTTCTCTTCCAGTAAGTATCTACCTACTGATGGTTCAGATAATTTCAGTACCAAGAAAAATATATCAACAGACACTGTTCCGTTTTTAGTCCACGCACGCAGGGGAGATTTATAGTATAAGGGCTTTTTGGGCTGCAGCCCAGGGCTCCGTGGATATAAAGGACCCCAGCCCCCATTGAATGCAGTAAAAATTTTATGTTAATTTATGTAAAGAAACTTCTTTATGTTTTCCCTAATTATAATGATATCTTAAAAATTCTTTGAACCCACTACCTTTGAGCGGAACGCTCTTTCTTCAGGATATCTTATAAGATATCCTGGAGAAAGAACGTATATACATATATATAGAAAACAAATATAAGGCATAATGTTAAACAGTCGAATAAAACATTAAATTTATCAGTTCTTTCCGTAAATTGTGATTTATCAAAGGATTTACAATGACTGTGTTGAGCAAATATAGCAATTTGCGGCGCTAAAATGAAGTATTAGACCAGGGCCCCAAAATCTCCTAGCCCGCCCTTACTGCACGTACTTACGGCAAATAAAAAAATAAAAATTAAAATAAAACGTAAATGGTTTGTTGTAAAGAATAGGTAGAAATAGAATTTCACTACAATTATCAGATTTTAACGATGCCAACATTGCTTGCCAAAATTCAACATGCCAACATTCTTTTGTAGCAGCTAGCAGCATTGTGCCACAAGGCAATATGAAAGCTTTCGTTACAACGTTTAATCAAAATCACAATTTTATTAAGATTCAAAAAGAAATTACAATAAAAATAAATTTAATTAGTAGTTACAATTACTTTAACAAAATAACTATTACCTACATATAAGTACTTAATCTGTTACAGGTATTATTACCTACAAGAAATTTATTTTATGTAGCAGAATAGGGTAATCAAAATTATTAGTAATAGGGAATATGAATGTGATCTAAAAGATGATTTTTTTGCAATATTTTTATTGTCCTCACATTTTAGCTTTATGGTATGTACAATCAAATACCGATTCCTTATTTATTTGCGTAAAACATTAAATATATTTTTTTAATGTTTGACAGGCTAGGATAGGTCAAACGACCTCGCCTGTTGGTAAGCGATGATGTGGTCGAAGATGAAGCACGTAGTCTTAGAAGATTTTTATTTACGCTGACCATGAAAATACTTCATACTTCATAGCGATGATAGCTCAGTGGTTAGCGCGATCGGTTCGCATGCCGAAGGGCGTGGGTTCAAACCCCAACAATGAGCTTGAGCTATCGGTGAAGGAAAACATCGTGAGGAAACCATAGCGTGATGGTAGAGTACTTTCTAGTACTCGGCTGGCTTGCTACCACCCTCAAGTTGCAAATCTGCCGCCAAGCATCTAACGGTGTGTTTCGGCAGCCTCACTTTAGAGCCAGTTCCATTCCAGGCTAGGTATGCTTTACCATCTTCGACCACAACGTCACTTAACATCAGGTGATTTGAGGTCAAACACCAAGCCTGTCAGATATAAAAAAAAAAAACTTTGATAAATTTGTTGTAAAACAATTAATTTCTCGCAAACGCTAGATGAGAGAGCGCCACTATAAAGTTTTTGCCCCGGGACAGAAAAGTCGTAGATCCGGAGCTGTACCTAAGTAGGGACCTACTACGTACCTATAACATTTTAAAAATAATATACGACTTACAACGAATGCTACAATTTAAGCAAAATAAAATAAACGGGTTTACTAAGTTTATTTTTGTTTGGAAAGCTACCATCTAATTACAGACTCCAAATTACTTAGCGAGTTTTGTTCAAAGATCCTTTGCTATTCGTAAAGTAAAAGGCGCGTGAGATTTTTCTTTTGTAGCTTCGCGCAACCAATTAAGATTTTCACTTATGGTTTTGACATCAAAAGCATTCATTTGAAAGGCTGGCTGTTTAACTCCTACTTACTACTTACAAGATATGTGCAGAATTATTCAGATTCAGCTCAGAACAAAATATTATGTAAATAGGCATCTATGTACATATAATATACCTATGTATATCTGCTATTAATGGCTCGAATTCTCAATGCTCGTTATTTCTCGAAGGAAACAAAGTTTTTCGACAGAGAACTAAAGTCAATGACATAGCTCAGCGTGTTTGTCAGCTGAAGTGGCAGTGGGCTAGAGTCCACAACGTGTAGACGTCCATAACTAGACATGTTCTAGAGTGGTGACCGCCAATCTGGAAACGCTGTGTAGGACGCCATGGGAAGGCAGTGGAACCGAAAATCCGAAAATGGGATTGAGTGACGTGTCTTGAGAGATGCCTATGTTTAGCCGTGTACCTTGGTAGGCTGATGTTGGTGATGATCACCATACGGCTTAATATTGAAGATGGAAGTTGCCACAGTATTACGCCATAATTTTATAGCACTGATATCGTAGCCCTATTTACCTACCCGGATCCCATAACATAAAAGTTAAAAATCGTACGTGTGACGATACCTCGGTCGTTCGGGTTTACCTCTCGATGCAGTCCGAAGCCAATGTTGCCATCTACTGCTTTGTTGTCCTGAATATTGTATTTTTATCAAAGAAATGTGTAGTTAGACGTAGTGAGGGGACAGAAGGAGAAAACTAAGTCTTCACTTATCTCAACGCCGCGCCGTATCACATTTTAAACTGATCAATCACTATACCTACCTACCATGCTGTTTTGGCAAGACTGCACAAAAATCGTGTTTTTTAAAATACTAAATAGGTTTGTGTTTGACCACCCGGCCTGATGTTAACCAGAATGTAGTCTAAGATGAAGCACGCTTACCTAGAAAAAGCCTGTTTACTCTGGATTTGAAGACGCCCAAGTTGTACTTCGCGGGAAAAACAGACGCCGGCAGAGAGTTCCAAATACTCGCTGAATACGTACAGCGAACATTCTAACATATACTACTGTTTTAGAGGAACTAATAAATAAATTATAATAAACTAAGCTTTTAAGTTTATGTCAAATTTTAGTATTCGGATATGTTTTTTTAATTGTAGTCAGGTTAGTTAAATTTAAATTCTCATCACTGTTGTAACTGAAATGACTGTTACCTAAGCGGAAATAAACTAAATATATACCTTAAATCTCAAATTAATTATCTATTATTTTTAGTAACTCGATATAGGTAACATCACTAGCAAGGTGCGCGGTGGGACGCGGCGCGCTGGTAGAATTGAAATGGCGAGTTTTCGAGAGAGTACAGCGTTTTATTTATTTATGTAAATGTTACGATAGACGCTGAATGCGACTTTGGGATCGAGGTAATGATGTAACTGGTGTTGACTTGAGACACCTGCCTGGGAAGGGAAAAACGTTTCACACATTAAAATAAACTACATATAGGTATAACAGCCATAGAAACCATTTATACGAAATAACATGCCTATGGATCTGTGGTACAAGAAATAGTCGCTATTTGTTTTATTAGGTGCTTAAGAGAAGTTTAAAAGATTAGCCTTGTCGTGCACATTAGACCTCTATAGTGGTAAAACAAGAAACTAAGTATAGGTACCTATTTAACTAGTTTAAAATGTTGAGGAATTTAGGCGAAAATGCGGAAAAATCAAGTTGCCATATTGTATTATTTTCCAAACTTTGGGGTTACGTATTAAATTAGTAACATTATAAAATTATATAATTAGTTGCACACATGTGATATTGTGAAATATGTCATGTTTCATGAAAATACATCGTCTTATTTTGTTTTACTTATGCGGGATTGATTACGTTGTTTATGTTTGATATTCCGACTATTGTTTCGGCCACATCCAGTGGCTTTCTTCAAGGAGTTAATGCAGCAGCCTTGTCTTGCTTCGCAAAAAACTATAGTCGGATTATCTGACGTAATTAAACGTGAGTAATCATCCCGCATAAGTAAAATAAAAATATGTCAAAAATCTAATTCTGTCGAAGCTTCTAGTAAAGGTGCCACTGCTCTAGTGCCTATTTGGGCTATATCTATCGTAGTCATATTTACATAGTATCCTGTCGCTACTATTCTCAGAATTACTAAGACAATATGTACAGACAGATGTCCCTAAAAGCTGGATACTGGCCAGTAATCCACTAATCGAAGGCATTGTCAGAAACCCCAACCGCCTGGATTTGCCTAATTACCTACGACACAGGGGAATGCCAAAACACACACGGTACAAATGTTTGAACAGCTTTTGAATATCAACATTCATGCTCATCATCACCTCACCCTCAAGAAAATAAAACAAATGAAATCTAGCTCTACAGGTCTATGTTAGCTATCAGGAAGTTCAACTGCACTTCAATCATCATGTTACTATTAGATACTTCCAGTTTTTACCTATTTTTTTTTTGCCATATATTGATGGAGCACTTTAGGAGGCGATAAATCCTTTCAATTTGGGAATTCAGTTACATACGAATACGGCGAGAGTACTAGTTTAATAGTAATTTGAGGATATTTCACACAGCGCCATCTAGCACCAATCTAAGCAAAGCTTGTACTATGGGAACATGATAACTGATAGAACACCTCCTTATTTTTGATATTCTCGTGTGTTTGTTCGAGAAACTTTTCCTTGTAAGACAAGCTGATATATGACAATTATGTAATAAATTATGTTATTTATTTTGTATGATGTGTGTAACCAACTTTTAAGTTCTTACGCTTCATCTTCGATTATACCATCGCTTGACCACGTCGGTGAAGTGAATAGAGGTTACGGAGCCAAAGTACTTTGCTATTTTTTATAGTATCCTAACCTTACCTATTTCTGAAATTTTATACATAAATGTGAAACAATAAAAGAACACACTTGTCTGATAAATTACCCGTTCGTATGTCAGACTAATTTTACATTCTCTATGGAAGTCTGGATCTCTGGTCTGGTTTGGATGCTCGTCAGTACCCTAATAAATTCATTTCTGTCTCTCTTGTTAGTTAACCAGAAATTGGTAATGTCTAATGTAGGTAACTGGACTTTTTAATGAGAATTTTTCGCTTCGAAGACTTATTTCTTTAGGTTTTTTTTAGTGTAATCTACTGGACAATTTTACTATGGAAACTGACGTGGTTTTAACACATTTTTATTTTACTTATGCGGGATTACTCACGTCCCATTATATCGGATACTCCGACTATAGTAGTGCGAAACAAGACGAGGCCGCGCGCGCGTTGTACTGAGCTAATAAAGAAGGCCACCGGATGTGGCCGTAACTATATTCGGAGAATCTGATATAATTAAGCAAAAACTACTGGACAATTCTGTCATCACCATCATAATCTACTACTGGTTATAGGCTTCTCGTAAAGCACGACCCGCAACCCCATCTTAGGTTTTTTTATTTCTATTCATCGTCTGTCTTATACGATTACGTGCATCGTCACTGCATCTATAAGTATTCGTACATCCTTTCCTACACTATCTTTACTGATATAAAATCAATAGTCAAGTCAAATGTATGAAAAAAAAAAACACTTTCCCGCCAAAAGCTCCATCTCCCATTTTCCATATTTATTATTCCATACATAGCTCGCAAATTGATATGATAGTATAGACAAATTAAAATTCGATATATTCGTTAATCGATAACGCTAATAAAAAAGCTCAAAAACGTACGGGATTGCCATAAGCTGCGCACGTAATATCGACAGTTATGTTATAGGCATTTTGATGGGTATGTAGATAGATAGAAACTCTTTATTGTAAACACTAAAATTAAAAAAAAAGCACAGAAAAAAAAAAGAATCTTATGAACTATTGCCACAAGTGGCGACTTTATCGTTAAGAGCGATCTCTTGCAGGCAACCAAGAATGGAAAACATCTATTAAGTAATAAGTTATAAAGTAACATTCGAATAGCGATAAAGCTAATAGAAAAGTGAAAAATGTACGGAATAGACATAAGCTGTCGATATGTCACGTGGACAGCTTATAGCTATCCTGTACGTTTTTGAATTTTTCCATTAGTGATATCGCTATTCGAATGTTACTTGTTCTAAGCCCTCTGGTCTGAATTCAAGAACACGTCCAACCAGTCGTTAAAGACCAGTTCTAGATATGCATGGCCGGTCCAGTCAGTTCACTGCCACTTCAGCTCTAACATATAGTTGTATCATCTGTAATTTTTCCCACGAGTGACTTCAATCAGGCGGTATTGCCTCCGCAACGTCTCTCCGAAAACATCGGGTATTTTTACGATCGCAATACTGGCTTTAATTAAAACAATAGCAAACATTTGCCGTGCACTCGTGGCGTCGCGAAATGAAACTGCTGGAGTTTAGGTACAAATAGTGGCAGTAGTCTTCTGAGTTAATAGACGCATGAAACTCAGTTTTGTATGAATCGTACCAATAATCTATGGGATTTATAGGGCCTATCAAGTACCTGCGAGTCTTCAAGACAAAACTGAATGTTCATGGGCCTTATATAAATATAAAGTTATAAAGTAATATAGATATAAAGTTAATCAAAATGCCGCGTCAATTTCTCGTCCATATATTACGTAAGTAGAATATTAGTGATCTTTAGTTACCTTTTGTTAACTTTACTTACCACCGAAAGTCTCAAGTAATAAGCGCCTTGGATTTCGTTTTGCTACTCAAAGTTTTTTGTATCGCTACAATGGTCATGGCCACCAATATCTTACCATCAGAAAAGCGTCTCGTTCGTCTAATTACTAAATACGACTTATATTTGCACAAAAATCAAAACCGTAAAATCGACAATTTCAAACTAATTATTATTATTAGTGTTTTTTATTTATTTTTATGGTCGACAGGCTTGGTGTTTGACTACAGCTTACCTGATGTTAAATGACGGTGTGGTCGAAGATGGTAAAGCACACCTAGCCTGGAATGGAACTGGCTCCCAAGTGAGGCTGCCGGAACACACCGTTAGATGCTTGGCGGTAGACTTTCAACTTGAGGGTGGTAGCTAGCCAGCCGAGTACTAAAGAGTACTCTACCACCATGCAATAGTGTTCTTAGTTTGTCAGCAATGAGTAAACAAAGCTTTTTAATTCATACAATATTACATTCTACTTTTAGCTATCGTATCTAGATTCCGAGTGCCAAACATCAGCTAAACGTAAATCTCTAAGCAAGTACTCGGATTGGTAGATATCGCAGTTGACCACCGAGAATTTCACTGTAGCATTCCGTCTCGAACACCGCAATCAATAATGTATCATAGAACTGCAATATAGGTCTTTATCACACTGTCGATTTGCAATTATGTTTTCTAAGACGATCAGTCGTTCCACCTCCTTTGGCGTATCGTGGTGAGATTTTGTAGCGATGATAGCTCAGTGGTTAGCGTGGGTTGAAAGCCCAACAATGAGCTTAATCTGCTGGTGAAGGAAAACATCGCGAGTAAACCACAGGATGGTAGTAGGGCACTCTCTACTACTTGACTGGTTAGCTACCACCCTTAAGTTAATAAATTTATCGTCAAGCATCTAACGTTGTGTTCCGGATCAGCCTCACTTGAGAGCCAGTTCTATTCCAGGCTAGGTATGTTTACCATCTTCGCCCACACTGTCACTTAACATCAGGTGAGCTGTGGTCAAAAACTTAGCGTGTCAACAATAAGGGTTAGGTGTTAGATTGTCGGTCTGGTCGTGTTGTTTATTCATTCACTCATTATGACTGTAGATAAGTGATAATTGAATTGAATTATTTACAATGAATAAGGTGCAATTTATTGTGGCGTCTTACACAAGTTTTATTTGCAGGTACATATTGTATCTTCCATAAAAATAACTAAATGACAGTAAAAACTTTATCAAAATCTATTGCGTGGTTAGATTCAGTAAGCAGAAAAACACAGACAGAAAAGCGACTTTATTTATACCATTTATTTGTAATATCTTAAATTGATAGTCATTGGTTTGCGACTCGCGGGGCGCGACGATCGCCATGCCAATCGACAGTGTGCTAAACGCCTTATCCGCAATACCATGAGCATTCGAATTTCGAGAATTCTCACAGCGGTGTTGCCAGCAAAGTAGTTTTTTAAATATATATTGGTAGTTTGGAAATAGAAGACTGTGGGAAGTGGTATTAATATTGTATGAGGCGCGGACGGGACAGAGCAGGTAACCGATTCTTAGAACGTCCTGTGCAGGTGCAGAACGTTATTTGATGGACTCTACTCTTAGATTGGATTATATTGCTTTGAGAGTAGGTTACTTTCAAATAGTAACATTGACAGGGAATTTCAAGAGAAATTTACAGCGATAATATGTGATACATTTTCTTTAGATATTTAATACTGATGATGCTAAGTAGATAAGTATTTTATAATAGATAAATAGATAGAAACTCCTTTTTGTGCACACCAAAAATAAAAATAAAAGTAGGTGCAGAAGACAAACGAATTTTATGAGCTAGTAATTAAAAAAAATACACAGTAAAATTACTTATAATAGATAGGTACTACTCATAATGGATATGCGTAATTGCGTATGGTTTAACTTTGATGATAAACGTTCGCTTGTCTAATTAATCTCATCTTAATAAAGAAGGTTTTAATAAATAAGTAATTTCACGGCTTAAATCAAAACTTTATTTAATGTTATGAAGATGTTCTGGAGACGTGTTGTGGGTGCTTATCTTTCCATTAATATGAATAATTTTACTAAAGGAATCCTTGGAACCAGGAAAAATTTGTCCCAATCCGTAAAAAAATATCATTGATCACCAGGTAAATTTAAAGGACATTAAATATTGTGTTTTTAACTGACTTCAAAAATGGAGGAGGTTCTCAATTCAACATTAGTTTTATTTTTTATGTTTGTTGCCTCAGAACTTTGGATTGGGTGAACCGAATTTGATAATTCTTTTTTATTTGAAAGCTGGTTCTTCTCGTTAGGTCCAATTTGCTCCAGTTTTGACAATGGCATCCATGAGAAAACCAAATAAAGTCATTATTTTTTGTTAAAATTTTACTTGTTTTTTTTACCAATAACAAATTCATAAATGCATCGAGGTGTGTTACTCGCTTGATTAAAACTTTTTTAATGTAATTGTAATGAGACGATCGAGACGCTCTCCCAATGGTATAATATTACGCCTGTTTATGACCATTGCAGCGATAAAATGAACTTTGAGTAACAAAACAAGGTTCACAGCACAGCTGATTTAGCGCTCATTACTTTAAGATATTAGATGGTTAGTCTCAACAGCGCTGTAATTTCCCTAGCTGCAATACTCTTTAAACCGGAACACTAACGTAAGCACACTACTGATTGGCTCTATATGTTTTCGGCAAAGAATCACATTCGAGTTACAGAATAAGGCAATAATGCTTAATTTTTTAATCAGTCGCCTAGTTCCTAGTTCATAGGTACAATTATTATTCAAAGATAGGATCCCCTGAGAACATGCATTGTAGCGTTCCTATTCGTAGAGGCTCAGTGATATTCCGTAGCACTTAAGCAGGTTTTGGAAAACGCTGTCTACTGCATAGAATACTTACGTAGTATCTCATTATTATATATATGTAGGTTTCAGTAGAATGCTGCTACAATATGCAGCGCTTCACTTTACATTCTCACTGAATATTAGAGCTGCTTAAAGAAACTTGGTAGCTTTTGTAGAAATATTAGCTCTTGTAAAGGATCTGTGAAGTTGTTTTATAAGTTTGAATTGTACAGATTCATCTGTTGTGATAAGGTTAAAATTATTTTCGTGTTTCTTTTGTTGTTTAACATAGCAATGATCCGTGGTTTTTACCAAAGTAATGAAAATCTATGTTTTTTTTTTTTTTAGTAGCTGGCAGGCTTGGTGTTTGACCACAACTCACCTGATGTTAAGTGACGGTGTGGTCGAAGATGGTAAAGCACACCTAGCCTGGAATGGAACTGGCTCTCAAGTGAGGCTGCCGGAACACACCGGTAGATGCTTGGCGGCAGATTTTCAACTTGAGGGTAGGTAGCTAGCCAGCCGAGTACTAGAAAGTACTCTACCACCACGCTATGGTTTCCTCACGATGTTTTCCT
Organism: Biston stratarius; assembly: GCA_950106695.1. NCBI lineage: Eukaryota > Metazoa > Arthropoda > Insecta > Lepidoptera > Geometridae > Biston > Biston stratarius. The sequence continues at coordinate 15,540,820 of OX467111.1, forward strand.
TCACCGACAGCTCAAGCTCATTGTTGGGGTTTGAACCCACGCCCTTCGGCATGCGAACCGACTCGGAGTTTCTCTACGAGATCGAATCAGAAATGAGGAGATCCGTAGACGAACCAAAGTTACCGACATAGCACAACGGATTAGCAAGTTGAAGTGCTAGTGGGCAGGGCACATAGCACGTAGAACTGATGGCCGATGGGGCTGCAAAGTTCTGGAATGGAGACCACGGACCGGCAAGCGCAGTGTAGGACGTCCACCCACAAGGTGGACAGACGACCTCATAAAGACCGCAGTAACACGCTGGATGCGAGCCGCTTCCAACCGGTCTTTATGGAAGTCAATGGGGGAGGCCTATGTCCAGCAGTGGACGTTCTACGGCTGAAATGATGATGATGATGATGATGACAATAAAGAGTTATTTATTAATTCATTCATTCATTCACTGACGTCCCGCTTGGGGTGCTTAATGTTTTTCCCTTTACCAGCACTTACCCGAGCCAATTCAGCTCCTTGAAGGATCGGAGCGAAGCTTTGGGCCACTAAATATAATTGCCAAGTTTAATTGAGCTTTAAATACACATTTCAGTTTAATTTGTGAAACAAGTAGTTAAACATAATAGCAGTATTTAGGAAATGAGCTTTTCGTACTTCGTTAATTTTAAATAACTACCTCGAGACGGTACACAGTTCGCTAAATAACTAATTATACTCCGAAGATTAAACTGGGTGTGTCCATTTTGTCTGGCTCGTTGTCGAAAATGCCGGCGGAACTCAATGGTAGGACTAGATGTTCTATTATTGTCATGCTGCCATATGCCATGGATTGCGTCTATAATATCTTTAGTTATATTTATGTAATAATGTACTTAAGTATGAGTTTTTGGCCGGAAAGGTCGTATCATCATCTCAGCCGTAAAACGTCCACTGCTGGGCATATGCCTCCCATTGACTTCCATAAAGACCAGTTGCAACCGAATTGGTAAGGTAGTATCGCCTCATTATATTATTTTCCAAAACTTTTTTTAATTGTTGAAAAGCTAGGTGTTTGACTATAGCTTACTTAATGTAAAGTAACGGTGTGGTAGAAGATAGTTAAGCATACCTAGCCTGGAATGGAATAGGCTTTCAAGTGAGTCTGCCGGAATACATAGGGGCTTGGCGGCAGTGTGGGAAAGTGACATAATGTGGTGAATCATGACTTTTCATGTTGCTTACGAAACTCCATCGAAGCTTGAAGTAAAGTCGCCACTCGTATATGACATGACTAGACTCGACTGTAAATTATTTTGTGTGACTTAGACTTATTTAACTTCATAATTTAATGATATCCGTGAATATATCTAAATAATTGACACTGACAAATGTACAAATTCCGACGCCAAAAACGAAGAAGAAATTAGCTGTAAAAAAAATGAGGTATAAAAATAAATGAAAAGTAAGTCACCACATTTTATCATTTTCCCACACTCGCGCTTGTAATTCGGCACTTTATAAGTAAAACACCGTTATTTTTGTACATAACCATTAACCACCCGAAACAACACAAGTTTTAAATAAAAATAGGTACAACGACACGATTTTTTTCCGCGTTCCCGCCAAAACTCGATAGATAACTCTAATTAATGTCCCCAATAATTGAAATGTCAGTCATACATGTATTGTTTTTTTTTTTTAGTAAAAATCGCGCCACTGTTTGCCTTCATTTTTCCTTGACGTAACCGGATTCAGTATTACAAAGGACTCTACCCGCAAGACAATACATTACGCAAACTCCTTCTGATAAATAGACTGTCATAAAACGCGTTTTTATTTGAATTTAGCAATGCCAAGAGCGAGTGTTGCTGATAAAATATGACGCGACAAAAGCTGAATTAATGAATGCTGTAGACTGGTATTAATTATGTGTTACTTTCCGTAATACTGCTTCATCCAGTTCTGAATTATAACACAAATGTGCAGCTTACGAGTGGATAGTTGCAATTAATATCAGCGGTGAAAATTTCACATAAACAAAGGTTGTTAAGTACCGAGTTTAGATTTTGAGAGCTGATAGCTCAGTTGTATTAGTTCTGCTTCGGAAGCTGAAGGAGGTGATTCCCACTCTAACATTTGTGTGATCAACATAAATGTTTGCTCTGGGTGTTATGTGTGTATTTTAAGTATGTAGGTATATACAAAAAAAGTATACAAGTATTCTTTTTTTAATTTTATTTTATTGAAATTAGGTTCGCTTTTGTCCACACTCTGCTAATAGTATGGTCTAAGATGTAGCACGCTTACCTAGAAGAAATCTATTTACTCTAAGATTTCAAGACACCCATATTGTACCTAACAGGGAACACAGACTCCGGCAGAGAGTTTCACAACCTCGATGTGCGAATAAAAAATATGAAATTCTGTTTCTATTTGGTTCCCGTAGTACCAATTTTTTTTTTTTTTAATTTTTCGCATGCTTATACGTGTTTGCTTACTGCTCAGATAATGTTAAGTGACGATATAGTCAAAAATAGTAAACACACCGAGCCTAGAATGGAACTGGCTTTCTAATGAGGCTATTGGAACACACTGTTAGCTGCTTGGCGACAGATTATCAACTTGAAGGTGGTAGCTGGCCAGTCGCGTACTAGAAAGTACCCTCCCATCAAGCTATGGTTTCTTTCAAGGTTTGGAGCTAGATTGCGCTGCGTAAAATGTACTATGTATATATATATATATATATATTTGTATTTTATAAAATAATATCTGTACAACCTGAAACAGTCCCTCTTCCACCTAGACGTGTTATTAATTTCCACTATAGAAAACCTGTCGAAAAGGCTCGAGCATTAATTTCGCGCTCCATTAGGTTAGCTGGATCGGTCAGTCACTGGAATCATTTCTGATATTAATTACAGCTGAGGAGTTAAGTGAGCATTTAGAAATTAGAGCGCAGGAAAAGAAAACATCCGTGTTTGACACATAAAAAATAATTAGCGTTTATTTTTTAAAACTTGAGTGCTATAGCCGTTTTATGAAGCGTCGCGTCGTCCTAATTGAATGCGAATATGTTGATGTTGGCAAAACCCTCCCCAAGAGGAGGCCCATGTCCAGCAGTGGACGTCCTATGGCTGATGATGTGATGTGATGATGTTAATGTTTCAGCAGCCTAAATGAGAGAGTCCATTCAAGAGGGTTTTTTTTTTATCGCTGACAAGCTAGGTGCTTGACAACAACTCACCTGATGTGAAGTGACGATGGCTGTGGTCAAGGCCCCATAGTTGTAACCAAGGTAGGACAAATTAGCGGAATAATTACGGATGATGGAGACTACAAAAGCTTTTCGCGAATTCTATTTGTTCATAGTCCCAGATAAAAGCTTGTTTTTGATAATATTTTTTTACTTTTAATTTATTCTGTATAAATCTAGAAACTTCTCCGGTATAAATACCATTAATTTGTAAATACGTAAGTTTAACTATACTAGCACTAGCCACCATCGCTTAAAAGCTCATCCACATATAATTGATTCATGGAAATCGCACACTGTGCGATTCACGCGATCCTTTTTGCCATACACTTGCAAATTGTGGAATGATCTTCCATCAGGCAACCCGCCAGCTTGATTGCCACCTATGGCATAAAAAAAACTTAACAATTTTTTTATAACAGTGATAATTATGATTAGTTGAATAGTGATTAGAATGACTTCCCGATACATGAAATTTAAAACAGTGCATAATAAAAATAAAAAAAAATGCTCAAAATATAAACACAAAGTTTAATTCGCTTAGCTGTAAAGCATTATTTTCTTCAACGTTTTAAGGATTTCGCTGTAAGTGTTTAAAGTAGCTTTTCGAGTGGTTCCAAAACTCTCAAAGAACAGGTCCCAATAGGTCATCCGCTCTCGTAAAGGTCTGGTGCCCACGCGAAACTGTTGATTTATTTCCATGTAGTGGTAAGCAGAGTTTTTCGAGATGGCCTCCCATTTGTGTGGTAGAAGTTCTGATCTTTGAGGGGTCGGGTCTCTGGAAGGGCATTGCATTTTTTTTAATGATTGTGCGCATGCGATCAACTAAATTTATTTAATGACTGAAAAAAAATTAGTTCTACAAAAAGCTTGTTTGCAATGTTGTCGCATATGATTCATGCATTAAAGTAGTAAAGATCTAATACATATTAATTAAAGCGTAAAAGTTTGAAAAGTCTATAATATCGAATGAAGCCGGTATACCTCGAACAAATTTCAAGTTTATCCCAGAATGAGACACCAGGCAGAGTTTTTTTTTTTATGTAACTGTAATGTGACGAACGAGACGCTCTCCTGATGTTAAGAGATAACGCCTGTCCCTAACCATTGCAGCGATACACAGAACTTTGAGTAGTAAAACAAAGTCCAGGGCATCGCCGCCTTGGCGCTCATTACTTTGAGACAAGATGGTTAGTCTCAATAGCCCTGTAATTTCGCTAGCTGTGGTACCCTTCAAACCGGAACACAGTAATGTCTACACACTACTGCTTAGCGGTAGAATATCTGGTACTGCGGTGGTACCTACCTAGACGACCTCCTTCTAAGGAAATCTACCACCAAGTAAATGTAATGCGGGTGTCAGATGATAATTACACAATTATAGTGTATGCAATTTTTTTGCAGGTTAGATTTGTCTATCAATAAAGTATACCAATGCTCGTATAATAGCGATGGTTGTAGATTAAAATCTTGTGTAAGTAAAAGTTTAGTCATTGCCACCAATGTCCTGCATGTTTCGTCGACAGCTAATGTCATATTTTGTCTACCAAAGATGACTGGTAATAAACGTATTTCTCAAAAGTAATGATGATTGGCATATGGTTTTTGATGTTTTTGAACTGAGCCAGGTATTTTTGAATGTCATAAGATATTAATTCAAAGAACTTACGCGTATTTAACAAAGTTAGCCCACATAGTAGTCATGCCGTCGATGATTCGTTGATCTTCAGAGTTCGGTTCTTCCATGTATGAAATGTCGAACAAATATCCGAGCTCATCGGCATGTGCTGCTCCTCCTCCAGTAATATTCACCCTATGTTTCACAAAGTTTCTCTCACCAGCATATGAAAATTTGAATAAATACAGGTTACCAACGTCATTATCCAAGAATCTTTTCAGAGATTGATGTGTAGGATAGATAAACACCAGGTCTCCCATAAAATCTATATATTCTTGAATTTGGTCATCGTTAATTTCTTCATCTCCGAAATAAAATTGTTGTGTATTTTCCACCATGAATCCAAAATCTGGATGAAGCATATCGAAATACATAGCCAAATAATAAAATACTATATATTGCCCAGATTCCCCCACTCCGTGCTGACCAGCGGATAGTAATTCATCATCCATAAAGCCAATCATGATTGGCATATCTTTGGCACCTGGTATTTCAGTCAGCGCCGTCACATCTTCCGTAACAAATGCTTCTACACCTTCGAATTCCTTTTCGACACAAACTCCAATTGAAAGATTTATTTCAAAGCTTGTTTTAATTACTACTAACGGATCAATTTTTGCTAGAAAAGCTATAGCTTCATACAAATCATTCGTTTCAAAACCTAAATGTCGGGCTAACTGCAGCGGGGCATCTTTAGGTAGTTCGGAGGGACCAAGTGCCATTACGGTACCGCTTTGAAGAATAACTTGGTGAAATAATTGTGGGCCATCGTTTTTTCGCATTATGTGATAATCTGCTGACATACTCCCAGCGCTGTTACCCGCAATAGTGATTTTGTCTGGATCGCCTCCGAAATTTGCTATATTCTCACGTAACCATCTTAATGCCATTAGTTGGTCTTTTAAACCTTGATTGCCGGGCACTTCTGGTATATCAAGACACATGAAGCCATAAGGACCAAGACGATAATTTATCGTTACGAAAACTATGTCATGTCTGACAAGGAATTTTGGGCCATATAAAAACCTTCCGAAAAATCCGAGTTGAAATCCACCTCCGAATATCCAAACAAAGACTGGACGAAGGTTCGTAGGACTTGCTGAGTTAGGGACATGGATGTTTAAATGAAGGCAATCTAAAGTGCCTACAATAGTGTGATTAAACTCCTCTTCTTGTGGACATATAGCAGAATCATCATTTGCTTCGAAAATTCCTTGAAATTCTAGAGGTGGTAGTGCATCCTGCAAATAGTTATGTATAACCTTCAACATACTGAGTTCTGTAAATTAGTCTGGTTAAGTGAAATTATGATTATGTGGAATCTCATCTGAAGCTAATAAAATTACCGGAAATGAGACTCACCATCGACTATCTCGAAGTAATGAGCGCTAATGCTCACTGCATTAGCGCTCCTGGATTTATGTAATGTTCAGATAAGTTCTAGCTATGATCATGGGCAGGCGTAATAAATCTTACATCTTGTTTACCAGATCACGTTTACCTTCATTCATTTATCTGCGCTATTTTACTAGATTTGTGCAGTTATAGTTCTATCAATATTATATTGTACGATATAGTATTATTATATGAATATACTAGTTAAGTCTACTCCAAGACAGAGTGGAAATGTGGCTCCATTCAATACTCTTTGCATGGGATGTAGAACTTTGATTGTATTTGTACTTACCCCAAAAGGATTGTCTTCATTTACTTTGCCAAACGGTATACCCAAAAACATAGTATAATCTCCATCTTCTGCCACAACCCCACGAACTTGTCCTAACGTAGTATTTACTATAGGACCTTGTCCATACACAGATAAAACACAAATTAACGAATAAAACACGACAAGTTTAACACAATGCACGCAATTATTCGTCATTGTCGGATGGTGTTTTTGATCCATACTATTCTGTTGTTTTCGATTTAGGTTTTATGTTCAATTTTACGATAAGGACGCGATTGATAGATCGTGTGATAATAGTAATTTGGCAGATAAGCCCTATTTACCTTTTGGGACGTTTTGATTGGTATCCGATTAAGCCGAATTGCATTTTCTCTAGTCTTTTTTTTATGGTTGACGAGCTGGTGTTTGACCACAGCTAACCTGATGGTAAGGGTTATAATAAAGTCTGGTAAATACTAATTATTTTTGACTAAATTTAATGAAATGATTATCACCACGCTTTGATGATTGACGTAATTGATGTTGTATTTTGCATCTGAAACTATATTAATTGTTTACCTGGTAAACAACAAAATGGCGGATTTTTGGCGCGATATAGTAATACGTTAGTAAAAAAAAATATCCAAAACCTATCGAGTAGGGTAGTAGAATAGGGTAGGGTAGTGGTAAACATAAAAAATATTTAATAAATTTAGGCAATTTCATAAAAATATAAAATGTTTGCTTTGACATAATTTATACTGCGTCATTTTAATCTTTTATTTACATTCCATATTTGATCGATACCACGTTAATTAACGTCTTAATCTCGCAAAGTGATTATAGACTGATTAAACGCCAATATTTATTACATTATAGATTATGACTATTACAGACCAGTCAACAAATAATAATTGTTTGAATGAGATTTGGATTCACGAGGTCCTGTTTTATGGCGTGGTCGGTAGTCAAAATGGTTACGCAATAAAAATCTCAGCTAAATGTATGAGCTTTAAAGTAAAAAATCTTGATGAACTTTTTGAGGCGACCCTTTTTTTTTAACCCGAGGACAATAAATTTTCTTGATGGAAATAAACTTAAAGTATATATCTAAAATAACACTAAAGTACGTTTTCTGTATAATTGTTATATCATGATATATTAATCACACTAATATTATGAAGGCGAAAGTTTGTGTGTTAGTTACTTCTTCACGCTCAAGCGGTTGAACTAGTTTTGATAAAATTTGGTATGGAGGTAGTTGACGCCCCGTTATATCCAAAAAAAATTAAGTGTTTACTTGAAAACAGCGGTAATACATTTACCGCTAGCGCAGCTAGTTAAAGTATAAAGGTTGCAATTTGGATGGGGCTATCGTCAAAATCCTTACATCATCATGTTAGGTATATTAACATTAAAAAACGAAAAATGGGTTGATCATATTTTCTTTCTGTATATACCTATATAATATTCTACCTAATTAGTACATTTACTAAGGTGTTTTTTCGAAACAAACAACACAGTAAGATCATTTGATATAGCTTAGAGCTTTATCGAAATGATTTTGATATAGTTTACAGCTATATCAAAATCATTTTGATATAGTTTACAGCCATATCAATGATTTAGAGCACCAAAATGAAATTTAAAAAAAACAATATTTTTTTTATTATTTAAAATCTGTAACCAGCTACGAGACTTAGTGTCAGCATTATAGTAAACAAACTGCTTGTACCACCACTGCTTGCACTGCTGCCACCGTCTTCATCATCATTATCATCATCATCATCAGCAGCGATTGCTGCTTCGAAAATCCTCTGGTAGTCTCCATTGAGTTTCAAAAACAAATCCCAGAAAGCCATCCTTCTGTTGAAGGGACGACGAGCCATGATGAGTTCGGAGCCAATGTCCATGTAATGGTAAACGTTGCCGGTGAGAGGGACCCACTTCACTGGTAGCAACGTGGTCGTAGTAGGTGTGGGGTCACTGTAAATGTTTGAGAATAAAATTAAATACTAAAAACAATGTTTTATAGTCTAAAACTTGTCCATCGAAAGCATGCCGTGGACATCTTGATAAAATACGCCGCTTACCAATAAGATTCAGATCAGAAGATAAAATAAATAAAAAATTGTGTAACTTCAAAAGTAAGTTACTGGCACCCGAGTTAAAGAGTATATTTTTATTCAGTTGTCTATAATAGTATCTCGAAAGATTTTTATTTTCTTTATCGGCTAGTAAGTAAATCATTGCTTACCTGTACTTAGCAAAGTTTGTCCACATAGTTGTCATTCTGTCAATGATGACTTGGTCCTGAGCAGATACTTGTGCAGGCATTAACGTTGAATCGAAAAGGTATCTGATATCGTCAGCATGACTAGCTCCTTGGACGTTTAGATTGGCGAGACTCGCAGCATTACGTCCTCCATTGTATGAAAACTTGTAGTAAAAAATATTACTTGCACCAGCGTCGACAAATTTCCTAATGCTCTTTTGAATTGGGTGATTGTACAAGTAGTCAGATTCAAAATTGATAACCTGCCATACTACATCTTCGCTGATAGCGCTGTCACCCAAATAGAACCGTCTCATGTAATCCTCCATCTTGTTTATTCTCTCTTCATCAAAATTGAACGTGTGGTTTAAGGAAGTATAAACTAAGTTTGCTATGCCTTGAAAGTGATCTGTATCGGCGTTTATATGTGTCGTCATAGTTTCGTATTCGGTAAAACCGATCATTATAGGTAAATCATTGGCTTTGGGCACTGGTGAGTCTAACCAATACTCAGTTATGAATGGTTCTACTTCATCGAATTTTGTTTCCGCACACGGTTTGAATTCGATGTTGAGCTGAGTTGCTGCTCTTATTACGTCGTCAGTTGCTGCGTTTGTGAGAGATCTAAGAGCTTCACTGACGCTGCTATGTTCGAGGCCAAGGTATGATGCCAGTTTGATAGGAGCTTCTCTGTCCGGTTCATATAGGACGGTTTGAGCGAGAGAACTTCCACTTTGTATAATTACTTTATTATAAAGCTTATCCTGCTCAGAGAGCAAATGTAAATCAATAGAATGACCTCCAGCGCTTATGCCAAACAATGTTACTTGCTCTGGGTTTCCTCCGAAGGCTCTTATGTTATTTTTTACCCATTTCAGGGCGAGAACTTGATCTTTAAGACCTTGGTTTCCAGAAACAGCACGTCTGTTGAGGCACATGAAGCCGTAGGGTCCCAAGCGATGAGTTATTGATACTATGATGACGTCATGCTGGACTAAAAATTTAGGTCCAAAGATGTCTTTGGATGGCCGTCCTCGACTAAAGAAGCCTCCATGGATGAATACCATGACTGGGAGCTGGCTGGTGTCAGTAGCTGTGGTTGGCACGTAGACATTCAGGCGCAGGCAGTCGAGCGAACCGATGATTGTACCGGTCCCGTCCATTTGAGGGCATCTGTAGGAATCATCGTCAGCATCGTATGTCCCACTGACAACTGGATATGGAGCTGCTATCTTGAAAAAGAGGTAACAGTCAAATCAACAAAAACCATGAAGCAAAAAACAAGAATTGCATAACCTCGAATACCGCTGAAAAGTAGCATATCTAAATAAAATAAATAAATAAATATCGTAGTAAATTATACAAAGCGCCAACTGATTCCAAACTAAGCAAAGCTTTTACATTGTACAATGGTAGTCAGATTACTGATAGAATACTGAAATACTTTTTTTTTTGTAAATACGTAGGTACTTATAATAAATACAGAACGAATCAAACCCAGGCTCAACAGCTTTTGTCGTAGACATACTACCAATGGGCCGACAGGGCTGTCTATTTCTTTATTGTCTATTTTCTACTTGGTACGTTCCGCAGAGTGTGATTAAAGGTTTCTATTTCTTCCTTCTTCCTTTTCATTCCTTATTAAAATAGTACAAATACATAACATGCTATCATCCATTTTCTTATTACCATTTCAAAATTAAACTTTGACAAGAGTAACCGAATTATTACAATGAGAATACATTTAACCATTTATAATTGGTTTTTGTTTTATTTATGCGGAATTATGTCGGATATTCTATTCGTATAGTTCGACTATAGTTTCGTTTTAAAGTTTTGTTTATATACTGTACAAGTTGATTATAAAAGGTTGTTGGATAGTAACTAATAACTTTCTAAGGATTTCTCTATAAGGTTGTATTAACAAAAAATATGTTTATATATTTCAAGGAGGTTCCTTAAAATGTACGGTTCATGGCAAATCCCTCCTTGTTTCAAAAACGTATTAAGTAACCAAAATAAGTAGGTTTAATAGTGTAAAAATAGTAAGTATCCTATCAGTTATTTCGTTCTCAAAGTACAAGTTTTACTTAGTTTGGGTCTAGATGACGATGTGTTAAATGAAACGTCTTCCTTATTTTTTCAAACCAACTGCGTAAACCGTTAAGTAGCACTCACCCCAAAAGGATTGGCAGCATTGACCTGCCCGTACGGAATCCCCAAGAATTCATAGTAATCACCATCAGTGGCCACTGCTCCCCGGAAATTACCAGCACTCGTCTCTACCACCCTATTCCCCGAACATTCCAGCACTCCCACTGATATCAACAGAATTGCAAAATACCCTCTTGACACCGCCATGCTCTTGCAAAACAAACCGAAGAACTGATAAACAGTTTTCATTACCTAGTTATATATTTGTATCGAGATAATAAATACATTATGATACAGCGAGATAAGTTTTGGATAGAGAGTAAATTGGTTTGTTATCAATTATCAGCGTAACTCGAAGCCAATCACTTGAGGAGCGCAAATACTTATCAAATTAATATTATTTTTATAATAATAACATAATTAAGCATTTACCACCAATACCAGCCAATAAGCTTGATACCGTGATGGTCGACCGGACCCAACGCCAGCCTCGACCATCACCTTAAGAGGCTTTGTTTAAGCGATTGGGTCAATTCAAAAGGCCCGCCAGCTTAAGTCCTGCCCCGATGCTGGAGGCATCCTCTAATTTATTTTTATGGTTAAACGTAAAAAAAAAAAACAAGATTAACAATATTTTAATCTGATTGAGATTAAACTATTGTTAATTTCTAGAATTAATAGCGGTGTTTTCCCACAGCCTCATGTAAAAACCAGTCCCATTCCAGGTAGAGTGTTTCACACGTTCGGCCATACATTAACCGTTCAAACCGCACAGTGATGCTTACACACTACTGCTTGGTGGCAGAATATCTGGTACTGCGCTAGCACTTACATACTCAGATGAACTCCTGCTAAGGAAATTTACCACCAAGTACCTTTTTACTTACAAAAAATAGCATTTACAATATATAAAAGATAAGAAGAATTACTTTTTTATTAAAATATAAATTATATACGTAACAGATATAGCCGATAATTTTTATGATCCGGCTAGTTGATTTGTGATTTATCGCGTGTAAAATCACGTTACAAGGAGCTATATAATTAAACTGAAAGGAGCTTATTTTACTCAGGAAATTATTATGGCTAACCTAGTACGAGTAAGTTAGCCAAAATAATTGTAAAAAAAAATTGTCCAGTCAATCAATTTCAAATTCAATGTAAGCAATTAATATTTATTTATGATTTCAATGTCGGTCCTGTTAACTTTTTTAGCCGACTTCAAAAAAGGAGGAGGTTTTATGTTCTATGTTATATATATATTTTTTTAAATGTTTCTTCACCGACTTCTTTCTGAATAGTGAGTGGAAGAACAATTCGGTATAATACTATGTACCGTTAACGCATAATCTTGTGTACATGGTATATACAAGGTTATGAACTTGTTGTGACTGAGACAAAAGGGTAAGAAATAATGTTATAATGAACAACTGTTACTACGGGATCAACTCTGAAATATCGAAAAAAGAAGCCGTACATTTTGTCTAAGATCATTGTTATTTTTTAACGGAACATCTGAATTTTTTCACGGTTTCTGAGTCGTGCCTATAGTAAAAGTTTTTTTTTAGAAACATGTAAGCTTGCGTTAGACCATCTCGCTTGAAATTAAAGATGCGGCTTATGACGAAGCACGCTTGCGTAGAAAAAAAAACCAGCCTAGTGCGAGTCGGACTCGCGCACGGAGGGTTCTGTACAAACCTGTAGGTATATAAGTAAAAGTAACGGTTTTTATAAATGGTAATTTATGCTTTTCGCAATTTTTCCTTTATCTGTGCTATAAGACGTTGCTTCGTACGAAATTTCAAGATTAAGTTCACGGAAAGTACCCTGTAGGTTTTGATTCCCTTGCGAGTGTCGAAAATTTGCAGCTTTTGATTGCGTTGGCTTAGGAGTTTGATTTTTTTCACAGCTCCAAGGGACAATAGACTTAATTAAGTATTTGATATGAATTTCAGCTTGATACCTCCACGCGTTCCTGAGAAAAAAGGTCTTGACAGACAGACAGACGGACAACAAAGTGATACTATAAGGGTTCTGTTTTTTCCTTTTGAGGTACGGAACCCTAAAAACCGATTCACTCACGGCTTGAAGGCACCCAAATTGTATCCATCAGGAAACATCCACTCGGGCAGCAAATTCCATTGCTTAGCGATTTGCAAGATGAAGGTAGATTCGAAACGTAGTTAGTTCGAGTTTTAGTTTAATCATGAAGCGATATCGCTTTTTAGAGCTCCTGGCTATCCGATATTAAAATAGGCAGGGTGAATTAAGTTGTTCATAATGTTGTGTTTAATAACCTCCTTTCAGTTTACATCCTAATCGTATGACCCTCTTTAATATTTAAACTGATATGATGATCTATATAAAAAGTATGATAAGACTATTTTAAGATCAGCTACAAATTATACCTATATGCCGGTATTAATATTGGAACGATTTTACTAATTACATTCTTTTAAAATATTATTATCAAAATTTATATTATTATCAAAATTATGAATATCAATAAATTTTTCTGACGTTGTAATCGGTGGGTTATGACAGTGCAATAAATTGAATGAAAACAACAATTTTATATGAAAAGAATGCGTCATATATAATTTACTAGCCTCAGACCTATATTTCTTTATTTTATTTTAAGGTACGCCAACAGGACACATATTGCATAATTTACAAACACATTGCAAAAAAGGCACGAAAAAAGGAAAGATGCAATACGGAATAATTAGGTACAAAAGCTACACTGCGAAGTAATACCGCGGAAGCATACGACCCGGCTGTTGTTGGTAGCGAAACTGAGTGTGGAAACGTATTACTCGAGCATTTAGTATTACTGAACTTATAGTCACGTGCGTGTTCGACGCGAGTCTGTCTGCCTTTTTTCATATAATAGTCTGAGATACTAGCTGTTACCCACACTGTGGAACTAATTATGGAAATAATTGCACTCTAGTTGGTAAAAATCTTGCTTGTCCATGATTATTGTAGCGGTCGGAACTTTGAGTAGCAAAGCGACAAGCAATTCGCATGATTTGCATAATTTTTTAATCGTTGACATGGTTTTCTTTATAACATAGTCGAGATTCAAGTGCATGACGGGCGGACCTTGTATGCGAAATCAACTTTATCTTTAAAAATAGTTGTACTTTATCGTCTCTGTTGAGTAATTAAAAAATAGAGGTACCAGCACAATTAAGGGTCCGAAGAGAATTCAACTTTGAAATTAATTCAATTTTATTGATAAACAAAAGTTTAAGTCGTCATATTTACCAGGAGAACATAACACATCAATACAAGAGATAACAAATCATAGGTAATGCAATTATAGAGCCCATTAGTATGTTGATTACTCCAATTAGGCTTACAGTGTCACAGGTCAGAACACGTTGTATTAGAGTTATGTTGAGTCGCCTTAGATGACCTATTTGTGTGCTCGGATCTGATTGAATGTAAATAATTGGAGAAATTTCAAAATCAACATGAAAATTTTAAAAATGTATAAAATTTAGTAATTGCTTACTAAATGTATGTGTGTTTATACAGTATTGAAATTATTGTTATTATGTGTGAAATTTAGTAGGTAATTGCTTACTAAATTTCACATGTATGTAATAATGTCATAGGACCTATCTTTTGTGCTCGGATCTGATTGAATATATTCAAGAATTAGAGAAATTTCAAAATCAACATTTAAAAAAAATTATATGTTACTATCATGTATGAAATTTAGTAATTAAGAATTTATTAAATTTTAAGTAAGCCCTTACGTAAACCCTTTAGTAATGGTTTCCTAAATTTCATAGTAAGGGTTTTCAATGGTTAAACTCATTAAATTTTTCAGTAAATTTACTGTGTAGTGTTGGATTAGGCTGTTCTCTGCCGAATAAATAATAAAAACTAATGATTTCCCTTGACGTTATGAATATGAATGGCAATTGGCTCAACGTCTACTTATTTTTCTCGGTCGACAAACGACGAGCAGAAATGATCTTGGACAATTAATATGGGAGCCACTGACTGATTTCATTACATTATATCATTATACAACAACAGCTAACAAAGTCAAACGGAGTTGTTTTGAAGTTTTTTTATTTTATTATTATGTGTTTGTTGTAATGTATTGTCCTTCATTCATGTGAAATCAAAAATTCATTTTTTTTAATACTTGAGAACTTTTTTTTTTTTTAATATTTAATTGTCGGATGGAATTAAACTTTGTGAAAATCGTTTTTGTAACTAACAAATTAATAGTTTTGGTAGTTTTGAAAATTTTAATCCTTTCCATCATAAGGTTGTCTTTTTAGCTTTTAGCGATAAGGTCACCAGTTGTTACACCTATTACTTAAGTTTATTTTTCTTTTATATGTAATCTTTGGTGTAGACTATAAAGAGTTAATCAGTCAAACAGCCTAGTTCACACACCGTCTGGGTTGCAATCTGGAGGTTCTAGGTTCGAATCCCACGGCATGCATATCTTTTTTCTAAGTTAAGTTACTCGCATGAATGTAAATGAAAATCAACCTAAATTAAAAT
This sequence comes from Biston stratarius, assembly GCA_950106695.1. Classification (NCBI taxonomy): domain Eukaryota; kingdom Metazoa; phylum Arthropoda; class Insecta; order Lepidoptera; family Geometridae; genus Biston; species Biston stratarius. The sequence goes on from OX467111.1 coordinate 15,556,352, forward strand.
AAAAAAGAAAAACATCATTCAGTTCCCAAAAAATTTTTGGTTATTGTTTAAAAGTATATAAGATTTTTTCAGAATAGGAAATCAAAAAATGGTCTAAGGAGAAATAACATTTAATATTTATCATCAGAAGGAATCCATTTAAAAATGTTGTAAAAATAATAGGCAGTATCTCCTTGTCTAAATATGGTGGCCAAGGCAAGTATAATGAAAATAGATTTTCTTGTCGACGTTTAATTACTTTCTTACTTCACTTGAAACGGAAAACAATCTTTCAGACCCGTTTGAAGTAGGAAACAAGTGTCAGGATACAAGATCTAGACCGATCTTGTTTTTCTCTTTCATGGTCTTGAATTCTTGACAGTAGTGATGCAACGAATTTCCGATTTTCCACATTCGCGAAAGCGAAAATATCGCCTTTTTAAAATATGTATGGTATAAAGTATGCAATTACTATCTCACATTTTGTTCGAGCGTCTGCGACCGGCTATGTAGGAACCGGAAAGTAACACATACCTAATGTAGCCAACCCTACATTGTTAGATGTAAATCTACAATATTTACCGTTTCAGTTTTGGACAGTTTTCTTTTCCCCCCTAAACTAGTTTTTTTCTACTTTTTGACTAAAAACAGCATTTAAGCAAAAATTAATAGGTTTTAGAGTTTTCTATAGCTTTTTAAGATCTAATCTCCAGTTTTTCTCTAGTTAGGGATTTGAACCCACGCCTTCGGGTGTGACATCTGATCCCGCTAACTACTGAGCTATCATCGCTATGAATCAAAATCGGTTCAGCTGTTTGAGAATTAAAACGCCACAGACAGATACAGAGATACTTTTTAAAATGTAAAAAGTAATGAGATGAACGATACGCTCCACTGATAGTTAGAGTTAACGCTTGTCCATGACCATTTCAGCGGTACACAAAACTTAGAGTAACAAAACAAAGTTTAGGGCATTGCTGCTTTGGCGCTCATTACAATGAGACATTCAATTGTTAATCTCAACAGGCCTGTAATTTCGGTAGCTACAACCCTTCTTCATAGCCCAGCGGATTAGCAAGTTGAAGTGGCAGTGGGCAGGGCACATAGCACGCAGAACTGATGGCCGGTGGGGCTGCAAAGTTCTGGAGTGGAGACCACGGACCGGCAAGCGCAGCGTAGGACGTCCACCCACAAGGTGGACAACGACCTCATAAAGACCGCAGGAACGCGCTGGATGCGAGCCGCTTCCAACTGGTCTTTATGGAAGCCAATGGGGGAGGTATTTGTCCAGCAGACGTCCTACGGCTGAGATGATGATGATGATGATGATAAGTATCTACACTTCAAACAATAATGTTTACACACTACTGCTTGGCGACAGAATATCTGCCAAGTTCGTTGACCCTTGACTGTTTGGGCCTTTGTTAATAGTTGTTCGTTATGGTAAGTTTAATGACTCCCCCCCATTCGGCTTATTACACTTCAAGCTGATAATCCTGTATAGTTGTATACTGTAAGTATTTTCAAGTCAGACAATAAGTCTGAGGGTTGCGTGGCATGTTTACCCTAATAAGTTGATATTGTTTTTATGCCAATTTGGGAGCCAATCTGTACGGAATTATGTTCATTTGTACAAATTCTGTATTTGTCATGGATCATTATTTTTGGGTTTTCATTGTTGTGTAAAATAAATTGGTAAGTTATTAGCTCTATCTATTTAGGCATCTACTTACTTACTAAAGATGGTTGTTGCCAATTGAAATACTTTTACTTATATAATACAAGCGACCCGCCCCGGCTTCGCACGAGTGCAATATAGACACTAACCATCCTCTTGAATTACTTTATCTATTGATGGAAACCGCACTAAAATCCGTTGTGTAGTTTAACAGATCTAAGCGTACAGACGGCGGGAAGCGAATGGGTATAGTAAGCTATCTTTAAAAGGTAAATATATCCCACCGTGGATTTTTTTGTAGATCTATAAAAGAAAAATATTCCACTATCCATTATTTATCTGAAAGAGATTAGGCAGCGTTTTCGATGAAAGCTACCCAGGTGGCTTGACTTTTTCCGATACTTCCAACAATTATAATCATATGTACTTATTTCAACCATTTACACAAAACCTTGACAAATTATATACCTAAACCTTTCTCATGTATCACTCTACCTATTGGTGAAACTAGCATGATAATCTGTTCGGTAGTTTTTTAATTTATCACGAACAGACAGACAGACAGACGCGGCAGACGACTGTTTTATATGTAGTGGATACAAATGAACTAAACAAATGATAAATATACTCGTTTCATGATTGACGTTCTAAAAACTCGAACGAAATGTTTTAATTCTACTTTCATTGTTGCTGTAATTATTGGAAAATCTCATTTAATATTAACTCTAGGGCCTAAAAGATGGCGGCCAAATTCGGGGCAAGGCTGGTCGCCCAATTTAGACTTCCACTGATAATTGTGTGGCTGTGGTCAAGTCAAGTCGCGAAAGTTTAAAAACTACTCGAACTACATCTCTATGCCAGACGTAGTGACAAGCGAGTATTTATGAATGCCCAGTGCTGCACTCAAGCGGGTAATAACTGACCATTACCGCCTGTAATTGTCGTCGTGTGTCAACTTGATATTGCAACTGAATTAATAACCCTAATATTAAATACCGGCGAGATTTAGAGCATACGACATGTTAATTTATAGCTAGTTCCACTGGCCTCCTGTGCTGGTAAAATAATGTTCTTAGTCATATCTGAAGAGTATCTAACAAGATAGATATTGTATTTTTTTAAATGTAAAAGTAATGAAACTATTGAGATACTCTCCTGATGGTAAGAGATAACGCCAAATAAATGGTCATGGTCTTACTGTTGTAGAGATAAACAGAACTTTGAGTAATAAAACAAAGTCCAGCTACTATTAGACGATCACGAAAAACCTATGCGAATGCAAACTTTATTGCGCAGTCATACGATATGTGATCGAGTAACTATTTTCTGATTTTCTAACAGGTATCATAAGCAGTTCTGAGAATGGGGGCAAGGCATTGTTGTTTTGACGCTTACTACTTTCAGACATTCAAGGGTTAGTCTCAACAGCCCTGTAATTTTAATAGCTGCAAAATTGCCTTCAAACCGTAACTTAGTAATGTTTACACACTATTAATTGGCGGTAGAATATCTAATGCAAGCTAAGCTGTGGTACCTACCTAGACGACCTTCTGCTAAGGAGATGTAACATTAAGTGCTTGATTTGATATTTACTGCCTTGTTAGTTCATTCAGTAGTTCGATTCCCGCCTAAAAAAAACATTCGTGTGAGAAACATACATGTTTGCATGAATATAGCATAAGTTTAATAACGATACCTCAGATCAAACGAACGATACCTCAGAACGATACAAATGAAAAATATTTAAAAAGAATTGCAAATATAAGCTACTACTGCAAAAAAGTCAAGCCACTAAAATAAGGCCGGTTCACACCGGCTGGATTACGCTCCGTGGAACGTTCCCGCCATAAATTAATACGCTCTTCTAGTAACCGTCTAATTAGTATGTACTGGCATAATGTTGCGGCGATAACTGGGCGCGTTATTTGAACCCGGCTTTGTGCTTCGAAGTTGTTCTTACGTACCCACTGCGACGGAAAACTGTCGCTTTTCTTTCTAACAACATAAATCTGCATTTTCACATTGTGTTTTTTTTTGTTGCAATTATTTTGGCAAACATCAAACATGGCAACATTGGCAACAACATTGAGAAAAGCATCACACAGTGGTACCCTTATGCCGTGGTGGTGCCGGCGTAAGAATAGTACCACACCCTTTCTACCCGTGGTTGCCGTAAATGTCGGCTATCCGGAAGATGGGCAGCAGCGTCTTCGTTGAACAATCACACCTAACTGCGCTCGCGAACCCGCCTGCCAAGCGTGGCGAGTATTGGCAAATCTCCTAGGAGGAGGCCTATGTCCAGCAGTGGACGACCTATGGCTGATGATGTGTGTGATGTGAGTGGTACCTTTGGTGTGTGTATTAGATCAGAATACCATATCCGCATAAACATCCATAAACTTCTGCAAAGTAACGCTGGAATGCAATGTAATACAATGGAATGGAATGGAATGTAATGTAATGGAATGCAATGTAATGTACTGGAATGCAATGTAATAGTAATAATCGACACATTATAATATAAAAACTAAAGAAACAATAACAAAACAACATTAAGACTTTGTTGTTTTTTTTTCATTTCTACCTAGACAATCTACTGCTTACTGTTTACTATTAGGAGAAAAAAAATAACGATAGTAAAGTCAACGTTGATTAATTGATTGATTGATTAACTCTTTATTGTCGACACTAAAAAAGTATACAATACAGAAGAAAAATAAAATAAGCATAATTAAAAGGTGTAACAGCTGGCGAGCACAAGTTGAAACGCATCGCCCGTGCTCGCAGTGTGTACAGAACAATAAGTCTTGAACTTCTTGTGTACGTGACTCATAAAACAATGCAATGAGGCAGCCGTTGATTAGCTTCAAGGTCTGTTAGGTATTCCTGAGTCGAGTACTCAAGTATCTTTGCATTAATCTCCGAGAAAAACTTGCTCTAATTAACGTAACTTCTTATTTTCCTCTTTATGTAGAAAGTTCGTTGAAGATTAGCGAGTTTCCAGGCATCGTGGTTTTATAATTATCGTATTAACAATCGTGGGATTTACTTGAAAAGTTGTTAATCGCACAATGCCTTCTCTAGTTAATTCTCATCAAAATAAGTAGGTATTATTTATCGATGTTTTATTTTTAAAGTTGTTATAGTATTTGACCTTATGTTTTGACGGTGTGGTTGAAGATGGTAAACAAATCTAGCTGGCTGAAAACACCATAAGGGGCTTGGCTGCAGGTCAGAGTGAATGCGTCTGCATGCTTCTTTTTCGACCACATCATCGAACCACATCACTTACCATCAAGAGAGTTGGAGGTCGAACGTGAACGTTTTGTAGTGATATTAGCTCAGTGGTTAGGTAAGTGGCGCTGCCGGTTTATACACCGAAGTGTGTCGATTCAAAGCCCAAAAGAAGTTCAAAATCGTGAAGAAACCATGCCGTGGTGGTACGTTCTAGTACTCGGCTAGCTAGCTACCACTCACAAGTTGAAAATCTGTCGCCAAGGCATCTAGCGGTGAGTTCCGGGGCAGTCTCACTTGAGAGACAGTTCCTTTTCAGGCTAAGTCTGTTTAACATCTTCGAACACGCCGTTACTTAACACTAGGTGAGCTGTGGTCAAACACGTAGCCTGTCAAACATAGACAAAAAACTATTTTTTATTAATAAAAGAGTACTAGAAAGTTACCTATAACCACGCTATGGTTCCACGATGTTTTCCTTCACCGGCAGCTCAAGCTCATTGTTGGAGTTTGAACCCACGCCACGTCAGTTTGCAATCGCTTAGTACACGAATCATTACTCCCTCCCACCAATAAATATAATCAAAACACAAATTCGAGTTTGTGAGTAAATAAGATAAAAACAAAAAGTGGACGTTATTGGACGCTTTATTAATTTGTTTCGAGACAATAAGACTAAGATCCAGGTAAATGGATGGCTGTTGGACCAAGTTTGGGACGACCACCTGTGCCTTAAGAGGATGGCACGCCGTCTATTGAAGCAACGATCAATGCTGCACTACTTAAATAAATACATAATAATAAATTTCGTAGAACATTTCACATAGCGCCATCTAGTCTCAAACTAAGCAAAGCTTGTACTATGGGAACCAGATAACTGATTAAATATTTTGCATGTCGGTAAATTTAAACTGGGTACAAAGCTATTTGTATTACAAAGGTATTTTAATTTAAAACTTTGTTTTATGTTTTATATATGTGACGGTTTATTTTTAAATTAATTGGATGCAAACCCGAAATAAAACCTATTTTGAAAATTTAAAAACTATCATGTGCTTAATGTAATCCTTCGGCGAGCTTTGGTAGAGGCAGAGGAGCTTTGCACGCTGGAGCCCCCGGGGCTGTCTCGTTCCGACGGAAAATGCCCGGGCGGTCTTACGCTGATTCCCTGGCAGAGAGGCCGTTGCTTGGTTTGGGACGCCACATGCGTGAGTACCTTCGCCACCTGCCACCTTGCCGCATCCCAGCAAGCGGCCGGTGCGGGAGCGGAGGCAGCCGCCAAAGCCAAGCGTCTCAAATACGCATGTTTAGAATCAGTATGAGTTCGTCCCGTTTGCCGTCGAGACTGCAGGTACATGGGGGTCCGACGCGGCAAAGTTTGTGGCCGAGTTGGGACGTCGCCTTAGGGAGAGGGGTCGTGATCCAAGGTTGGGGATTTTTATAGTCCAGCGAATTTCGCCGGCGATCCAGCGAGGAAATGCCACCGGTTTGATGGGTACGTTTGGTGGTGGGCTCGACCGGTGGACTTATTTTAATTAGGTTTATTGACATGTTTGTATATAGATGAGTGATATAAATGTATGTATTCAATAAATAAATTTTTGTAAAACTATCTTATACATTTCATATATTTATTTAGTAATTATGTATAAAGTGTAAGTTTATTCTTAGGAAACATTTATCTTTTGTATTTTCGCGACTTGAACTTTAATTATGTTTATCGTCGGGTTTTAATCGCGCACAAAATACAATGAAATTAGTTTTGTTTATTTATCTCGACGTTTCGGCCATGTTGCAATAGCTGTGCAACATGACATACAACATGAGTCGTTGTTGAATTGCTCGTGTTATTGTTGTTGTTGAAACTAATTTCATAGTACATTGTGCGCGATTAAGGCCCGGTGATTAATATAATAATTATTATTATTAAACAATCATCGCCCGGGACGTGCAGATCCAATCGGTGGAGGAGTTCGTGGTGAGTATGTCGTATTGTTCGATCGAGCAGACAACTTACCACACCTCGAGACCTCCTCCTGGCTGGCCCGGAAGAGGAAGACGAGAAGATAGATGGCGTAGAGGAATGAGACCCTCACCACCAAGCCAAGAAGCGGCCACCGAGTTCCAGAGAGTGCTGAGCGTCGTAGGTCGCACTCTCGATACACCCCCTGGGGGCAATGACCCCCAGAGCCCAGCCTCGGAAAAGATGGATGCCTCGAGTCCGATTCCCTACCTCGCCGAAAGGAGGAGGAAGAACACATATGATGATGATATTATGAAACATACCTTGTAGAAAAATAAATTATGAACTTTAAGATAAGCTGCGTAGCTACGTATGCTACGTCGTAGCTGCGTAGCCATACAGCATTGCTCACAAAAGAAAATATGCAGTATATGAGACTAGACTTTAGCAGCTGCAAGGGTATCACGCCAATTTAGTCCTTGGATCAGTGAAATCAAGAAGCATTTTCGTTTCAAATATCAGGTTTTGACTCCTACATAAGATAAACGTGTGTTGCTAATACTTTTCGTATAATAACCATAACTACCACATTAAAAAAAGCTACAAAAATTAACCTTGTTGCAAGTACTGGTCCAGTGTATCAGGTTCTTATAACTTGGTCATCAGATGTTGTTCTCCGAACTGCCCCCTGACCTTACCGGTATTGCCTTATAAGCTAGGGAAACCTCTTCAGCCAAGTTATGAATTATGACCGCTTCAAATATAGTTAACCTTTAATTAGAACTTTTGAAAAATAATTATCGGCGGTAGACCTGTTTGGCAAGACCATCTTGGTACCACCACAGTACCAGATATTTCGCCGCCAAGCAGTAGTGTGTAAACATTGCTATGTTTCGGTTTGAAGGGAACTGCAGCTAGTTACAGGGTTGATGCAACTAACCATAGAATATCTCGAAGTAATTAGAAGGTTTTTAGATTTAGGCAGCTCACCTGATGTTAAGTGACGGTGTGGTCGAAGACGGTAAAGCACACCTAGCATGGAATGGAACTGGCTCCCAAGTCAGGCTGCCGGAACACACCGTTAGATGCTTGGCGGCAGATTTTCAACTTGAGGGTGGTAGCTAGCCAGCCGAGTACTAGAAAGTACTCTACCACCACGCTAAGCACTTAAAACTCATTCTAACTCTGCAGCTCATTAAATTCTCGTGATTTAGATGCCAATAAAAATCATCGTTGTCCAAGGAAACCTAAAATTAATGTTTCCCTCTTCTGTATTAATTATCGGCTGAACTTCTTAAGTGAGACTAATCAAATAAATGGGTGATGTACTGAACAAACCTCTGCTGAAATCTCACTCATTTATATTAAGAAGGAAAAATAAATTGGAAAAAGAAAATAATTGTTTTTAATTATCTTAATTGGAAAATACGGAGAAGTAATTGATGAGCTTAATGGCAAGAAATGCGGCGACGTATTAACTTGAAAATAAAGGAATGAAAAAAGATAATTTACCTTTGCGCTCTTTGCATACCGGTCTAATAGGTTCTAAGTACCTACATAAATAAACTTTTAGACAAGACGTTTATTGAGTTTAATTATCATTTATGACGTTAATCTTTAAATTTGCTTCTATAGTGGGAGATAATTCATAAAACTGATGATGATGATGGCTTGCACATTCCGTCTGTTTTTTTTACCCGAAAAAAAAAGAAGGAGGTTCTCAATTCGACTGTATGTTTTTTTTTGTATGTGTGTTACGTGATCATTCCGCCAATTATGAAACGATTTTGATGATTCTTTTTTTGTTTGGTAGATCATACTTCAGAGATATAATATATCTCTGCTTGAGTGGGTGTTCCCCGTTGGATATAATCTAGGTATCTTCAAGTCGAGAGTGAATCGGTATCTTAGAAGATACCGCTTGCTTAGAGGCAAGCGTGCTACATCTTAGACCGCACCATAACTTAACATCAGGTGAGAGGCGGTCAAACGTAAGCTTATTTTTTATTTAAAAAAAAAAAACATATTCTACGTGCTTTCTTCCACTCAATTACGCTTACCATCAGACGAGTTAAAGATTAAACGCGGTTTACATGCGTTAAAAAAAAACAGTATTTTTTTCAATATTCTTACTGGATTATTTCTGGCTAAAAAATGGTTCTGAAGTAATAAAACTTGTAAAAAGAAGCACATGTCGTTTCATATTCATAAAAATCAACACACTAGAAGGTCGAACGGTGTCCCACAGGATCTATTTGCTTGGAGGTGGTTTCAGCACATCCTGTAGTGTACCCTAAAGGCCCATGGCATTATACTGGAACGAGCGAGCCAAGGAATAGTCGCAGTTATAGCGTATGTTGCTGTTTTTTGGAGGTTTTACGTAATGTTGCTGATTGCTTGGGGACTATTTTGTGTTGACTGGTATTACTAACAGTGTTCAATTTTGCAGCTATCATCAATAAGGTTTGCTGTTATTGTTATATGCTGAGTTGCTGTAAAGTGTAAAAGGAACAGAATGGACATGGAATGGAAATTTTGAGACATTTTTTAAATATAGTTACGGCGAGTAATACTGCTATTTATATTATGTTGCCACACCATGTGGCAACATAATATTATCATTAGAACTATACAGGGTTATAAGCTTGGAGTATACAAACCAGAAAGGCCATTGTAATCATCATTCTGAACAACTTTTACTTTGAAAACAACTCTTAAATCAAGAACAAGCTAAGAGTTTAAAATATATATAGGTAACTCGACTGCGATTAAAATAGCTATAATTAAAGGAAAAAAACATTTAAAACCAATTAATTATTATTCATTCAATTTAAACATATAACTTATATATATTTTAGTAATCCTCTTTTAACTGCCTTATTTAGACTGATACCCTACTTGATAGGTTTGGTATATTTTTTTAATGACTTATTACTATTATGCGCCAAAAATCAACTACCATGATTTAAAAAATAACAACCTCTAAGGACATTTGGGTTATTGAGACGAATCTAACGATACCTTAATTGTCGTAATCCATTCAGCCGTTTGGAAAATACGAGGTTATAAAGAAATTTACATACCTACATACGTACAAGGTTCGCGCGAAAACTTCTTTGCAGTCTCTCCTGCCTTCCTGTTCTTGCAGCCCTTCCCTTCCTTGGTAGACGGGTAAAAATAAGGTGTTCTTAAAAAAATATTGCTGTGACCCTCAACCAAAAGCAGCTGATTTGAAGAATTGTGTCCTTAAGTCCTTAGTGCCTCAAATCGAAAGTCTTCGACCAGTGTGTGTTACCAGTGCTGATTTATAGCCATGAAACGTGGTCTCCGACTATAAATCTTCTTGGTAAGCTCAAAGTAGCACAACGAGCTATGGAGAGGGCTATGCTCGGAGTTTCCCTACGAGATCGAATCAGAAATGAGGAGATACGTAGACGAACTAAAGTAAGCGACAGCCCAGCAAATTAGCAAGTTGAAATGGCAGTGGGCAGGGCAGATAGCACGAGGAATTGATTTCGGATGGGACTGCAAAGTTCTGGAGTGGAGACCACGGACCGGCAAGCGCAGCTTAGGACGTCCACCCACAAGGTGGACATCATAATATTCCATTTTTTTTATTTTATGTAACAACAATGAGACGAACGAGACTGATGTTAAGAGATAACGCCTGTCCATGACCATTGCAGCGATACACAGAACTTTGAGTAGTAAAACAAAGTCCAGGGCAACGCTGCCTTGGCGATCATTACTTTGAGACTAGATGGTTAGTCTCAATAGTCCTGTAATTTCGCTAGCTGCAGTACCCTTCAAACTAGAACACAGTAAAGTTTGCACACTACTGCTTAGCGGCAGAATATCTGGTACTGCGGTGGTACCTACCTAGACGACCTCCTGCTAAGGAAATCTACCATCAAGTAAAGTATACGTCAAAGATAATTAATAAAATGTCAGTAATAAAGAATAGTACCTGGATGACCGAGCCTTGCTCGGCTGAAAACACGGATAAAACGACATTTTCTAAAAATGAAACCTAGCTGGATCGATTTATCGCCCCTGAAATCCCCTCCATACTAAATTTCATGAAAATCGTTGGAGCCGTTTCCGAGATTCAGAATATAATAATAATAATTCTTTTATTTCTTTAAACATTTTACACATTTACAATTAAGGTTGGTTGTTCTCTTTTAGGCATGAATTGCCTGTGCCAGAGGACAACGCTCTTCCAATTTTACACAACAAATTATGTAATTATCAGTAAATTAAACTTCAACAAACAGATCTTTACCACATACTAACTTTACAAAACAATCAAACAAAACATACATTTAATATATATATATATATATACAAGAATTGCTCGTTTAAAGATATAGATACAATAAAATAAAATGTCAAACAGATATATGCTAATGTAATAGCGAATGTTCAAAAAGTGTTGGTAACTTTTAAATGTCTTGGTTTTGCTTATATGCTTGCTGACATTAGTACGATTTCCAGTAAAAGAAATAGTCCCAATTTTCAGCTAAAAATATATGTGACTGCAAAATCAATCTATGTATGTGGATTCGTCCCCATTAAAAAGCACATCATGTCCGCACGATGTTTACCACAACCATCGCTATACAAACAATACTTACAGTTAAGTCAACAGCAAAATAATCGAGACCTTTATACAATGGCAGTATTCTGAAATGACTATTATTTCAAACTATGGTGAGTTCAAAACGTATATTTTTCCACTTTCAAGCTCGAGGACGTATTAAATCTTTCGGAACACACCGTTAGGCGCATGATGACAGATTTTCAAGTTGAGGGTGGTAGCTAGCCAGCCCAGTACTAGAAAGTACCCTACCACCATGCTATGGTTTCCTCACGATGTTTCCCTTCAAGGTCACTGCTGGGGTTTGAACCCACGGTCTTCGGTGTATGAACCGACCGCGCTGACCATTGAGCTATCATCGCTACAGGTTGATTTCCGTACTGTTAAGTTACTGTTTGCCGTTTTTGTGTTTCTTCCCAACTCCATCGAAGCTTGTAGTAAAGTCATTACTACTTACTGGCATGACCGGACTCGTACGGGACTTGCTTTGAGTGACTTTGACTGTGACTTAGACTAGTTTAATTGAATAAAAACCTTGAAATTATCTGAACCCTTGACAAAGCCAAATGTATAATGTATGACGCCAAAAAGAAAAAATAGTTATATGTATGTATGCTACGTGTTTTGCTTTTGATTGCACTTGGTGGTAGATCTCCTTAGTGGGAGGTCGTCTACCATGGCAGTACCAGATAATCTACCACCAAGCAGTAGTCTGTAAACAGCTGGTTTAAAAGGCAGCTAAATTACAAGGCTATTGAGACTCATTATTGAAAGTCTCAAAGCAATAACTGCCAAAGCAGCGATACCCTGGACTTTGTTTTGTTACTCAACATTCTGTGTATCGCTGCAATGGTCATGGACTTGAGTTATCTCTTGCCATCGAGAAAACGTCTCGTTCGTCTCATTACTTTGATATATTTTAACATAGGCTTGCCAGAATACTCTCTCATGCCATACCTTCTCGCACCTTGAGAAACGTAGAACCCTTGTCACAGCGCCAATCAATATTCGCCTTTGGCAGGCCAAATATTAACTTCTGCCGACCTGCCTGAGTGTGTTTGCGGTTATTTGTGTACGAAGGTGTTATATACGTAGCCGTGCTCAGCGGTTTTACCGGAGCTTTTGTAGCTTACCTATCCGATTTTGATAATTATCATAAAAATCAATACTATATCAGCGAGCCAGCGAACGATGGAGTGTAATATTCTGAGAGTCAAATTAACAGACCGTATAAGGAACACGACACTACGCTTCAAAACCAAAATTGCTGATGTCAGCCACAAAGCCGAATGACTGAAGTGAGACTGGGCGGGTCATGTTTGTCGCATGTCGAACGACCGCTGCGCAAAGGTCACCAAAAATTGGCGACCCAGACGAACTAAATCGTCACGATCGTTACTGAACCACCAAAGCTGAAGACCGGGCAATCTAGAAGGAGAAAAGGTAGGCTTTTGCCCAGCTGTGGGACACTACAGGCTGAAACAAATAAATACTACATGAAATCGAGACCAAACTATGCCCACACGATAGTTATTATACAACGAAAATTCATTCGCTATATGTTTTTTTTATGGTTGAATTTTGTGAGAAGAACAACACGCTTTCCAAATAGTAAAAGATAACGCATGCCTATCTGACGACTATTATATTAGTTATTACTCGTAATAACAAACAACGACAGTGTCTCCCAGCTTTTGTGTAAAACCAATAGTCCAGATTAAATGGCCCACCCATCAGTGAGCAGATTGCTGCTAATTGCGTCAAGTTGCTAATGGCAACACAGCTATATGGCTGCACTGGCAATTAGCAGTCAGTGCATTTAGTTGTCACTTTTTATAATGATTTCATAGGATTGAAATGTTTTTTCAGAAGTTAAAGTACATATTATGAACTGTTTCAAACTGATTGTGACCTATTATTGAATAAACCATTAAGAGGAGGTTATATATTTTTTTTTTTTTTGTAGCGATGGCTAGCTCGGTCGGTTCGCATGCCAAAGAGCGTGGGTTCGATTCCGAACAATGAGCTTGAGCTGGCAGTGAAGTAAAACATCGTGATGAAACCATAGATAGCGTGGAGGTAGGGTACTTTCGAGTACTCGGCTGTAGTATTCGACTGTTTGTTATTTTATTTATTTACTACTAGCTGCGCCCCGCGGTTTTACCCGCATGGTTATGGATGATGATGATGATGAAAAGTATCATATGTTTTATTCCAGGGTCTATAGTATCCACATGCAAAATTTCATCCAGATCCGTTTAGCCGTTCTGGCGTGATTGAGTAACAAACATCCATCCATCCATCCATCCATCCATCTATCCATCCATCCATCCATCCAAACTTTCACATTTATAATATTAGTGGGATGGAATATTGAAAGGTTTAATTATTTATTTTTGTTTTTAAATTACGATACTATAATCGACTTACATAAAATATTTTTGAAGTGAAAACTTATTTAGCTACGTTGTGCTATTTTTGGTTGGGGCTAAATTTATGGGTTCGCATCACCAACATGCAAATGTGACCTGTTTTGCAAATGTGACATGTTTGCCATTTTTCATGGTGTCATTCAACACATATTCATTTAGAATTTATCAAATTTCTCAGATGTACTAACATTCGATAGTATGATATGTGCACAGGAACAATTGAGGATTAATTCTCGTATCTGGTGCTAATGGATGCCTGCAATCTAAGGCCACTTGACTGAAGTCGAGTGTAACTGAACTGGCTGAAACTTGCAGGGGTTTGAATCCAGCTCAATGGCTTCAAGTAACAGAGGCAGGAATTCCAAACTTTGCCACTTGTTTGTTTGAAATGTTATCTGTAAGAAAAATCTAGTACAATTAGTGTTATTCTTTTACTATAGTGTTGCCAAGTGTACTTATTGAAAAGTTATGTTAGTAATGTAACAGTAAGGTAGTGTAACGGTGAAAAAAGAACGTGGCCAAACGCATGCCTAGTCCAAAGTAAAAATAAGGGTCCTTGAACCAGTTAAGTTCAGATAGGGCCCTCATTTTTGTTTGCACCAGACACTTTGTATACCAAGCTACGCCATTGCATCGAGCTGATCTGATGATGGAGTCGGGAGCTGGATGGTGGAAATCCTTGACTGCTGCTACTAGACCCTTACGAGACCCCTTGTGCTCGTCTCCTTTGTTTTGAGAAGACATTAGACCATTAAACAAATAAATGTAAAACACTTTTACATTTTAAACTATGATTAAATAATTATACCGAATACGTTGAAAACTAAAACAGACCATAATTACAAAAATGGATTAACATTGTAACAAAGCTCATAACAATTATCGAATATCGTCCGGCGAGTGGTAAATAATTGGATTCAACCGCGAACGGCACAAAGCCTGCAATTAAATCGAATAATCGGAACACTTTTAGAAATCGATCGTACGATTCGCTCGCAATCGAATTAAATCCGGCTCCGATGCGATGGGGATGTGCGTAGTTTTGTTCTTTGTGCATTTTTGCTGCTATTCAGTATCGTGTAATGGCTAGTACGAGTATTATAATAGCATTACAGTTTTATCTATTGAAAGTTGATACTCGTAAATATGTGGTGCCTGAGTTTGCAGCGTTGCTTTGGTTTGTTACTCAAAGTTTTACATACCGCTGCATTGGTTATGGACCATAGACCTCTATAATACCTACTGCAGTATTATGGATAAGCAATATCTCATATTATAATCTTAAATTAGAGGTTGACAACTTATACAAGAAGTTCTACTTTTGAAGGAAAACGCATGAATGTTTATAAAGTTTAGAAAAAAATATTACAAATAAGTTTACATCCAAGCTCTATAGATGGCTTTGAACACTGTTTCTAAATCACCTTCATCATCGAGCTTTATTTTAATATACATATAACATATATGTACATACTAGCTGCGTCCCTCAGTTTTACCCGCGTGGTGATGGATAATGATGATGATGAAAAGTATCCTATGTTTTATTCCAGGGCCTTAAGTACCTACACACAAAATTTCATCCAGATCCGTTCACCGGTTCTGGCGTAATTGAGTAAAAAACATACATCCATCCATCCATCCATCCAAATTTTCACATTTATAATATTAGTGGCATATATAAGTATTTGCATTCTATAGATTGGATTGGTCTTTAACATGAAATAGTCATAAGACGAAAAAGACGCTTTCCTGGTTGTAAGAGATATATATCCATGCATGCATATCCATGATCATTGCAGCGATACACATAACTTTGAGTAGCAAAACAATGTTTAGGGCATCGCTGTTTTGACGGTCATTACTCAAGAGACTTTCGATGGTTAGACTCAACAGCCCTGTAATTTAGCTAGCTGCAGCACCCTTCAAACTGGAACACAGTAATGTTAACCGGAACGCTACTGCTTGGTGGCATAATATCTAGTACTGCGGTGGTAGCTACCCAGATCTCCCCTCACCAAGTAAAATTAAGTCATTACTACTAAATTTAATATTATCATACAATTTAATAAACTAATGATATGAGCGTTGAATTTTTAAAGATGTTAAATTAAAAAAAAAATAAAAAAAATTGTTTGGTGAAAGTTTTTAAACAGTGAATGTTTTTTTTTGATGCAATATTTTGTGGTAGTTTTTGATCTGAGATTTTGTGTTAGAGGCTTTGAAGTTTATTCTGATGGTCGTAACGATTGTTTCCCTTGTTTGCTACAATAAAAAAATAAAAAAATGTAATTTTTCGTATATATACGTAACTGTTTTTAATCTCATGTACCTACGTAGTACCTATTACATTTTCGCATATGTTCGAGAATTTTAAATGCAATTACTTTTACAATTTACTGCAGGGGTTGCGTTCCCAGCGGTCCGGGCACATAGTGTGAGTCCTGGAATTGATTTGTTTCGAATAACGTCGGTTTTGTTTAGACGAAAACTATGGGTAACTTTGCCTTTGGGATAATAGAATAATCAGTTGGGTAGACAAGTTCTAGCGTGAGCATATCTGTGGCCAAGTGGCAACAAAAAAGTGTAAAGTGGCGGGCTAAATCTGACTCAGTGGCATAGATTGAAAGAAACCTAAGTCCAGATGTGAAAATTCATTTATTTTAGGCGAACAAATACCCATATAAGTTCATTCAATTCTAAAACAATATAAACACACAGTATTTAATCAAAATAATAATATCACAAGATAAAATAATAATAATAATGCCAAAATAAGAACACAATCTTGATAATGGCTAGCGCAAATTGACGTTGCCGCGACACACTATCACTTAATTTGTAACAGTGTGTCTAGTCGTTGGTTTTAGCTAATTAATCAGCAAAAATTATACTATGTCAAATATAAAAATATATCAATTTAATTAAATGTCAATAAAAAAATTACAACGTTAACGTAGAACGTAAATATCGTTAATTTATACTCTAGCATCTCTGTTTTACAACTTGAGATATGCAGCCGAGTCTAGAGGCCTGCCGCCTGCCTAGTTACTTCCCAAAGCCGAACCTGTCGGGGATAGGATTTGAAATTGTCCTTAAACCTTACAACTGAATCTACAAAGTAAATAAAAAAATATTGTTGGGAAAATGGTATGTATATCGTCACGTACGAGTGAGATTGGGCTCTAAACAAATATTGCAGAATCAGAAAACAATCATTTTGGCAAACACGTCGGTGCTCAAAGGTAACGACTGCCGCGACTGGGATAGCGTTACTCGTGTACCTATTAGCAGGGGTAGATCAACAAGAGCAAAAGAAAGGGTAATATAATCGTTCTCTAACTCTCTAGGCTGACGATTACGTAAAAAAATAATCACATCACATCATCAGCCATAGGACGTCCACTGCTGGACATAGGCCTCCCCCTGAGAGGGTTTTGCCAATACTCGCCACGCTTGGCAAGCGGGTTGGCGAGTTCAAGGAAGACGCTGCTGCCTATCTTCCGGATTATATCCCTTAGCCGACTCTTACGGCAACCACGGATAGAGAGGGTGGGGAGAGTAGAGACTATTCTTACGCCGGCAAAACCACGGCACAAATAAAAATAACCTAGCATATTGATTTATGAGATTTACGTCCTACATAAACTATAGAAAAATGCATGTAATGCCCTGGCGGGAATAAATAGATAAACTAAATTACTACATTGGAATTTGCCCCGATATATACAATCTGGGTGCCTTCAAGTCGTTAGTGAATCGGTTTCTTCTAGATAAGCTTGTTTTATCGAAGGCTGCATTTTAGCTTAACGTCAGGCGAGACGGAGGTCAAACTTAAGCCTATTTGTAATAAAAAAATGTTTTTCGCCCCAGCGTTTTTGTGCTGCGTAGTTCTCGCTAATAAATGCACTAGAGCCATTTGGTAGGTTGCATATAGAGAGTTTTTTTATTGATTAATGATTAATC
This sequence comes from Biston stratarius, assembly GCA_950106695.1. NCBI lineage: Eukaryota > Metazoa > Arthropoda > Insecta > Lepidoptera > Geometridae > Biston > Biston stratarius. Next base: position 15,574,201 of record OX467111.1, read on the forward strand.
TATATACGTAGGTTACAAAAATATATATAAATATAAATTTCTGAAAAATAAATTAGCAAAATGGGGCATTCAGCTACGACTATGGACACCGAACAGAGAGTGTGACGTCACGCCATGCGAAACGCTATTGCTGTTTTAAATTTTCGTAGAACACTACAATACAAATACATGATACATGCCATACATATTGTTTCTCACGGCATTACGTTATTCAGACGCCATGATAGACCTGGTCGTTTTGCTGGTTAATTGAGTTTTGATATCGCTAAATGCATAATGTAATTTTTTTATCACACTTTTGAGATGTATTGGATGTCAAGGTTTGGTATTAACCAATTTTTTATTTAATCAACTAGCTGAGATAGCTATCCGTGATGCAAACGCAAGGTGCAAGTATACCACAAAAAGTTTAGTTTACAGCGCTACCAACCTCTTTCACCCTCTAAAAAGATTACACTAACCAGAGATAGCGCGGGCTGGTACGAAACAGCGATCGCGCTCGAAACTCAAAACGCAGTCAGTGCGGCCGCGACACGCCCTATCAGACCAGCGCAAATAAATAAAAAAATAAATTAAACAATGTCGGTTAAAACGCCAGATAAATCGAAGTGGAGACGGAGAAAATGGCCTCAAGAGTTAGAAGACGATAACGACTGTGCGAGTCTTGCGTGGCTGCTGAACTTTAGATTGGACGAGCTTGTCAACATAAAGGTTCCTGATGACGAACCAGTGAGATCGGTGAAGGAAGCCAAGATGGAGTTTTCAGAGTCTCCGCTGGCGCCGAAAAAACCTCCTTACACATATCCAGAACTTATAGAGAGAGCTCTGCGGGAAAATGGAGAGTTGACTGTTTCAGCGATCTATCAATGGATATCGTGAGTTTTGCTTTGATTGTGAACGACGTTGACGATGACGTAAAATTAGCCGCATTATAACAAAAAATTACCAAATAAATATTAAAAAATATAAACTCGTATCTATTACGTTACACTGATACATTAATTATTTGGCTCTTTTAAAGACCTAAAAATAATCAAACACAATAAAAATTGTAAATAACTCGAGGTATGGAAATGAGTACCTACGTATACATGATATAGGTTTTTTATATAATTTTATGATTAATATATATTTTGTTTACTAATTTTAATTACCAAATTAGTTGGACAGTTTTTTTTTTGCAATAAAAGTTTGTTATTATTATAAAAACAAACAACGCAAAGCGTGGAAATAACGGTCAATAAAAGGGATTAGTGCGGTGTCAAATTAAAGCGCAGAATGTTTCCTTTGCATAAAAATACGTGTTCTTCTAAAGACTGCAAATCGCGTGTTTTTATTCTATTTCTGTAGCCTACTAGTTTTGTTGTTTGGTTTACAAAGAGCGTTGACCATTGTTTTGTAAATATGTGCTCTATAAAACAAATTCCTATGCTCTATGTCATGAGAACAGACTATGACCTATTAGTATTTTTTTGTCATGGACTGTTTCACACGATTAGGTACCCTTGTCCTGTCCAAATATAAATTATTTTCTGTTAATGTCTTGCGCTTGAAAAAAAAATCATAGAAAAAAATACATTCTCGAATTATCTAATTCTGCAGGCAACTTTTCCAATTTTTCTTTCACGAAAGACATTATTCGAATAATTCGTGATCGTGGTAAAAATTCAAACAGCCAGTTCAAATCCCAATAATGAACTAGAATGCTGATAAAGAAAAACATCGTAAGGAAACCACACAACGTAACATGGTGGTAGAGTAGGTACTTAATAGTACTCGGCTGGCTAGCTAGATTCAGCAACCTCACTTAAGAACCAGTTCTCGTTATATGCTAGGTGTGATTACAATTTTCGACCACACTGTTACATTAGGTGAGCTGTGGTCAAATAGCCTGTCACCCATAAAAGAAAAACAAATCCAGTCGTAGTCAAGTAATCTACTTAGCAAAGAAGAGCATCATGAATTGTTATTTTATGTGGATAATTTGCATTTAACACAATCTGGCTGATGTTTGTCACTTCTCTAGTCTCTAAATAGTATAAAACAAAGACGCTGTCCGCGTCTGTTTCTCCGCTTACTTCTTCCAAGCCAAGCGACGGATTTTGATAAAGTTTTCAATATCATTTGGACAATAAGCTTTCTATAAGCAATACGATCTAATAAAACATTTCTATAAGTACACGAAATTATTTTTTTAACTTTTGCGATTTGAACACATACATAGGTACCTAATTATGTTCATCACCGGCTCTTAATCGCGCATAATACATTATGTCAACTCATGACTATGGCTATTGCAACATGGCCAAAACGCCGAGGTAAACCGTCATCATCATCATCTTAGCCGTGCGAATTCAGGGTCGCTTATTACGTATAAAAATGCGTAGATAAATAGACCTAGATGCTCTGTAATTGTCCTGTAGTCCCCGCTAATCGTATGTACGACAGTGCAAACAGTAGGCGACACGGTGCGATAACAAATTAATAACATTCCGGTCGATTTCACGCTCCGATTGCCATCTAAATACAAACATTAGCGGTGTTAGGGCTGGATTAGCAGTAACTCAGCGGGCTTAGTTGTTTCATTTGCGCCAAAACCAGTCCTAGAGACCTCGAAAGTAAGGATATTGTATGCAATCAGGACTTTGATGTTTCATATAGTAATATAATATAATATATTTCATATTTCATATAGTTTATATTTAATCTCTAGTACTTGGAATATTTAGCTCTCTGTCAAATATCTCTAGTACGATGTGAAATATTGTTCATTAGATACACAAACATTCTGGAGATAACATTTTTCTTGTTTCGACAATAAATAAAAAATCTATGTAAATAAAAATCAATAGCCATGTGTATTTGTGGTAAGTATGGCCTATAGCATAATATAGTATTAGTATATAAGTTAGTAATGCAAAGCAAAACGACGCCGCGCGCGCATTCCACTTAGCTTTGTCTCCATGAAGAAGGCCACCGGATGTGGCCGTGTGGCCGAAACTATAGTCGGAGTATCCTATATAATTTAAATGTGCGTAAACCCGCGAAAGTAAAAATACAAATTTGTCATAATTACGTCAGTTGCCATTGTAATAAAATAGTAGGTATACTAGTGGTAAGGTTCTTATTTGCTGTTATATACCTAATATATTTATATAAGTGCTTCTATCACACTATTATTATAAAGGCCAAAGTTTGTTTGTTACTTCTTCACGCTCAAACGTCTGGACCAATTTTGATGAAGTTTGGTGTGGAAGTAGCTGACACCCTAAATTAACACATAGGCTACTTTTAATCCCGAACAACTGTAGTGTTCATGTGGGAACAGCGGGTAACACCGCGGGGCGCAGCTAGTCTGTCTATATTTTAAAGAAGTAAGTAAATGTTTTCCAATTCCTATATTGCATTTTGCAAAGAGGCTATTAAGTTAACAAGTCTAAAAAGAATTACTTTTTCAGTTTTATTATATCGAAATATATGTATTGTATGATAAAAAAATAGGATTTCTAATGAATAGGTTGAGTGTTTAGTTTTAATTTGTGCTATTTACATAAAGTTTGTCATATGATTGTTATTTTTATCTCGAATAAGTAGGAACTCGTCTTTTTGTAAATAACAATGTGGCAGATTGTGAAGTTGAGTTACTGCACTTTCTAAATATAAAATGGTAACAAGCGTTTCGATAGTGTAGATAGGTCTCTGCTATTGACCACTATTGCATTAATTACACGAATGTATTAGTTGGCTGTTTTAGTTGAACGCGTGGTTTGTGGTTCTTGTGGACTTATTTTTGTAGGATTCGCTGGTATATACCAAACTATACGAGATTATTAAAGGATAGAGTGTCGGGAAAGTAAATAAATTGATTATAAGAAGTGGAGGTAGTCAGTTAGTTACCAATAACCCTATTACCAAACTTGGTACTACATACTTCAACTTTTCATTTCTGGCTTCTGTAGTGTTGCCACAATTTCGCAAGTGTTTTTTTTTTTTGTTAGTGGTTAGTTTAATCTAACATCTACGACAAGAGACAAATACAAAACATCACGACACACAGATAATATACACATAAAATATATACAAAAACCAAATAGAAAGCAAAACTTAAAGATGAAGGTTATTAATTTTGATAAATGGTACTACATAGTGATGTCATCTGTCAGACCATATTGTGTTTACAGATTGTCATACACATGGTTTGACAGCTAAATCCGCCATGTTTCTTACAGCAGCGACTCTAAATTTGCCTTATATGTTGTTTTGCGACAATTATTATTTTTTTTATATAGAAAGAGTCGCAAACACGCAGACGGCTGTCTTGATGTTAACCTGCAACATTAATGATGTTGACAATGTGTTTTCAATTATTTATAGACACTCGTTCGACATTTTTAAATATAATATATAAGTATTATATCACTTGCTCATGACTCATCACTCATTAAAATGTCATTATTATATATACCTACATTTTTTTTTTTAACTCATACGTCACACCGACTTGGTGTTTCCGCGCTCCCGCCAAAACTCGTTTAAACACTTAGCCACCACTCGACGATAGAAATAAAAATAATTCATGCATGACAATGTCTCATTATCGAATTAAAAAACAATGCTCAAACAGGTGCCCTCTCCCCTTCTCCGGATGTATCAATAATGGGCCGCATTAGCGCGGGCCGATCGATCTCCGGCCCGTGCCAGTCGGGGCGCGCGCCATGCGGGCCCTGCAACCAGCCGCTTGACGCCCGCTGCCATCAATTGTGACGTTATGACTCCTTTTTCCTGAAATTTCATTTGTAATTTCACGGAAATTGTACTGAATAGTCTTTACATTGATTTGTTTCGGTGCGAAGTGTTTAAGTTTAATAATAAAGAAACTTTGCGATTGGCATAGCACAAAAACAGCTTCTTTATTTAAAAAAAACATACAGTGAAGGGACTACCTATTAACTTTTTTATGAACAGTTTTGTTTTTGTTCTTCTTTAGTGATTTTATCTTACTATGCTGTAATAGCTATTATATTGCAACAAATACTTACACTCAAATCATCTTACTTATAATAATGTCAGTTTTTGTCACCTACCAATTTAAGAATTGTTTATAGTTGCCAGTATAATATTATCATACCCAGACTCATATCAAGAATTTATATAGAAGTTACTTTTAGTAGATATAACTAAATTTAAATTTAGTGTTGAAGTTTCTAGTTACCTCAGTATCGTCAATTAGTCTGGCTTTCGATCCAGTGCTTTGTTCACCTCGCTGTCATTATTTTATTCATATATATATCCCGTTTTAAGAAGAAAATAGAACGTAAGATCGCGCTTCAAAATATCAGTATAACGAAAAAACGTATAATTTGAAATGTCACGTTGTCGTCGCATGTGGGCGATATGAGTTTCCCCGCGATGTTTTCTTTTACCGTTTTAAGTCTTCGGCAAGACAGAGGTGCGTTGATTATTTCGACATAATAATATATTGTGAACAACTTTATGAGTATTTTTATTTTATATTTTATTCTTGGAAGCTTTTGAGATTGCGTTCGTAGCGTAATTATTAATGTTTGGCTGTATGACAGATATGGGGAGATTGCAAAGATTGATAGGGTACACGTAGTAGATAGTATGAACCATCTACTATAGTATAATGGATGATGCATTAGTATTGTTACTCTTGTTTTTTAAAACTTAAATGTACACAGAGGCAGTTACTTTGTATTCGACTATGCCAAATAGATGGGCCCCATGTTCCTATCATATTATGGAAAGTGACATGGTTTTGAGACAGTTTTATTTTACCTATGCGAGATTACTCACGTTTAATTATATCGGATACTTCCAGTATAGTTTCGGACACAACCTTCACAGGCTTTCATCATGGAGTTAAAGCTGAGAACAACGCGCGCGCAGCTAAGCAAAACGAGTTCGGATTAATAAGTAAAACAAAAATACTCAATCATCAGGGTGAGCGAAGCGAGCCCTATCAACCTGAGCATTATTGTGGTACACTTTACTGAAAAACTATCACGCCTATAGTTTTGTGTTTTAACATAGTAATTTAACTTCAAATCTAGATGTGCTATCTGTCAAAAAAAATATTATAACCATTAAAAACAATGAACATTACAATTTTGTATTCATTGAATAGAATATTATTGTACTACTAACGCCATCTGTTAGAAAACCAAAGAGTTAACATCGCTGCAACATAACTAAACTCAATAAAAAAAAAACTGTCTTAAAAATTATTACCCGTTAGAAAAACTACGCGAGCCCTCACAAAGCTCAGATTTTGCCTAGTATTTAAACAAAGGCGTCTATCAATACGCCATAACTCACCACACGTTATAAGGTTTTTATATTAATACCTTATGACATGTGGTGTGTTATGACGTACAGTAAAAGTGATACGGATACCGGATGGTAAAACCTATGAAAAAAAATTACACGTGCGCGTTTGGCGTCAAAAGAAAAAATCTTAATGAGCAAAAAAGTAATTCTTAGTAAAGTATTCTAACCTAAGGTGGCGGTGGCAGGATCTTTGTGTAAAGGGGCTCTTTATAATTTCAAGGGTCTTGGGTCGCAAGCCCTAGGCACTGTAAGGGTTCTCGCCCTTGTGACGCGATGATCCTAGCACCCAGACGGTAATACCAGTCAATACTAGGACATTTATCCAAAAAGAATGTCTACTTAAACATGGTTTGCAGGCAAAAAGTGAGGTGTGGCGTTAATTTTTAAACCTATGATTCTGCATCAATAGTTATAGTATTGCTGCATTAATGCTACTAAATTGTTCAATTTCACATATTTTCAGGGACCGCTTCCCCTACTACAAAGCGAACGACGAACGCTGGAAAAATTCTATCCGACACAATCTGTCCATTAACCCGCACTTCCGCAAAGGGGCGCGCGCGTCTCAGGGCGCCGGCCACCTCTGGTCTTTGGCCCCCAACGCTCTCGATCTGCTGCCTTCGAACCCCGTACCGGAAGAGACGCCGAGGATCGCTGTTACTGTGCCTGAAGCTGAGATGAAGATCATGGGCTTCCCAAAGGTATGCTTAAAGTCTGTGCCACAGAGACGCAACTTATGATAGCGGCCCCAGCTAAGACTGTGGTTAGAACTGAATCTGCCACAATTTAAGGTGGATGCGGCAACCGGTGAAGGCTGTTCGACATGGTCTGCGGTAGCAGTCAAATTTGAGGACGCTATCACATTATCAAACATAAAGCGGTCGCGATTTTGGCCACGAACACCTCTCCCTGTGTTAGCCAATTGCCAAAACTAAGAATAATCAAACAACCAAAAAAAAAACGTAACAGATTGTGATTTTGTTTCTTATTGTCATTACGATATCGTTCCAGGTGATAGTTCTGGACGAGGCGGCGATAGCAGCGGCCAGCATCCTTCCCGACCAAGACTTGCTTACAGGCAGCACAAGTAAGTTGACGTGTATTTAGTGAGCTATCACTATCAACAAAGGGAAGTAATGTAAAACACATTATAGAAAGTATAATTTAAAAACTAGCGGTTTCAATCGGTTTCTTACGCGAAGAATATATTTTTTTAAAGATATAAAAAGCAAATTAATAACAAAAACTTAAGAAAATTTTAAAACACGAAAACCCTATTACAATAGAAGTTTTAAAAAAAAATAGCCAATGTCACTCTGGATGAAGTAAGGATACTAAACATCCCAAATATCAAAATTTGTTAAGGCATTTAAAAGGTATCGTGAAATAAACTCACATACATATATACATACATACATGAACCATGAAATCGTATTATTACACTCCTTTTTTATTGGGCAGTTGTGTATAAATATATAACTATACAACAAAATTAATATCTTTAATTATTTAGTTTTTTATTACTATAAATCTGTCCCGGCAACGCGATGGAGTCGGCACTCGCATGGTTATTACCATGGAATGCTTAGAAGTTACGTCTTGTTACTTAGTGAATCAATGACACAAACACAAAGGTAATTTAAAAATACCGCTGAGATAATTGGACCACTTTCTTGTTCCTAATTTCGTCTTGTCGCTTGATTACAATTAGTCTTTTTTGGATTAACTTTTCGTACAAAAAGTTTGCAAACAAAAAGATGTTTCGTATTACACAAACAGAAGAAAAAAACAATGGTTAATGAAAGACAAAAGGTTCATTTTGTTTCGTTCAAAGGCCATTGTTGGGGCGGGTTTGAATGTGTTGAATACGCACACAATAATAATATACTTACATACGTGTAATATTCCGAATTTTTATATTTATATAATTATAAAAATAGATTTTTAATATGACTAGGTATGCAATCGGTTAGGCTTTTTTATTCTGTTTAATTACACAACTACTCAGAAAAGTCCTTATTAACAAACAAGTCTAAATTAAGCTTTAAAAACTGCTAAATGTTGTTAATATAGTAATAATTTATTAGTAATTGAGATATTAAACTCTATATCTTTTCCAAATAAAATAAAATAAATAGTTGACGCAGAATATATGAACGTAAGGGGCGCATATATAGGCAGTGAGGAGTTAAAAGTCGAAGTACTGAATATTTTTTGCACTGATTTATGATTAGATAATGCTAAATTATTTTTATCTATTGCAGTGTTCCTTAACCCGGTTTCAACGGAGCAAGTGGTGAGGGAATGCGGCCTTATCACTGCGGATTAGAACCTATTTCACCGTGGATAGGCTGCGATGCAAAGCCGGCTATTAGTGTCAAGTTAGCATTATTATGCTGGAGATATTTTGACGAAGTTTTTTGAGTAAAAGTAAGCTTGGAGTAGAATCGAGCGTATATCAATGAGTTACGTATTTTGCATTGTATAATTGATGCTGCGTTCAGTTTACCGTATCTGGAGTTTTCCCGTTCATTAACACTTTGACAGTCCCAGGTACCACATGTAGATCCCGGTAGACAACCCGCACAAAACCGGGTAGCACAAATTGGCACAAACACCTCAGTCACTTTGTTGGAAAAAAAAAAGTATTATACCGGAGGCATTTGTTTTTTTTTTTAATATGGTTCAATATGCATAATACTTAAAATAAATAATAAGAAAAAAAGAAAAAATAAGAAATTACACTTCCCATAAATTCTTGTTGTAGGTTCCCTGTTATTATTCTAAGGGTTCATCATGATACAATTGAAACCTTTGTATCTTTGGTATCAAGGCGTTTAATGAAATTTTACACATTTAAACATGGCAAACCTAATGAAGTTTGACATTGTTTGCATATAATGGTACGCCTCTTTTGATTTTGCTTTAACCAAACTTACAGTTGATCCTAGTTTTCTTAGATTTTCGTAGTATATTCACACAAAAGTTGTAGTTGTCTACAACTTTTGTGTAATCATCTAGTAGTAGTATCTATCATTGTCTTCCTGTATATCTGTTGTGTACTAGCTGAATGTCTATATCTAGGTATTATATAAGTTTTCTGGTTAACTTTGCTTAGTTTGAGGCTAGATGGCATTGCGTGAAAGCCGTTTAATCTTTATTTATTTCAACATTTATTTAAAGGTTAAGGGAAAAACCCGAATATTTATATGACATCAAATTCTTGACGCAAAATACGTGACTTACAACAAATATAGTGAATATCTTGTCGACGTTGAACAATCTTTATCGAAGTCTCTGATCTAAATAACAAATCAAGTGTTGTTTATGCTATTATCACTCCAACGAATCTCGTCAATGTGTTTTCAGTCTAGATAGTAAGTAGTTTAAACTAACGACTCTAGATTAAGCTTAGACTTAATTAGGGACTGATTCATCTTTTACACCAAATTTTAAAATTTAGGACTGCTGGGACTCCGCTTTGTGAACATTAGGTACTAGCTACAATCGGAATAATTTGAATTTAGACTTAAATTAAACCTTATTCAACTATCATTAAAATATATGTACCTGTGTTAATGATTGATAGTTATATTATAATAGTACATATCATTGTAGCGATGATAGCTCAGTGGATAGCGCGGTCGGTTCGCATGCCGAAGGGCGAGGGTTCAAACCTCAACAATGAGCTTGAGCTGCCGGTGAAGGAAAACATCGTGAGGAAACTATAGCATGGTAGAAGGGTACTTTCTAGTACTCGGCTGGCTAGCTACCACCCTCAAGTTGAAAATCTACCGCCAAACAAATAACAGTGTGTTCCGGTAGACTTAGTTGAGAGCCAGTTCCATTATTGGGCTAGGTGTGCTTTACCGTCTTCGACCACACCGACAATTAACATCAGTTGAGCTGTGGTCAAACACCTAGCAAATCAAACATAAAAATAATAATTGATTAGTTATATTATAATGGCACCGTTAAAATTTGCAGGTACATTTTAACCATACCATTAATATAGGTATATATTATTTACTGAACGAAATGCTGAGAAAATAAATAAAATCATTTTTTGATTTTGCTTTGATTCAAAATTGTTTTTATCGTGTGAGTATTTATGCTATCTAGAGAATTGATTATTTTATATTTTAATCGCTCAGTTGCATAATTGTGATCCTGGATAAGAACATATGTCATTTAAAGGCGAACACACGCTATTTATTTGCAATGAACCGTACTCGACGCGTAGCACTGAACGGAATTCATATTGTACATATAAATTATATACCAAATATTGTTTGAGTAATTCCAAATGCCACAGTTTTACAAGTAGCCAGGCCTGCGTATTTTTTAAACTGAATGTAATACATAAATACGACAATTGCGGTGTGTATGCATGTGCAAAATACATGGATTATTCATCATTATCATCTTCAGCTCAGCTGTAGGACGTCCACTGCTGGACGTACGTCCCCAGTGATTTCCATCTAGACTGGTTGGAAGCGGCTCGTATACGACGCGTTCCTGCGGTCTTCGTTAGGTCGTCTGTCCACCTTGTTGGTGGACGTCCTACGCTGCGCTTGCCGGTCTGTGGTCTCCACTTTAGAACTTTGCAGCCCCATCGGCAATCAGTTCTGCGTGCTATGTGCCCTGCCCACTGACATTTCAACTTGCTAGTCCGTTGCTTGCTACCATAGATGTATTATTAGGAGTCTTTAAAAAATATTTTTTGTTTATACTTCTCAGAGTATAATAAAAAAATATTTCAGTCACATAACGGAGTCCTAAATACTTTAGATTTTTTCTATATTTAACATTTGTAAACGTTTCGAAATTGTTTGCGATCTCACAGCTAGAGCGTGTTGTAGGATGACGTGTTTTATAGTTATTAGTTTTAATAAAATAATTTTATGTAAATTGATTTTTATGTTGTTATTTTCCATTGGGAGCTAGATAACTGTTAGAAATTTTGCGATAATAACTTCAAAGGATTATGTGTTAATTTTTATTACCAATTGAACTTATAAGTCTACCCTGAGTAAAAGCTGGCAAATGTAAGAATATACGTAGGCTATGAGTCCGTTCATCTGCTGTTGTGAAAAGTTGCTAGCACAAGAGGCCAAAAATGATCAAATATTATCTTAACATATGTTATCTTTGTCGTACAGTTAGTTATTAATGAAAAAAGTGTTACCGTGTAATGGACAACTTCTAAGCGTAGGACTGGGAAAACGTACTACTAAATTTATAGGATGTGGCCATTTCATTATACAAATATTTATTAAGCTGCATACAGAAAATCAGTTGGTTATAAATAATTTTTATGACTCGTCATTTACACATATTCGAAATATAGGATGCTCAGAAGTCAAACCGTCAATTTTGTAGGACAATTGTTGTTCAGAGTTTATTATACAATTATCTCAATATTCAAATAGAAAACCTACTGTTATTCAGATTACTTCGACAACCCGACATCGACATGTTTTATACCTGCGCACTACAGTAGCTACCAGTACCTATCGAGAATTATCACAGGAAGGACTTGGGTGTCTCGTTGAACCGAAACTACTCACGAAGATTCAGCCTGTTAATTAATCACTAAGAAAAGGATTTGACTGCTGGACTAGAGCTTTTATCATACAAAATGTTTTTTTATCGCTGTGGTATGGATTATGGAACATAAATGATTAGTTTGATAGTGGTAGCTATATTTTAACGCACAATTGTATTAAAGTCCTTTCAAGGCTAATGTGTTTAGTGTTACCTCCCCGCGTTATACTTTTTTTAATGTTTTGATACAAAAATGTATGGGGCGCCGTCGCATACATTTTGGTACTAACGTTATAGTTGTGCCGTCGTACGACTACCCTCCAACACTCTTTGATAATATCTAATTGGTAGGTATGTATACCGTTACGTAAAGGCTAGGTATTTGGAAACCACAGGCCTCTCGCCGGGTGAAACGCCGCCACAGAGATGACGTGACTGTCATTATTATGAAACCGCAGCTCTGCAGCCTGTCTTTTGCACATGCACGGCGACGCATCTTGTGTGAATATCAAGAATTTACATCTAACTTGTATTCTTACTTCTAAAGGTGTATACTGACTGGTGTTACGGGGCGTAATGTACCATTCGCAGCGAGTGGTACATTACGCCCCGTAATATCCGTGTCACACGCTCGTTTTGAACTCGTATCTAAAAAAAACTCTATCGTAGTTTGTGGAAAGTCACTACTACTTTACTATGAGATGTCGGATTCTCGGGAATTGCGTTAGATTCTATAATAAAATCCCACTTGAAGTAACTAAAATGTCCTATAATAAATTCAAAGATTTTATAAAGCAGAGGTTAATTGACAAAGCCTACTATAAGGAAGCTCATTACGTGAAAGACAGGAATATATGGTTGTTGTAGCTTCTCTCTTCACTTGTAGTAAGCATAATGTATTATATCTATAACTGTAAACTGTACTGTAACCTAATATGAAAAGAAAGATCCACAAAAAAAAATGCTTTGCTGAGTTTCTTGCCGGAGTCTTCTCAGTTGAAGTGTAATTACGAGCCGGTGGTAGATTCAAACATGTAACTTAACGTTCATAAGTGCCGTACCAGGGCCTAAACTGAATATTAAATTACTTTTTGCTTTTGATTTGATTTTGATTTGGCTGTGACTGTTCATAACATAATTAGAAATATTAAAACACTTGCACTGGCAAATACATAAAGTGCGACGCCAAAAACATAAAAAGAAAAAAGTTACAGTAAGCACGTACCGTACATGACATAAGTCTGTCTCAATACGAATTACTTCTCCAAATTTAGTTAGTTTCCCCTTAAAGTAGCCGACGAATTCATGAATTCAAATTAGCTAATATTAAGTGTATCTACGCTCCAAGTAAAACTTAGTACATTGTACACAAAACACTCCTAACGCTATTTACAGATTTACGTAGAGGGTCCCGTACAAAAGGGGCAATCTACCCCATTTTAAATTCAAGTCATGAAGTGAAATCTCCTAACGACTTAGTAATTACACGAACCGTGGGACCCTAAAAAATAAATAAATTTCTTTAGCAGAACGTGACTCCACTGGAGAATCGGTCAACGGAAAATGGTTCCAGATTTTATTGTCATACCGTAAATTGTTATTGTTAGATATAAAATTGATAATGAGTTTCGTAATATTCTATTCTTTCGTAATATTATAAACGTGGTCTCTGACTATGTGCCTTCTTGATAAGCTCAAAGTCACACAACGAGCTATGGAGAGGGCTATGCTCGGAGTTTCCCTACGAGATCGAATCAGAAATGAGGAGATCCGTAGACGAACTAAAGTAGCCGACATAGCCCAGCGGATTAGCAAGTTGAAGTGGCAGTGGGCAGAGCACATAGCACGCAGAACTGATGGCCTATGGGGCTGCAAAGTTCTGGAGTGGAACCACGGAGCGGCAAGCGCAGCGTAGGACGTCCACCCACAAGGTGGACAGACGACCTCATAAAGACCGCAGGAATGCGCTGGATGCGAGCCGCTTCTAACCAGTCTTTATAGAAGTCAATGAGGGAGGCCTATGTCCAGCAGTGGACGTCCTACGGCTGAGATGATGATGATGATGAATATTCTATAAAAATTGTGCTTCATTAAAGCTAATACAACTCTTTTTTGTCCGACTACTATACGATAAAAAGAGCCTTAATTATAAGAGTCGTAGAGACACCTAACCTAACGGTGTCTTCTGGCAGCTTCATTTGAGAGCTAGTTCCATGCTAGGCTTGGTGCGCCTACATAATTATATTGACATATATTGTAATGTATCTAATTTGACATTGTTTTTTTTTAAATTTATAATATTTAATTTAAGTAATTTTTTTGCACGATCAAATTCACATGCCGAGTCACGGCAAAATAGGAGAACTAAATCTATAAAATACCTATCTATAACATCAATTTAAACCATTCAACCATATGTTTTATTTCATTTCATTTCATTACAATCTTCGACGAAATTGTCACAACATCAGATGACCTATGGTCAAACACTTAGCTTGTCAAACATTTAAAAAAAGCTGCTACTTGAAGCTACAAGTTTTGGAGAATGAACATGATTATTCCGTGTTCCCGACAAAACTAATTTACGGCCAGTTTCTTTTTCATGACAAGCTCCGGTAATGCGACATGGGCGTGGTGCCATTTATCGTGCGCCCTGCTCTGATTTACTGCAGCTTTCCCTGGACCATAATGTTCTCTTATGAGGATTAGGGACAACTCTGGAACCACTGTCTACCTACAGTCTGGCTTTTTTATATATATTAAAGGCGATATTTTCCGGCTTTTTGTAACATTAGTTTGCGTCTTTATGTATAAAATTTTTTTTTTAACAAAATTTTATTGACATTTATCTATTTGTTTAAGAATTGTATAGAATTAGAAACTTAATTCATAACGACGTTCATTGACTCGAAAGAAGTGAAAATAAGAACGACGACGCTGCCGTTAAAAAAAATATTACCTTACATAAAAGAACACAAATTTAAAAAAAACATGATTTGTTTCTGCGGCCCTACAATTATTTTGTAGCGATGATTATGTAGTTAGCGCGGTTGGTTCACACGCCAAAGGGCATGGGTTCAAATCCCAACAATGAGATTGAGGAAAACATCCTGAGAAAACCATAGCGTAATGGTACGGTACTTTATAGTACTAGACTGGCTAGCTAGTACCCTCAAGATGAAAATCTGTCTCCAAGCACCTAACGATTTGTCCCGACAGTCTCACTTGAGAGCTAGTTTCATCTCCGGCTAGGTGTGTTTACCGCCTGTAACAACACCGTCACTTAACATTAGGTGAGCTGTGGTCAAACATCTACCCTGTAAACAATAAAATAAAAATAATTTAGTTATTTTTATTGGCTCAGGATCATAATATTATCTGGTTTGTACAACTTTGATCATTATGTAACATAATTTTAAAGTACCTGGATGACCGAGCTTTGCTCGGCTGAAAAAAAGGATAAAATGACGTTTTCTAAAAATGAAACCTAGCTAGATCGATTTATCGCCCCCGAAACCCCCTGCATACTAAATTTTATGAAAATCATTGGAGCCGTTTCCGAGATTCAGATTATATATATAAATATAGATACATATATACAAGAATTACTCGTTTAAAGGTATTAGATATGAGCACATATGTGTCGGACAGTAAGTTATCCAAAAAAAACTGGAAGCATAAACCGTACGGATCAAAAAATCAACTATGCCATACCTACATATTGCCGCGCCCTGGCTTTGCTTTTCCGTTGCAATTTACAATAAAACAATGGAAGCGCGACACGGCTATTTTCAATAAGCTCCTATACACGGAGATAATGAAAAAAGTTTTTATTGCCAACAATACGGTGTTAGTCGGTGTTCGAAAGAAGGTATGACAACGGACCTATATTTCTAGCTATGTATGCCAATGGCTTTTTATGTAGTGTTTGATCTGAGCTTTTTATAGTATTTATCGTATTGCCAACATTATAAAAAAAACAAGTATGACTTGGACTCGCACATTGAGAGTTTTACCTAAGTAAAAGAAAATATTAAATATAAATGTCGTAGGACATTACACACAGCGCCATCTGACCCCAAACTAAGCAAAGGTTGTACTATGGAAGTCAGATAACTGATAGAATACTTAAATATTTTTTTACCCGACTGCCAAGGAAAGGTTATGTTTTTCACGCGTATCTTGTATGTATGTAAATTTCTTTATTACCTCGTATCTTCCAAACATCCGAATGGATTACGACAATTAATGTATCGTTAGATTCGTTTCAATAACCCAAGTGTCCTAAGAGGGAAGTTTAAAAAAAAAACTACTGTGGTGGGTTTTTGGCGCGAAAGAGTAATAGGTTAATTTAAAAAAATAAAACATCCTTATCAAGTACGGTGTCTAAATAAAGGTAATTAAAAGAGTATTACAAAATATATATAAATTATAAGTTTAAATCGAATTATGAATAATAAATTTGTTTAAAAAGTTTTGAGACACTCATATTGTACTTTTCGGGAAACATAGACTCTGGCAAAGTGCAAGTAAGACTAGCATAACAAGGGTTCCATACCAATATACGGGATACAATTTAATCATACAGAATTTAAAAAAATACTCATTTCTTTGATAGCAATACATTTTACAAATTAAATGAATGAAGTACTTAAAAAATTAAGCGATTTTTTGTTTTGTGTTAATTTTGTGTAATTGTTCCTTCTAAACACTAAATCACTTCTTCACTAAATATCACTTGTGGCACACTGAACGTTTGGCTTGAAAATAGCACTCTATAAGTCTATACCTAACTGTCGTAGCAAGCTGACATATTAGTTGGATATATCTGTCGCAGAACCGATAACCGTTGGGTAGACGTGTTCTAGAGTGAATACCGCAAATCGGCAAACGTAACATAGAACCCCCTGAGATTAGATAGAGTGACGATATACGTAGTGTCCTACGCTGGCAGTAGATGGAAGCGAAAAGTTGAGGATCAGCCTGAGTAGCATATTTTGGGGGAAGGCCTCCCCCAAAATATGCTACTCAGGCCAGCAGCTTCGATAGGCTGATGATGATGATGATGACCTCTGGTTTGACGCGAAATAGAAACAGAGTTCCGTCAGACACACAAAGACTACGGCACCCTAAAAATGTGTTTATCTTCAAATGACTTGTCCGGTAGTCATAACTCGTGAGAAATCAAACGCATCAAACAATAAATTGAACTCCATGATTTATTTCTAAATATAAATATTAATTTGCATATATTTTATGTTTTAACACAACGCCATCTAGTTCCAAGCTAAGCAAACCTTGTACTATATGACCCAGATAACTGATATAATAACAATAGACAATAAATAACACATTATTTGCGACATAAAAACAATTTTTTATTTTATTTAATATATTCCATTGAGCGAATAGAACGCGTCTGCCCTCACCGGCCATTTTATTATTTACACATTACCGGCCATAAATAAAAACTTAGCTGCTCATAATATGCAAATAATATTTAACTAAAAATAAAAATGACAACCCTAAGCGTCAACGCAAGACTAGGCTATTAATTCGCCGACCGGCGAAGATGAAGTACTTTTCTCAGTGTACCATGGTATTAGTCAGAAGAGAGATAAGAAATAATATATGTACTTATTAACGCTAGCATGTCTAAACGTAAGCAAAACGTCAGTTTTTCTTCAAACACACATTTATTTATAACATCTTACATTACAGATATAATGTGTTTATAAAATACATTTAAATAGAATACAAAATCAAAATGTTAACAATCTAAAAACCACTAAATTTATGTAAAATACAATTACGGCTTATAAAAACTAGTTTTAAAGTTTATTAGGCATAGTTTATAATTTGTTTGTGTAATTAACTATACGTTTATTTAGTTTAAAGTAATTTAATTGTACGTTGACATGTAAAGTACATCGGGTAGCTTTACATATAATTATGTATATTTTAATACAAATTACGTTTACGTCTGCCTGATGTTAACCCTAACGTGCAACGATGTGTTCTATGATATAGCACCCTTAGTCAGAAGAAATCTCGTACTCTTTAACTCTTGCTTTGAAGATATTATAAACTAACATTTCATTACAACAAAATTTTAAAAAATACGAAAGGCCACTAATAGTTGATATTATTTCAAATAAATTAAAGCCCGTGGTACTAGGAATGTTGTAGGGATTCAAACGATACCATACTTCCAAATCTGTTCAGGCAAGTTATGGTGGAATAAAGAAACTCACATACATGAATCTTGAATACAGTTTGGAGTTTTGAGAAACGTAGTAAAAAACGTTTTGAGAAACAAAAATTACATAGTCTTGAACAACGTCGCAAAGTTGATAGTTTATCGGATTCATTTCAGACTGTGTGTGGTACATCTAATTCCCCCACACCTATTATTCTATCGAACGGGCACAGAAGCTCGGAAAAGTGACATAATTTGATGGTTGACGTTCCATAAGCTCTAACAAAACGATTTGATTCCACTTTCATTGACCGGCCGCTAAACAGTGGAACGCACTGCCTGAAAAGGTGTTCCCCTATGGATGCATAGGGGAACCATCCATCCTATAGGCAAGTGTGCTTTATGTACATTAGACTGCATCATCGCTTAACATCAGGTGAGATGGAGGTCAAACGCAAGCTTATTTATTAAGAATAAGCACGATTTTTGACTGAAAAAAATAGTCGACTGCTAATCAGTCGCCGGTGCCTCGCCGGTACGCGGTGGTGAAACAACATGACAGTGTGGCTAACGTGCAATGATCATACACATAAAACGTCACAATGGGATAGTAACTGAAAACAATATAATTTTTGAAAAACAAACTAGCACACACACCATTTCATTGAATCAATTAAAAAATTTAACTGCTATGTTTCGAGTCACTTTATATTGACGCCTTGCTGTGGTGTAGCGACAGATGCCGTTTGTGTCTTGTACTGTTCCAAAGACGACGGCAACGCTTTGTTCTTGGTTTCCGGAAGCGGAATACAGAGAACACCCGCGGCTACAGCAAGCACGCCAAAAATACAACCTGACAACTTCGGATGTAACTGGTTTATAAACGGCGCTAGTATCTGACCAAATCTAGACATTACTGCTAGAATACCTAGAACAGAATTCCTGACGGATGTAGGAAATAGTTCCACTCCATACAAAAATACAATTATGAATGACATCCAAAAAAAGCAATTACCCAAACATGCTATGATGACTCTTAATAGTGTCATAGAAAATGGTATTATCAGAACGACGACTAGCAGAAGACCTCCCGATACTAAACTAGTTATAATTAGAAACGTTCTTCTACTTAGTAACTGAAGCAACGCGACACAAGAGAGAGTGGCTGGTATGAGCAGACTTCCAGATATGGCAACGTTTGCGTGAATGTTGCCACTCATGGATCCAATGTATTGCGAAACTCCGTAGAAGCCCATGCCGCATACAAAGTAGATATAACTCATGCACGAAAAGTTTATAACTAGACGCCTGTATTTGAATATGGACCAGAACTTTGCTTTATGTTCATCTTTACCTACGTGGGTGGCGATGTAAGCTTCCATGTCACTCTTGATATTCCCATAAGACGTCTTGTTGCTGCAAACAAGAATACGTATTATCAATACTTATTTATATCTGATCACTTGGCTTCCTCTACCTAATCTTATTTGGAGCCATAGGAGACGAGAGTTGTTGATCTGCCACTATAAAATATTTCTATCCAATATGTATATATATAAATTTCGTGTCTCGTTGTTTGTCTGCGATGAACTCCTCAACTACTGAACCGATTTTTTTACCAATTCTGGAACACTGTGTGCTGTTTGGTCCAACTTGAGAGATAGGATAGTTTATATCTCAATTTATAATCGCAATATTTTTTTATTGCAAATTATTTGTTTATTATACGACAAAGAGGTATAATTATTTGTGAGTTCCATAATATTCTAATATGCCAGTGTAAGGTAATTTATCAACAGTGTATGGTAACTGAGTAAGTATCCAGTAGATAGCGCTACGTTAAAAGTCCAAACGTTTCGTATGCGCTACAATTTATTTCACGTTACACGCGTGTGTTCACGCGGGTCTGCTAGTATATACAGTGGCGTGCAAAAGTTTCGGGCCACTCGTATTTTTTATGCACATCACACAAAAATATGGTGTTGAAAGAATATAAACGACTGATTATAATATGTATTCGTTTATAATTGAAAACAATCAATTGTTTACATTAGAATTGTGTTTGAATTATTAATTGTTCATGAATTTTCAATTAACGACTATGCAAAAATATCGGGCCGCATACAATTTCGTCAAAAATATTGGGAACCAATAATATAAATTAATAAAGATTTTTATTTTCTTCGCGCTACTCAATACTTTGTTGCCATGCCTTTAGCAGCAATAACTGCTGCGCACCGACGAGGCATAGACCCGATTAATTTGCTTATTCGGTCTTCTGGCAACTCTTCCCACTCACATTGTAAATGATTCCACAATTCCGTCTTATTAGAATGATTTTTGGTCCCAACATGAAGCTTTAGGTCTTGCCACAAGTGTTCGATGGGATTTAAATCCGGCGACTGCGACGGCACCTGTTGGCCTCTTACGTATTTCTGACCATCACTTCCAAACAATTGAAATTTCGATTCGTCAGAAAAAAAAACTTTCCGCCAATCTGATGCCATCCAGTGCTGATATCTTTTTGCAAAATCAAACCTAGCCCTCTTATTTTTTTTGCTAATTAAAATTATTATAAATATTAATTAAAGGCTTCTTCACACCAACACGTCCAATTAGCCCTGCAGCCTTCAGACGTCGGGACACGGTACTCCAACTAACATCGGCTAAATTTTCGCTTCGCAATTCCTAAAAAATGTCGGATGTGGTTTTTCGTGGATCGACAACGCACTTTCTTTTAATAATTTTGTCGACTGGATTCGAGGTTTTTCGAGGTCTACCGCTCCGAATTTTATCACAAAGTGTGTTTGTGGTTTTATATTTTGAAATTATACGATTTACAGTACTTTTATCGATTGATAAAGTCGTCGCGATATCACGAGAACTCTTCTCTTCCAAAGAAAGTTTTAAAACGATTTCAGGAACCTGAATATTCGTGTGTTTCACCATGATCGCCAAAGTAAGACTAATTTTCCATTGAGTGTGAGAGAATGTTTTGAAACTGATGTCAAAAAGATGTAAACAAATCGTGCGTATAAAGCCACGTCGAATAGTGGCCCGATATTTTTGCACACCGACAAAAGACATTTTATGTAGTACACGTAAAATATGCTAAAGAAAAACATTATATTCGACGGTATTATCTTTATCCTGACCTATTTTAAATGCCTTGGAACAATAATCGAATGGAGGAATAAATATTTTATTAATTACATAGAAAAAAAAGGGTGGCCCGAAACTTTTGCACGCCACTGTATATAAAACTAATTTGTCACATATTTTTATGGTAGCGCTAGAATATTTCAGTACAAAGTGTTTAATTTCTTATAGAATATCTCACCCGGTTCAACATAAGTTTGAATTTTACAGGATTTGGATCCAGGGAAACACCGAGAAGAAATCTATTGTTTTCGGAGAAGAATTTCATAGCGTACATGTATTTGTTGATACACATGTCCCTGGCGCTATGGAGTATCACACCAGATGCTCAGAGGATGCCCACCAGATGTTCAGAGGAGGTTAAATATAAAATGTATTCGTACTCAATGTGATATTATGTATAAAAAGAGGTAGATATCGCAATAGCGGGCACAAATTTTTGCAGACAAATTCAAACTATTGTTGCAATTTGATTTGCACTAGTGTACTTCAAGCGCAACACACTGCTTATAGCTACCTCTTTTTGTATCATACTTTCCATATTATCTATATCGCATTCGCAGTTGTAAGTGCATTTGTAATAACAACGCAACGAAATCTGAACGTCCGTCATCTGAAATCGAACGCAAAAAACAAAAAAACTGAACGCATCTGAAATTCAGTATGAACATAGCGTAACTTTATAATATCAGTGTTTGTACTTATATCCAAAAGAGTAACTGAATAAAACTTACAATTTTGCAATCTTCGTCATCACATCATTAGCTTTATCAAGTCGGTTGCTGTCCATGAGCCATTTCGGCGATTCGTGACACAACCAGTACATGCTAAGAAATAAGAAGATCGGCAGCGAGATAGCCAGTTGCAAATGAGTGAAATCTCTCAGTAAGTAAGAGAGCCCAGCTAAGGACAAATGGCCGATGTTGAGGGGTATATGGTATAAAGCTGTGACCAACTCTCTTTGTTTGATTCCGCAATACTCGACACATAGCACGTAGCCGGTGACTATAGCACCGCCGATACCGATGCCTTCAAGAAAGCGCATCAATATGAAAACTGTGATGTTGGGCATGAAGCTAACTAGAGCTCCAAATAAGGCCAAAAGAAAGGAACTTGCGCAAAACATCGACAGTCGGCCAAATCTGTAAGCAAAAGTCATTTTACAAACTATTTTAATCCAAGTTGGGATGGCGGGTGAAACTACGTGGTACTGCTCAAACGGTTACCATGACACGGCGAGTGAAACTGCGTGGTAATTCTGAAATTGTATGGTTACCGTGGGATGGTGGGTGCAACTACGTAGTACTTCAGAAAATGTACGGCTGCCGTGGGGTGGTGGGTGAAACTGCACGGTACTGCTAAAAATTAAACTACTGAGAAAAAAAATATAATGATGACCTACTTATCTGCCAGGAAGCCAAATAGAAAAGACCCCACCAATGCTCCAAAGTACAGAATAGAGTGGCATGCTGTCATCAGCGCTTTACGGCAGGCAGTTTCTGGAAATTTTGTCTGAATGGTCTCTACAAATACTTTTTTGTCGAATTTTGGATTATCACACGGGCACTTGTTAGCTATATTGTCTCCATTGACATCACAAGTGAACTTCATAGGAGGACTCAGAAAAATTAAGCTGACGAAATGCCAAAATATAGGAGTTTTGCTCACAAATAAAAAGGCAAATATGTAATAGTGGTAACGTGACAGTTTGCCGAAATGAAATTCGACGGGATGGACTGATTTTGATATGGCGGCTGGGCTGGGGTCGTTTGATGTTTTGTTTTCCATGACGTGTAGCGCTTATTAAAAATTATTTTATTACAGTATCAATCGGTTTTATATTATTATAATCTCTGTACCAAATGCAAATAAATTTATTGTAAAAATCAATAAATATTATGTAACTTTTTGTTAAAATATTGTAAAAATTAAACAGATGTCAAAAGTGACAGATAGAAGATAATACACCGCTTCTCGTATCATAGATTCCTTGTGCTTTAAATCCTTTGCATACATCACTGGACAAGGAGGTTCTCAGTTATTTTGATAATAACTTTTATTTCTACTACAGTATGATCACTACTCAATAGTATACTCGTATTGCTAAACCAATGAAATTTACAGTATAAGGCGTGGTAAGAAATCGAAATGGTTTAAATTATTGAAGTAATTAAAAGCAAAATGCATAAACATTAGGACAGCAAAATAAAAATATTCATTGTTATGTTATATTCAAGTGGAATTTCCTTGGGTATGTACTTGGTTTTGACTATGTTTCTTATCTGTACGGCCAAGGAATGGAATAAGATGCCGACTTCCTTGTTTCCTAAGAGATATAATCTAGATATTTTCAAGGTCAGAGTGAATAGATATCTTCTAAGTCTGCGTGATTCATCTTCGACCACATCATCGCTTACCATCAGGCGAGTTGGTGTTCAAACGCCGACTTATCAGTATTGTAAATGTTTTTTTTTAATTATTCTTAAAACACACACAACTATGCTAGATTTCCTTGATAGAAAAAAATTGAGTTCCCAATAATAAATAAAAAATAAAGGACGCGTTCGTCATAAATATTATTTTAAGACATATTAATTCAACTATAAAGGTACCGCACAATGTTTTAAGTGTTGTTATCTTTTTTCAGTTAAAGCAGCAGTTTCAATGCAATCAATTTATTTTTAGTTAAGTGTATGGTTCGATTCTCAACGGTATCAAAACAAGTTTGGCAATCAATTGAGCAAACTGTACCAAAACATGCTCAGATTAGTCATTGGAAATAACTGGAGCAGCAAAGGACCAGATACTTAAAATATTAAATTATTCACACTGGCAGAATAAACAAAGTGCGATGCCAAGAAAAAATAAAGATGAAGTTTTATTAACACTGGCAGAATAAACAAAGTAAGGTGTCAAGAAAAAATAAAGATGAAGTTTTATTAACACTGACAGAATGAACAAAGTGCGATGCCAAGAAAAAATAAAAAATAAAACCCGAGCAAAGCTCGGTCATCCAGGTACTGATACCTTTAAACGAGCAATTCTTGTATGTGTGTATATTACGTATATAATCTGAATCTCGGAAACGGCTCCAACGATTTTCATGAAATTTAGTATGCAGGGGCTTTCGGGGGCGATAAATCGACCAAGGTTTCATTTTTAGGAAACAACACAACTTTTAATAAAACAATATAACAGTACTTATCAAAAAAGTTGTAATCTCCTTATTACTAGGTACTTATAATTGTTTTACGAAGAGAAACTCTCCGTTTTTTATTACAGCAATAAAATGTAGAGGAGTATGTGTTAAAGCTTTGTAAATAAGCAAAGTTTGAATTCGCGACGCAAACAGCAATATTGTACCCAAACTTGGCGTGAATTGGAACTAAGTACTTACCGACTGCTACGTAACATAAAGCGGGACTCACGAAACAATAACTTGTGTTCAGGAAACAATAACATCTACTAAGTACTATTTTTATAAGATGTACTCTTAAAAGAAACCTGTAATCTAACCTCTTCCGATTATATCGTAGTTCCGATAAATAGACCAGTGGATAGCGCGGACTGCCGGTGAAGGAAAACATCGTGAGGTAACCATAGCATGGTGTTGGTATGAAACGATAGCATAGCATGGAGCTAGTGCTACAAATGGCGGCCTTATCGCTAAAAGCGATCTCTTCCATGTAACCATATGGCAGAATGGAATGAAACAAAAAAGAAAGTTTTTTTCATGGTTGACTGTTGTTAAGTGACGGTGTGGTCTAAGATGGTAAACACACTTTAACACTTAGCCTGAAATAGAACTGGCTGGGGAATGAGGCTACAAGAACATACTATTAGGTGCTTAGCGACAGATTTCAACATGAGGGTAGCTAGTAGTATTAAAAAATACCCTACCGCCATGTTATGGTTTCCTTACGATGTTGTCCTTCACCGGTAGCTTAAGCTCATTGTCTGGGCTTAAACCCACATCCTTCGGCGTGTGAACCGTCCGCGCACTCAGCTATCATCGCTACGATAATAATATTAAAAACGAATTTTTTACACCTTACTATAATCCGCTTTGTAAGATTTGTGAGAAAGCTTGTGATATAATTAAGAGCAACCTTTAGAAGATGCGTCTAACTCTTCTTAGCTCCAGTGAAGCGACGCTCGATAAAACCCCCTGAATCGTCGGTTCAGCTCCAATCAATCACTCGAAGAGTACTCGCCGTGTTCCCGTTTAAATTCATACATATATGCAACATGCCACAGGCACCGCAAAGATTGATTACTTGTGTTCACTCAAAACTCTGCACTGATTTATTGACTTCCATGTAAGCAGAAAAGAACTAAGTACTGAGCGACGTATTCTTTAAAAAACGTTGCTTAAGGCTATATATAAGTCATGTCACCGCACTATATTATTTTTCAAGACTTGTGTGTGTTTTGGAAAATAATCTAATGAATTAAAATTGTAAACGCGAAAGTTTGTCTGTTCGTTTTTTTCTAAGCTGTAAGGACTGGATGTATTTAGATGAAATTTGAATATATATAGATATATACCTGACAGGCTAGTTGTTGGACCACAGCTCACCTGATGTTAAGTGACGGTGGGGCCAAAAATAGAAACACACCTAGCCTGGAACCAAACTGGCACTCAAGAGAGGCTGCCGGAAAACACCGTTAGATGCTTGGCGACAGATTTTCAACTTGAGGGTGATAGCTAGCCAGCCGAGTAGTAGAAAGTATCCTACCACCATGCCATGGTTTCCTCACGATGTTTTCCTTGACCGACAGCTCAAGCTCATTGTTGGGGTTTGAACCCATACCCTTCGGCGTGCGAACCGACTACGCTAAGCACTGTGCTATCATCGCTACATTGCTATATTGGCAGACAGTTTATACCTTGGTTTAACACGTAGCTACGACTCAGCTAGCATAGTATTAAAATGTATCTTTATACTAAATATGAGGCCACCCGTATTTATATAGACACATTTTTCACAGCCTTAGGCTATGTATCGGAGCGATATGTAGTAGTGTGTAAATATTAATGTCTTCCAGTAGAAGGTAGAAGGAAGGTAGCTTCTTGTAGAAGGGTACTGCAGCTAGCGAAATTACAGGGCTGTCGAGACTAACCATCGAACTCAAAGTAAATCACCGATGATCTGGAATTTGTTTTGCTACTCAAAGTTCTGTGTACCACTACAATGGTCATAGACAGGCGTTATCTATTACCATCAGGAGAGAGGCTCAGAGAGATCAGATGTGGCTACAGCCAGGTTGGTTTACTTTGCTTATTTCCATAGTTTAATGTCCTACAGTCTACTGCTGTGGGGCTCAGCTGCAGACTTTGAAACTATTTTTATTCTGCAAAAAAGTGCAATTCGCGCAATCTATTGTTTGGGTCCTCGCGAATCACTACGAAATCGATTTAAAGATTTTAAGATATTAACGTTACCGTCACAGTACATTTATGAAAACATTATGTTTGTCCGGAAAAATTTAAATTCATTTGAAATTAATAGTAGTCGCCATAACTTAAATACAAGAAATAAAGATAAAACGATGTGACACCTAGATTCAGGTTATCTAAAGCTAATAAGTCTTTTCTCGGGAATTGCGTTAGATTCTATAATAAAATCCCACTTGAGGTAACTAAAATGTCCTATAATAAATTCAAAGATTTTATAAAGCAGAGGTTAATTGACAAAGCCTACTATAAGGTGGCTCATTACGTGGAAGACAGGAATATATGGTTGTTGTAGCTTCTCTCTGCACTTGCATCCCCCTGGCTAAGTGACAATTGTAGTAAGCATAATGTATGTATTAATATTTATTACTGTAAATTGTAACCTAATATGAAAAGAAAGATCCACAAAAAAAAATGCCTTGCTGAGTTTCTTGCCGGAGTCTTCTCAGTTGAAGTGTAATTACGAGCCGGTGGTAGATTCAAACATGTAACTTAACGTTCATAAGTGCCTTACCAGGGCCTAAACTGAATAAATGACTTTTGATTTTGATTTTGAGGCTCGTTCGTATCATTACTTTTACAGTAAAACAATTAGCAATCGTCTTTTATTTCACTAAATTTTTCATCACAAACTTAAAATAATTATTGACTCTGGTAAAATGTACAAAATTCGATGCCAAAAGAATTAAAAAAAGAGACAGCGTTATGAACATGCTCTAACGCATACACTACACTCTGGTTGAAAACGAATGTAACCAAAAAAAAATATAGTACTAGGCATTACAAATTTATAATACTGCCTGGGACTATAAATTATACTTGTAGATAATTATGTTGGTATAAACAATTGTCTAACTTAAGCCCAACTCGACAATATCTTGCTATCACGGGTCCGGGCAGTCGGTCTCTAGACATAAATTATTTAGTCGAGTGCACACATCCACACTATTGTATATCACCCAGATAACCTCTTTAGTGTGCGTCGGGATTTAACACGGTTTAGCCATTGTTGATACTAGGAACCGAGAATCAGAACATATCTAGTGAGTGTTATAGCTGAACGGTGAAAACGTTTGATCGTGTTGGTTGAATTAATATTCAGATACGTTTCATACTTTTATTATTTTACGTACAAAAGACATTTTTTTTATAATAGGCTTACGTTTGATCGCCATCTTACATGATATTAAGTGATGATGTGGTCTAAGGTGGAGCATACTTTTTTATAGTTGACAGGCTAGGTGTTTGACCGCAGCTCATCTGATGTTAAGTGACGGTGTGGACGAAGATGGTAAAGCACACGTAGCCTAGATTGGTACTGGCTCTCAACTGAGGCTGCCGGAACACAGAAGAATATCATCATAGAAGATACTGATTCACTCTTGACTTGACACCCAATTACACACATTCCACTATCAAGTGGTTCGCACAATGAACGTGAACTTAAATCGCTTCGTTCTAGTTTTGGAACGTCGACCATGAATCGACGTCGCTTTTTCGAGCTTCTGGCTGTCCGTTAGAATAATAGGCACGGGATTATTAGACCATGTAGTGCTGAAGCATACTCTCCGAAATGAATCCGATAAAAAACCGATAAACCTACAACTTTGCGACGATGTTGTAGGCTTTGTAATTTAGCTTGAACAATGGAATCGTCGCAGATGAGCTTTTTGGCACGCTTCTCAATAGACTTCAACGCCTCTGGCTGGTATTTGACGCTTAAATCGTTACAAGACCTGATATATGTATAAATGTATAGAACAAGCGGCGGCGTGAACCGACCGCACTAACAAAAAAACTTTTCCATTTAGTCTAGGAATAGAAGACTAAAAACATACCATGTGATTTCAGCCGAGAACGTGGCAAGCTTATAGTATAGATAGTAGCTGGCAGTGAGCAAGTGATTTATGTTCCGCTTTCAACAGACACCGAGCTGATAGCCAACGGTTACTCATGTGTGGACACCGCTTTAGTCAACCTGATAACTGAATTACTGAAGATTTAATTAACTGTTACCGAAGATGTTGCATCGTAAAGGACATAGATAAAGGGTTAACTATTAGCTCGCATAAAATTTGAATTCCCATTTTACAGTAGCATAATGTTGTTTGTTTTACGCAACAATCATCATCATCACCATCATCATCATCTGCTGGACATATCCAGCAGTGGACGTCTCCCATTGACTTCCATAAATACCGGTTGGAAGCGACTCGCATCCAGCGCCTTCCTGCGGTTTTTATTAGGTCGTCTATCCACCTTGTGGGTGGACGTCCTACGCTGCGCTTGCCGGTCCGTGGTCTCCACTCCAGAACTTTGCAGCCCCATCGGCCACACAGACACGGCCAAAGCACCATCCTTACATGGTAGATATTACCCACGTACGGACTAAACGCTTCGATTCCACATTTTTAATACGTACAGCGAGGATGTGGAAATCTCTGCCGGCGTCTGTTTTTCCTGCGAAGTACAACTTGGGTGTCGAGTAAACAGGTTCCTTCTAGCTAAACGTGCTTCATCTTAGACTACATCCTGCTTAATATCAGGCAGGGCAAAAGGGTCAAACGCAAACCTACTCGTATATAGTATAAAAAAAACATACTCTAAAGAAATAAATACTACTAGAACACTTATTGTTCAGAATAATCCCGTCACCTCTTATGAGATGTGTTATGCAATTTCCCATTAATTCGCATTGTGTTGTGGGAAACGTCAGATGTCGACCAGATACTAATCGCTTTTGTTGCCGGCTAATTAGCTCATCGACATAGATTGTTTAGTATATAGAGTTAATTATATACTGTATATTATATAGACTAGTCTGGTATCAAATCTGGTACTGCGGTGGTACGTACTTAGACGACCTCTCGCTAAGGAGATCTACCGCCAAGTTCCAAGTTCTACCACCAAAAGAATCGTCATCTTCGAAGTCTGTTAAAAATACACGAAAATGAAAAACAAAACAATTACCACTGCAAATGTCTTAACTAATTCGAAACTCCACCTTGATTTATAATCGCAGGAAAGTTCTTTTATTACAGCATCTCAGTGCTTAAGTTCGGAAGGTGCGCAACTTTGCCAATATCGGGCGTCCAAAATACGATAGGTAACAAATCGTGGGGAGTAAAAAGCGCGAAACACCAGTAATTTGTTCCAAAACAAGGGCGGTAAGCCGCGGTCCCCCGCTCAACAATAAAATAACCACGACAGTTCTGCTCTTAACATCGGGCCATACAACTGGTTGTAACAATCAAACGTAACAGCTCATTGGTCAGCGCGGTCAGTTCACACGCCGGGGAGCGTAGTTCAAACCCCAACAATAAGCTTGTGCTGACGGTGAAGGAAAACACCATAATCATAATCAATTTATTGGTAATAGATTGAACAAGTTAATCAGATGTACAATACGATTACAATAACAATGAAAAAAAAATTCAAAATTAATATACAATAAAATATTAACGTCAGTATGATTGAGACATAAATAATAATTATATATGTAATGTCATCATTAAAAAAACATCACAAAGGTAGGTTAGGTGTTAGTGTTTGAAAATTTGCCGTCAAACACCTAACGGTGTGTTCTGTCAGCCTCATTTGCCAAGACACCTTAGTAGGTGCATGCCTTTACTTTTGAATGCATTTACGTGGTAAGCAAGAGACGGGCCACTTGATGGTAAGTGGTCACAGCAAGCTATAGACACCTACAATACCCGGGGCATTGCCAGTGCGTTGTCTATCTTTAAGGACCCTATATTATACCTATAAGTAGAACAACCGAAGGTCGTAAGCCATTCCACATAAGACAGATGCGTGGTTTTTAAGAGATACATTTGTATTGCGGTTTACTGACGATAAGCTTGTATTCTATTCTACTGCATTCTGTCGCCTCGTTTATGGCCATACGAAGTTTGTGTAGGAAATGAAAAAAGTATTCCCGTTTGGGCGGGCGGAGTGCCGTCGCCTGGGAGGGCTCAGGCGTGGGAACGGCTGTTTTGTCGCCTTTTGCGCCGAACTCCACGCACTGACTAGATACACACGTGTTTTTAAGACTGAAAACTTGAGCTTAGTTTGCACAACATTGGAATTTTCATTATAACATCCAATTATTATATCACACTTCACTTTTTTACTTTATGGTACATCTATTTAGCAGGTGGTTTATTTACCAGATATTCTAGCCAAGCAGTAGTGTGCAAGCATTACTGTGTTTTGGTTTGAAGAGTATTACAGCGACATTACAGGGCTGTTAGGACTAACCATGAAAAGTCTCAAAGTAATGAGCGCCAAAGCAGTGATAATAAGTAATTTGTTTGTTACTTAAAGTTCTGTGTATCACTGCAATGGTCATGGACAGGCGTTATCTCTTACCATCAGGAGAGCGTCTCGTTTGTTAAAAGTTAAAATTGTAAGTGGATATATTTGTTACTTGTTTATACTATCACGGCTCAACAGAAGTAAATGAAACTTATAGCTTACTTTAACATCAAGTACCTGGTTGACCGAGCATTGCTCGGCTGAAAACATGGCTAAAACGACGTTTTCTGAAAATGAAACCTACCTAGATCGATTTTTCGCCCCCGAAACCCCCTGGATACAAAATTTCATGAAAATCGTTGGAGCCGTTTTCTGAGATTCAGAATATATATATACAAGAATTGCTCGTTTAAAGATATAGATAAAAACTTCAATGGTAGTGGTAGAGCGAATGGCACCGCAGCTAAATAAGCTATTATGTAATATCTTCATAATTCAATTTGTTTGTTTTTTGGTTTACATTGCATTCCGAAGGGTAGTTAATTATTTCATGGTCAATCTCGTGCTACAAACAATAAGAGTACCATTCTTTATGTCTCACTCTGTCATGTCATCCAAACTATTATGTTTTACTTTCCCATCCAGCAACACTCACAACTTTCCAAACGCGCACACACACACAGAAAGAGAGAGA
Source organism: Biston stratarius (assembly GCA_950106695.1). Lineage (NCBI taxonomy): Eukaryota > Metazoa > Arthropoda > Insecta > Lepidoptera > Geometridae > Biston > Biston stratarius. The sequence continues at coordinate 15,605,866 of OX467111.1, forward strand.
GAGAGAGAGAGAGAGAGAGATAGAGAGATAGAGAGAGAGAGATAGAGAGAGAGAGAGAGAGAGAGAGAGAGACCTATTTTATTTATATAATTTCCTTGTTATTGTAATACAGTACGTTAACAAATCTGTTCCGTAAACATATGATTAACGAAATTGAAACTGACACCATTGTGAACTTGTGTCATCTAGCTTGGGGCTAGATGTAATACTTTATTCAAATTGTAACAACCGAAACTATATGACCTTTATAATTTCTACAACTTTTTGTATTACTGTTTTAACTACGTCTACCAAATAAATATTATCTTATCTATCTAAAACTTAAAAGCGTTGTTTTAAGTTATTCTAATCTTATTGCAGACTCGTTTTCACGCGACACATTTCACGTCAGCGAGAAGTTAAGACCATTTTAAGTATTCATAACTGCTTAGTCGAAACAAACGAAGTTGTAACTTTAGAAAAATACATTTTAAAAATTCCGACGTCGCACTAAGGTGCGTGAGGTCAGAACAACGATTATGAGACTTAAATGGAGTTGGGCAGGACATGATGCCAGGTAGAGTGATGACAGGTGGACTAAAACGTTGACGGTTTGGTGGCCGCGAACCGGGAAACCTACTACTTACCTACCTACCTACCTAACCTACTACCGGACGGCCAGACAAACGCGACCAAAACGTCATCCGTACATGGTGGATGTTCCCCATGTACGCACAAAGCGTTTTGATTCCACATTTTTTATTCGCACAGCGAGGTTGTGGAACTCTTTGCCGGAGTCTGTGTTCCTTGTTAGGTACAATACGAGTGTCTTCAAATCTAGAGTAAATAGATTTCTTCTAGGTAAGCGTGTTCCATCTTAGACCGCGTTACTGCTTAACATCAGGCAGAGTGTGGTCAAACGCGAACCTACAAAAAAAACGATGTTTTTTTTGTAGGTTCTTTCGGGCTTCAGCTCGTTGAGTCGACGACATCGTAAAGGTCCTGGACAGCCTGGACAAGGGTAGCTCAGGACCGGGATGTATCATAACATGCAGAGAGGCCTAAACTCAGCAGTGGGCGATTACGGGCTAAAAATGATGATGATGACAAAAAGTACGCTGGTTTGATGTCAATAATTAATCTAAAATAATATATATATAAATAAATAAATAAATAATAAATAAAATATATGCCGTGGTGGTGTCGGCGTAAGAATAGTACCCCACCCTCTCTACCCGTGGTTGCCGTAAGAGTCGGCTAAGGGATGTAATCCGGAAGATGGGCAGCAGCGTCTTCCTTGAACAATCACAACTAACTGCGCTCGCCAACCTGCCTGCCAAGCGTGGCGAGTATTGGCAAAACTAGGAGGCCTATGTCCAGCAGTGGCCTATGTACGACCTATGGTTGATGATGAATATTTATCTATACATCTTTCTGTAAAATCCAATATTAAAAAGCAACTTACAAAGATAGAAATGGAAGTAGGCACTTCCATTCCTTACAGGATGTGAATAAAATGAAATGCAAAGGAAATAGACACGACACAACAAAATGTGTACAAAACACAAAATGATGATAGAAAGTGTTGTTGCACCCGGGGTTACGCAGTCTGGGACAAAATTGTAGATCCGTTCTACAATTGTCTCCCTAGATTTACTAAGCGTCTGTAGCTATTGTAAATTTAAAAAGGCCTATAGTCAAGATTAGACCATAGAGGTTTGATTTCAATTTTGTATTGTGCAATACTTTTTTTAAAGAAAAAGAATTGCTATAAAAATAAAATATTGATATCTGTATCCTAATATTTTTAAGATTTTTAAACAAGTTTTTAGTGTTCTAAACGTCAAACATTTATTTATTTTACACATAATGGTCATTATGTTTGATAAGAGTAGCCTACATTTGGATTTCAAAATTTCGAGAGCTTTCGTGATGAATTCTAAAAAGCTTCTTTGTCTGTCGCTGAATGAACCGACGAGCGCAGTCCTATTCTATAGACAAAAGATAGGAACAGAAGGAATGCACTTAAGCGATGCTCCTTAACTATCCTATTCTCGAATAGGTTCAGTTTCGTTTCGGAATGCTCCATTTTGTATTCTTATGTAGAAGTATTCGCTTACGAATACGACCTTTTGAATAATTGCGCAAAATGAATGATTAAATTGCTAATGACTCGATTTGCTGCCGTCACGTAACTTTGAAAATACTTTGAAAAATTTCCTTTATTACGTACCAAACGCTTTGCCACAACGTCATTCGAATTACCTATAATAAATATTCTTACATTCAAAGTAACCGACATAGCCCAACGGATTAGCAAGTTGAAGTGGCAGTGGGCAGGGTACATAGCACGCAGAACTGATGGCCGATGGGGCTGCAAAGTTCTGGAGTGGGGCCCACGGACTGGCAAGCGCAGTGTAGGACGTCCACCTACAAGGTGGACAGATGACCTCATAAAGACCGCAGGAACGCACTGGATGTGAGCCGCTTCCAACCGTTCTTTATGAAAGTCAATGGGGAGGCCTATGTCCAGCAGTAGACGTCCTACGGCTGAGGTGATGATGATGAATGTTATTCTTATGGCCAAGCAATGGGTCAAGCAATGGGCTTTCTTGTTTCTTGAAAGATATTATCCGGATCCTTTCAAGGTTCAACCACATGTATCAATATTGCTGATGTTCAAACTTTCACCGTGTATAAATAAAGTTAGGATTAGTTTCACCGGAGCAAAGTCTGTACAAAAATTAGTAAAACTTTAGTTGACATAAGTAGGTCGTTCGGAATAAGACCTCGCTTCCCTGGAACTTGATGGAAATTGTGATAGGAACACTTAGCCGGGAGCCTCAACTCGAAATGATGTAATGCAGCGAGGATACTGTTACACAGTGGAATGGAAATGCGTTTTGCGCTACTGCTTTAGTGGAAATGGTAATTAGAATATAATTCACGAATTTTGTGTCTTGATGTTTTATTGCTAGCGACTTCGCGTTGAGTTTAGTCCATAGAGAAATTAAACATGTATGTAAAAGCAATATATAGTTTATTATCTAGATTAAGATAAAGGGTAACTGTGTTATTGAAACTGAAATCACTTAGTCTGGATTGGGAACTGGCTCTCAAGTGAGGCTGCCGAAATATACCATTAGGTGCATGACGACAGAATTTCAAGCTGAGGGTAATAGCTTACCATACAAGTGTTATAAAATATCAATTACCGCGCTATAGTTTCCGCTTGACTTTTCCTTCACCACTGCTCGAAGTTATTGTCGAGATTTGAACCCACGCTCTCCGGCGTGATGTAACCGCGTTAATTTTTTTTAGTAGTAAAATTAGTAGTATGTAATAGTAGGGTAGTAGCTAGCCGGCCGAGTACTAGAAAGTACTCTACCACCACGCTATTGTTTCCTTCACCGGCAGCTCAAGCTCATTGTTGGGGTTTGAACCCACACCCTTCGGCATGCGAACCGACCGCGCTAACCACTGAGCTATCATCGCTACGAAATCCCCTATCATCTGATAGGGGACGGTGGGGTCAAACACACACAGGCCACACAGCATACATACGAACTTATTTTTTATCGCTACAAAACGTGCGAACCTTGTAAAGTTTACATAAGCATGTATTCTACTAGTTTGTTTTTACAGCGACACCATCAAAGGTATGGAATCATTGTTTGCATGTACCGACTACCGATACGCAGGGGTTAATATTTGCATAAAGATATTTGTTCGATGGTAGACTTCCTTTGTAAATAAGGGAACTGTTCGTGCGCTTCTGGACGCCACAGTTTCACAGTACGTACGTAGATACATTATTGTTTTATTTATGCAAGATGATTACAGTAAGTACACTTTTTCATGATTTAGAGCAAAATATCGGAATACTTGACACTGGCAAATGCAAAACGTGCGACGTGAAAAACAAAGAAAAAAATAGGCTGTCATGGGGACTGCCAGAAGTGAAAGTGATATAGAATAACAGTGTCAATAACTGTGCATATATTGTCGTAGCAATGATAGCTCAGTGGTTAGCACGGTCGGTTCAAATGCCGAAGGATGTGGGTCCAAACCCCAACAATGAGCTTGAGCTGCCGGTGAAGGAAAATATCGTGAGGAAACCAAAGCGTGGTGGTAGGGTAAGTACTAAGTAAGTACTTACTTTATAGCTCTCAGCTGGCTAGCAACCATCCACATGTTGAAAATCTGCCGCCAAGCACACCATTAGGGTATGCTCCGACTGCCCCACATGAGAGCCAGTTCTTTTCCAGGCTGAGTGTACTTTACCATCTTCGACCACACCGTCACTTAACATAAGGTGACCTGTGGTCAAAATCAAAAACAGTTTATTTGTAAGAATATATGTCTTAAATTGTAGGTCTTATTGTTAAAAAAGTAAGTATCAAACTACCTTAGTAGGTGTACAAATATTTTTAGTAAGGTTTAATTTACATACAACTAGCTGTAACTAACTAACAACTCGATGGCCGATGGGGCTGCAAAGTTCTGGAGTGGAGACCACGGCAAGCGCAGCGTAGGACGTCCACCCACAAGGTGGACAGATGACCTAATAAAGACCGCAGAAACGCGCTGGATGCGAGCCGCTTCCAACCGGTCTTTGTGGAAATCAATGGGAGAGGCCTATGTCCAGCAGTGGACGTCATACGGCTGATGATGATGATACAACTAGCTCAAAAAGTCATTAATGTCAAACACCTAGATTGTCAAACATTAAAAACAAATTGGTGACGCGACCCATAAATTGCGCCCCTATCAGAAAATCGCCCAAAGCGGCTTCAAACAAATTCTCAGTTGATGAAAAGCTTTTGCCTGGTGACCTAAATAGTCCAAATTTATGTCCCATTGAGCTGAATTTTGCACTAAGCAAGTATGATAAACGTGCGAGTGCAGCGGAGTTAAGTGGCCGATGCAAATAGCCACTACAGTGCCACGGATACTTCAATATCATGACAATGTTTTAGGAGAAGCCATTGGCTCCTGACACACAGTCTTTGACTAGTTCGGGAGCCTATGGAACTAAATCTGTACTTTATTTTGTTATGTAAATAAAAAAAAATAAAAAAAATGAGTTACTGAATTTATCCACATACTCTGTGGGGTTACGTAATATAAAACTTTGTTCAATTAAAACCGAAATTAAGTTCACAGCTTCACTAACACCTAGAGCTTCAAACTACGATATAAAGCAAGAACAAAGCGTGGAATTGATCAAAATTCTCTTTTGAAAGGGAATGCAATGTGATGCGGTAAAGCATGGGAAGTAATAGTATGTTAAACTCGACCGTTGTTGACTTGTGTGAGATGCAAACAGATGAGCTACTTGAACACTTTAACAGAGGCAAGTTGATGATCAAAGGCTGACATAAAAACGATAATAATAGATTATTCTAATAATTGGATGAAAAAAAAAAATACGACTGCGTTAAAAAAGTAACCTTATGCCGCCATATTGATTTTTTTAATTATAACCTATGTTACTTGGGTGATGTAAGGACTCATAACGATACCCCATACAACCAATTCCGTTCAGGCATTTAAAGGTTATGATGCTAGCTACTAGATACTAGGTGTTACCTGCTGTTCCCGCGTAAACACTACATTTTTCGGAATAAAAAGTAGTCAGGGTGTCAGCTATCTCCATACCAAATTTCATCAAAATTGATACAGCTGTTTGAGCGTGAAGAAGTAGCAAACATACAAACACACTCAAAATTTTTTGCCTTTCTAATATTAATGTGATAAAGAAACTCACATACATGAACCCTGAAAACTTTACACTCCTTTTTTGAGCAGTCGTGTAAAAAATAGGAATAATTTTTCAAGCTTCTAAAATTACTATTGTCATACGGATGTTTGGGCATGTTTTTTTCTTTTCTGTATTGTAAACGTAAACCTACGTCTAACTAACGAGAAAGAATAAGTGAGAATATATTTCTGCCTCTTTGCGCTTCAGCACGATTATCCGCTTTCTCTATTACAATAGGCACAAGTTTATAAGCTAATTTTCCTTTCATATACCTAAGTAGCAACTTTTCTTTCATGATTTGAAAATTATGCGCCAATAAGTAAAATTGTCTTGAGAATATAAAGTCCAGATTAAACAGAATCACAGAGAGCATCTGCCACTGGTTACCCAGTTTGGCGTAAAATCTGAATCAGGATCAGAATATTCTTTATTGTGTCACTGTGTACAAAGATGTTATAGAAATATAAGTCTCAACAGTGCTATCCATCACGGACATACAACAATATGCCACTCATCAGGGCGAGCGAAGCGAGCCCTAACACTAAGCATTTTTGTGGTACACTTTACTGAAAAACTATCACGCTTCTAGATTTGTGCTTTAACGTAGTAATTTTACTTTATATCTAGATGTGTTATCTGTTAAAAAAATATAATTTTAAAACCATTAAAAAAAATGAATTTTAACAATTTTGTATTCATTGGATATAATGTTACTGAACTACTAACGCCATCTGTTAGAAAACCAAAGAGTTAACATCGCTGCAACAGTACTAAACTCAATAATCCAATACATCGTAGTTAATCTACTCAATACTAGATGGCACCACTAGAATCAGGTTATAAAATAACAACTGTCTTAAAAATTATTACCCGTTAGAAAAACTACGCGAGCCCTCACAAGGCTCAGCTTTTGCTAGTTATATTTATGATGCTATATTCAATAAATAATATATTATCTATCCTACCCTATACTAATTTTCTGGATACTATACAAAGTCTTAAATTAAATGGCACATGCATAAACAATAAAATTCTTAACTTAAAAATTTACATCAAAATATTATTTTAAATCATTAAATGTTTTACATATTAACCAGTCTTTCAAGCTGCGTTTGAATTTGTTTTTAGTTCTATAGGTAGATGGTTGAAAACTTTAATAGCATAAATAAATGTACTTCTTTCATATATAGTGTGGTGTACACACAAGTTATATTTATGCTTAGTGCGCAAGTTACTTGCTCAACTGGATGCATTATTAAAATAATTTATTTGTTATTTTAAATGTAAATGCTGGCTAGAGTAAGGAATTTATTTAATCTGAATACAGGTGGTATTAATAATGTGTTTATTCCATCACTTGATCCAACTTGGTCGAGCCACTAAGACTATACAAAGGCAGCACCAAGCCGCAAAATTGTAAAGTTGTAAAGTCCCGAAGAACGTTTCATTTCTTCGAGAGTAAGATGGTGTAGAGTCACGTTGAATGAGTTTCAACGTTCGTTTGCCGGCTTCTGTCTTTAGTTCAAACTCTTGTCTAACTTCTGCAACTTCAAAGAGCACGTGTTTGAGATAGTTTTGAATAAAATAGTTTTTTTATATTCAAAATTGTGATCCCGTAATCCCTTGATCTCTTAGAAATCCAGCGTTCTCTCACTTATGTAATCAAGCATACTTAGATCAATACTGACTGCGTTCTTGACAAGCTTAATGTTTTTTTTTCCACACTAGGCCATCTATCCCCAAACTAAGCAGAGCTTGTACTATGGGAACCAGATATGGGGACTTTTTTTGTGCATACATACTTATAATATATATAGAACACCCAGACACAGAACAAACATTTATCGTCACATAAATGTTTGTCCTCGTGGGAATCAAACCCACACCCTACAGCTCTTGAAGCAGATATTCTACCAAATAAGCTAAAAGGACAGTGTTTGTCAACTACTCAACTGAAAATAAGTGACTGTGATATCTAAGGTTAAATGACTTAGCCTGGAGTGACAACTGGCTCTCAAGTGATGCTGTCGGAACACACTGTTTGTTGCTTGGCAAATTGAATTTCAAATAGATTTTTATTTTATTACCAGTAGAGTACTAGAAAACGCTATGGTTTCCTCGCGACTTTGATTTGATCCCATGCCCTTCGGTGCGTGATATAACCGGATAAAATTTAGTAGCGATAATAGCTCAGTGGTTGGCGCGGTCCGTTCGCATGCCGAAGGGCGTGGGTTCAAACTGCAACAATGAGCTTGAGCTTCCGGTGAAGGAAAACATCGTGAGGAAACCATAGCATGGTGGAAGGGTACTTCCTAGTACTCGATTGGCTAGCTATCACCTTCAAGTCAAAAATCAGTCGCCAAGCATCTAACGGTGTGTTCTGGCAGCTTCTCTTGAGAGCCAGTACCACTCCAGGCTAGGTGTGCTTCACCATCTTCGACCACACCGTCACTTAACATCAGGTGAGCTGTGGTCAAAAAACTACCCTATCAACCATAAAAAAATACATGTGAATATATTTTTTTCTGCGTATAAAAAAAAAACGCAAGAAAATTATTTCAAATAAATTGTACTATCCTTTTAAATCATCGACTTATTTTATTTTTGATAATTTGTGTAGTGCTTGTGTGTTGAAAGTGTAGTTTTTGGTCAACTCTTGACTACAATTCAATGACGGCAAAAATTGTTCGTCCGATCAAATTCTCCTGTTTTTACCCGACTATAGCAAAGCCAAAAGGAAGGGTTATTTTTTAGCAGTATACCTATGTATGTATCTAAATTTGTATTTACGTGTTTTCTACTTGCCCGATCTAGATGAACGAGGTGTCTATCGATTCGTTATTATGCTTCGCGTGACATAGGCTATATTTCCCCCCCTTTAATTACTGTAATTTTTTTCCGCCATCAGTCTTGTCACAGTTTTCTTTTGGGAAGTACTCGCAATACTATAATCACTACATATCATAAAACAAAGTCGTCCGCCGCGTCTGTTTGATCGCAATAAACTTAAAAACGATTGAACGGATTATCATGAGAATTTCACTAATAGATAGAATGATTCATGAGGAAGGTATATAATTTGTCAACGTTTTGTGTAGTATCTACATTGCACCCGTGTGAAGCCGGTGCGGGTCGCTAGTAAATAAATGAAATAAAACTCCTACGATGCCATTTAGCCCTAAAAAAAGCTATTGTTCACACCAAGATTACAGAAACATAAATAATATAAACATTTAAATGAAGCACGATAATGGGCGGCCTTATCGCTTAGAGCAATTTCTTCCAGGCAACCCTTGTAAAGGTAGGACTCGGTAAAACGAAGTAAAGAAACATAATATTAACAATAAATACCTACATTCATCATATACAAACTTAAAGAAAACCAAAAACACAGGCTCTAAGCATTTTTTTTTGTCACATATATGTTTGACTTGCTCAAACTCACACCAAACAGCTCTTAAAGCAGACATTCTACCAAAACTGATCTTTTATTGCGAATATTATAATGTAACAACATTATTCAACTACTTTAAGGGCAATAAAACAGCTTTCTAGAACATCTGACGATAGCAATACGACAAAACGCTTTGTAGCTGCAAATAATAACACAGAGCAGATGGTACGGAACACACAAAGTTGCTTTGCAAGCTCGCAGCGGTTTTAACAACTCACTTATATTCCAGACGATGCTTTGTGATGTTTTAGTACTCTTCAAAGAGCTTGTATTACAAGATAATTTGGTTCTCAAACATTCTAGATTCTACTAAGATTTAATGTCTGGTATCTGGAGACGTTTTACAGATCGTGAATATAAAAATGTAAATTAAATTTTGTAAGGATTGCACGAAAGTAGTTTGTAGCTAGTAGTAGTGTAGAGTGTGTTATGACAATTAATTAACTGTTAGAGAAAATATAAATGCTTATGGATAATTTTTAAAAAGTTTAACTAAGCTGGGAGACCGGCACTCAAACTGTATATTCTGGGTTCGAATCCCACGGCATGCACTTGTATCTTTTCTAAGTTATGTAAGTATTGCCGATAACTTTAAACGGTGAAGGAAAACATCGTGAGGAAACCTACATGTATGTGAATTCTAAAATAAAGTTCTTGAAAATGTGTGCAGTCTGCCAACCCGCAGTTGTCTAGCGCGGTGGACTGTAGCTTTACTCTTCTTACAATGAGAAAAAACCCGCGCCCAGCAGTGGGATAAATTATAAAAACAGGGCTGACTTGGAAACTAGAGTTGAATTGGAGAGGAGTTATTTTTGGAAATGTTGCCTTAATGGATGTTCCAATGAAAAGGAGTAGAAAAAATCACGCAATTGACTTTGCGGTGAGAGAAAACATTATAGTGGATGTATTATAGTGGAACGGAGCGCTGCTTTACATGCGTTCTCGAAGCGGCGTGCCTGTAGAGAGAGAGAGAGAGAGAGAGAGAGAGAGAGAGGTTAACATAGACAATACAGACAATGACAACTACCTGTCATTGTCACAGTGACATTAATACATTTTTAGTTTTTTTTTTCTCGTTCTTCTTGGCATTGCACTCTGTGCATTCTGCCAGTTTCAATGTTTCTGTATTTTGTGTGCATTCTTAAGTTTTCAGCTTCTTTATCTTTATAGTCAAAGTCCAGTCTTGGTCAAGTCCAGTCCGTCCCAAATTTAGTCATGCCTTAGTAAAGTAGTGGCGTCTTTACTACAAGCTTCGATGGAGTTTTGGAAGCAACGCGAAAAGTCATGTTTCACCACATTATATCACTTTCCCACACTTGCGCTTGTAATTCGGCACTTTATAAATAAAACACTACTATTTTTATACACAAACACTCGATAAAACACCAGTTTTGAAAAAAAATACAATGGGGCGACACGATAATTTCCGCGTACCCGCCAAAACTCCTCCATTTTTAGATTTTGGCCTTTGCATGTTGCTTTTAGCTTAAACTTATACAGAGAGAGACATAGAAAGTGAGGGAGAAAGAGAGGAGAGAGAGAGAGAAAATTCTAAGCATTTTTTTTTAATTTAAATTCTAAGCAATTTTTTTTTTTTTTTTTAAATACATGTTTTTCTCTCTGCTATTAACTGTTTTAATATAGTAATAAAATTTAAAAAAAGCGATTAATATTTCGCAAAGTTACAACAAAGAGCGTTTGAAGAAGGACGTTCTTAGATTAATCCTAGCATCACAATAACTGTCTAGTTAGCCTCTTTTTGTATATAAAATAAGCATTGTATTGTATTCTCGTAACAACATGTATCACTTGGCCTTCAATGAATAAAACATTTGCCCCGAAGATCATTGGCCCAAAGAATATTGAAAGAGTATAATGCAGATGAAAAAAATGATTTCGTGTATGAAGATACGCCGAAGTTACGATACCCTTTCACATTTTACGGTCGAAGCCGTGTTTTGTTGCGATTGCTTTATTTTTACCATTCTGCCATATGTTGTACAGCGGTTGGAAAAAATACGTCGTAAAATTTTTTGGTCGAGGGTCGCTTCTCACCGGGACCCATGTCAATTGTGAAACTATTATAATTAGTAAGCCGATAAAATAACCATAATAAATAAAATAAATATTAGAGGACAACTATTTATTACTTATTTCACAATGCCATTTAGCCTAAAACTAAGCAAAGCTTGTACTATGAACTGTTTTTTTGTAATGGCTATTGCTGTTGGCCTCGGATGATCTATACAGGACCAGACCTTAGGCAAGCGTACATGGTGCTAGGCCTGACACAGTCACGCTGTGCACTGGCGCCACCTTTTATAGCTGCGTCGGCCAGTACTGTTTTCCCTTACATATCCATACAGTAGGTATAGATGTAGATGTAGATGGAAATGGAGATGGAGATGTAGATGTAGGTGGAGGTGGAGGTGGAGGTGGAGATGTAGATGTAGATGTAGATGTAGATGTGGATGTAGGTGTTGATGTTGATGTAGGTGTAGATGTAGATGTAGATGTAGATGCAGGTGCAGATGCAGATGCAGATGCAGATGCAGGTGCAAATGCAGATCTAGACGCAGACGCAGATGCAGACACAGACGCACACGCATAGGCGTATAAGTGGATATGTATATGCGGGTATATTTACGTTTATGTATACAAATACAAATCTTTTATTGATAACACTAAAGTTACAGGTCATATATGCGTGCACGTGTGCGTTTCGCGACATTTTTGTATGTAAGTAGTTTTTATTTACTATTCTATTTGATTATGCCATTGCAAGCCTTAATGTGTTATGATCCTTAGAATGGCTATAAAACTGAAAACGGAAATAAGTTGAACCGACCCTGTGTTATAAAAAAACAATGTAAAAGTTGTTTCCATTTTTGTTTATTTATTTTTATCTTGGATTTAGTTGGAACTGCGTAGAACGAATATTAGATATTTTTTTAGAAATGAGGGTTGTGTGTATGGCTCGAGCATTCATAGTTTCCACCGAAGGCTCCTTATTGCTTCGTGTGTCGAGTCACTCTCTTCCCTCAGATATGGTTAAAGAGGTGGATGGCTGCCATAAGTGGTGAAGTTGACTGCTCTGTTAGCTCATTTGGTAAAGTTAGAACTTTACCAAATTTACCATCGAGAACTGAAGGGCGTGGGTTCAATTCCCACTCAGGACTAACATAGAAGTTTGTTCTGTGTCTGGGTGTTCTGTATATATTATAAGTGCTTATTTAAAAAAAGTATTGAAGTATTCTGACAGCTGTCTGGTTCCCATAGTACAAACTTTGCTTAGCTTGAGGCTAAATGGCGTAAAAAAATGTTATACACGTGGTCGGGATGCTTAAAATAAATATAAAATAGATATTTAAAAATAACATTAAATATGACAAAAATATAATACATGTCAATGTGATAAAATGTCATATAAAGATATGCCAATTTAATTAAATGTCATGTATAAAAACATTTAAATTTTATTGACTAGTAATTAAATAATTTCATATTTTTAAACACTTGTTGAAGTCATAAAACTATAATAGTAAATTTTAAACATAATTATAAATCATATTTTATATGTCTCGTCTACCTCAGTTTGATAAAAAATGAGGCATTAATTGTTAACATAAACCGCTTAATAATTTTCAACAGTACAATCCTGAATTTTGTACTCATAATTCTCCTATTCCCTTTGCTGTACTTTCTACAAAAGCCTACAAACAAAAGCTAACAATATCTAATCCCAGTGGCGCTTTCATTATTTAAGTTCCTCGATTGTACAGAGACAAATAGGCTTCCAAGCCAAACCACACAAGATACAACCAATTACATCGCAAACATGACTGAAAGTCCCGGAGGATTGCGGCGAATACCGACGCAGGTTAGAAAAACTCCGCAAAACAAATAGTTGATTTTTAGCCATGGAAGTAAAATTTAATGGAGGTTGTATTACTTCCATGCAATATACATCCAATTGTGACAAGACAAAACTACTCTCTCTTGTATTTATCTATGTCATTCATATCCAAGGTTCTTTCCAAAGCCAAGATCTTTTAAAAGCATTCACTTTTCATGGTTGATGTTACTAAATGGTTTGATTCCACTTTCATCGTATCAGCCGAAAAGTAGTGGAATGTATTGCCCAAGTGGATGTTCTTACCTGGATAATTCAGGTGCTTTCAAGTCGCGAGTGAATCGGTTTCTTCCAGGCAAGTATGCTCTATGGCAGACAGCATCTTCACTTTTCATCAGATGAGATGCCGGTAAAACGCAAGATATACAAATTTTAAATAAACTAATATAATTTAAAATTGACTAAGGAAGGTATTAATGACTAGAAGAGAGGCCTTTGCCCAGCAGTGGGACAAAATAGGTTAAAAATAAATAATAAATAAATAAATAAGGAAGGTATGCTCATTGCTTCACATTAGCGACAGTCGTGAGCAATCCATTCCGTTCTCATCCGTGGTGGTACCACACCGTGATGAATAGAGTCATTCGGGTTCCGCGCCACATTTTTATTCAAAATGAACGCGTGCCCTTGTCTCGAGCCCAAATACCCGAATGTATTATGCCCTCACTGGCACACGAGGTTAAAAGCTTTTCCGGTACTGTTGGATCTCGATTTGAAGTCCTTCAAGACTGATAAGTTTTGTAAGCCATTAGATTATAGGCATTAGATTAGCACATCATGGTGTTATCTGCTGTTCGACATGTGCCATTTAGTTCTATAAAAAAATAGCGATTAGATAAAGGTTGTGTTAGTTTTTGTTTATGAAGAATGGGTTTGCGTTTGACCTTGTCTTGTTAAGCGTAGACGAGTTCTAAGGTAGAGCATGCGTTTCTAGATACCCTTACTCATTGTTAAAAAAAAAAGTTTTACTTACGCGGGATTACTCACGTTTAATTATATCGTATACTCTATAGTTTCGGCTACATCCGATGGTCTTCTTCGTGTTGACAAAGCTGACTACAACGCGCGCGTATTTTTTTTTTAAGTCGACAGGTTAGGTGTTTGACCACAGCTCACCTGATATTTAGTGACGGTGTGGTCGAAGATGGTAAAGCACATCTAGCCTGGAATGATACTGGCTCTCATGTGAGGCTGCTGGAACACGCCGTTAGATGCTTGGCGGCAGATTTTCAACTTGAGGGTGGTAGCTAGCCAGCCGAGTACTAGAAAGTACTCTACCACCATGCTATGGTTTTCTCACAATGTTTTCCTGCTTGAGCGGCAGCCCAAGCTCATTGTTGGGATTTGAACCCACGCCTTCGGCATGCGAACCGACCGCGCTAACCACTGAGCTATCATCGCTACAATATGATTTATGAAAACAAACAGTACAATATGATCAAAACCACGTCAGTTTCCATATAAATAGATACTCAAGCAAAAGTTACTTTACTCAAATTTAATCTGTATTCGTAGCAGAGTTAAGGAATAAAATCCATCACATCTCTAATATCAAAGAAAGATTTCCATTTATCATAAATTTTTGTAGCAATGTCATCGGTTAGCGCGGTCGGATCATGCAGGGCGTAGGTTCAAATGTGTGGTAAAGTGAAAGAAAGCATTGCGGGAAAACCATAGCAATTACTATCTGGTATTCGGCTAATTAGCACGTATAGATTGAAAATAGTGGATATAGTGGTCATGGCAGAGTCGTCGGAGGAACTCAGCACAATGCTCGAAGACCTCAATCGAGTTTCTCAACGGGTGGGTCTTAACATGGACAAAACGAAGGTAATGTTGAATGCCCATGTTGTGCTCACCCCAATATCAGTTGGGAGCTCGGTTCTTGAAGTTGTTGACAAGTACATTTACCTAGGACAAGCAGTCCAACTAGGTAGGTCCAACTTCGAGAAAGAGGTCAATCGTCGAATCCAACTCGGCTGGGCAGCGTTCGGAAAACTGCGCAGCGTTTTCTCGTCCGAATTACCTCAGTGCCTCAAGTCGAAAGTCTTCGACCAATGTGTGTTACTAGTGATGGCTTATGGCGCCGAAACGTGGTCTCTGACTATGTGCCTTCTTAGTAAGCTTAAAGTAGCACAACGAGCTATGGAGAGGGCTATGCTCGGAGTTTCCCTACGAGATCGAATCAGAAATGAGGAGATCCGTAGGCGAACTAAAGTAGCCGACATAGCCCAGCGGATTAGCAAGTTGAAGTGGCAGTGGGCAGGGCACATAGCACGCAGAACCGATGGCCGATGGGACTGCAAAGTTCTAGAGTGGAGATCACGGACCGGCAAGCGCAGCGTAGGACGTCCACCCACAAGGTGGAAAGACGATCTAATAAAGACCGCAGGAACGCGCTGGATGCGAGCCGCTTCCAACCGGTCTTTATGGAAGTCAATGGGGGAGGCCTATGTCCAGCAGTGGACGTCATGCGGCTGATGATGATGATGATGATGAGATTGAAAATCTGCCTAACGTTGTTTTCCGACAACCTCACTTAAGACCCAGTTCCCATTTTAAACTAGGTGTCTTTACCATGCAATAAACAATTTTGGTTCGATTTCGAGTTCCGTTTGTAACCCTGGCTTAATACCCGTTCATTTGGGGCTGTCATTTGTCAGGATGGCATTAAGACACCGCAAGGAAGGGCTCAAATGACGCGTACTGTATACTTTATACGATTCTGATATGTCGAGTAGATGTAGATGGTCCTTTACACCAGGCAACGACTTCTATGTACCTAGAAGACTACAGAACATTAAAATGTGTTTCAAAATGGGCGGTGGTGTTCGTCGTTGGGTATTCAGATTACAAGACAGAATACGGAGTTGTTGTTTTTTTTCTTGCTTTTTTATGCTAGCGTTTGACCGCCAACTCGCCTGATGTTAAGCGAAGATGCGGTCTACGGTGGAGCACGCTCGCCTAGAAGAAAGCGATTCACTCGTAACTTGAAGGCACCCAGATTGTAACCATCAGGGAACACTCACTCGGGCAGCAAATTCCATTGTCTAACGGTTCGTACAATGAAGGCAGATTCGAACAGCTTTGTTCGAGTTTTTGGAATATCGACCTTGAAGCGACCATGTTGTTAAACTTGACATGACATATTAATACCAAATTATGATTTTAATCGTTAAAAATTGCTAAATCTCTCAATGCAGTATTATAAATTCGTTCTTGTTTTACAATAGAGATAATGCTTGTAGAACTTTAATATCTTAAATAGAAAATAAAATACAAAATAATAAAGTAAGCACGTAGCAAACAAAACTAAATATTCTATACATTGACAGGTTAAGTGTTTGACCACAGCTCACCTGATGTTAAGTGACGGTGTGGTCAAAGATGATAAACACAGCTTGCCTAGAATGAAACCAGCTCTCAAGTGTGGCTGCCGGAACACACCGTTACATGCTTAGCGACAGACTTTAACGATACACGAAAGTAATTGTGTCGTGCTGTTAAGTATAAAAAAGTTATACTTTCCAAAAAAATAACTAGTAAATTAGATTTTACGGTTTCCTGTCGGTAAAAAGAGTATACGTAGTTTTGAAAGATTTTTACTGTCTTCTTTAAAAAAAGTGTAAATCATTTATTGATCGACTTATCGCTAGCTTCTACTAATACTCTTTTAAAATAATAAATTAAAAACTTAACACAGACAAAGTTATTCACACTCGAACAAACCTAAAACACAGATAGAAAATTAATCTCCCGCAGAGCAGAACCAATTGAACAAAACAAAATGCTGGTTTATTTTCCAAACAATAAAGTTGATTAAATTCAGGCATGTTCTTTATTATTTTTCGCATAACTAGGTGTAGTGATGACCTACGTAGGGGGCAGCCGGGCACCCCTAACGTTGGAAATTATAATGATGAAAATAACGAACTGGATTCTAAAATGAGCTTTGTTAGGTATGTAAATAGAGTTGTTTTTATGATATTCGTAAAGTTATCAGAAACAAGCAATTTTTTTTAATGATATACTTGCGTTTGACCGCCTACACATCTCGGTTAACGATAGAGTACGCTTACCTAGAAGATACCGACTCACACTCGACTTGAACTATCAAGCTCAAGTCGGATTTCAATAGGGTCTCAATCAAAAGACAGAGTGATTCAAGAGGAAGGTTTATATGTATAATACATGCATATGCACCACATTAGTGTCTACATTGCACCCGTGCGAAGCTAAGACGGGTCGCTAGTAAAAGATAAAACAACATTTACCTAAAATTTAACATGTTAGGTTGACACTGGAATAGAAATCAACCAAAAAAAAAATTGCCAATAAAACATGACTATAAATGTGGGTAAAACGGTAAAACCCAAGTAATAGGAGCCATTAACGAGAGAACGATAGTGGTCTCAACTACCGCAAAATTACACGTTGGTTGAATACTCGCAGACATAGAAACATAGGTAACGCTAATTTTGATTGATTATTATTTTTTGATTTTGCGATTATTGACTGACCGTGACTGTTATTGCGTTGTATCTGAATTATAAATTAAATTAAATATTTTCTAACAAGTGTTTTATTTCGTGTGTTTATGGCGATACTAAATCGCACACTACTAATGTCATTTTAACCTTCGGTAGCATATTTAAGTTCTTAAATAGATTAGTTTGTGAACACATTTTCTTTTTATAAATTCAACGTTTCTTCTTTTTATTTTAATTGTGTATCTTTCAATGTACTCGTTTACCTATTGTACATATCTCTTAATCAAATACAAAGTTTCGTTCACAGATCAAAAATAGCATCTAAGGGGTTAAATTGGCGCTCCGCTATATTGGTCGTATATTTCAAACTTTCAAATCTTCTCCGAGGCAGTGTTGCCATTTCTTTATAGATAGTAATATGTAAAATAATATTGTTTAAGTATTTATCAACTAATCTTAATTAATCTTAATCTTTTTAAATTACAGCAGGCTGAATATTAGAGTGCCGCGTTCCATAGATGAAAGATTTTTATGTAGGAAATACTGAAAAGACTTATACAAATAAAATAGAATATGCATTTGCATGCGTTGGTTAGCGTATCACTGAACCATTTATCTAATTTTTGTTTTAACATGTTCGTCATGGTACCAATTAAGTTTTTATGGCAAGAAAAATTGGAAATATTTCAGTATTTATAAATTCGTTAATTGGTAAACGCATACTCGTAGCTTGAGAACAATTAAACCGATTTAGCTGATTACTTTTTTGTATGATAGTTGGAATGAGTTTTATACGCGAGGGCAAAGGCCCAGTTCTGCCCCCCCCCCCCCGCGTACGAGGTACCAGGCATTCAGCTTGTAAACAATACATTTAAGTTGGTACATCATCACCTAGATAACTAATTCAAAACTCGTGTACGTATACATCAAAATAAATTATACAAAACATAAACTTACCACAGACTCGATATGTTACGCTCACTAGAAAGAAAAGAAAATTGCATTACAATGGAACTTAGAAATGCCAAAGAAATCGCGTAATCTATTCTTCGAGTCTGCGCAACCAACCTATTTTACAACCCTAATGGATAGATGATATTTTTATTTCTCCATTTACTACGGGGCTTTTAATATATTACGTTTCTCGTTACGAAAGAAACTCAGGTGTTTACTAAACCATTTATGGACATTCTGTTTAGGTATATATGTTTTAAATGTGTAGGTTATAGTAACATATATACCTAAACAATTTCTTGGTTGTATACATATATGGATATAGGTATATACATATGTACAGTAGCCTAGGATTTTAATAAATGTTTAAAAATTGCATATTACAAGGCTTGCTTTTCTAATAAGTTGAAACAAAAGTAATTCATATGAAAGTATTCATCATTTTGAATATGAATACCTTTAAACGTGGGCGCAAGTCTGAAATCGTGAAAAAAAATTCTTCTTTAGAAAAAGTTGAAATTGAAAATTGGTTA
The DNA here is from genome assembly GCA_950106695.1 of Biston stratarius. Lineage (NCBI taxonomy): Eukaryota > Metazoa > Arthropoda > Insecta > Lepidoptera > Geometridae > Biston > Biston stratarius. The sequence goes on from OX467111.1 coordinate 15,624,953, forward strand.
TTTTCGTTATTTTTTAGGTTGTGCCAAGACTAACGAGTTAATATTAAAACTCTCTGAGTTTACAAAAATTGTAAATTACCATAGTGATATTATGACGCTAGCGATTAAAAGATGTAAATAAATCGAATAATGTTATTATTAATTATAAATATTATAAAAAATCTAAACTTAGGGTTTCGCTGACATCAGGGTAGGACTCAAGCTGCTAATGGTTAGGGCTTCAGAGTGAGGAACCTGCTCACAATTCGTTCACTATCAAGAGTCACTGCCTTTTCAATCTTATCGTTGGTTCAACAGTCTAGCGAGATAAGATTCTTCGCTATATAAGACCGTTCGCTGTAACGACTATCGGAACATTATTTTTATTATTATTTGGTGATAAGGGACAGAATATGTTATTACTTGTACACCTTGTAATCATGCAAATAAAGTTTTTGACTTGAGTCAAATAACATTTGACTAATTTTTGACCAAGAATCACCTGATTTTCGGTTACATTGTGGTCAATAATGGTAAAAACTCCCTAACCTGCAATAGGAGTTGTATGTCAAGTAAGACTACCGCAATACAGTCGATTACAGTACCCACCACTATGCCATGGTTTTCACACAATTGCTATCGTCGATCACCGCCGTAAATAGCAAAAAAACTATCCTCGCATCAACATCCCGCATGGCGGTTAGCTCGTGATGAATACTAGATATTATTATAGTAAACGTACCAATTGTTAAAGTTATATAGTTTAGCGCAGAACAAGTAAATTACTGTGGCGGGCTACGGCAGCAACAAGTAAGTTTCGATTCAATTTCCTTACGGCCATATTCAGGTAGCAGCTAGCGGCAGAACTTGCTCCGCGATGGACCGTGACCATTTCTAACATATAAGGCCGTGTGTGAGTAAGAAGTGACGCGATGTTTACACCATCGTCAAAGACTCGTTTCTCGTGTAGTAAAAATGTGGAAAAGAGACGTGTGTATAGCGCGCTCTGACGCACTTGAATCCTTAATTATACCTTATTAGATGCAAATCACAAAGTTTTTAAATGAACATAAAAAAAATATTGACAGGAAAATGCTATTGAACAACTACATAGTTATTGACAGACAAATATGTTGAGACATGAGCAATGATTTCTGCTTTATATTTTGTATTTACTTGTTTGATGAATTTACAAATGGACATTTTTCTATTAAAATTTGACATTGGTATTGTTTTGCCATTTGCCATTTTTATAATTATTATTTTGACTGTGCTGTATGATTTTTTATGTTGTACGAAATAATTTTAAATTAGATAAGATGTAAATGTGATGTTAAAAAATGTACTTATATTTTGACATTGATATGTTATAGCATTTTGACATTGTTAATGTTATATTTGACTTTACTGGATTTATTGTATGACTTTGGTGTTATCTACTTATTATTATTTATTATTCCGTGATAAAAATACCTGTATATATTTTTTGAACTTTAATTATATTATACTGACATATCAATAATGTTTTTTTTTAAATTAATTTGATATTAGTATTTTCATTGTTTTGAATTTTTTATAGTATTTGACATTTTTATTATAAGTAAACCTGCATATACTCATAAATTTACTATATGTATTATTTACATTAGTTAAAATTTTATGACTAAAATAGTGTTACAACATATTCTGTCTGTTTTTAGTCAATAACCTGTTTTCCATTCCTAATTGCCTAGATATCGCTTTTAGCGCTAAAGCCTATTTGTGGCACTAGCTCATAAGGTTCTTATGATTTCTGAACATTTTTTTATTTCTTGTATGCACAATAAAGAGTTTCTATCTATCTACGTACTGTTTTTTAATGGTTATCAAGCTAGGTGTTTGACCACAACTCACCTGATGTTAAGTGACGATGTGGTCGAAGATGGTACAGCACATCTAGCCTGGGATGGATACATACTATCAAGGCGAGCGAAGCGAGCTCTAACACTATTCCACAAACTGAGCATTTTTGTGGTAGACTTGAAAAACTATCACGCCTATAGATTTGTGCTTTAACATAGTAATTTAACTTAATATCTAGATGTGTTATCTGTCAAAAAAAACATAATTTTATAACCATTAAAACAAATGAACAATAACAATTTTGTATTCATTGGACAGAATGTTATTGTACTACTAACGCCATCTGATAGGAAACCAAAGAGTTAACATCGCTACAACAGAACTTAACTCAATAGTCAAATACATCGTAGTTAATATACTTAGCTCAGATGACACCACTAGAATCAGGCGTAATCAGTGTTCCCAACTAGGGTGTTTTATATTAATAAAAAAAAACCGTCTTAAAAATTATTACCCGTTAGAAAAACTACGCGAGCCAGCTCAGCTTTTTGCTAGTTATAATACATTATTTACATATGATTATGGCTGGATATGTATACGATTATTTACTCCGCTTTTTGATAGTGTGTCGTCGCGGCTTAATCTAACTTTGAACGTTCACAGGTGAAACGCTCGATGCATTTCATGTCGATACTCAACTGTGGTTTTAAGCTGACTTGTATTTGCCTTTGTTATCGTGCTATTTGTCCGGCTTTTCAGATATTAAGTTTAAAGGCATACCACACACCTAACAGTGACTTTTGTATGTTTGCTTATTTTGGTGAAGGCTGTTCTTTCAATCGTGTATATTTGCGTTAAGTAATTAAATGACTTGATAAATAATAATTGATGCAAAGACACGTTCAGGCGATTCAAAATTGAACGTTTAAATTTAAGAGGTATATGCCTGTAACATTATTGTTATTTATGACCAATAAATATTACTCATTACTGCCACAATTTTTGTAATATCTCCACTTTTAGAGAAGATATATCGTAACCATACGAGTGGAAATTAAATGTGTCTCAGTTAATTTCTTTTAACTTGTATCTTGCAGGAGTTTGGTTCGGCGCACATCAATACAATAAAATACAACTTTATTATGCACCAAACATTATAAAAATACATACAAAAGTTATTAAAAAAAAGAGAAAGAAAGTAACAAAACAAAAATACAACTTAGAAACAACAAATAAACGGTGTACACGGGCGGCCTTATCACCTAGAGCGATTTCTTCCAGACAACCTTAGGATGGAAATTAAAAGAATAGATATTTAAGTTGGTGTAAAAAAAGCAAATAATAATAATTATATAAAATGACAGAGAGTGACATCCTTTCTCTTTAAAACTTACTTAGAATGCCTTAATAAGAAGTGTATTAGGTTTTTTATGGTTGACAGGCTAGGTTATTGACATATCACCTGATCGTAAGTTACGGTGTGGTTGAAGATGGTAAACACATTTAGGCTGAAATAGAACTGGCTCTGAAGAGAGACTGCCCGACTACTGTTAGGTGCTTGGAGACAGATTTTCAACTTAAGGGTAGTAGTTGAGGCCAGTCGTGTACTAGAAAGTACCCTACCACCATGCTATGGTTTCCTCACCATGTTTCTCTTTACCGGTAGCTCAAATTCATTGTTAGGGTTTGAACCCACGCCCTTTGGCGTGCGAACCGACTGCGTTAATCACTGAAGTATCATCGCGTAAAATGTTGAATTTGAATATGATAGGTTTCTATTTAAAGTGGGTAGAGTTATCGCAGGTATATATGAATAACAAACAACCTAAGTTTCTTAGAATAATGTCTGGTGCCATAAAATCGACCCGAGCACAGACGCAATGAAATCATTTACAGTAAGCAATGCCATATTTTTAATGTTTGTACTCATTCTATAATATATGAACTTATTTTTGTTTTATTTAAACAAAAATGTGTCAAGACCACGTCAGTTTCCATAATATGAACTTATTGTTTTGAACTTTATACAAATGATTTTCCCGCGCTCTTTGCTTCTTTTTTAATTACTGTGCAAACTCAGCGTTAGAGTATAAAGGTAAAAAGGCGAGATGGAAATGAACCGCCCATTAAGAAGTAGTTAAGTTTGTTCCAGTTTACAGCTGAAGGGTTCCGTAGGATCTAAATACACCAAATCAACGAGTTTAAGACAAACTTTAAAAAAAATTAAACTTTAAAAAAGAGTTTTTATGCCAAATAATAATACGCGATCCCATACTGCATACGTAAACAAGTTTGCAATCGCATAACTTGAATTGCATTACAGACTTACAGTATACCCTTTGTGCCTTGTGTTAGTCTTAGTTTTTTGTGTTAATACTTTTTTATGATATTTCTACAAAATCTTTTAAACTAAGCAAAGATTCTGCAATGTGAGTTTGTTTTTTTTATTATATAATAGAGTGATAAAAAAGCACCACCGCTTATTAACAACTGTATTTTTTTAAATAAATTTATTGGCAACTAGATTCAGTCCTTATGGCTATACTTAGTTTTAACAACCGTTACACTAAAAATGTTGTCATTGTGTTGCCTGCTTACTTTTCAGGGTAAGATTTTGAAAGTTTTGAAAAATGTTACAATGTTGAGATATAATTTCTTTCAAACTTCATATCTTTAAGTTTGATTTGTTATGTGAGCCGACAAATCGAATGCTTCTAAGTGATGAAGTGAATAAGCTCGAGCTGCCGATAGCATGTTTTTTTTATTTTTATATATCTGACAGGCTAGGTTTTTGACCACAACTCACCTGATGTTAAGTGACGGTGTGGTCGAAGATGGTAAAGCACACCTAGCCTGGAATGGAACTGGCTCACAAGTGAGGCTGCCGGAACACACCGTTAGATGCTTGGCGGCAGATTTTCAGCTTGAGGGTGGTAGCTAGCCAGCCGAGTACTAGAAAGTACCCTACCACCACGCTATGGTTTCCTCACGATGTTTTCCTTCACCGGCAGCTCAAGCTCGTTGTTGGGATTTGAACCCACGCCCTTCGGCATGCAAACCTACCGCGCTAACCACTGAGCCATCATCGCTACGAAATGGTAGAAACTTTCTGGTACTCGGCTGGCTAGCTACCACCCTCAAGTTGAAAATCAGCCGCCAAGCACTGAGCAGTGTATTCCGGCAGTCAGTTCCATTCTAATCTAGGTGCGTTTACCATCTTCGACCACACCACATTAACATCAGGTGAGCTATAGTGTAATACCTAGGTAGTCAACCATAAAAAAAAATTGAATTTAAAGTTTGGCAATTCAGAGATTTATTTTGTTACAGTTTCTCTAAAAGTAACCCTAAAGACAAATGAAAGAAAACGTTTACACGGTAATGGTTGCTGCGTTGAACGAAATGCATGAAATATAATAACATATTACCAACAAGTCCCTATGCGAATTTAACTTTTACATAAAGCAAAATACGGCTCATATTATGTGCAGCAAGATCTTGAACTCATAAGCGCACACATTTTAAAGAAATTAAAAACTAACTTGCAGGTACATAATTTCATTTTAATGCATTTAAAAAGGTTTCTAATGAATCAAGTTTTATGTGGAGCTTACGTGAAATGAAACGTTATGCCATAGTTTGATATTCTTTTTGCGAGATCTTGTTATAACTATATGTTAATTTTATTAATTACAATGATTTTTTACCTCAGAAGTGAACATGTACACAACATTGAATACACAAAGTTATAAATAAATAAATATCTTAGGGCATTGAACACAGCGCCATCTGACCCTAAACTAAGCAATGCTTGTACTATGGGAACCGGATAACTAATAGAATACTTATACTCTTTTTTTGTAAATATATAGGTACTTACGATATATACAGAACACCCAGACATAGAACAAACATTTATCTTCATATAAATGTTTGCATTGTTGATTATATGATGCATCTAAGTCAGTAAGCATTCAACGACTTTATTTTTACTGTTTAGAGATTTGATTATGTTTTTATATCGAGAAACCTTGGTTCACATCTCTGTACTAACTAAGATCTCTCTACAAAAATAATTCAAGCGACCGACATAACTACGAAAACTAAATAAAATAATGGCCTGAAAATTCCCAACTTGAACAAACACATAAATTGTTTCTAGAGAGGAATACTTTAGTAGACACACCGATAACTTTTCCTACAAACCAATTTCGTTTTTATGTCAATGGAATAAAGTAGAAAGTAACTGTAGGTTAGAGAACGTCTTGGGAGTGAATTTTGGATTGATTTTAGTGACTATCTTATGGTAAAGGGGGTAAGGTATATTTTTGTAAAGATTAGAGGGTGAAAAATAGTTAGATTGCAGTTAGGAACGATGAGATTATTTATTAAGGGTTGCTGAATAGTTTTTCACACTCTTGGGTGTTCGCTAAAGATTTACTAGTTATTTGGTGTCGGAGACAATGTTTGTAGATATTAGAAATCTTCTAGACTTGAATCTGCTATTGTCACGATTAATTCATTGAACGAATTTGCTTTTCTTAATATATTTTAAATAGCAACGACCTACCATTCCTTTGAAACGGCAGGAAACTTTTATTAATAACTAGCTTCCGCCCGCGACTTCGTCCACATTGACTTAAGAATTGAGATCCTCTTGACATCCTGAAACTTGCGCTACATAATTACCTAACTTAATATAAAGGATACCTGTTATTCCAGATACATCTATACCAAATTTCGAGTGACTACGTCCTGTAGTTAGTTTTTTGATATTCCAACAGGAACCTAACATTTTACTTAGATAAAAAGTATATGTTAATCCAGGTAATAAACTATATGTGTGCCAATTTTCATCCAAATCCGTTGAGCGTTTTAGCGTGATTGAGTAACAGACATCCAAACATACAAATTTTCACATTTATAATATTAGTAGGATAGGATTTCGAATAAGTTTAACGTTTGCACACCATGTCCGATTTTGAATGTTGTGCTCCAAAATGTACCACTTTTACTATAGTCTAAATCCACAGTTCACCATGCTGTGCAGTGTGGGTTGGTAGAGTTTTTATATTTCCGGAAACTTTTTTTAAGAACTCTTGGATATGTCGTTTTCCTCCTCTTCACATACAATTTTTTTATATTTTATTTTACATAGAAAACGAACAGCTGTTAATCGATAAAATGAATAGGAGATAAGTGATAACACAAAAGCCAAAAAAGTTACAGGCTATTTTTCCCTTCATATTTAAAAATATCAAAACCATAACGTAATATGTCGATATGATGAAAATGTAATTATATAATAATAATATCGCACCCTCAGAATGAAAATGACTTAAGTCAAAAAATATATGATGTGGGATGTGAGAAAGAAAGGTTTGCAAAAAAGTATAAAATTGCATAAATTTAAATGTAATCGATATTTTTTATCATATAATTTTTATTTTTTATTAATCAATCGGGAGCGTTTTCATCGGAAACGATTGATTCTTTGCGGATTTATATATTTATCTTTTATTTACAGACCAGTAACAACATATAATATTTAAATGTATTTTAAACAAATATTTTGACTTTTTAATATAAAGTAGGCTTTTAGAGTCAGTTTATAACAAAATCACAAATTACAGGAATTTAGAATTAGGTCACTTTCATTCTAAGGGTGCGATATATCAAACATAAAATATGTCAATATGACTAAAAGCCGGAAAAAAAAAATATAATTACTATTACTAGTAATCCAATAATCTGTTATTTTTAAGTCAAAGTCAAAGTCGTAATACGTACACAAACAAAAACTGATTAACGATATAATTGATCATAAGTGTTAGGTTGTATAATTATTTATTGGAGTATACATATGTCTATGATATAGTGGCGTATTAGGTACGCTATATTTCGTCGGTATTAACACACCCTGTCTTTTTCTTTCTTTAATTCTTTCCGTCCTTAGGTTGCCTGTAAGAGATCGCTTATAGCGATAAGGTCGCCAGTTGTTTCACTTGTTACTTAAGTTTATTTTTTCTTCTTTATGTTATCTGTGGTGTGGACCATGAAGAGTTAGCTAATCGATTTTATTTTTACAAAAAAAACCTTCGTCAAAACATTAAAAACATCTTAAGTGTGAAAGGTTAAATTATATACAACGATAGCACAACTAAGGACAATTTTAGAAATCGGAGTCTGATAAAATCTTTTTATTTTAAAGCGGTTAATAATAAACAAAAATAAAATATTTTCAATAGCAATATTATAGTTGCAAGTTCATTAGATACAGTCGCCATTTTGAAAATTCTCGTTTGGCAGTTTGCCAGCGAGCTGTAGGTTTCACGTGTCGATTACAATAAATAAGGAAACGCAATTTTCAACTACTTGAATTAAAAATGCAAAAAGTTTTATCATTACCTGCCCACCTGATTTAGTGCACTGCAGGAGTTAGCTCCCAATGCAGTCCCGAATTCTTTCAACTATTATTTCTCGGTTGCTGCCCACCTTCCTTTACTAAAAGTACTCCAACGAGTTTCAGAGAAAAAAAAATCGAGATATTAAAATGTTATACAAATTTAAATACTCTTTGAATGATTGACTTGTAATTACTTTCGTAGGACAGGACAAATGAAACGTTTTGAATAGTGCACGCCATCTGGGCGGCGTGCATTAGCAGAACAGAAGCTAGCCCAATCTTCTCATTTCCAGATGCTGTTGCTTTACGTAAATTGCCACTGTCTTTTTTGTAGTTGTGTTCGACTACAGCTCACCCGATGTTAAGTGACAGTGTGGTCGAAGATGGTAAAGTATACCTACCCTGGAATGGAACTGGCCCTCAAGTGAAGCTGCCGAAATACACCGTTAAATGCTTGGCGGCAGTATTCAACTTGAAGGTGGTGGCTAGCCAGCCGTGTACTAGAAAATATCCTACCACCATGCTATGGTTTCCTCACGATGTTTTCCTTCACCGGCAGCACAAGTTTATGGGGTTTGAATCCACGCCCTTAGGAGTGTTAATCGACCGCGCTAACCACAGAGCTATCGTCGCTACAATATAGTAGGTGCGAGGATAGCCTAACGCTATTACTAAATATAAAGTACTGTGCATTCAGCTAGTCCCAAATGTATGTGTGTGAAAAATCACACTTTGAATTACATTTTGCTTTTAAACAACTAATGCCGCATTATTACTGTACTCTTAGAAGCCTACCTTGGCGGTCTTACTTCACACACTGCATTGGCTGCTTTCCAGGGCGCACAATTAGCCAGGATTTCTTGCTGCATACTAAATTACAAAACAGAGGTTTGTGTAGAGAAATGCCGAGACTTCTGCTCACCATTTGTGTTTATAATTTTTGTTCTTTATGTTCTCCAAGCTTCATTTATTTGTAGCATGCTTTAAAATAGAGACGCATAGTGCTCAAATTCGTAGTTTTATAGTACCTATCTGTTGTGTAACTTTACTGATTACTTTTTATTTTAGGTTGTTCTTTAGTCCCAGAAATGTAGTTAGAATTTATAGTAAATTGTGTTAGGTGAAAACCAATGCATTTTTCTTTTTCTTATGCGGGATTTGCATGATGAAATAGAGGGTCGTAATAATAATAGATTTAGTTTAATTTTATATTATTTTATTTATTGTCTTGTAAGTCAATTAAAATCTAAAGATAATTGACTGTTATCAATAAAAAAAATATATATAAACTCCCATTAATTATGTCGAATACTCCGACCATAGTTTCGGCCACATTGAAATGCATAGCGGCCTCGTTTTGTAGGCAGTTCGCTTTGACTCCTTGAAGAAGGCCACCGGATATGGCCAACACTATAGTCGAAGTATCCAACAGAATTAAACGTAAGTAATTCCGTATAAGTAAAACAAAAATCTGTCAAAACCACGTTAGTTTCCCCCTGTGAAAACAAAAGACTGAGACCAATAAAAAAAAAAATTGGCTAGGTTTGACCACAGCTTGTAGATGGTAAACACACCGCCTCGAATGGAGCTAGCTCTCAAGTGAGGCTGCCGGAACACACCGTTAGATGCTTGGCAGAAGATTTTGAGTGTGGTAGATAGCCAGCAGAGTACTAGAAAGTACCCTACCACCACGCTATAGTTTGCTCAGGACGTTTTCCTTTACCGGCAGCTCAAGCTCATTGTTGGGGTTTGAACACACGCCCTTTGGCATGCGAACCGTTCGTTCCAAAGTTTCTGCTCATAGTAAATCTACTGTACATTACTTTGTTTTACGGCAAGTATAAAAGGGTGAACCCAGCTTCCATTAGACAATTGGCCAAGTCACCGTGAGGTAAACACGAGGTGTGCTCTAGCTTTTCAAAGTGATAGAATGAATAGATGTTTTCTAAATGCTCAAAGCGATGTCTGTTGTTTCTGCTGACCTCACTGTGTCATTGTCTTTCCTACAACACCTGACATAACATAACTTTCAGCTAACACATTAGCGCAAATTGTGCCAAAAATCAGCTAATTACCAATTACTAGTAATTGTATCGATGTGACTTTGAGAGGACTATTAATTAGTTGTTTTTGTGGTTGATGGGCTGGGTGTGATTGACTGGTATCGATGTTATCTTGAGATGATTATTAAGCAGTTGTTTTTGTGGTTAATAGGCTAGGTGTGATTGACTGCAGCTTACCTGATGTTAAGTAATGGTGTGCTCGAAGATGGTATACTCGTAAGTGTCGACGTGGTCAAAGATGGTAAACTCTACTACACTGGTACTTTTGTAGTGATGATAGCTCAGTGGTTAGCACGGTCGGTTCGCATGCCGAAGGGCGTGGGGTTCAAATCCCTTCAATGAGCTTGAGCTGCCGGTGAAGAAAAACATCGTGAAGAAACCATAGCGTGGTTGTAGGGTACTTTCCAGTACTCGGCTGGCTAGCTACCCCCGGAACACACCGTCAGGTGCTTGGCGGCAGTTTTTTACCTTGAGGGTGGTAGCTAGCCAGCTGAGTACTAGAAAATACTCTACCACCAAGCTATGGTTTCTTCACGATGTTTTCCATCAACGGTAGCTCAAGCCCATTGTTTGGATTTGAACTTTCCACCGTGTAAACCAACTGAACCTCTGATCTATCATCGCTACAAAAATATTCAGTCCCTAAAAAATCAACTTATCAAACGTTCTTATTCATTATTTTGGTGCGCACAGTAAAGAATCTCTATCCATCTATCTTATTGTATGAACATTTTGCGATACTTTTAACCGCATTTTTGCCAGCGTTGTCAACAAATCGTCCCATAGGTAAATTAGTAATAGCATTTCTGGTTTTAGTTTTTCTTGCAAAAAGCAAACCGTTAACTATTTTAATTTTAATTTGTTCATACAACCAAATTCATAAAAAAATATCTTCTTAATAATATTAGTGTAGAATATAAGATTGAAATAGTGACGTCTATGGGATATTACGTCGTTGGTTACTAGAGATTAGAAAGGTCTAGTCAGCATCGTTGCTAAAAGGACACTATATTTTCTGCGTTTCATGCTGCAATGCGAAGATCTCCGAGTCTAATGGATCTGTTTATATAATAATATTCTTTTTGTAAACCTTCCATGAAGAAGAAAAGTCATTTATTTTAATGCAGTTCCAGATAAAACAATGGAGGAATTTCGGGTTTCTGAACATAATTGAAAGAGTCGCAAAATCATTGTTCGCATCATACAACTAACTAGTTGTATGATGCAAATAGATACATCGATACTAGTCCATCACACGTAGCCCACCAACAACAAAAACAACGATGTTTCATTCAGTACCTATTGTTCATTTACTAGTATCGTTGTTTCTCTGAGGAATCGTATCCGGAACGAAGTAATTCGCCAGAAAACTAAAGTCACAAACATATCTCAGCGTATTGAAGCTGAAATCGCAATAGGCTGGACATATCTGTCGCAAATATAGCCGCTGGGGTAGATGTGTTCTAGAGTGGAAATCGCGAATTGGCAAACGTAGCGTAGGATGCTGAGACTCGATGGAGTGACTATATACTTAGGGTAGCTGGCGGTGAATGGAAGCGAAAAGCCGAGGAGCGAGTGGCGTGTCTTGGGAGAGGCCTATGTCGAAGTGAACTTCGATAGACTGATGATGATGTTTGTTTATTCTGTGCACAGAAAAAAGTGTTTAATTAAAAAAGTAATGAGGCAATCGAGCTTAATTTAAGAAAATGAAAGAATATTTTTTTCAAAATAATTATAGACAATGTGACTCGGGATGATATAAGGATTCTAACGATACCCTATACATCAGAATCTATTCAGGCATTTAAAAGTTATGGTGGAATAAAGAAATTCACGTGCACAAATACACACATGAACCTTGAAAACATTACGTTTTAATCCATCCCTTCATAATGAACAAGGCAGGTACTACTATCTCTTTTCGATCTATTAATTATCACTGTGAAGCACCTAACGGTGTGTTCCGGCTACCTCACATGAAACCCAGTTCCTTTCCAGGCTAAGTGTGCATTACCATCTTCGACCACACTGTCACTTAACATCAGTAACATCAGGTGAGCAGTGGTCAAACATCTAGCTTACCAAAAAAAAAACCGTTTTGTGTAGTCCCGTTCATGTCTCGGACCAAACATTCGGTAACTTAATTTGTGCAACATAAAAACCGTGAAAGTTTGATCTTCTACTAAAGCTTTTTGTTCAAACTCATATATTACAAGTCGTATAAAATACGTATAAATATATTTCCTTCTTCGTATAACATCTACATCTTAACTCGAATCAGGGACCAAAGTAGTAAACCAAGTTCTACGCAAGAATTCAAACGTCTATTAAGTACACCCACACTCTTTTATTTGTTATCGAGAACGTTGAAGTCACTGTAAGGAAGCATTTTTCACGCAGTGCAGTGATTTGCGTGTTTAGCGGAAGATCAGGTATCAGTTACTCGACGAAAACCACAAACTGTAGTAATAATCTATAAGAATTAAAAAAAAAAAAACATGTTGATATGTATAGGTTTTTAATGAACACAAAATGTACTATATATTATTATTATAATTGTGAAAGTTTATATATATAGATGTTTAGGCTTTGGGATGTATGTTACTCAATCAAGCAGAAACGATTCGACGGATTTCGATGAAATTTGGCACATTTGTATATATTTTATTGCTTGGATTAACTTGGATTATCTTTATCTAGGCAATAAAATAGTGCAAGTTTCATGACGTATAAAAGTATATTCGTTTTGGAATCACCACCAAAACGGATTGATTTTAAAATATTAGTTTGTCAATCTATTCAATAACATAATTGCATTTCTACAAGTATTCTAGTTGCTGCATAATTTTTGTGGGTATTAGATTTTAAAGCATTTGCAGCTCTTAAATTATAAAGTGACGATTCACATTAAGTGGATATAAGCCGCTTAGATAATGCAATAAGCAAATAAACTAAATATAAGTACGCAGAACAGTTAAGTGTGATTTGGACTTAACAAAAAAATTATACTTAAACCATTACTCAGCATAAAGCACCTTTATAATAAAATCTTTAACTCAATATATTTTATTTGCACAGCGAGGATGTGGAATTCTTTGCTGGAGACTGTGTTTCTGTATACAATATGGACGTCTTCAAACAAAGAGTAAACTGGCCCCTTCTATGTAATCATGTGCATGTGCCATTCTAATTCACATCGTTGCTTAACATTAGGCAGGATGTAGTCAAATGCAAAATGTATATAAAAAATAATCATTTATTTACTAATAATATGTACGCTCCGCTAAACGCACTTCCAAAACAAGTGTGTGGCCTAATAAGTAAAGTTTCAGAACGTCGTCGATTTTCACACTGAACTAACAAGTGTTGTGAACATTACACGACAAGACATGAAATATGGCACACATTACGCGTTCGAGTAGAGTTCCCAACTTGGAAAAGTCACGAAGTATCGAATACATTTCGATTCGATGCCGCCGAGTCGTGTGTACGTAATACAGTCCCTATTTCGTGTTAGATTCTATACTTTCTTCATATTGTGTCAGATTGTTTGCCTTTACAACAATTTTTTTACTTGGTGGTATACCTCCTTAGCAGGAGGTCGTCTGGGTAGGTACTACCGCGGTACTAGATATTCTGCCGCCATGAAATAGTAAACGTTATTGTGTTCTGGTTTGAAGAGTATTGCAGCTAGCGCAGGTAAAGGGCTGTTGAAACTAACCAGCGAAAGTCTCAAAGTAATGAGCGTCAAAGCAGCGATGCCCTGGACTTTGTTTTGCAACTCAAAGTTCTGTGTATCGTTGCAATGGTCATAGACAGGCATCTCTCAATGGTCATCTCTTACCATCAGGAGAGCGTCTTGTCAGTTTATCAGCTATCTGGTTTTCAAAGTAAAAGCTTTGTTTAGTTTTAGGTTAGATGGCGCTGTGTAAAATGTGCTAAAATATTTATTTATTTCTCACATACTGCAAACTAAAATAGATAGATATAAAATCTTTATTTTGCACACCAAAAATAGAAAAAAAAAGCAGTTTTTACTATGATAGAAACCAGCTTACATAAAGAATTCTTATGCAAGTAATACTTTATTTATAATAACACATGTATATTATATACATTTAGAACACTCGAATAAATGTCTATGTTTATAACAAAACAGTCCAGGTTGTGATGGAAGCCATTCTCATGATGAAAGTTAATACCGAATGAGTGAGCAGGACCGTGTTTGAGCAGGAGTTTGTGCCGTGGTGGTGCCGGCGTAAGAATTGTACCCCACTCTCTCTACCCGTGATTGCCGTAAGAGTTGGCTAAGGGATGTAATCCGGAAGATGGGCAGCAGCGTCTTCCTTGAACAATCACACCTAACTGCGTTCGCCAACCCGCCTGCCAAGCGTGGCGAGTATTGGCAAAACCCCCCCGCAGGAGGAGGCCTATGTCCAGTAGTGGACGTCCTACGGCTAATGCTGCTGTGCTGCTGCTGCTGCTGCTGCTGCTGAGCAGGACAGTCGATTTTATATATGTGCAAAGCCAGAAATAAGTCCGATAGAAATTGATGTTATCGCCATCTAGATACGTAATCAAAGCGGTCTCTTCACGCAATCCTGGCGAACATTCTGATCAGGCACTCACTTATTTTCCTCCTGAATATTACATGGATGATTTTTAAATAAGAATAATTTATTGCCTCTAAAAGCTGACGAATATGTTTTTACAAATATACGCTAAAAGCATTACGCCATTTGATATGTTTTCGTTTTTATTATAATGAACACTTTTGATAAAATTTAGTAGGAATGAAATATATTTTTGTTTTTTGTTTTTGGGGTATAGTTTAAAAAAAAAAAAAACCAGTTTACGCCTGTAACTTTGTCTACGTTAACTTTAGAATTAGTAAAAAACAAATAAACAATAGTCATGAAGCTAAATAGAAAGTAACAAATAAGCAATAATCATGAAGGTTTTTTGTTATTAGATTAAGATAAAGAATACCTTTATTTCAAGTGGATACGTCCTGTAGTTAGTTTTTTTTGATAATTATACAGGAACCTAATATTTTTCTGATAGGTATATAAATTATCTTACATCGTCCATTTGCGACCACCACGGCTTTTTACATCGTCTATTTGCGAAGCCGTGGTGGTACCGGCGTAAGAATAGTACTCCACCCTCTCTACCCGTGGTTGCCGTAAGAGTCGGCTAAGGGATGTAATCCGGAAGATGGGCAGCAGCGTCTTCCTTGAACAATCACACCTAACTGCACTCGCCAACCCGCCTGCCAAGCGTGGTGAGTATTGGCAAAACCCCCCCAGGAGGAGGTCTATGTCCAGCAGTGGACGTTCTATGGCTGATGATGATGTCCATTTGCGACGACAGTGTGACATTTAGAATTATCCGATTTTTCGTTTTACTGATATTATTAATCGCGATCATTATATAATAAATTGCCTGAAGTAATCAAGGCATTGCCTATAACTAAATTTGAAAAACAGGTTGCGAGCTTGGTTACAAGAAAATGCATTTTACTCTGTAAATGAATATTTAGGTAAATTATATTTTTTCTGGAATGGTGCTCAATGGTTATAATAACTATTGCATGTCCGCAAGGACAAGACTGTCTGTAAGTACTGGCATATAACTAATACCTATAATCTAATACTGTACACAGTTTTACACAATAAAATATTCTGATTCTGATTCTGATCTCGCATTATATTATCTCCAAAACTTGAACATTTTTTCTACAATAAACAACAAAGAAAAGAGATAAAAGACAAAATATAACGATATAGCGCTGTCTCGTTTGGTGATCTAGTTGGTGGTGTCGACACAGTGACAGTTCAGTTGTCACAAGCTTCGAGGTGTGAAGTACTCTCGGTGTCATGAATGACGTGACAGCACGAGGATACCACGTATTAAATGTCCAATTCCACACCATCTTCAACGTGACAACTAAACCTACTTTTTTTTAGGAACATTTTTTTTTTTTCATACTATAATGAAGTTAATTTACTTCGAAATGTGTTTTTTCTTTATGATATTGTATTTCAATCTTATTCAAAAGTTTAAAAGCCGTTTTCTGTAAAATAGTCGTTTTCGAGATGTCACACTGTCATGTGTGTGCGTGAATGTATTCAGTGTGTAGTTCTGGTGTGTATGGTACACTTGTGTATGCTTACAGTTTACTACGAACCCGTCTTGTTAATATTATTTTTAATCTAAGTATTATAAAAGACACAATTATAAACTCTAAAGGCAAAGCACTTTATACAACTTTAATCCAAAAGCTGATCGACGGAGGTTTACACAAAAAGCTTCCATTTCATGCTGAGTTGCCAGTACAAAGCAACAAACGGTAGCAAAAGAACTGTCGATATCCAAACTAGGGCATTGCAGTATCATCTGCATTACAAACGCAACCGTCGAACGGTTCTATACTCGCAACACACACTAAAAATTACAGATAGACAAGTATGAAAAGTCCGTTGAAATTTTTTTTACGTTTTTAAGGTGTTAAAAAAACTAAGTAGCAAAAATTTTGAAGCAGTGTTGCTACTTCGGAATAGTTTTTGCACAAACAAATCTGACCCTTAGTAATTATATTTACTGTGTCAATAACATTTTGGATAGATATTTTAGTGATCCTTGACACGGCGCGCATTGTAAGGAGGTTCTTCATGCAACAGCCCTAACCTCCGGCAGCATGAACCTTGGCCCGTTGCCGGCGGTAGGTAGGTTTAGGTTTTTGATGTTTTATTTTATTTTATGCCATGGTTGCCTGATGTAAGCAATCACCGTAACATAATCAATCAATATTTTTATTTCAACTAGGTACATCCACAGTACACTTTTTAATAGTTGGAAAATAAAGTAGGAGTACTAATTATCTGTCCAGATAATAGTTATAGTGGAATATAGAAACTTACATACATTATATGAACCCTAAAAACATTGCACTCCCTTTTTTGAGCAATCGTGTAAAAAACCCGAATGCCTAGTAATAAATTATTAAAAAAAAAAAAACTTTGTGTCACTCGGGATGTTGTAAGGATTCTAACGACACCCATATATCCATATCTGTTCAGGCATTTAATAGTTATTATGGTGGAATAAAAAACCTCACATTATATGAACCCTAAAAACAATGCACTCCCTTTTTTTAAACAACCGTGTAAAAACAAGATAGATACACAAAAAAATATAAAAAAAATAATTGAAGCTAGTCTCACTCTGGATGATGTAAATATTCTAACGACATCCCATACGTCCAAATTTGTTCATTTAAAAGTTATGGTGGAATAAAGTAACTCACATACATACATACAAACATGAACTCTAAAAACAAATCCAAAAACAGCAGTGTACTGCTTTGTTTTGGCAGCCGTGTAAAACTATGTTAGAACATTTATCGCTTTATGTTTTAGATACCTATTTAAACAATGATACGTAAAATGGCAATCTGTATTATCCAAACTGCAGCTACGCCCGCGAAGGCGACGAATTTTCGAACCAACCGCATGCATTTCCATCAAATTTTGCATTTTTGATGAACTAAAAAAACGTGATTCACGCCGCAGTATCCGATGCTTATTTTTCGGGAGAGCTTTTTGGTGCCATTTTCGTCGCTTGTTTTATCTCATTTGAATTTAGAAAAAGTGTGGACTAGAAGTGCTGGTAACGGGAGGTTTTGTAAAAAATAGCTTTGATATTTTTTACAGCGAGTTGAGTTCTGTTTGGCTTTACGAGTATATATTTTTTTTATTGTTTAAAAATTCGCGCGAGGCTTATTACGAAACTTATTTTCCTGAGAAGAAGGATAAGGCCTCCTGGCCAAGTGCGGATTGCGTACAGACTCTACACATCATCGAAAACTTTTTTTTTAAAACTTTCTTTTACAGGCATATGTTGGTTTTGTCGCGATGCTTTCCTTCACCATTTGAAGTCGAAGAGAAGATGTGATTAGTAAATTTAGTTTGGAGGGTTCTTCTACCAAACGTTTATTTCATAGCTCTACTAGGGTAATTTTTAGCTTTCTTTCACTAATTTTTTACACAAAATTAACTATGGAATAATCGTATTGTCTAACACTGGTCGCGGAAAATACGTGTCGCTCAAGACGCCCTCTACCCACGAGTCAGAATGATATTGTGACTAACATTTTTTAGCCACAAATTTTTGCCTACACGCCTTGGGGCCCGTATAGCCCGTATCATAGATACGGATGCTCAGCGTATATTACTAAAGCCGAACAATTTGTTTTGTATATCACAGGTATTTTGTCATAATTTCTTTGCATTGCAAATCACTTGAAACGAAAAACAAAAAAGAAGGATAGTAACTAAAACTGGCCAAGAGCGAGCCGTGTTCTTTTTTAATAGTAGAACATACAGACAGCACATAGGCTTACGTTTCGAAATTCGAAAGACTTCTGAATTATTTCCAATTACTAAAGATATCGTGAGTCATGAGGATTTTTCCGGTGCGTTCCTTCTTAGTGGTGAAAATCAGCGGTGCGGAAAATCACCAGCACAATTGCTGAGCTTTTGAGCTTTTTTGAGCAATTGCTTTTATTAAATGCACTAGACACTGCACCCATAATCCTCTTACAGTGTCTAGGCCCTTTTTAGGGTTCCATACCCAAAAGGTAAAACGGGACCCTATTACTAAGATTCTGCTGTCCGTCCGTCTGTCTGTCTGTCCGTCTATCACCGGGCTGTATCTCATGAACCGTGATAGTTAGACAGTTGAAATTTTCACAGATGGTGTATTTCTGTTGCCGCTATAACAACACATACTAAAAAACTGAATAAAATAAATATTTAAGGGTGCTCCCATACAATAGACATGATTTTTTTGCCGTTTTTATAGATAATGGTATGGAACCCTTCGTGTAAGTGCGAGTCCAACTCGCACTTGACCGGTTTTTTTAAGTTAATGTCTATATGTCCTCCAGAGGGCGCCATATTCAATGTAATGTGATGTCACAAAGCTTATAGCCATTGGACAATTAAGACGCTTCTAATGACACCTTATTTGTCGAATATGATAAGTAGTTCAGAGGGAATAAATGAGTGTACTGGTCAAATTCATAACCTTATTTTTGTTAGCCGTAGTCGGTTAAAAATACTTGCTATTTTATTACATTCAAACGACTGTATTCCACATTGTTTGTCTGGTATGGTCGCGCCTTAAGCATAAAGAAAACTCATGATTAAAAAGCATTTTTCTTTGTCATTACGTTGTTCCAGTGATAAACAACGAGCGCTCAGAACAATTTCGGAGAAAAATTGTTTTTTTTCTTGTTCCTCTTTGTCTTTTTGATCTTGTGTGGAATTTATCTAGTGCCAGATTTCCTTGTATGATTTTTTGATTAAAAAATAAGATATGTCACGTATTGCTTGTGTTTTGTTTTGTATTCATTAATAGATATTAATTTCAGAAAAAGTATATTCGGTTGCATCACCTGAAGTAAATTCTGGCAATTACTACAGTATATCTGATGTTAAGTGACAGTGTGGTCAAAAACTGTAAACAGATCTAGCATGGAACGGGAACTGGCTCTCAAGTAAGGATACAGGAATACACTGATAAGTGCTTGGTGGCAGATTTTCAACTCAAGGGTGGTAGCTACCTAGCCGAATACTAGAAAGTACCTTACCACCTTGCTATTGTTTTCTTACGATGTTTTCCTGCACTAGCAGCTCAAGCTCGTTGTTGAGATTAGAACCAACGCCTCCCGATGTGTGATCTGGCTGCGCTATTCATTAAGCTATCATCGTTATATAGGTATACCATAATTAATACTTTGTCGGTATTTAAAAAAAAAATATATATAAATAGGCTTGTGTTTTACTGCCATCTCGCCTAATGTTAAACGAAAATAAAGATACTTATACCAATCAAATTGAGAACCTTCTCCTTTTTGAAGTCGGTGAAAAATGCGGTCTACGATGGAGCTCATTTGCCCAGAAGAAACTGAATCATTCGCTAAAGGCTTTCATTGTACGAACCACTAAACACTGATATTTACTGTCCGGGTGGGTGTTCCCTGATAGATACAATCTGGGTGCCATTAAGTTTTTTTTTGGTTATAAAGCTTTATTAGAGCTTCTAACTATAACTTAAACTGTACTTTTTTGTTTTTTTTATGCGGGTTTATCGGAAACTCCGACTAATAATTTCGGTCACATCCGGTGGCCTTCATCATGGAGACAAAGCTAAATCAATGCGCGCGCGGCCTCGTTTTGAAGCAAGACGAAACTTCAATGCGAAGAAAGACGAGGCCACGAGCCCAATTTCAAATTAGTTGGTGTCACACAACTTACTACAAAGCTTGTACCATCAAGTGAAAAATCTGCTTAATGTTTTCCCTCACTCAACTGCATAAAGTACCAGGAGTACATAAATATCACAGAGTTCTCACGAGACAAACCACATCACTTGATTTAATTTACTTGTCTACCTCAAACATTTAAGTACTCAGACAACAATAGTCCCTAATCTTTAAGTATTAAGGAACGGCAGTCCCGCGACCGTAGCGCCCCCTGCTGTAATGAACCCGGCCGTTTCCGGGACACCCGCTATCTAGCTGTGAAATTAATCATTTCAAATAAAAGGAGCAGGAAATGTAATTTCCGCTTTCACTTCTTTGAAAAATTAGACAACAATATGCTTTTGGTCGTTGTTATAAATTACTTTGTTATTTATGAGTTTTATGAAGGAAAACTTTCCAATACAGCATGAAGAAAATGGGTGATTAGAAGTTCAAATTCATTAAAAGAGAGATAGAGTACAATGTCCGAGATAATGTAAAAGAAGATGATATAAGTTGTTTTTTGTATTTTTATTTTTCTATTTGTATTGTTTCGATTAAAATGTTTTTCATTCTTTTAAGAGTACAAAAAATTAGAAAACCTATAAAATATCGATAACAGGAATATCTTAATAATAGTGGAACAACTGGCGGCCTTATTGCTTAAAGCAATGCTTCCAGGCAACCTTATTATAGAAAGGATTAATAATGTTATAATTAATAGTGTTCGATTGATTTTAACGTAACGAACCACAATCTGTCGCCAAGCATTTAGCGCTGTGTTCCTGTAGCAGCACTTGGAAGCCAGTTCCCATTCCAGGCTAGATATGTTTACCATCGACCACACCTTTTCATAACATCAGATGAGCTGTGGTCAAACACCTAGCCTGTTACCTGCAAAAAATACTAGTATAAAATTTAAATAACTGAATATAACAAGATTATTATCTTATATATTTTAGAACTTGAAATCAAACCTCAAAGTCTTTTTGTTACTCAGTCCTCTAGTCAACTATGAATAGTATGTTTTAGGTACATCAAGTTTCGCGATGAGTTTATATCATCAAAAATGGTAAAATTAGTCCCAACTGTTATGTCGGGAAATTCGTGAAAAATTCGCAAAAATCTCATCCAACTCGTTACAATTTGCGTAATCAAAAATGCAAATTTTTCTCTGAAATTGTGCTGATTTTTTCGAGTCCACTTTTTGTAAGCTAATTTTTTTTAGTAAGTTTTAAAAATTTCATTAACGTTCTGTAACCGAGTTGTTGAATTTGAAAGTCGTTATTTTATTTATGTATTCATTAGTGAATGGCCGCAACCGTCCCAGTACAAACGTACTTTTAAAACTTTTCTCTATGTAAGGGTATCGAATTAGAATTTGAGTTATTTTCGTGGCATTTCATTAAATTTTTGTTCTGATTTGGGTAAAATCAATGTACCTATGTTGATTTACTTTATTACTAATTATACATAAAACAAAGCAACTCCATTCTATTAAGCCTAAACACGGCAAAGTTAGGTACATTATTTTATTACGGATTCCAATCAAAAAAATCAAAATCAATTAATTTAGGATACATTAAA
Organism: Biston stratarius; assembly: GCA_950106695.1. Taxonomy (NCBI): domain Eukaryota; kingdom Metazoa; phylum Arthropoda; class Insecta; order Lepidoptera; family Geometridae; genus Biston; species Biston stratarius. The sequence continues at coordinate 15,647,139 of OX467111.1, forward strand.
ATGAACCCATTGGCTTCGAACTAGTGTAAACTGTATTTCAGAAAATGGCTTCTCCCGATGTCTTAAGCACAAAACGCCAGAGGCAGACTTAAAACTAAACAATTTTTTATACAATTACATAAAAATGCACAACCTATATGCATATATAAATATGTATGTGTATGTGTGTCTGCGTGTGTGGAAGTGTGTGTATGTGTGCGTGCGTGTGTGGATATGTTTGTGTGTATATGTGCGTATGTGTGTGGATGTGTGTGTGTGTATGTGTGCATGCAATACCTAAATCAGACGATGAAGCACCACGTTATGTGCGGGTTGGTATACTTCACATATCTACGAGAACTTTTATCTTTCAAGAACTTTTGGACATGTAGTTCTCCTCACGACATTTCATCACGATGTGATGTTATTGATGTTTTGCCGTTTGAATTCATAACAAACTTAGAAAAGATAGCTGGGCACCGTAGGTTTCGAACCCAAGACCTCCAGATTGAAAGCAAGACGGTCTACCAAATAGGCTACTGAAACTTCACGAAGAGAAGAGAAAACACGAAGAACCCAACACAAACCCGAAGAGTCTACACGTTCTGAAGATGCCTCATGTAGAGGCGAAACTCGTGTCGGCAACTAGTTACTGCAGCGAGAAGAAGATTTCTTTAGATTTTAAGTTTATGTCGAATTTTTAGTTTTAGATATTAAGGAATATTACGGATAGATATTTAAAAATCGTTGTTAAGTTAGATAAATATTTAAATTTAATTTGACAGCCCTCTTGGCTTATTGGTAGTACATATGTCTGCCTGAGCTGTAGGGCGTGGGTTCGATTCCCGCCAAACACAAACATTTTATGTTATAAACAAATGTTTGTTCTGTGTCTGGGTGTTCTGTATATATCTAAATATATATAACTCAAAGGTGACTGACTGACTGACTGACATAGTGATCTATCAACGCACAGCCCAAATCACTGGACGGATCGGGCTGAAATTTGGCATGCAGGTAGATGTTATGACGTAGGCATCCGCTAAGAAAGGATTTTGATTAAATCTACCTCCAAGGGGATAAATAGGGGATGGAAGTTTGTATGAAACTTTGTGACGTTGTTTGTTGTACGTAGGCATCTAGCGCGGGTGAAACCGCGGGGCACAGCTAGTATATTATAAGTATATATTTACAAAAAAAAGTATTTATGTATTTTATCAGTTATCTGACTTCCATCACACAAGCTCTGCTTAGTTTGGGGTCAGATGGCGCTGTGTGTAACGTGTCTTATGATATTTATATTTAAAATCATTTTCACTATGGTAAAACGACTAAGTATAAGCGGAAATGCACTAAAAATATATCTCTTGAATAATAAATACATTTTGGTGGACATTTCACACAGTGCCATCTAGACCCAATCTTATAGAACTTATAACATTAGAATAACTATCACATGAGGTACATGAGACCAATTTTTTTTTTTCATTTTATATATAACGCATAAATTGGGGCAATTTGCCATTAAATGCACGCTGCGCTTTAGTACTTCAGATGGTTCGCTGCTGCGTCAAGTATTTTTTACATTATACACATGCCGTGCCGTGAAACCGTGTTAAAAGTTAACAGGAATTTAATAAAACCTTAATATGCGTCGAAACAACTAAGATAAATGTTATATTATAAATTCATAATTAAAACATTTTTGAAGTGAAAACCTCTTTTTTGTCATTCTTTTTTACCTATGACAAGATAGGTGTCTGATCACAACTCGCCTGATGTTAAGAGACGGTGTGATCGAAGATCGTAACACCTAGCCTGGAATGAAACTGGCTCTCAAGTGAGGCTGCCGAAACACACTGTTAGATGCTTAGGTCGCTTCGACCGTCACTTAACATCAGTTGAGCTGTGGTCAAACAACTAGCTTGTCGAACCTATAATAAAAAGTTATTCTATCATTTGACTCGACACGACACGTTTCTGTCCAATTCATAATGTATCTCATATTTTAGGAAATAAGAACGACTGCATAGCGAAAATTTTGCGTGGTGGTAGGGTACTTTCTAGTACTCGGCTGGCTAGCTACCACCCTCAAGTTGAAAATCTGCCGCCAAGCATCTAACGGTGTGTTTCGGCAGCCTCACTTGAGAGCCAGTTCCATTCTAGGCTAGGTGTGCTTTACCATCTTCGACCACACCGTCACTTAACATCAGGTGAGCTGTGGTCAAAGACCTAGCCTGTCAGATAAAAAAAAATATGTCTGAACAGGTTTTACTGTTTAATATTCCATACTGTGTATTTGTCCTTGCGTGGTAGAATTTGTTAGGAACTCTACACTATTCTAAAATAAGATTTTAAAAGGAAAAAATAAATATTAAAAGACATTTCGCAAAACGCCGCTTAGTCTTGAATTAAAAAAAAAGAGACTCACTGCTGATGTGCGTTATTTTTCTATTTAAGTTTAACATACTTTTATATTGAAGTGTTTCAAGTTATAATTCCAGGGTAAGGCTTCCAGAGAGACAACATTCCGAATCCCACGGTACAAGGCAGCCGTTTGGGACTGCGACGAGTCTACAAAATTAATGTAAATGTAGTTTGTCGGTATTTCTAAAATGTTTTTCCTCTCTGAATTAAAATTAGGAAGCTGGTTTTTGTATTAGATTCATAGTAAAAAAGGCTGATAATATTTTAGAATGTTTACACTGAATAATCGAAAGACTGTAGTGTAACTACTTCACAAGTTACTGCCAAGTTCTAATAATGTCAGGTTTTGAGAACTAGTAGGACTGATTTGGCCTCTTTTATACCGTAATGCGTATCTGTAACAGATAGTAAGATGTTAAATCCAAAAAGATATGTTTTTTTTCGGAATTATATGACAATTTCCTAATAAAAAGTATTTAATTATTCTATTAGTTATTTGACTGTCATAGTACTTTGCTTAGTTTGGGGTCAGATGGCGCTGTGTGTCTACGATATTTATTTATTTGTAGACATATTCAATTTCCACTTTTCCTTGCATATTTTTTACTATTTGGAAATCTTACGAATAGAACCACACTACGGACCGGCAAGCGCAGCGTAGGATGGCCACCCACAAGGTGAATAGACGACCTAATAAATAACGCAAGAACACGCTGGATATGAACCGCTTCCAACCGGTCTTCATGGAAATCGTTGGGAGATCAATTAGTGAATGTTCTACGGCTAAGATGGTGATGATGACAGCTAGAACAATAGAAAAGACAATAAGTTACTAATAGTCAGTTAAAAGGTTCCACAAAAACTAAAAAAAAAAAACATTAATAGATCAGCCAACTATGTATTACTAATTAGATCAACAATAAAAATATATACTTGTTTTAATTGGAGCAACATATTATCAGAGCTGGTAAAGTATACTTATGTAGGTATAGTAGAAAACAAAGCAAAATGAAACTAAAACTACTTAATATCTACTTGAATTTGGTGTGACAAACAAACTGGTGTGTTAAACACGTCAATGTTATATACCAAAGAAAATTTAATAAAATTACTATTTGCTTTGAACAGGTAACTATTGTTCGTTGGTCATAACCCTGGTATTTGACATGTTTATGCTAAGTCAAACCTCGTCGCTTACAAAGTTGAGTTATGATAAATAAATTACCCTTGTCCCTGTAACATAAACTCATATGCAATAATCCCCATCCGCAAATACGGCATCTAGATTTGGTCTTTGACAATCTAACAAAGGTCTACGCTCACGGTGCTCAAGCTTTGTGTGTAGGCGTGAAGTTATAAGAGCATAATTATCAGGAACTCAGTAATGCGTTCCAAAACTCAGATCATTCACGTGACCCAATAAGCTACTATGCTAAAGTGGACATGGACACGTCTGCCAAATTCCGGCCGAAATTAAAATAGTATTCCGGATAAAAGTTTTTTTTTTAAAATAGCTTGTAATAGGAGTAACTCGTGAAATAATTTCATGGTTAACAGGTAACTACTAATTTATACTACAATTGCTTGTAATGAAATCGTTGATTTAAAGTAAGAAATGGTTGTTAATAAATTGAAATATTTTACTACGATTCCTTAGGCTTTTATTCATATAAGCTTAAATATAACTACTGTGCTAAAAATAGCATATATCAGTAAAATATAGTTTAACAAAATTTGTTCGTATTTTAAAAGTAGAATAATGACATTAAATGACACACTAAATAAAGTTTAATGGCGGGTTAATGCCATTACCGCACGGTGTAAAAGCGTCCGCACCGCAAGGCGTTCCGTTCTACTCGCCAGGATAATTTGATTACGTATGCATTAAGTGCATTTCCATTTCCCTGCGGAGCTCTGAGATCTCTTTTTAATCCCGGCTATGTAACCTTTAACGACGCGGCGCCGGCTGCTCGCGAGCCGCTGCGAATCGTAATCGCCTGTTTAACTTGTGCTGTTCTGTGTAAATGAGGACGATTTTGTTTTAAACAAGCTTGATGGGCCTCGGCTACGTCTGTGCTTACTCTTGTAAAATTTGTTAAAGAATTATGAATGTTACGAAAAACGTTTTCAAATAAACTATTTGCTGTTTAGAATAGTCTTTATATAAGTGACGTTAATATATTTGTTTTAACGTATATAATTGAACCACGGACCGGCAAGCGCAGCGTAGGACGTCCACCTACAAGGTGGACAGACGACCTCATAAAGACCGCAGGAACGCGCTGGATGCGAGCCGCTTCCAACCGGTCTTTATGGAAGTTAAGGGAGAGGCCTATGTCCAGCAGTGGACGTCCTACAGCTGAGATGATGATGATAAAATTGGAAAGCTAAAAATTATATATCACATAAAAAAAAAAAAGAAAAAACATTATTTCTTAGTGCATAAATAACAACAATAAAAAAAAAGAACATTGAAAAATAAACCGAAGAACAGAAAAACTGAAAATACTAGACGAGGACGAAATAAAGAGACAAGAGGGCATAGACAAAGTAACATTCGATTAGAGCTAACGCCAAAAGAAAAAAAAAAAATTGAAGTAAGCTGTCGATATATCACGTGTTCAGGTTATGACACTCCCGTAAACTTTTGGATTTTCTATACTATCTAGGCCTTAAGGCCGCGGGCGTGTGTATTCTGTTTTAACACCTTGAAAAAAAAACACCGTATGTGACTTAAATTATTGTTTGAGTATCCGACTGAATCAAACGTGAAGTAACCAAAGCGTGAACGTAAACGTGAGGAAACCATAGCATGGTGGTAGGGTACTCTCTAGTACTCGGCTGGCTAGCTACCACCCTTTAGTTGGAAATCTGTCGCCAAGCACCTTATAGTGTGGTGTTCCGACAGCCTAACTTAAAAGCCAGTTCCATTACAGGCTACAATCTTCGAGCACACCGTCACTTAACATCAGGTGAGCTTTGGTCAAACACCTAGCCTGTCAACCATAAAAAAAAGTTATTACTGTACGTATATAAAATTCTCAACCCCAAGGAACTCTATCCGATTTTGCAAATAAAACTGAAGCTTATCTTCTATCTGTAACAATTCAGGGCAAAAATTCTATAGCATGGCGTCATCGCGAATTCTTCTAATTAGTCATCCCTCGAGGGTTGGAGTTTCAAATGGGCGCTTAAACCGGAAATTATTGTAATAAATCGTAACCGGTTACTGCGCGGACAGTACCGCTTGAACTATTAGAGACAAGCATGCAAAGATGTTCCGTAATGACGGACAGTGAAAGGAACTCTTCATTGATAAACTTTTTATTGTATTCACCTAAGATCGTATTTTTAAGTATTTTTTTAGAATACAAGTAATTTAATTAAAAATTTAAAAACGCCCTACGCATTTAACCAAACATAGCTAAGAACCACCGCAACGAAACTGGCTTTCAAATGAAAAAAACCGCATCGAAATCGGGCCATCCGTTTGAGAGCTACGATGCCACAGACAGACAGACATACATAAATCATACCCTTCTTTTTGCGCTCTTATGCGATGCTTCCAAAACACACCGTTAAGAGTTTGGCGGCAGATTTTTATATTAAGGGTGGTAGCTAGTCAGTCGACTACTAGAAAGTATTACCCTACCACCATTCTACAGTTTCCTTCACCCGCAGCTCAAGCTCACAATACAATATAAAAAAAAAAACTAAAAATACTGCTAGTGTAACAATAAGCGGCCTTAAAGGCTATAACTCTTCCAGGCAAGTTAGGATACAAAGGATTCAAGAACAAGTAGAAAACGGTATGTGCCAATAATAAGTGTGAAAGTAAGCTAAGGTCAATTTACATAAGTACAACATACATACATATATGTACGTAGAGATACATTCTGATAAAGATAGGCATTGTAGTGATGATAGCTCAGTGGTTTGCGCGGTCGGTTCGCATGCCAAAGGGTGTGGGTTCAAACCCCAACAATGAGCTTGAGCTGCCGGTGAAGGAAAACATCGCGAGGAAACCATAGCGTGGTGATAGGGTACTTTATTGTTCTCGGCTGGCTAGCTACCACCGTCAAGTTTAAAATATGCCGCCAAGCATCTAACGGTGTATTCCGGCAGGCTCACTTGAGAGCCAGTACTATTACAGGCTAGGTGTGCTTTACCATCTTCGACGACACCGTCACTTAACATCAATTGAGCTGTGGTCAAAACACCTAGATTGTCAACCATAAACAATTATTATATGCAACAATTATATATTATGCCTTGCTGAGTTTCTTGCCGGAGTCTTCTCAGTTGAAGTGTAATTATGAGCCGGTGGTAGATTCAAAACATGTAACTTAACGTTCATAAGTGCCTTACCAGGGCTTAAACTGGATAAATGACTTTTTGATTTGATTTGATTTAATAAAAACTACACATGTATTTTGTTTGTAATCTGGTTCCTATAGTGCAAGCTGAAATTTGAGGATAGATAGCGTGGTGCAAAGCATCATACAATATTTAAAAGCAACGATTAAATGTTGATATAAAATGCTTTAAACAGAGCATCGTTAACTATCGCATGCCATCCGCAATCGCCCTGGCATTGCTAATTTTCACCGTTTATCCTTTGACCGTCTCGCTAGCGTGTTGCCTACCATTTAGGCAGACAATAAACGTGCCTATGTACGAACCAACGAACGATTAGTTGCTTTAATTAATTTCTCATAATCTGAACTAAATGTTTATTATTTAATAAACATTTAGTTCAGGTTATGATTCTGATTCTGATTTTTAGGACCTAAACAAATATATTTAGTCATAACAAAAAAATAAATATATTTAGTCATAACATTTTTTTTTTATTAAATGTCTATCAATAAAAATGTCAAATCATCTTAATCTAAACTGTGGTTTAAAAACTGCCTTTTCTGTGTGGAGTTTGGACCAGCGCTTCATTATAAGGCAGTCAAGGTCCATTCTCGAAGTTAAGCCCTGCCCTAGAAGTTAACCCCTAAAACAAACTTAAAGTCTGGCTAATGAAAGAAGACACTGAAAACCGCGGCAAATTAAAAAATATTTTTATGGCAACCCATAAACTATCAGGATACTTGGGATAATCTGATTTGACACTATAATATACAGAATAGCAACTCTCACACTCCCCTCTTGTTTGTTTTATTTATTTTAGCATGCATAAATTTATTTTATTTTTCAATGCACATGTACATTAAAAACACTACGTGCAGACATTGTAAACGTTGAGGAATAGTGATACTCTACCCAGATTTCTGTTCTCCCTAATATTTGGGAAAAGAGTTTGCGCCACGTTTTTGTTTATTTTCCAATTCAGAATTCTAATAAATAATTAATAAAATACTATAAAATAAAATGGCTTACTTATATTCTTTTTTCATTAGAAAATATATTTAGTTGGTTATTATACATATAATGTACGTATATTATGTAACCAAAAGTCTGCTTATAATAAATCACAATAAAGTCTGTAAAAAGCAGTAACAGTCCACAGAAAAGTGAATTGAATCTCGTTATTAACAATTAATGAATGGCAAGGCACCTTTAAATCACCGCGTTGCGAGGTATAATGTATGGAATATTTTTTTTTTAAATAATAAATAGGCTTGCGTTTCACCATTATATCATCTAATGTTAAGTTATAATTAGGTCTAAGATGGAGCACGCTTGCTTAGAAGATACTAATTCACTCTCCACTTGATGACACCCAAATTGTATCCATTAGGGAACACCCACCCGCTCATCGCATACCACTGTCTAGCGGTTCGCTCAATTAACATGGAATTATATAATTTCGTCGAATTTTTGGAACGTCAACCATGAAACGATGTCATGTACAAAAACATTTTGGTATGGACATGTAAAAAGCTTCGAAAAAATTCCAGTGTCTGTTTTGCCAGCGTTACACGTAACATTTCGATGTAATGTATCGCGTAAAACAACATTAAAGAACGTGAATGCTGAGTACTCTATTGAATTGTCGATTTATTTGAGTGCTACGCATTACAAGTTATAAACCTTTTACTTTTATGTAAAACTAATGAAACGTCCATATTTCTATCCTAATAAAGAGAACGTGTTCCACCAATAGCTTAATGTAATGAAACCACCTCGGTAATAAAGTATTAAGCCTGTCGCACGAATGAAACACTACCGCGTTATAAAAATTGTGTCATCGGCCATAGCGACATCTAGTTTTATATTACCGTATTACTATTTTAACAGATAGCATCTGTCCCCAACCATTATAGCTGTACTCGGAACTTTGAGTAACAAAGTTGAGGGCATCGCTGCTTTGACGCTTTGAGACATTCGATGGTTAGTCAAAAGCCTTGTAATTTACAAGCTAGTAGCTGCTACAGTGTTCAAACCGCAACACAATTCGGAGACAAACGGAATGTTGGTCGAATATCTCCTAAATTGATAATATAGATAACAATGATGCCTAGAGGTTATTTAAGTATTCAAGTTATATATTTACTGTATTTCCGCTTAAAAGTCGTTTTAGCTACAAAAGTGACGAGGATGTATATAAAAAATTAACTAACTAGACGACAATTATAAAAAATATTACGTAATAACTAAAACTAAAATCCGACATAAACTTAAAATCTAAATGAATTAAAATTTATTTATTTGAACATAAATACAATCACATGGGTGAGCATTACAGGTTGCCCCGATTCCTCCACCCAGGGAACAAGTAATAATGACATAGACAATACAATACAATATAACACTACAAAGGTGGCTCATTACGTGAAGACAGGAATATATGGTTGTAGTAGCTTCTCTCTGCACTTGCATCCCCCTGGCTAAGTGACAATTGTAGTAAGCATAATGTATTAATATCTATAACTGTAAACTGTATAAACTGTAACATAATATGAAAAGAAAGATCCACAAAAAAAAAATCCTTGCTGAGTTTATTGCCGGAGTCTTCTCAGTTGAAGTGTAGTTACGAGCCGGTGGTAGATTCAAACATGTAACTTAACGTTCATAAGTGCCTTACCAGGGCCTAAACTGAATAAATTACTTTTTGATTTAGATTTTTTGATTTTGAACACTACAATACAATAAAAAACACTACAGTACAATATAACACTACCACACAATACAAAAAACACAACAGTACTATACAATGTAAAAAAATTATTTAAAATCATATCTACTACTTCTGTGGTTTAATTATGACTATTTTAACCACATCATAGAATTTCATTGTCATTCTGTGTACCTTCAGTTCCGTCCAGTTAAACAAATCATTATCCCGGCCGTGAGCTAGCAGAGCATGGAGGCGTGCTCACTGCTCAGCCCATACTCACTACTCAGTTCGGCGTCAGGGCACCCAGAACAACCCGTGCTGTCGTGCAGCACTCGACAAGAGCGCCAAACTTATTCGTTCGAAAACTGACGGAACACTCATAAATAAATAAAATAACCAAACACAAACAACCCATAACCTGTCAACCATAAAAAAGTCAGATACTGGCTAGTTTGACTCAACGTATCTCCATATTCCGGAACCCGTTTGTTTTATTGTATTCATTTACAGTTTTACTGTTCACGTCATACTTACGCTAAATGTGCGACTAATATGAACGGTCAAAGCTCCTGTCATACTTAACAATTCTGTTTCGTAGGCGCGTAGCACTGTAGTTCCGGAGCACCGCAACGGATCATCTAATGCGGGGGCTTTGATACAGCCAACCGTGTGGAAACTGAAGTAAGCTTATTTAGTTTAACATTAACCTTTAAATTTGCTTCCATAGTGCGCAATTAAAAAAAACTGATGATAAAAATCGGGGGATAGAGTTGAGGTTTTCAGCTACCAGGACTCGACTTCGCTAAAACGAAAGCTAACATTTCAGCATTCAGTCTATTACTAAATAGAATAACATGAAGTCGTATTTAGAAATAAATAAAAAATGTCCTAGAAAATTTCAAACAGCACCATCTAGCTCTAAACTAAGCGAAACTTACACTATGGGAACCATACCAACCATAGTTTCATACTTTTTTTTGGAACATATAATACATATTTACCAATATTTATTTATTTGCCGTGGTGGTGCCGGCGTAAGAATTGTACCCCATCCTCTCTACCCGTGGTTGCCGTAAGAGTCGGCTAAGGGATGTAATCCGAAAGATGGGCAGCAGCGTCTTCCTTGAACAATCACACTTAACTGCGCTCGCCAACCCGCCTGCCGAGCGTGGCGAGTATTGGCAAAACCGCCCCAGAAGAAGGCCCATGTCCAGCAGTGGACGTCCTATGGCTGATGATGTGATAATACATATAGAAGTTTCGGCAGCCTAACACCATCTAGCTTCTAATCCAGAGGTTTTGGGATCGAATCACACGGAGTGCAACTGTCTTTTATACAATATGTGCGTATTGTCGTTAACTTCACGATGAATATATATATATATATATATATAATATAACGACGAAGAAACACATCGTAATGAAACCCAAATGCCCGAGAATTACTTATTCAAGAAAATCATCAAGAATCGAAGATGTGTGAAGTCATCCAACTCGCACTTGACCAGTGTGGTGGACTACGGCTTTACCCTTCTCACAATGAGAAGCAGCCCGTGCCCAGCAGCGGGACAACTTATAAAAGGCTACCGGTCCGGAAACATATAGAACATCCTAACAAAGAAAAAACATCTATATTTGTTACATAAATATTTATCATGGGTGGCAATCGAATCCACATCCTACAGCTCTTGTGATACAACCAAATAAACTAAAAGGGCAGTCAGTTGTTGATTATATATCGTAAATGCAAGGTTTTAGGGCAAACAAAATTTGTGATAGCTCTTTGGTTGCTTTGCAGGATAGTACCATAACTTTTTTGTAACGATGATAGCCCAGTGGTTAGCGCGGTCGGTTCGCATGCCGAAAGGCGTGGGTTCAAACCCCAACAATGAGCTTGAGCTGCCGGTGAAGAAAAACGTCGTGAGGAAACCATAGCGTGGTGGTAGGGTACTTTCTAGTACTCGGCTGGCTAGCTACCACCCTCAAGTTGAAAATCTGCCGCCAAGCATCTAACGGTGTGTTCCGGCAGCCTCACTTGAGAGCCAGTTCTATTCCAGGCTACAGTCCAGTGTGCTTAACCATCTTCGACCACACCGTCACTTAACATCAGGTGAGTTGTGGTCAAAAACCTAGCCTGTCAGTCAAAAAAAAAAATATAGTGCACCCGTTCCGCGTAACCTCGTATAAGCGTAATACTCAAAATAGGTCAGCAAAATCTCTGATAATAAAACTATTGAATTCACGTGCAAATACGAGTATCCCGCATACACATGGTTCGTACACTTGGGAACTAATTCCTTGAGGAATTGCAGCGATGCAGCGAGGTAAAGGTGCTGGTAATGAACGAATATACTTTGGGACGTGGAACGGATAAAAATAATCCATTATGTTATTAAGTTTTAACTTGGTAATGTAGTCGAAAACGAATTTATTTACTACCTTTTGTGATAATTTATTATGCTACAAAGATTTTTCAATTTCAATTTGATGACATTAAATAAAAACAAATACAGAAATGAAATAAAAAAAATTAATAGTTTTTTTTGATATTTTTTAATTCAGGCGTTACTTTGCGGATGTTCATTTTGAGCGTTCAAGCTATATATTTAGTTTATTTCCGCTTAACAGTCGTTTAAGTTACAACAGTGATGAGGATTTAAATTTCACTGACTTGACAAAATTTAAATAACCTTATCTGTAACTTTACTTGTGTATTTTTTTTCATTTTTGTTATAATTTTTCAGTTATCTGTTTTTAAATTTCACACAGCGCCATCTAGCCACAAACTAAGCAAAGCTTGTACTATGAGAGCCAGACAGCTGACAGAATACTTAAATACTTTTTTTTATTGTTTTATACTTATAATACACACAGCATAACCAGACACAGAACAAACATTTATGTTCGACACACAAATGTCACACACATCCTGAGTGGAAATCGAAACCACGCCCTTCAGCTCTCGAAGTAGAACTTAACCAAAATGAAGGCAGTCGAAGATATCAGCCAAGACTCGTCGCTATAAGACCGTTCACCGTGGCGACTGTCGGGACATTATTTTCAATACTATTTGGTGATAATGGACGGAAAATTTTATTACTTGAAACGGCACACTTCAATTCGATCATCGTGGACGTTTTTAGTGTTCTTGCGCAACGGTTCTTGATGTATGAACAACTCAAGAAGGGAACATTTTTTTTTTAACTTATCTTTGTCCTTCATCACATTTGATGTTAGGTAATGATGCAGTCTAAGGTGAAAAATGAGTACTAGGATCACTTCACTTAGGTTGTATCTATAGGGGAATAGTGGAATGCACTGCCTGAGTACCCACTCAGGCAGTGTAGCGGTCCGCACAATGAAAGTAGGATTTACAAACTTACTGCTGGCTCCTCTGTTTCTTGTGAATTACATTAATACATATCCTAGGACATTTCACATAGCGCCATCTAGCCATTAACTGAGCAAAGCTTGTACTATGGGAACTATGTACATAACTGCTGGCATACTTAATTTTATTTTGTAAATACACATATAACAAACATTTTATGCTCATCACACGTAAATGTTTGTCCTGAGTAGAAATCTAACCACGCATGCACTCTTGAAACAGATACACTACTAACTGAGCTAACAGATCAGTCAAACAACAATCAGGTAAGAGAACAACATTGTCAGGCTAAAGTGTAAATATTTCTTCTTAATAAGAAAGACAATATTTTTATGTTACGGGTCTGTCTATTGACGAGATATGCGCATAGTTTATATGTCCTAGACGCATGGAGGTAAGGGGGGAAGGGGAACAAAGGATCGCGTACAATCGCCTTACGCAAACATGACTCGTTTTATTCTGATCGCTTGTATGGAAATGAATGGAAAATGTGCATTCCGAGTCTTGGAACAGACATCTGGGTAACTAAGTACTGTTGATATCTGTCTAGGAAAACAGGCTTTATATTTAAAGATCTCACTTTTAATATAAAATGAAGTCTCATTTCGTGTATATTTGGTTGCATGAGCCTTTTATAATAGCAGGAGGTCGTCTAGGTACCACCGCAGTACCAGATATTTTCCCACAAAGCAGAAACATACATATGTGCAAACATACTGTGTTTCGGTTTGAAGGGTTACAAAACAGATTTGGATGAAATTGATGAAACTGCATTTCGGCTTCGTTAGATTGTTCTACGTAAACCTAAATAATTTAGTTGCGTTTAGCTTGTTAATATTTCAAACACCGATAATTCGACGAATCTATCACGATACTTGCGTCTAATGTAGCCCCTATTAAATACGTGAGAACTTGTATTTAACTACACGTAAAATATAAATGGGATTGTCGTACATAATGGAACAGTTACCGGTTCCGCTGTTCTTTGAATCCATTATTGAAAGCAAATCATATCACGTTTCAGATTTATTACGAGGATTTAGTTCCTTTCAGTAGATAATTGATTTGTTACTAAGGGTTGTAACGGTGCTTATAGTGACTATTATCACTTAAAAACTCACAAATGTCAGCCCGATATCTTCTTCATACGTTTTATTAGCCTACTACTATTGCCTACAAGTGTAAGAAAAAAGGCAGATAGAGTTTTTACAACGCAATAAAGTCACTCAGCTAGCAATGTGTGCGTGTAGTTAGTAGCTGTTTATGCAATAGTAATTCTTGCGTGTGTGTGAGTTATGATGCCGGCTGGTGTTGAGGTTTTGTGTTCCAAATTGTAAATAGAAAATTTAATTATCGTTGTTCGTTTAAGTAATGAAATTTACCTGAGAAAAGATATTCCATCGCGGCTTTTTTGTTTTTGTGAACTGTTTTTGCAGTCCTTGTAAATACAGTACGGAATAACTACTACAGTGAACTAAGGTAAAAGTACCTAATTGCGTAGGAGGCGGCGACCGACTCGTCGCTAAGCTGCGTACTGAGCACGGAAACATATTATTCGCGAAGTATAGTATTATTGAATATAATTATTTGTAATAAATATTTGTAGCGATGATGGTTCAGTGGTTAGCGCGGTAGGTTCGCATTCCGAAGGGCGTGGTTTCAAACCCCAACAATGAGCTTGAGCTGCCGGTGAAGGAAAACATCGTGAGGAAAGTGCGTGGCGTGGTGGTAGGGTACTTTGTAGTACTCGGCTGGCTAGCTACCACCCTCAAGTTGAAAATCTACCGCCAAGCATCTAACGGTGTGTTCCAACAGCCTCACTTGAGAGCCAGTACGATTCCAGGCTAGGTATGCTTTACTATTTTCGACTACACCGTCAAATAGCCTGTCAACCATTAAAAAAAACTGGTTCATATATGAGTGCAATGAGCTCCTTTCAGCTTAGAACTGCTATTCTGCGTCACCACCATACCATAAATTTTATAGAATCTTTCGTACAACTGCTTTAAGTCATGGATAACATCTGCATTTTTTAAACGCAAAAGTAATAAGGCACCAGATGTGTCTGTTGCTGTGTTCTGATTCTTCTGATTGTAAGAGATAACGTGTATGACCTCCAAAAGATACAGGTACGGCCCTTATATCAATTCAAAATAACCCTGTACGTAAAAAGTTAACTACGATAGAGTGGACACCATTATAAAACTTTGCGATTTAAGCTATAAACAAAACAGTACTTTAACATTCACCAAGTTGAGCATTCTAGCGCTTAACTTGGTGTGGTAAACTTAAAAGTGATTAGAGATGAAATGCCTTCGGAAACAGGCGTCGCGACTCGCCGACATTGTTGGTTGGTAATTTGCTATTTATATCGACCGACACATTTTTTATCATTTCGAAATATGCTATAAAACTTATCCCAATTGGCTGAGCACACTTGCCAAGAAGAAACTGAATTTTTTAAAAACTTGAATTGGACATTGTATTTGTATTGACATTGTATTTGAATTTGACATTTTATTTTGAGTTTGGGTCATATAGGTTTGGCATAATACCAGATATTTTTTAAATTTGTTTTTTTTTCTTTCTTCTTGGCATCGCACTCTGTGCATTCTGCCAGTTTCAATGTTTGTATATTTTGTGAGTAGTCTTCATTTCTCAGCTTCTTTATCATCTATAGTTACAGTCAAAGTCTAGTTTCGATCAAGTCCAGTCGGTCCCAGTCAAATCAAGTCATGCCTTAGTAAAGTAGTGGCGATTTTACTATAAGCTTCTGGATGGAGTTTTGGAAGCAACACGAAAAGTCATGTTTAACTACATTATATCATTCACCCACACTCGCGCTTGTAATTCGGCACGTTATAAATAAAACGCCACTATTTTTATGCATAAAAACTCGAAAAAACACTAGTTTTAGAAAAAAATACAATGGGGCGACACGACGCTCACCACGTTCCCGCCAAAACCCTTAAATTTGTTTTATCATTTAATTAATGTATAATTCTGTGACATAAAAGTAATTGAGTAACCGTTTTTATGTCAATAACCAATTTTGATTTGCCAATGACAAGGCGGGACGTGAAGCGAAGTGACTGACAAATCAAGGAGCCTTGTCCATGTGACATATCGACAGCTTTTGCCAATACCGTGTATTTTTGACTTATCTTTTAGCGTAATTGGTAATCAAATGTAACTTTGTGACCCTCTGTGCGGGATAAGGTAAACTGATATCCATTACGACGTAAGTCACGTGTAAGAACAATGGATAATATTTGATATTTTCGCGCAAGACAAAAGATAAGCAAAACATTCAAACACAAAATTTATTAGAAGTGAAGCAATTCTACACCGTCATCATCATCATCATATCAGCCGTAGGACGTCCACTGCTGGACATAGGCCTCCCCCAACTTTTACATCGTTAAATAAAAATAAAAACCCAATGATGTTTACTGGTAAGTGTGTCACGTGAGAAAGGCTATTCCGATTATGCATTTTTTTTTTTTATGTTTGTGTTATTTCGGATATGTTTAATATTTAGTCACCATCACACTGGATACGAAGGACCAGGCGTTCAGCTCATTTTGAATAAAATTCAATAAACTATTTTAAAAAAAACATATAGACTTACGTAGACCGCCATTTCGATGTTAAGTGACGATGCGGTCTAAAGTTACTTATTGGTAGGTTTCCTTAGCAGGAGGTGGTCTAGGTAGGTACCTCCGCAGTACCAGATGCTACCAATCAGTAGTGTGTATTACTGTGTTTCGGTTTGAAGGGTACTGCAGCTAGCGAAATTACACAGCTGTTAAAACTAATCATCGAAAGTCTCAAAGTAGTGAGCGCCAAAACAGAGATACCTTGGATTTGTTTTACTACTCATAGTTTTGTGTATCGCTATAATGGGCATGGACAGGCGTTATCTCTTCCCATCAGAAAAGCTTCCATATCTTCTTATTACTTTAACATAAAAAAAAAATAGATGGAGCGCGCTTGCCTAAAAGATACCGATTCACTCTCGACTATGGCAAACGCAAAAAAAAAAACAACAATAATGATTGCATTAAATTAGTCACTTATTAAATCGGATCACGATTCTCGCTTTATGGTCTACCCGATATCGGATCGTTCAGTGTAAATGGAACGCTTTATGCCGAAGTTTAAATTGAGCGAATAGTTGTCCGAGTAGCCACGTGCCGGTGAGAATTACTAATCTACAGTCACTGTGGATCTTTGCGGGAGTGAATTGAAACTGTACGTAATGTTCCGCTATCATGAATACACGAATGTACGTATACATGAATGTGTAAAAGTACTTAACGGTTTGTCGACATCAGTTTAATTGCAAATTCTATCCGAACCAGCCCTGAGAGCCTAGAAAAATAGCATTCGATTAGCGATAACGCCAAAATAAGCTATCAATATGTCCGTGATTAGCTTATGTCAATCCCGTATATTTTTGGGTTTTCTTTTGGCGTTACTTTGTCTAGGCTCTCTGTTTTTATGAATTGTGGCACTGCTGGGCGTGGGCCTCTTCTCATTGTGAGAAGGATAAGGCCATAGTCCACCAGGCTTTCTTCACACAGCAGAGATCTTCGAGAACTTTTTTTGGGAACTCGCGGACATGTAGAACACAGAACCTTTAAAATACAGAACATAGATTTGTGTTAGTAACTTAGATATTAATTCTGGGCGGAATCAAACCCACGTCATATAAAACTTACAGGAGATTGCATCATTGGCAAGATAATACAAGCATGACTGCATAAAGCTACCTACATAGTGATACAAGGTGATTCACTTGTAATGTTTGTAGCGATGATAGCTCAGTAGTTATCGCGATCGGTTACACCGGACGGCGTAGGTTCAAACCCCATCGATGAGTTTGAGCTATCGGTGAAAGAAAATATCGTGAGGAAACCATATTATGGTAGCAGGATACTTTCTAGTCCTCGGCCGGTTAGCTACCACACTCAAGTTGAAAATCAGCTACAAACGATGTGTTCCAGCCACCTCAATTGAGAGCCAGTTCTATTCTAGGATAGGTGTGTTTAACAACTACGACCACACCGTCACTTTACAGCGAGTTAGCTGTGGTCAAACCTAACCTAAACCTATCCCGTCAAAAATAAAAAAGAAATGTTAATAAAAAATAATTTTAAAAGCATTAAAGTCTTTAATAGCATAACTAAGGAATATCGCTTACATTCTCCATCAACGCCGACTGTAAAAAGTAGAAATAGCTGCATGAAAGTCTTTTCAGAACAAGCCAATGTGTAAACAAATCATTAACGAGGAATAATGAAACCTCTACCGCTTGAGATAAGGATGAATCTCGAGTGGTGTTGAAATCACTTGTTGCTACTGAGGGTCGGTATTCTGAGATCCAATCTAGAGGATTAGCACGGGTTTATTATAACGTTACCTAGTGAGATAAGGGAACTACGAGTGTGTGAAGTTGTTTTCGTTTCGTAATTGAATCAGGAATACATTATTGTTACAAGGAAGTGGATCCCAGAATAACACGACTAGATATTAAAATAACGAGCTCCTCTCTAGTTTTCTACGAGTTACTATATTTGTTAAGTAACTTTTTGTCATCATCATCCACAGTCTTCTTTATCTCTGCTGGGTATAAACCTCTCTCTTGTTATGCCATGAGCCAATCTGGTCTGGTCACTTGGTGGTAGATTTCCTTAGCAGGAGGTCGTCTAGGTAGGTACCACCGCAGTACCAGATATTCTGCCGCCAAGCAGTAGTGCGTAATCATTACTGTGTTCCGGTTTGAAGGGTACAGCTAGCGAAATTACAGGGCTTTTGAGTCTAACCATCTAGTCTCAAAGTAATGAGCGCCAAGGCAGCGATGCCCTGATGGACTTTGTTTTACTACTCAAGGTTCCGTGTATCGCTGCAATGGTCATGGACAGGCGTTATCTTATCTCTTAACATCAGGAGAGCTTCTCGTTCGTCTCAATACTATTTTTTAAAAAACGACCCGACCCGCGACTTTGACGATATTGTCGACCTATCTTGCGGCTGGACGACCTACGCTCCGCTTACCTCGTCAAACTCTGTTGCAACCTTGCAACCTTACTCCACCTGTCGTCACTCTTTGTAATTACACACTATAGCTTGGCGATGGAATGTCTGGTACTTCGGTGGTACCTACCTAGACGATATCCTGCTAAGGAGATGTACCACAAAGTAATGTTTATATAGCTTCATATGTACATTTAAAAAATAAATAAAAGTATAGGAATGTATGACACGCTCTCTTGATGATAAGAGACAATGTAGGTTCATGACCATTGCAGCGATACCTAGAACTTTAAGTATCAAAACAAAGTCCAGGGCATTGCTGCTACGGCGCTCATTACTTTGAGATATTCAATTCAATGGTTGTGTATTGTTGTCTCTAGCGTATTTACTCATTATTGAAGCTATGAAATCGCTACAAAGAAATTTCAAAAGTGTATTTTAGCAAACTAGTCAAAGATTATAAACATTGTAAAACACTTTTAACGGATTTGTAAATGTATGAATCTCGTATTTTGCCAGAAATGGGCGAAAACGTCCAGTCCTACATTTTGTTTGTAGTACCAACTACACCACAAATAGGTATGTCAACTTGACGTATTGGTGTGCTTGTTCAGTACAATGCATTTTTAATCGTAATATTATCAATAGAAATCATCATCAGTCTTTGCGTTAATTATTATTAACATTATATACGGGCTGACAGTTTGAACATTAGCAATATTCAAAGCATGTTAGTTAGTGGTCATATGAAACTGATAAAGAAACACAATCGAAATAAATACAAAAATAAGAAAACCTTGGTTAAAGTTTTTCCCAAGACTTCAGAATTTATGGACAGCGCGCAGCCTTACGCACCGAGCTAGCGCTAGACAACTACCACGTCTACCGCCGACTACGCAGTAACTGTTATCTAATCTAGGATCGCGCGCGACTACCATGTCATTTTCAGTGCGCGTGATTTGAGTGTCCGTATTTTCGTGTTTAGGATAATGAGGTCAAATATTAACCATTTATTTTTCTTATTATTTAAAACGACAATCGAGTAGGTACTGAACCCCTGTATCAATATTCCTGGTGTTCAAACTTTCACGGAGAATAGTGTATACGTACTTATTACAGCATATCCTGCTTTATACAAATGAAATAAGACTTTTATGTATAATATTGTAGTAACTTTTAAGGTTCTGTATAAAAAATAAAACAAAGTCATTCATATGAAATTCAATCGTTTATTTCTCAGTACATTCAAAGCATTTATCGTGCCTTTATTCTAGTCTTAAGTATTATTATGTACACATCTTAAGTTTATAGGGTGAAAATATAAAAAATAAATGAAGTATGTAGTATAAGGTAAATGATTGATAAAATAAAAGAGTTTTTACTATTGAATTCATTTTGAAAACTTACTTTTTTATAATTGATTTTTCAATTCCCTTTTTTGAATTTTGTTATGGCATATATTTTTACTGAACATAATTTTATATTTCTAGTAAGGTATAATTCTATTTTTTATAGTTCTTAGGTACTGGTTTTCAAACAACAGTTTTTGAAAACTAATAAAAAATCTTTGCACATTTGAAACGGTTTTGTGATTTAAATATGTTTTTCATAAAGAGTTTACAAATCTTTTTAAAAATAAGTGTTTGTTTTAACAATTGAAGTTCTAATTTTCATAATTATCTGTTACTAGCTGTGCCCCGCGGTTTTACCCGCGCTAGATGCCTACGTCATAGTAGCTTTATGCATGCAAAGTCTCAGCCCGATCGGTTTAAAATTGACAAAGTTTCATACAAACTTTCATCCCCTATTTTATCCCCTTGGGGGTAGAATTAATCAAAATCCTTAGCGGAATGCTACGTCATAACATCTACCTGCATGCCAAATTTCAGCCCGATCCGTCCAGTGGTTTGGGCTGTGCGTTGATAGATCACTATGTCAGTCAGTCAGTCAGTCAGTCAGTCAGTCAGTCAGTCAGTCAGTCAGTCACCTTTGAGTTATATATATTTAGAGATACGTTAAATATCGAATATTGCTAGTTAGGGTCTGTAACGATACGTGACATGATCGATTTGATCTCCTCTGACGCTCAGTCGATGCGACGGCACAGCACTTCGCTTCAATGCAGAGCCAGTGGAAATTGAACTTTATCATGTCATTCTGCACAAATATTTTGAATGTTTATGTTGCAAGCTTGATTTCTTATCGGATAAATTTAAATTCGGCCTTGGAGTGATTCACACTACTGCAGTTAACAACGCAGTGTGAAACGCCCAAGAGCTATATGACCCAGCAAAACCGCGCCACTTAATTCCTGTTACAAAAACTAACTTAAAAACACCTGTTTGGATCAAAATAATATTTTTGGTCAACTATTATAGAAAACATTTTATTTCCCAGCGCCATCTAGGCCTAAACTAAGGCAAACCAGATCCATATAACTCATAAAATACTTACATATATATTTTCTTCATAGACACAGAACCTAAATCGTTTGTCAAACAAATGTTTGTCTTGGTTAGAAATAGAATCCACACCCTTTAGCTCAAGAAGCAAATACCATTAGCAAATAAGACCGTTCGATTTTAGCCGATAGCTTTGCAATTTGATTACAAGCAACTTCAATGTTTTTTATAACTGGTTATATTAAGTGACTTTGTCTTTAAAATGTTAATATATGCAAACAAACCTCCAAAAGTATTCATTATAATTAACAAAAATCTAAACCCATTCTCAATTAAGTATTCTCTCAGTATCTGGAACTTTCTGTAGCATCATCTACCGAGTTAATCTAAACTTCCTTCCTATTTAGCAAACTTTACCTCGGATTTAGGGTCGCGAATACACTCTTCAGGGATTTAGATTTTACCACAGAAAAGCAGGTTTACTAAAGCTTTGTAAATTATCATAATTTCGCTCAAGTAACGAGCGAACAGACTAAATTCACGATGGATTGAGATTATAAGTTTTGCTTTTCTTGAATAAATAATAACCGAGTAGAATAGTAATGTCGTTCTTGAATATTAGTTTAGTAATATGTAACCTTAGACAGAGGGGACTCTTGTAGGCTTTAAATTAAGAGAATATTTGTTTTATTTGTTTCATTTTAGTTCAATTTATAACATAAGAAACAGTATAAAAGAGAATTGAAAAATACTTTGTGTTTTGCTTCTATAATGATACGTACATAATGTATTTTATAGGAAAAAATGTCTATGATGAATGATCTCTGTGTATTATAAGTCGGAGAACAAAAAAATAATAAGTTAATTTTAAAATTAAGATTCATATTATTGTATTACTAAACGAAAACTAATAAGTTACATCAATAAGTATAAATTAAAAAAAAAAAAACAACATTAAATAACTTATCTACTCTATGACTAGCGTACAAATGTTGTGCATTGGCATAGTAAATTGCCTATTTCCATATGCCTCATAAAAATATAACTCTATCTTATCAATTCACTTCTTATGAATTCATTTACTATCTAAAACAACCACTATGAAAATCCCAAACAGTTCCTTTTATTTCGAAAAACAAATGCACTTTAAACAAATCACTATATTATTTTGCTTAATCTTAGTTTACACGGAGACAACCGCAAAATATGCTGTGATGAGCACAGTTTTGGTAATATCTTGATGTAGTCAACTTTTTTATATTTATTTAAAAGTAATGAGACGAACGAGACACCCTTCTAATAGGAGATACCACCTGTCCATAATCATTGCAGTGATACACAGAACATTGTGTAACAAAACAAAGTCCAGGGCATCGCTGCTTTGGCGCTCATTACTTTGAGACATTCGATGTTTAGTCTCAACAGTCCTGTAATTTTGCTAGCTACAGTACCCTTCAAATCGAAACAGTATTACACACTACAGCTCGGCGGCAAAATATCTGGTACTGTACTACCTAAACGACTTCCTGCTAAGAAAATCAAACATCAAGTAAAAGTAGTAGGAACCAGATACAAAAAAAAAAAAAAACCGTTTCCACATCAGCGCTTCCACAATAGTGTATTTGATTTAAGCAGTTAATTTACTCGCGTAAAACAAGCCATTACATTTAATTGGGATTCTCATAATAGAAATATTATAGTAACTAATTTTAGCTTGCCATATTGTCAGCATTATAAATTTTAATTTAATCATACAAAACATTTCTTGCAATAAATTAAAGCTTAAAAAACCACACGCCACACTATAAAGAATTCGGGGGTAAACAAACCAGTGACATTTAATGTCGTAAATATCTACGTCACAATAAATAGAAAATTATATTCAGCAGATGTTTAAATTTTCTTTAAGGTGCTAAACTTTTCTGTGGAATATAACGGGTGATTTATTGTATACACGCTTTGACAAGTTCTAAGTTACATGTTAACCCTAGACACCTAACCTTCACATCTAGTCCTTTAAACCTAACCATACGTCGATTCGACGAGCAATTTTTGGGGCATATAATTTTATTAAATTATTAAAATTTTTGTTATTTTTATTACTTGAATACATAGACCAAGTATTATTTTAGTAAATAAAATAATAAATTTCTATTTTAATACGAAAATATTTATTTTACACCTTATATTATAGGAAACTAGATTTTCGAGGTACCTACTTAGATAAATAAATATAATAAAAAAACTATAAAAAATAGCCTTTTTTTATTTAGCGAACATAAATGATAACAGTCTTATCAATAAGAAAAAAAACTATAATATTCTATTTTTATGCACATTTTATGCAAAAATCAACTTTGTGTTCACCACAAATTGCCGTGTCGCATTTCGAGAAATATGACTTTGTCGGACAAGAATACTCTGTGTTGAACGAATTCGTCGAGGGTCAGATGACTATCTTTTGGAGCTGCAGCTAACACTAGTACAATAATACTTGCTAGAGTTAATCTGCGTCGATGTACTTTGGTCATAATTTTGCCTTTTTATCATAATCTCAGAGTTTGTCCATTTCACAATTTCTTCGAGTACCTGATCAGTCACGAATTGTAAAAATAGTAGTAGTGGTTCTAAAATATTTCTTAACGAACGCGTAGGTCCTCTGGTAATACACAATATTTATCCCAGCTACTCTATTTGAAATACACCCTTTGCTCGTAGCCCAAACATGACGGGTCCGACTTTGGATATTGGTTTATGAGAAGGTACTAAACTACTACCTAAGCATTCTGCTGAAGGAATAGGGGTATTGGGGGCTCCCTATATATACGGGGCACATAGTCTTGCAAAGTAGGTGGAGCACGATCTTGAATATCTTCGTCATCGGAGTGGTCGTCTTGAGTGTCGGTTTCTACATCATCCACCTCCACGTCGTCTTCTATTTCGCTATCTGATACCACCTTCAATACATTATCATCTTCCTCGCCCATCAATATACTCGTAATTTGGTAATCGACGACAATCTTTCAGAAGCCATGGTAAAAACTGCAAAAAGTAGAAACATTAGTTGTAAAAAACATCTAACCATGAACACCAAAATACCAACAAAGCCTAACCATTCGTCGAAACGACGACTATTTTTGTAATAAATCGAAAAATTATGTACTTACCCGCCGGATACCATGGCCTCCCGAAAGAGCTCGACGAACACTGTGTTGACAAGCGACATCGCGAAGATAGGCGCACGCGACGAAAAGAAATCGCAATATTTTTGTCGTGTACTCGTCGATTCGACGAAGGTTAGGTGTCTAGGGTTAAAAACATGTCGGATCACATGTCAATTCAAGTGGGTGGATGACCTGCACTAGACAGACGCGGTGCGCCGGAAAAATGTGGTTTGGACCAGCTGCTAAGTTTGTCCAGACTGAAGTGGGTTTTGTTGCCAAATTTTAACTTGCCACATTACAACTTGCGCTACCGGCATGTACCATAGCCACTGCCACAAGTAGCGTCAGTGTAGGGCAGGCTTTGCATACGTTTGGATGGCATGTTGAATATTCCATGTCATATGTAGTGTCAGCAAAATCAACAAGTCAATTTAGATTAACTGGCTGTACAAAAAAAAAACATGTTTACGAGTATTGTTCTTATTCAAAATGTTTTTAAAAGAATATGTTCAGCTAACGGAATCTTCGGTATCACGTCAGAATTTTTCACTGCCTTCTCTTTTCTGCGTAAAGTGCATTTTTTTTCTTTGTGCCCTATTTCCGATTTGTTATGGATCATTTTTATTTGGCTCGATATAGAGATGTCCCGCTTTTTGGTCCCGCATTTTGTACACGCACAAACACTAGTGTCACTTTTTTGTTTGATGTTACTTTTTGTTTTGGGCACTTTTGGGTCTAGTTTTGGTTTATCTTGTGTTTGTATGCTGTCTTCTGTTTTCGTCGACTCGACCGCTAGTTGGACATGGTCGAAGCACGTCTTTGATTTCTGTAAATAAATAAAGTAAGTAAGTTCGTATACGCTGAATAGCCAGCCTAGCTAGCCTTGGTGTCGGAGATAATATACCAAACAAAGTCTTTCGACAATAATTATTGACAGTTGTTATGTATGTATGTAGGTATATAAGTTAAATGTAAATGTGTGTACATTATATACAGCCAAATTATAAAACAATGACATGACTTTGGATAAGAGAAAAAACATTTTCATCAACTGATTTCAAATGTTTAGTTAGTCTATCAAAATCTATGTTTTTATCTATGTTTTTTGAAATGTAAGAGATTACCGTTGGGTTGACGGCCTTGGAGTATATCTGGATGCGTCCCTCTAGCTCCATCTTTAGCCGCCAGTCACGGAGATACATGTGCGCAGCCGCTGTGCTTGGCCAGCCCCGACGCCATGTATGCCATCTGTAAAACACATCCCTGTTAGACTAACAATAGGTGTTGGCCCAAGCTCGTCGAGCCAAAGTAAATGTACGAAAATGAATATAAAATGAAAATGCTACGTCGACATATCAATCGAGCCTAAAGTCGTTGTGGTTATTTTGCTTTATCACAGAGATGCCGTGGCCTCCTTCCAGCTTCATCATCAAACCCTAGATATCGTAAAGGGCATCTTCAAGACAAATCAATCGAGGCCAAATTCGATGGGTTTATCTTGTTTAGTTCAGAAGTTCCTATAGCCATCTTAATGCCATTGTATTGTCACCGAAGATACATAAATACACCAAATTTGAGTCGAATCGGACATCGGGAAGTGGGTCTAATTTAGCTTGCAAGATTTGATTACAGATCACAGGACAGGTGGAACTAAATAAATGCTTTGGTTCCTAGATCAAAATAAAACTCTGTCAAGAATGCCGCTTTACCATCCTCATTCCGGACCAACTAATAGAAAGAGCAAGGGAAAATAAGGTATAAGCAGAATATACACGTACCTAGTAAGGAGTTGTAACGTTCGCGACTTCTGTCCCATTGCCCTGTACATCAGGGCTGTCGCGCGAAATGCTATGAGGTCAGCTCTCAAAGGTCTCTCTACGTGACGATACCTAAAACTCAGTCTTGTGGCTTCCAAGTAAAATTGAGCCGCCGGTCCGTACAACCCTGCAAGACGAAACACTTTTTTAGATCTTTTTCAATATTTTAAGACAAAAACGACAAAAATGTAACAAAAAAGCTTATGATACCGAATTTTTAGACGAGTGCAAAACACATCGATAAATTAAATAAAAATATAAAGCTAGTTAACGACGACCACAGTTTCTCTGAAGCGATGTCTATTCGACGAGAGAGAGAAGTAGTGAATATCGTTCTCTCGCTCTCTCACTCTTGTTGGTCCGGTGTAATGAAAGAAAGAAAGAAAGAAAATAATTTTATTTTGTACATAACACACCGAAAAACATAAAACAAACAAAAGACAAACACCGGTGTGTGGTGTGGTATGTGTGGTGTGTATGTGTGTGGTTTATCTATAATACTATTTATTATAATTGTCTTATTATACAAGTACCTTTGTCTCTCCACCAATCACCGTAAAGCACGAAATGCTCCCAATTGGTCGGCTCCAGATGCACCAGTCTCGTCAG
Source organism: Biston stratarius (assembly GCA_950106695.1). Lineage (NCBI taxonomy): Eukaryota > Metazoa > Arthropoda > Insecta > Lepidoptera > Geometridae > Biston > Biston stratarius. Next base: position 15,674,036 of record OX467111.1, read on the forward strand.
TATTCTATGCCGCTCTGCTTCCGGCTTCAGAGTGAGTAGTTCTACGTGGGCATGGACGAAACTTGGTTCGATCCAGATACACCTTTCTAGCATCCTGACTGCGTGGTATTTACGCCCAGTTTTCCTAATAAAATATTTATAAATACAATTACTCTTATTTAACGTTATGGTGACCTAATGTAAAAGTCAGCCTTTGTTTTTATAAACTATTGCCGTGGTGGTGCCGGCGTAAGAATAGTACCCCACCCTCTCAACCCGTGGTTGCCGTAAGAGTCGGCTAAGGGATGTAATCCGGAAGATGGGCAGCAGCGTCTTCCTTGAATAATCACACTGCGCTCGCCAACCCGCCTGCCAAGCGTGGCGAGTATTGGCAAAATCCCCCCAGAAGGAGGCCTATGTCCAGCAGTGGACGTCCTATGGCTGATGATGTGATGTAATTCTTCTGCAGGACGCGGGTTTCATTGTGAGTAGGGTAAAAGTATAGTCCGCCATGCTGGCCAAGTGCAGGTTGACAGTTTTCACATATTTTTGAGAGTTTTTTTTTCAACTCAATCAGTTTTCCGCACGATGTTTTCCTTCACCGTTTGAAGTTTTCGGTAACGGCCACATAATTTGAAAATACAGAGGTGCGTCCCATGGGATTCGAACCCAGAACTTCCAGATTGGAAGCCAGACGTTCTCCCAGCTAGGCTACTGAAACTTCAAATTTAAATGTACATTTATTTCGTATATTAAGAAAAAATGGCCCGCAATAGAACACCCACAAAAATTAAGACATGTATAATTTTTATCACGAAGATGTCTGCTAAAACACTTTTTCCCAAAAAGAATAAGGAATAAACAAGTTCAAAAGTATAAAAAAACTAATCCGATTACGAAAAAAAAAACATACAATTTGGCGTCAAAAATAACCAATTTTTATTTTTTTATTAAGTTACCCAGTGACTCTTGTAATTTAGACGAATCTTAAGACATTATTCATCAAAATTGTTTCAGCTGCTTAGAAGTTATAAGAGAAAATATGAACGGACATATACATTTGTACATAAATACGAGTACATATCAAACACATAACTCTTCTATTTAGTTTCGCCGCAGTAGAGTAAAAAGGCAATCGTTGAGACAAAATGCAATCTCTGAAGCAATATAACTGATTTCTTAATTACTGTTTCTAATTACTGCGTTCTTATTTCTTTAAACGTTTGAGTGAGATTGAGCGAATGCTTTCAATAAATGGCCTTAAGTACTGCACTGTTGTATTTTTCATTTACTGAACTAAATGAATACCTGACAGCTTTGAAAGAGATTGCACGGGCTTTGTCCCGAGGTTCAAAGCTCAACTTACGATAGTCTGGTGAACGTTGCACTTTTATATTTTACTGAATTTCAATTAGAAGATCTATTTATGATATTTTAAAAATGAATTATGATATTTTTGCTGTCTTTACTAGATAGACGAAAAAGTCATTACTATTACAGTTGGTTTTGTCTTACTTATGCGGAATTACTCACGTTTAATTGTATTGGAAACTCCGACTAAAATTTATGTCTTGATTTTTTTCAAAATAAATAAAAACAAAAAAACAAAAATGACTGTTATTCACTACACTACACTGGACACTGCTTACAAGATATCGGCAGATCGTTTCTTAACAAAATCACATCACAAATAAATCATATTACTCTAGAAAAATTATGGTAATAATTTTTTTTATTGGTTGGTAGGTTAGGTGTTTGACCACAGCTCACTTGATGTTAACTAACGGTATGGTCGAGAATGGCTATCACCTGAGAGTATCTTCCAGCAGCCTCCAGCCTCTTTCGTTCCAGGCTATCTTCGACTAGAGCATCGTTTAACATCAGGGTGTGATATTGTCAATCACCTAGCCTAGTGGTCGTCAACATTTTGAGACGGAAGAGTCAGTTACAATACAAATGTTTTCTAATTTTTAAAGAGACAGAGTTTCGTCTTTTTATTTTTGCTTATTTGATTTTTTATGTATAATAAACGTATATAGGTATGGAACGAGAGAGCTGCAACTTTACATCGAAAGGTGCGGCTCGCGAGTCATTGATTGCCGACCCCTGACCTAGCCTGTCAACCATCAAAAGAAGTCACAAACATTTTTTTGTTTCATATATTCAGCATTGAAAAACTAAATGTAATTAAACTATAATACTCACTTGTAAAGTTTTCCGAGGTTATAATGAGCGTTCACATGATATTTGTTGAACTTGATGGCTTGTAAAAAGTGGTGTTCAGCGTTGTCTGTACCAGCGATAAGTGTGCCCATGTTGTTGTGTGCACTGGCGTACGTGGGCCATAGCCTGTGTGAAAAACAACATCCTTTAGATACGCAATGTTACAAGAAATACCCTAATACTTTTATATAATACTAGCGACCCGCCCCGGCTTCGCACGGTTAATAGAACATATTATGCCTACATGTTTTGTCTGTCGTAGGGCTGACCAGTTTAACACCAAGCCTGCCAGCGTCAAAAAAAAAAAAAAACACAGGATGAAAGAGGTATATTAATTCTACCATGCATTGTTTTGTTATACTTGTAATTGACGTCCATTGACTAACTGAAGCTTTTGTTAAGTAAGCTGTCTGTCGTAATACAGGAGTTAATCCTAGCTTGACACCAGCGACTTATTTGTATATGTGAATTGTTAAAAAAAACTGTACAAAATTGCTTAATAAATTATAAGTTATGTATAACGATTTTAGAAATAAAAAATATCTCAATGGGATTAGGCAGCGTTTTCTATGAAAGCTCCCAGGTGGCTTGACTTTTTCCGACACTTCCAACAATTATCATCATATTTCAACCAGTTTACACAACATCTTGACAAATTATATACCTAAACCTTCCTCATGAATCACTCTATTTATTGGTGAAACGAGCATGTTAATCCGTTAAGTAGTTTTAGATTTATTACGGACAGGTAGAAATACAAACGCCGCGCGATGACTTGTTTTACAATATGTAGTAATTAGCTACGCCTCGCGGTGTTACACACTACATTTTTTAAGGTAAAATACAGGTGCAAGTGCTTTCATAAAAAAAAATTTAAAGATTATTAAAAAAAAAAATAGATTTAATTTCCATGCATGAATGGCAAGTTTTGTATCAGTGAAAAATTTTATGTTCAAATCAATAATCTTAAATTAAATGATACCTTACAAACAAAATACTTAAAGTGAAAAATGTGTTCCATAGTGTGCATGCCCCATATTTATCTATTCTTAAGTAAGACGGTGTCTTACTAAATAACTATGCAAGCTCACACTAGAGATGAATGAATACATACATAAAATAAAGTGATACATTTTATTTTATTATAATTTTTATTTTTATTTTATCGATTGAGGCTTCACATTAGCAATATTATTATGTATAATAATATACATCATACATAGATATTGAAGAACGGAATCTTCTGACACAGGTATTCTTAATACCTACCAGAAAGTCCCAACCTCATATTAAGTGAATCTTTGGTTACAGAAATAAAAACAAAACAAAAATCATTTGCTCGATACTAAGACATTGTGAAAAATTCAATTTGTCCTGTCGTTACAAAGTATAATATAAGTCGTTGACAAAAACCCATAAGCTCGTTTAAGTAGACGATGTCGACAAACTAAAAATTGAGGGTTTTGTATTCTCATAAGAAAGAATACTGCCACTAAGAGAATATAAAATCTTGTACAGTAATGTAACTGCGAAAGTCTAGATCAGCGGTCGGCAACAAGCGGCCCGCGGGCCACATGCGGCCCGCGGATGTCCTACTTGAGGCCCGTGCTTTAGTCATAAATATTTAAAATATTATATATTCTAGATAGAAAATATTACAACTATAAATATAAGACAATTTTAATAGCATTTTTTGTTTTCTGCTAATCTAATATATGGGATTATACGTAGTTCAATATATTAAGTTTCAAGGGTTATTATTACGACCCGCCTTTACTTTATTTTGCCACATTATGGCCCCTGCCTGTCAAAAGGTTGCCGACTCCTGGTCTAGAACACACTGTTCTAAGTTTCAGTTTAATAACAATGACAGAACATTCTTAGCAGCAAGGGTTCCAGCCAAGTAGTATTTAGTTTGAAAACTTGTTTCAATAATTATAAAGTTTAGTTTGAATACCTATAATATAGGCATAGGTGTATAAAATAATATAGGTCCTATATAGTTGAATATATTTCTAAATTGGCAACGTATCGTATTTTAAACTTTTTGTTTATTTACCTCGATGTTTCAGCCGTGTTGGAAAGACTAGGAACCGTTCAAGTATTTATAATTGTACTGATTTTCAACAAAAATAAACATTTCCTAGACCTACATATTACGCAGTGAAATACAGAATGTCTTGCAAATATCATCGACAAAAAAATGAACTTCATTGTAAAATCAAAACATTGTATAAATCTGACCAAAGACTTCCCCAACTAGCAATCCCGGTAAGGTGAGCGCATTCGTTACCTCAAGGCTTCTTTGTAATGTTTGATCGCGTAGTCTTGCTGCTCCGTCTCGCGTAAGAAGTTTGCAAAGTTGTAGTGCAGCTTTGCGTTCTGTGGTAAAGTCACTAAATCCGCCCTGGAACAAACAAAACACATTTGGCGGTTATTTACGCGCGGATGCTGCGACTATAACGCGAATATTCGAGAGTGTAAATCTGGCTATTCTTGGCTGGGTTAGCCTTTATCTCTTTGGGTTACGGGAATGTTTTTTGAAATCGAATGTGTGTGAAATTTTGGGGAATAACCCCTAAAGGTTTTTTCTTTATTGTGATATATTACATCTCACCATGTACATATGCCGTGGTGGTGTCGGCGTAAGAATTGTACCCCACCCTCTCTACCTCTCTACCCGTGGTTGCCGTAAGAGTCGGCTAAGGGATGTAATCCGGAAGATGGGCAGCAGCGTCTTCCTTGAACAATCACACCTAACTGCGCTCGCCAACCCGCGAAAGTAGGTTACGTTTTTTTCTCCACATTACCAGCCTCGTTCTTTTAAATTAATGTAAAATTAATGAGACGAACGTGACGCTCTCCTGATGGTAAGAAATAACGCATGTCAATGACCATTGTAGCGATATAAATTTTGAGTAGCAAAACATAGTCCAGGGCGTCGCTGCTTTGGCATTCATTACTTTGAGACATACGATGGTTAGTCACTACTACAGCCCTGTAATTTACTAGCTGCAGTACCTTTCAAACCGAAACACATTATGTATTTTTATTAGGTTATACAGAAAATTTGAATTACGCTGAGAAGGTATCATAGCGCATTATAAAAAACAAAAATATATATCCTAAGTCATTTCACACATCGTGATCTAGCCCTAAAGTACTTAGTACTAGTTAGGTCCGTATATGCTTTTTTTTTGTAAATACTTAACAATGCTTACAGAACACCCAGACACAGAGCAAACATTTATCTATGATTTTTATTTCTCAAAATGTATTTTTCTTAAAAACACCCTTTCTCAAACTTGATGTATGACCAACTTTTATTATGTCAAAGCAATGAATGGTACAAACTTGAAATATGTTACTAACCCCAAAAGAGAGAAAAAAATACCAGCAGTAAAATGATATTGACCCTGAACAAACTTTATTCTTGATTTTTTCGTGTTTTCAAGGTTTCTTCGTAAAAGATGTTCACAACAACCTTCTTTCATTTTCGCATTACCGTTTTAGAAACGCTGATTCACTCTTTACGATGCGACATAATCCAAACACAAGAAAAACTGTAAGTATTAAAAGAGTAAAAAAATAGCTAAGTAGCCAGTCCTGATGTCTAAGTTAATTTAGCCCAAAAACCTCTCGTATATCTTGACGGTTGTTGTTATAGCAAACAACAGATACCGATAAATACTATTTAACACTTTCTGTGCAAATATTTCGAACTTACTTGAGTAAAGTGGCTCTATCTCGCCAGTCAGCGTTCCTTCGGTAAGTCCTGGCGACTCCGCTGCTCGCCAGCACAGCCAGCCCCACCAGGATGAAGACCTTGGCTCCAGGACGCGAGTACCACATCAGCTGCATGCCGTATGCTGTTATGATCACGCTGCCCACACTGAGTGAAGATTAGCACATACTCGTATAATATACTCTCGTATAAACTTTCGCGATTTTAACACGTAATTATGTTTATTACCAGGCCTTCATCGCGCACGTAATACTATGAACATTAATTTTATTTACCTCGATATTTCGACCATGTTGCAATAGTTTAAAAAATCCATAAATTGTGCGTAAGTAATTGGTCTCCCGGGAAGACTCGAATTCAAACGTATAATTTATAGTACAAAGCACATATTTTCCCAATATTCTTTTTAATCTGCCACAGAATAGTGATCGCAACAATAGATCTTAGTTCTTATAAATTCTTATTTAAACCCTTCACTCATGATATGTTTATCACCGGGTCTTGCAATGTTATGGAATCAACTCGTGACCACGGCTAATGCATCATTAAAACAGTGTTAATTTTTAAATCTAACAGATAAAATTATGAATACTTTATTCTTCAACCTACTTTTTTACGGTTTTAACTAAGCATCCCTAAAGTTTAGTCTCAAGCTATTTCAAATTATCACTGTCATAAAATGTCATGCGTGATAATTAGACTACTTTAATCATAGATTAAATTTAACCAACGTTTATATTTTTATGTAAAAGTAATGACATAAACAAAACGCTCTCCTGTTAAGAGTCAACGCCTGTCCATGACTGGTGTTCAGAACTTAATAACAAAACAAAGTCCAGGACATTGCTGCTTTGACGCTTATTACATTGATGGTTAGTCTAACCCTGTAATTTTATTCTTACCTCGGAATATACAACACTCGTTCTGCGATCACAAAACCAACGGTGACGAGCAGGTTGCTAGCCGGCACGAACGGAACAACAAGGAGGAGCAGGCCTAGAGCTGCCGGGGTATGTCTCTGGACCTGATTTAACAAAATTCAAATAAAAATAACTACATTTTGAACTGCTTAGCTTTTAGCTCTATAATCTATTAAAAGGAAAGAACGGAAGAACGGAAACGGGTTGCCAAGAATATCTATAAACTAACAGCTGGCAAGATGTCAGCGCTGGCTGCATGTCAGCGCTGGCTGCTGCTGTTAAAATACAACCAAAGCTGCTTTGGGTATCCAAATATTGATAAACAGTAAAGGGAAAGTTTATGAGTATTCTATCAGTTATCTGAAAGAAAGAAAGAAAAAAAAATGTTTTTAAAGGCCACAACCGAACACGTAAAAACAAACAAAGACTAAAAATTACAAAATCGGGACTCATCTCTGGCCATATTAAGCGGTATGACCAGCGCAGGTCTTTCGGTGAGCCCTTATAGGGAAACATATAAAAACAATGAAACCAAAATTACCAACAGGTAAAACAAATATAAATAAAATTAAAATAAAACAGAACAGATGAGGCATGGAAACAGCAATTGGGCTAAATCAGCCAGATTACCAAAAAAAATATCAATTGTTTTTTTTACATGTGGGTTGTATATGACATTACCAAACTGATAAAATATAAAATAACGCCCATATTGTTCCATTGTTATTATTAAATTAAGATTACGAAAAGTGTATTCTATTCTTTCATTTGGTACCCATAGTACTGGCTTTGCTTAGTTTGAGGCTAGATGGTGCTGAGTGAAATGTCCTCCAATTATCTTATTAGTTTATATGTTTTTTCTTTGCTACTAGCTAAATAGAACATGTTACTTGCCTCTATATCTAACAAGCACCTATACAGGAGTGCTAGCAGAGTAATGAAGGCGGCACACGTGAGCAGGTTCCTCGGGTCCCAGCCTGACGTCACCAGCGGCACCGAACCCATCTGCCAGTCGTGGCTGAGCGTCCACGGACACAGGAGCAGCCACCAGTTAAACGCCGCAAGGTAACAGAATGTCATCAGTCTGGGAAGAAAAAAAATCGAATTGGAAGAATTTATTTTCGACGGAAATAACGGGAAACTTATACTACTATTTTATTGACAACACCAAAGTAACAGATAATTTTTTCATTAATATTTAATAATAAAATTAAAATGACAAAATCATAACACATGTCGACATATTTATTAACATTGTAAAAAAAATGGGACAGTTTTGAAATCCGTATCTGGTATTGTACTAAATGATTTGTGTCGACATATGGATGACAGGTTAAGTGGTTGACCATAATTTATTTGATGTTTAATGATGATTTGATCGAAGATGGTAAACAGACCTAGCCTAGAATGAGAACTGGCTTTCATTTGAGGCTGCCGAAAAACACAGGTGTTTGGTGCCTTTCTTTAGCGGGGTGGTAGCTTGATAACGGAGTAGCTTCTAGAAAGTATCTTACCACCATGCTATGGTTTCTTCACGATGTTTTAGTTTACTAGCAGCTCAAGTTCATTGTTAGAAACTCACGGCCATCGGTGATTGATCCAACCGCGCTGACTACTGAACTATCATAGCTACAAAAGTTTTCCATGTTAGTAATTCAAAATCACCTCACAAAGAAGCTGGGATGGAACGCTCCAGGATTGTCCTGAGGCGAGAACGTAGGCCACGTGCCTTGCAGCAGCGCCAGTCGGAGACAAATCAGCAGTGTCAACGACACCACTACCTTTATACTTCTCAATGAGAGCCCCGTACATTTCTTCTCGATCTTTAACGAGCAGAGAGATCTGTAAGCAAAAGATTCCGTTGTTAGCCATTCGTTAGTAGCTCTTCGATATGAGCTGTATGGTGATCGATTCCCACCAAGACAAAAATGTATGTGACAAACATTTTTTATGGTAAGAGATAACGCATGTTGTGTAACGCATGAATATTACAGCAAGACACAGAACTTTGAATAGCAAAACAAAGTCCAGGGCATCGCTGCTTTGGCGCAAATTACTTTGAGACATTCAATGGTTAGTCTCAACAGCCCTGTAATTGCACTAGCACGAGCACCCGTTAAACTAGAACACAGTAATGTGTGCACACTACTACTTAGCAGCAAAATATCTAGTACTGCGGTGTTACTTATCTAGATGACCTTCTGCTAAGAAGATTTACCAAGTGAACATTTATGTCTGTTCTATATCTGAGTATTTTTTATATGTAAAAGTAATGATACGAACGACACGTTCTCCTGATGGTAAGATATAACGCATACCCATGGACATTACAGGGCTATATAGAAGTTTGAGTAGCAAAACAAAGTCCAGGGCGTCGCTGCTTTGGCGCTCATTACGTTGAGACATAAGATGGTTAGTCTCAACAGCCCTGTAATTTCGCTAGCAATAGAACCCTACAAACCGGAACACAATACAGTAATGTTAAAGTACGGTGGCATTTTAATCATCAAAATTATGCATATTTTCTACAGCTGAATAAGTTTGTGCTGCGAACCTACAAAGTTGAATTAAAAAAGTAATAATTATGTACCTTTTTATAAATGGCCAGCATCTATAAAAGTCGAAGGCCAAGTTGAGGATCAGGATAGTAATCCCGGTCTCCTTGGCCAGCATGCTGAGTGTCCCGAGGGTCACGCTCATCCACACATACTTCTTGCTTCCCGTAGGCCTAGAAATGGAGTAAACATTTATAGCGAGCTTTTTAGTACACACAAGTAGACTTTAATTGACTGCCCTGTTAGCTCATTTGGTGGTAGCTCTGCTTCCTGAGGTGTGGGACGTGGGTTCGATTTCCACCTGGGACAAACATTAACAGCTTCACGAGGCCCGGGAAGTTCCCACGGGAACCCGTGGGAACGAGCGTGGTGGCCATGCCACGCGCGGCCGTGCTCTATTGGAGACGCCTGTTCACTGCGTTTACCTTATATGGTCATATGTGAATATGCGACAATATTCCCAAGCCATTTGCCCACACTATAATATAAATTTTGCATAAATGATATGATTATTAAACATACAAAGGTAGATCTTACCTATGATAAAGTAATAACGAAGATAAGAAGAATATACAGGCTAGGACATCTGCTCTGCCGACTACTCCCGCCACCTGTTGGACAAATGACGTTATTAAAATTTGCTTACGCCTTTTTGTATGGGCAACATTACAGTCAATTGTAAATGCTTTGTTTAACGGCTTTACAATTATTCATCAAGACTTAAATATTTGTTGCATAAATATTATAGATAAAATCTTGTTTGTTTGTATGTACCTATATTTGTTACGTCTTCGAGCTATTATGCTTAATGGATAGGATCAGATTTTAGAGAGTGTTGTTACAGAACTAAATGGTTTCATTCTTCCATGCTCCTTCTTCTATCGGACAGTGACATCGTTTCATGGCTGACGTTCCAAAAACTTGGAACGCAACAATTTGATTCTACGTTCGTTATGCGAGCCGCTAAACAGTAGTGGGTGTTCCCCGATGGAAACAATCTGGATATCTTCAAGTTAAGAGTGAACCGATATCTTCTAGATAATAGCTTCTAGCAATGGCGTCCATATTAGACCACATCTTAATATCAGGTGAGACGCGAAGAAAATGCAAGACTAGACTTATTGTTAGACTAGATTTTTTAAAAAGGTAACTAATGAATAATTTCATACCGGAACCCGGAGGCGTAGTTAGTATTATAAATGGAAAAGTTTGTCTTTTTACTTGTTTGTATGTATGGTATGGTATAGTTATCCTTCACTCTGAAACGGCTCGACAAATTTAGATTAAATTTGGAATGGAAATAGCTTATATTATCATTTATTGAATATAAGTACTAACTGCTTCAGTGTGTACGGGATGAACAGCAAATAGCAGTGCTGCTAATGCCGCAAAGGGGCGCTGCAGTCGCGCGACCGTGACGCACGCGCGTGCGACCAGCGCACAGCACGCCGCGTGAAGCGCCACGTTACACGCGTGCCACCACCACGGGCGCAAACCCGCCAACGCGTAGTTCAACCTGAAGCAATGGAAATAAACAGTGACAAAATGGACCTTCTAGACGATTGTCAACGACGGTTTGGTTCTATGCTAGCAAAGTCATAGCTTAATGTAATAAATAAATGGCTCGTTGTGAGCCATTGATATATACTACCAACTTCGATCCGCTCAACTTTTCATTGCTTTTGGCGTCACACATTCTCCATTTACCAGTATTTCAACATTTCCCAATATTGTATGATAAATCTAGTGAAGTAGGCCTAAGAAGTAACAGTCAAAGTAACAAAAATTAGGTCTTTTATTGGGGTTGACAGTCCAGGTGTTTGACCACACCACACCTGATGTTAATTGACGGTCTGGTCGAAGATGGTAAGCATACCTAGCCTGGAGTGGAACTGGCTTTCAAGAGGGGCTGCCGGAACACGCCGTTAGGTGTTTCTCGGTAGATTTTCAATTTGAGGGTGGTAGCTCGTCAGCCGAGTACCAAAAATACCTAACCACCATCACATCTAGGTTGTGCTAGTAAAGGAACAAGCTTCATCGGAGTTTTGGATTCAACACAAAAATGTTTCACCACATTATATCACTTTACTACACTCACGCACCTAATTCAGCAAAATATGAATAAAACGCAGTTAGTTATAAACAAAGGCACTCAAAAAAAAAACTTTTTTAAATAATATAATGCGGTAACATCCGCGTTTCATAAAAAAGGCAAGCGAAACCGTAGATTTAAAAAAAAAACTTAAAAAACCTCTAACCTCAAAAAACATTGAACACTGACTTCGTTCAGTTCTATTGGAGTCTCAGATTGGAGTAGTATATAACCTTTTTTCTGTACTCCACACAGAGTATATAAAACAATATGTAAAAATATCGAAGTTTCAAAGTAATGAGCGCAAAAGCAGTGATGCCCTGGACTTTGTTTTGCTACTCAAAGTTATGTGTATCACTGGAACGACCATGGACATTTGGACAGGCGCTATCTCTAACCATCAGGAGAGCGTCTCGTTTGCCTCATTAATTTTACATAAATAAAATAAAAAAATAAACAAGTTCAGAGTTTCGTAAAAAGGCACATTTATGGTTATTCAATTTTTTTTCTTTCCAATCTTAAAAAACGTCACAAATGACAATGACATCTTCAGAACAATCACGCAGATAGGTTAGGTATACGTTTTGCACACAATTCTTTGTTTTGAAGTTCTCTTTTATAAGTAAAGAGAATTATTCTTTGTCGTGAACTCAAATGTCGCTGTCAGAGCTTAACATTTGATCTTATAAATCCTATCTCACATTGCACGATTTTTCCTGTTGACGATATTTATACTTATGTATATTATTATGTTATGTAAGCATCAGAAGGTTTCTGACAAACATAATCTTTGATAATAATTTGATAGATTCCTAAAGGATGTCGCAATAATAGCAGAATAAATAAAACATATCCGTAGAATAAAAAATGTTATTATTTACAATTACCTACTGACATCAAATATATACAACTACCTATAACACACCTATGACAGCCCTGTTGGCTTATTGATAGTATGTCTGCCTGAGCTGTAGGGCGTGGGTTCGATTCCCGCCAAGGACAAACATTTTATGTTATAAACAAATGTTTGTTCTGTGTCTGGGTGTTCTGTATGTATTATAAGAATGTATATAAAAAAAATAATAATGTATTCTATCAATTACCTGACTTCTATCACACAAGCTATGCTTAGTTTGGGGTCAGATGGCGCTGTGAGTAACGTGTAAAAAAAACAATACGAATTTATTGATATAGACAAGTTAATTACGATTAAAAAGTGTGATGTTTTTGTCGTTATTTTGTCAATTGGAACAGTAGGACGCTATCACTTACCACCTAGAATCACTTTTTTTTAAATAAAATGGCAATATTAATCCAGATTATAAGTTATCTCCATTAAAATTTCACCCAAATCTGGAAAAAGCAATACGCGCAAACGTGGAAAAAATGTACATGTATATTTATATGTATTTTTTTATACGCTAGCTTTTGTATTAATTATTTATTTAGTCAAGAGCAACGCGTACCAGAGATATGTACGTCTTTTATACGTCATTAGATGACACGGTGCCTATCCATAACAACCATACGCTTAATTTAAACACGCAAGGCCAAAAAAACGCAAGTAACCTCAATGACCGATGCCCTATTTTACTCTTTAATCCATTTTACAAAGTGCACAGTGGGGTAGTCAGTCTATTGATTAATGAATTTTGTTTGGAGACAACTTCTTCCGTTACACAAGACGAGCCAAATGGAACTTTTCAGTTAAACCTTAAAGTACTAAGTGATAGATCTACTTAGCAGAAGTTGTTCAGCAAGGTACCACCGCAATACCAGATAATCTGCCGCCAAGCAGTAGTGTATAAACGTTACTGTGTTCCGGCTTGAATAATACTGCAGCTAGAGACATTTCTGGACTATCGAATGTATATCTCAAAATAATGAGCGCCAAAATAACAATGCCTTAAACTTTGCTTTCTTACCAATGAGTTTACTATATCCAAAAAAATATTAAATAACTAGTTCTATACTAAAAAAAAAACCTACAAATAATTCAGATAGAACTTCGGATATACGTAAAATAAAATTGTAATCGACTCCATAGCTCTTCTCTCGAACACGCTTCGGTCTTGAGCAAAACCGCGAGGCTATAATTATGACTCATTTACTCTTACATATTTGATTAGAGTGTAAGAGAGATACGCTATCGCAGCGTTGTAAATAAAATAGAAACAAGCACTGTGGTAACATAAATTCGTAAATTTGTTATAATACGTACCTACCTAAAATATGAAACACCATCCTTTTTACGCGCGTAATTTGTGTTATTAGAGTAGTTTGTTACCGAGTACTAAGGCATCGCGTGGCGTTGTAGACAGTCCACGATTGGCTTACAACTAACCAAAAAGAGTGCACACTGCACAGCAGTGCACTCTTTTGGTGCGGACATTTATTTCACGCGTTTGTGGCTCTATGGGTATAAAAAACTCATTGTTTCTTACTTAAAGTTTTGGGTACCACTGAAATGGCCATAGAAAGGTGTAGTGATTAAATCGGTGTCCCTATCTGTTAAAAAATAAGTTTAGAAATGTCAACATCACAAGAGTAGTAAGAAGTAGTAGGAATTAAGAAAACTGTAAGAGGGCCTGACGCCACATGATATATCACCAGGGTTATTAAGAAACAATAAAAAGAAGCACGTTCGTTTATTTTTATCGACACGGGGAACACCAATGCGTATCCCCAAAAACGTTGTAAGCCTTAACATCAGAACAGCGTTTCGTTCGCTTCATTACTTTGACGAAAAATTTACCCATCCCTTCCACCTACATGCGTGTCAGTTCTCTTTCAGGAATTACCAAACTTTGTCATGTTCTCTGGCTGTAGAAAGCTTTGATATAGCAGCTAATACACGCTTAAAAATAATATGGGTATACTATTAAAAATTTAAAGATTTTTTTTACTTCATGTTGGAATTTTTTCGGTCTTAAGAACCGTAAAACTTTATTTGCTCCTGTCGCATGTTATTGTTATAATCTATATTTATTTTTATCGCCGTCACAAAATCGATACAATCAACTTTTACTGTGATTGTAATAGGTACTGCTCCACGGTGATGGAACCGACTACCTTTTTTATTTTTATATGAATCCAATCTTCCACGATACTCGATTCGATAAGTGTAATGATATTGGGTTTTATAAGATAAACTTGTATCAGTTTGCGAGTTTATCATATTGTCGGGCTGACATTTTCTCAAACTTAACGGGCTCGATATTTTACCACAACTCACTTGATAATAAGTGACGGTGTACTCGAAGATGGTAGATATATCTAGAATAAAACTGGCTCTCAAGTAAGGCTACAGGAAGAATCCGTGGCAGATTTACAATATAGGGGTGGTAGCTAGCCAGCCGAGTAATAGAAATTACCCTACCGCCATGCTAAGGTTTCCTCACGATGTTTTCTTTCACAAGCGGCTCAAGCTCATTGTGAAATTTAAACCCACGCCACACATGTGTGACCCAACCGCGCAAATCACTGAGACCTTATCACTATAAATTACGATAATCCTTTTTGCTAAAAGAACTCAACTGGGCCTATTTAGGCTGAGCCGT
This sequence comes from Biston stratarius, assembly GCA_950106695.1. Lineage (NCBI taxonomy): Eukaryota > Metazoa > Arthropoda > Insecta > Lepidoptera > Geometridae > Biston > Biston stratarius. The sequence goes on from OX467111.1 coordinate 15,689,110, forward strand.
CTGCCTGTTCTATCTTTAAAGCTTTATACTTTACCTTTCAAATCATTATTTTAAAAAAATGTTGCTTGAATTAAGATAGCAACACAGTCAGTGCCACTTTAAATGTAAAACTTCATGCACGGAGGAAAACAACAGCGGTTTTAATTCACTTAGTATTTATGTTATTGCTCTAAAATTGCTTGTTTTTTTTTTCAAGCTTTAGCATTTTTTAATTTTGTAGCGTTTTTATAAAGTGCGATTGTCTTTTTTATAGTCGTGCAAAGGAATTTGTAGTTACCTTCTGCTGTGTCAAGCAAGATACATGAAAAAGACATCTATAAAATAAGATTTAGAAACAATGTGCCAAAAATGATGATCTTCCAAGAAAATTCAAGACGAGGCCACGCGCGCGTTGTACTACATCTGTTAAAATGCCCATATTAAAGTTGCTAAAAAAAAGCAAAAAACATGAGATGCCAAAATCCTCTTATGCGGAAAAAAATAATGACAATGTAAACTTTCTTATTATATTCAAAAACTTTGTAAACAAAATTTGCAGGCGTTATCAGGATTTTCTTTTTATAAGCATAAGCATAACAGTGTACGTACCGAGGTATAGAAGTAATTTCTGGTAAGTAAACTACGTGGCAAGACCTTTTCTCTCGCAATTTATTTCAGCACGTGCGACTTTCCGGTAAAAAGCTGCGAGAAAAATCTGCGATCTTTTCGGCTGACGTTGTCTGTAATAGGATTGTTCTATCGAGATATTTTGTCTGTTTTGAAGATACATTCGTAAAAAAAAAACAGAAAAACACGAGGTTGTTTGTAAACTCTTATAAGCTTCCTTGTTGAAAAAGGACGATATTATTCCATATTGATATCTAATACCTTTAAATGACAAATTCTTGTATATTTATATAATTTGAATCTCGGAAACGGCTCCAGCGATTTTCATGAAATTTAGTATGCAGGAGGCTTCGCGGGCGATAAATCGATCTAGCTAGGTTTCATTTTTAGAAAACGATAAAAGACCTCCGTCATCCAGGTACTTATTATTTAAGTAAGAAATAAATTAAATGAAACGAAATTACTTTGTTGCGACAAATCACAGTGTTCGATTCACCTCGCAATATATGTAAGTAATATAGCTATACTTTAAAGTCATTGGATTTGTAGTCCACTGCTGGACATCATAGGCCTCCCCCAGTGACTTTCATAAAGGCCGGAGGGAAGCAACTCGCCACCAACACGTTTCTGAGGTTTTTTTAGGTCGTCCTGCCTACGTCCTACGCTGCTTTTGCCGGTCCGGTTCTGCGTGCTATGTGCCTCACTGCCATTTTAACTTGCTAATTCGCTGGGCTATGTCAGCATTGGAGTTAATTGCTCAAAATTGAGTCAATGAAGCTTTAATACGACAAATTCACTACAAGTTCTGAAAAAAAAAAACAAATATTGAATTATAAAAATTAATTTACCAATAGTCATTGTAGGATTATTGTATAGTATAAGAGATAAGTTCTTAAAAATAAAATTTAATTATGTTTATCACAAGTACTCATTTTGCACACAAAATGCTTGCTCTAAATCTAACACACAAAACAGACAAAGATTTCCTTGGATAATTATTTTTTAAGCAGATAGTCTACTGCTACATTTGATTGTTGTCATCGCATAATGACCGACGGTTAATCATCGCCCCTGCATCGTAAACAAAGTAATTTAAGGTCATTATAAAACATTTAGCCGCACGACACGGAATGGCAGTCGCGAATGGACATCGGGACATGCGATCACTTGATTAGCATTCTGTGTAATTAATGAGTTGTGAAATTTATGATATTAACAATATTTTTCTTTGAAGATACGTTGTATCAATAGAAAATAGCATATACAATTGAAATCACATGGTTCCATTAATTTTATAATTAAGTACTATATGAAGCTTTAAGATCTAAACTTATTAATAGAGTTGCTGTCCTTGTCTAATAGACTGCAATGAAAAGAGCAACATATTTAGTAAGTAATTTATTTACTTTACTCGTATGTTTCTAAAACAGTAAAGAAACTGTGCTAAAATGGAGCAACACTGAATAGAGTAATAAGTATACAAACACTTCACTAATAAACTGAAAGAATAACTTTGCAAAGAATAGCTCATCAATGTGTGATTGAAAATATTTAACACATTGGTGACGTATCTACCGTTTACGTAATATCAACTCATATAAAAGTTTAATTCACAACTGTTGAAACGGACCGACTGCTCTATAGGTTTCATATAGGTGTAGCTGCAGTGCAGTAGGTTTTCCTCAAAATACATTATGGATATTATTATCGGAACAAGATCAAAGGGCGTTTATCGTGCTCGTAAAACCCTGAGACATAATGTATATGTATATACTACTAACAATAAAGTACTAAAATCGTCTCATTTTATGTTTTACTTATGCGAGATGAAACGAAATACTTTATCCGTACAAGGTGGATATTCCCCATGTACGTACAAAGCGTTTTGATTCCATATTTTTATTTACACAGCGAGGTTGTGGAACTCTCTACCGAAGTTTGTATTTCCTGTTAGTACAATATGGGTGTCTTAAAATATAAGGTAAATAGGTTTCTTCTAGGTAAACGTACTCCATCTTAGACCGCATTACTGCTTAACATTAAAAAAAAAAAGATTATTCACATTTAATATATAACATAATAACATATAATATATATATACTTTCGGTCACATCAGTTAGCCTCCTTCAAGAAGCGCGAGCGTTATACTCTGCTTTATCTCCTTGAAAAAGGCGACTATTTTTGGGTATTTGTGCTCCGTCGTTTACCTTTAGCTTCGCCTAATATTAGGCGTAACGACGGAAAACTCAAGCTGATAATAAAAATTACTAACTGTTAATCAAAACTGTAACAATCAACTCGTATTGGCCGAAGAAATCGGTTCTCTCGTTGACCAGCGTCAACGATCGTGTATCGAAAAACGAGCAGAGAGGACACTGATAGGCTATCGCCTGTACCTACCTCTATTAAAAACCAATCTAGCCGCTTCGTTACTCCGAGCCATAGACTGGGAACCTAGCTGTTAGCTGTGGCCTCAATTTCCATTGAAATTCAGGATGTTCTATCAGATAACTCGTCTTTTACAAACTATGTTTGGTAGTAGGTAAATTGAGGTCTATTGAGATTGATGTGATGTAGGATTTTGTCAGGTTTTATTTGTAAAAGAAGAGATTTACAAGTAAATAGTGTGCTTAGATTGTCGTCTATGAATGTCTACTATATTTTAGTAGTGTTGTCGATGTGTTGGGAATCCGGAAATTTAAGTATAAAAGCCGTAATATTTATAAATTTACAATGAAAAACAACTGTCTCCATGGAACTTACACTAGGTTTTAGGTATTTTTGCTTAAAAATCAAACTACTGAACCGATTTTGATGAAAATTTTATGGGACCAATCCGAACGTATATCCTTTAAAATAAGAATTTTCCAAATTAGTTTAATCAATATTCAAATCAAACGTTAAAAAATATTGTGACGAATATAAAACCTCTTTCTTTATTGAAGTCGGTTAAAAATTGTGTTTGTCAAACCAACTATTTTCAAGAGTCATTATACTTGAAGGAAGATACTAATAATTGTTCGGTGGTTGTCTACAGGTATATCGACTATGCCGCAGCGAGGAATGTCAGAAAATGCGAAGAATTAATTTCGTAGCGCACGCGAGCGTTTCAACTTTCAGAAGCAGTTAAAGTTTAGGTCTTTACAGTGATATTCTACTTTGAATAAAGTGCAATGAAGTCAAAAGAGACAACGGTGAAATGTTTATGATATCTCTGTCGAAATCTGAAACTTCATTTTATAGTTTTAAAGTTCGATTTAAAACGGCAATGTAAAGTTAGGAGTAAAGTTTAGGCAGCAAACAATTGAGACTTTATCAATGACTAATAAATTATTTTAAAGATACGTAGTTTCTTTTTTTTTTTTATGGCTGGCATGCTAGTTGTTTTGACCACAACTCACCTGATATTAAGTGACGGTGTGGTCGAAGATGGTAAAGCACACCTAGCCTGGAATGGAACTGGCTCTCAAGTGAGGCTGCCGGAACACACCGTTAGATACTTGGCGGCAGATTTTTAACTTGAGGGTGGTAGCTAGCCAGCCGAGTACTAGAAAATACCCTACCACCACGCTATGGTTTCCTCACGATGTTTTCCTTCACCGGCAGCTCAAGCTCATTGTTGGGGTTTGAACCCACGCCCTTCGGCATGCGAACCGACCGCGCTAACCACTGAGCTATCATCGCTACAAAACATAACACATTCTTTAGTGTTTTAACTAAAATAAACAAACTTATCTAACGTTTTGGGCATATAGATGTTCTATTAGTGTTTATCTCGTTCCCATAGTACAAGCTTTGCTTAATTTAGGACTAGATGGCACTATGTTAAAAAAAACCCTACAATAAATGTATACTACCTGCACCCTGTGGTTTTACCGCGTGGTGATGGATGATGTTGATAATAATGATGAAAAGTATCCTATAACTTATTCCAGGGTTTAAAGTACCTACATGCAAAATTCCCAGATCCGTTAAGTAGTTTACGCGTGAAGGCGTAACAAACAACCAAACTCACATTAGCATTTATAATATTAGTTAGAATATTTGAAGTAATCTGTCTTGTTTCCACGCATGATACAAGAGAAGTTGGTATTACTTAGCCCTTTGTACATACACTGCTTTCAAGCAAAAAAGAAAAAGTGTATTTAGTAAAAAGGATCCATAAATCAAGGTACGAAAAAATACCACGAAACAAATAAAAAAAAAGTTAAAAGAATCGTGTAAAACAAACATGACGTGCCATTCAACACCCAATATGTCCAATTTGATGGCCTTATCGTCCAATATCGGACCCTCCATTTTTCACAAGTTGAAGAGATATAGCGACAGACAGCGTGACAAAGGTCATTGTTTATGGGGCATTATGTCCTCTACTTAAATAGTTGAGAATGGCCAGATGGGGGTAGTCAAGAAATATGAGGCTGTGGGCGGATTTGTTGTGAACGAGCCAAACTTACGAAAAAAAAAACAAAACGAACTATCTATGTCGAATTCGACTGCTATGTGAGTAAAAATAAAATACATTTTTGATTGCGGGCACCTAAGCGTGTACTTAAATCAGGCCCAGCTCATAAATGTAAATAGGAAAACCAATTTCCACGTGAAAAACTGTGAAAACTCCCGGCAAACTGTTGACGCGTTCCGATGAAGCCGTATAAAGAAAACATCAAAAACAATCAAGGCACCCAGTGGAGCAGAAACCGAGCCTTCGCAGAAATGTAAATAATTTGTGTGAAAACAATTTTTGGTGGAAAAGTAAGCAAGACTTTACGGGTAGTGATGTGGCTTGGCACTTTTATTTACTTAGGCCTACCACAACAATAATATTTTATACGTTTTTGATAAATAAGAACATTTTTTAAATTCTCCATAGGTTAACTTCTAATTTATTGATTGATTCAAGCGTTACTGTGCAGAAGTTCTTTTTTAATTTTTACTATTGTAATTAAAAATTAGGCGGAAATACATTAAAAATATAATAACTGTTAAGTAATTCTAATTTTTTTAATTATTTTGTTGACTTGATTTATGTTTATAAATTTGTTTTCATAATGGGATTCAATTCAGAAAACTGATGATATATAAATAAATATAAAATCCTCAACATCATTTCAGCTGTAGGAAGTCCACTGCTGGACATAGGCCTCCCCCATTGACTTCCATAAAGACCAGTTGGAATCGGCTCGCATCCAGCGCGTTCCTGCGGTCTTTATTAGGTGTCTGTCCACCTTGTGGGTGAACGTCCTACGCCGCGCTTGCCAGTCCGTGGTCCTGCACTCCAGAACTTTGCAGCCCCATCGGCCATCAGTTCTGCGTGCTATGTGCCCTGCCCACTGTCACTTCAACTTGCTAATCCGCTGGGCTATGTCAGCTACTTTAGTTCGTCTACGGATCTCTTCATTCCTGATTCGATCTCGTAGGGAAACTCCGAGCATAGCCCTCTCCATAGCTTTTTGTGCGACTTTGAGCTTATCAAGTAGGCACTTTTCAATTTTTATATATACATATAATTCTAATTCTTGTACACGAATTATCTGTCGTTAAACAATAAAACCGTTTATTCTGGATTTGGAGACACCCATTCTAAAGAATACCCATATAAAAACATTTTGCAATATTGAGTGTCAGGGTTATAAGCTTTGTATGGGAGGGCTGTTTGGAAAGTTTTTCATACTTAACAGCACGACACAATTACTTACGTGTACACGTAAGTAATTGTAATTGTAATAATTAATTATGAGTAGGAGTAATTAGAGGTAATTGGAAGAAGCTATACAGCTTCTGTGTGACACACATACCACATCCTAATTTTCCAGTACGGTAAAGAAGGTCAAAAAAGGTTAAGAAGGTCAGGTGTCAGTCAGCTCGTTGGGTTGACGACATCATAAAGATCGATTGTCGAACCTGGACAAGAATAGCACTGGACCGGTATGAGTGGTCTACAAGAGTCTTATGCTTAGCAGTGCGCAAACACGGGCTGTTTTTTTTTTATTATAGATATGCTTATATTTGACCACCTGATGATAATGCGGTCTAAAATGGAGCACACTTGCCGAGAAGATAGCGATTCACTCTTGACTTGAAGAAATATATTATATCCATCAGGAAAACCCACTCAGGTAGCGCATTTCACTGTCTAGCGGTCCGTACAATGAACGTGGAATCAAATAGTTTCAAGTTTTGGAACAACGGCCAGGAAACGATGTCACTTTTTCGAGCTTCTGACTGTCCGATAGAAAAATGGACATGGGGAATTAGTTATTAGTAACATATAGTTCTGAAGCATACTCTACGAAATAATGATGATGATGAAAAAAGGTCACCCATTATACACCGTGAAAGTTTGAACATTAGCAATATTGATACAGGAGGTTCTGTACTCGATTGTCGTTCCAAATAATTTAAAAAAATAGGTGGTTAATATTTGACCTAAGTATCCTGAGCAAACACAAAAGTTCGGACACTCAAATCACGCGCACCGCAAATTACATAGTAGTCGCGCGCCGTCCCAGATTAGATAACACTTACTATTTTGTCTACGTATGGTAGTTGACTTGCGTTAGCTCGGTGCGTAAGGCTGCGCGCTGTCCATAAATTCTGGAGACTTGGGAAAACTAACCAAGGTTTTTTTTGTATTTTTTTCAATTTTTTTTCTTTATACGTTTCGTATGACCACTAACTAACATGTCTTTGAATATTGCTATTGTTCAAAGTATCAGCCCGTAAATGGTAGAATAGACGTATAAGACATATAGTTGGCTAACCAGCTGAAATGTGTTATCTAAACCAGCAAACACTTTAATCCCGTTTGCTTTCAAGCAGCTTGTCCAAGAGAGACAAAATGTAGTGCGGGAAGCTGTGAAGAGGGAGATGTTTAAAGAAACAAAACGAACCGAGTGCGAGCTCGAAGTAGGTGCTATTTAATCTGTGAACATACAGCGCTATCTTGGCACAGAATAGCAAATATTACAGAAATATAACTTTCTATTTTATCCAAGAATTTCTAAAAAACCATTCATCTAGCAGAACTAAAAGCAAAAGAAGTTGTAATAAGTTTTGTAAAAATAGTTTTTGAAGCAAAATATCGTTCTAATGCCTAGTACATAATGTCGAGAGGCGCGCTAAGAGGTTGATAAGCAATGACACTTTGGTCAAGTCTCGGCTCCAAAGCCTTGAGAATCGACGTAAGGTCTCCTGTCTATCGGTTTTCTACCGGATACATTTCGGGGATTGTCCCTTAGAGTTGCATGACTTGGTTCCCCCCGCCCCTTTTTATTACTTGTCGGCTAAACAAACGCAACCAAATCGTCATCCGTTCCTGGTAGGCGTTCCCCATTTGCGCACTAAGCGTTTCGAATTCACATTTTTTATTCGCACAGCGAGGATGTAGAACTCTTTGCCGGAGTCTGTGTTTCCCGAAAAGTATAAAATGAGTGTTGGTGTGGTCATACGCGAAACTATATAGAATAAAAAAACAAAGTATCCTGCGTATAGGTAACTATTAAATTGTTACAATTAACTCGTATGGAAATCTGTGCATATAGCGCTTACTCTACGAAAGTATCTTAAAATTGTGTTTTTTTAAATCGTATTGTAATGAAGCCAAAGAGACGATCTCCAGATGGTAAGAGATAACGAATGTCCATGACCATAGCAGCGATACATAGAATTTTGAGTAGCAAAACAAAGTCCATGGTATCGCCGCTTTGACGGTCATTACTTTGAGAAGTCTCACCAGTCCTGTAATTTCGCTAGCTGCAGTACCCTCTAAACTGGAACTCATTAATGTCAAAACAAGTGCACTCTCGTGTCAACATAATTGTGTGATTAAATCAGGCAGTGTAAAAGCTACATCTGTATCTCTGTTATATTTTTTGCTCAGGGTGCTTGCTACAAGCTCGCAGATTGCGGAAAAATTAGGCGACAGCGTGAAAGCATTTTCCGCACGTTTTTTACACTTTCCTATGCAAGTGTGGAGTAATATTTGCACTCCCTGCAATGTTTTACTTTTTAAAATGTTGGATACAATTTTTTATGAACTTTATACTTGCAGTTATAAAGTTTATTTTCATAATTGCGATGTATCAGTAAAATTTATCGTTAGTATCATTTCTGTAACCTTAACTTAGTACCTGAAATTTGAGTCAATCTGCATTCATTTAGAAATAATCTTTTTATTGTTTTAAAATTTACATTTTAATTATTGTTTCAATGTTAACGGAAATGTATGAAATCTAGGAATTGTATACAGATCCCAGGAAATGTATAGAATTCCGAAGCTATTTAGGAAATTTATAAAATATTATTTCAAAAACAATTTAATACATAGATAACCTGGGAAATGTGTACATTTCCTAGGAATTGTATATAATTTCAATATCGTATTAGGAAATGTATAAAAATAATGCTTTCTGTAATAAAACACGTTGTTAAAATGAATAATATATATAATAATAATGAATAAATAGTATAAAATAATATTTTTTATTAAAGCACTCGTTGAGACAATCAGGTAACAATCATACCGTAAAATATAATATCTTCATATTATCTTACTAATTAAAGCTTTAAAAATCAACTATATATTAACTTTTAAAGTGTATTTATCAAAAATTCAACAATGTTTTACATTTCCGATTGCTATTTAGGAAATGTATAGATCTCCTAGGAAATATGACTAATATAATTTATTTCACACATGTCCGTGCGATTTCAGGAATTACATACATTTCCTAGGAATTGTATACAATGACGGATTATATACATTTCCGTTAACATCAATACTAAAAAAAAGTACCCATATATATTTATGCCAATTATATATATGTTTAGAGAGGTATGTGTAGTAAAAACATTTCAGTGTAAAATTCCACGCGCGACCGAACAAATCTCTATAACAAATAACCAGCGACGAATGTGTACAAGCCATAACCGTAAATCAAGCGGCCATGTTTTTGAACACTATTCGACTCATATAGGAGATATTTTTACTATTATTATTAGTGCAAGCATAGGAGACTGTTAAGTGGACAAGTTCTGAAAACTTATGGTAGGTATAAGAGGGGGTTTCGGGAAGAAACGTCTCGGGAAATATCATGTAATTTATAATTTATTTTTCACCAAAAAAGGAGTAAATTTATTAAGCAAAGGAGAAGCTTTTTCCTTGGTAATTTTCACTTTCGTCATCAATATGATTTTGATATCTGCAACTGATGTTTTTCAGATGTCTACAATTTAGGCTCTAAATATCAAAATGCTAAAGTTTGCAAACTGTTATTTTTCGCAAAAATTTCTTATAAGTTTAGAGGGTACCTTAGAATTATATATTTTAGTAACAGTATCTACTTTTCTATAACTGAAAATGGGACAATTTGGCGTCCCAAAGTTTTCTTTGGGGACATCAGGACAGAGCAGGGGAAAAGGGGACAGTCCTGTTCAAAACAAACCAGTGAACCTTTATAAGTTTTGATCACAAATATAAACAACAAATACGTACGTAACAAATATGTACAACAACGTAACATAACAAATATAACAATCTAAATAAAAAAAATTATAAACCGTCTGCGAATAAAATACCTATAATTAATTAACAAAAAAAAAACATTTTAAACCAATTTATTATTCCTAATTAAATTTAAACATATAACTTTAATACATTTTTTAATCTCATTTCAATTTCCTTTATTTAGATACCCTACTTGCTAGGTTTTTTTTTAATTATTTCGCGCTAAAAATCCGCCTCTTTTCACTGCTATCTAAGAACACTTGAAACAGTACTTTAATTATCGTAATCCATTCAACCGTGTCGAAGAAACGACGTAATAAAGAAATACATACAAGATACGCGTGAAAATCATAACCCTTCCTTGGTAGTCGGGTAATAAAGCCAGATAACATAATAACATATCTTTTATTTAGAAGACTAAATCCCAAAACAAGATTCATTGAAACCAAAAATTACACTCATAAATCCTAAAAGCAATTCCCGCGTTTAAGTGGTATTTAGTCGTTAGCTAGCTAAACTACTCGCGTGTTCCACTACGCGGGCATTGTTCGAGTCCGAGGGAACAATGGCGAACAATTTCGCGGTGCGATTCTGCGGTACATTTGTGGCGGGGACAGACGGCACTGTTTTATAGTTATTATGGCTTTTATGTCCCTAAATTTAAGGGTTATGTTGTCAATTTATTGCAGGTTGTAGAAGTTTTATTTTAGTGCAGGTTGATGCGATGTTTAGTAATAAATACCTGTCTGATTTGTTACCTAATTTGGTAGAATATCTGCTTCAAGAACTGTAGGGTGTGTTCGATTCCCACCATGACAATCATTTAGGTGACGATAAATGTTTATTCTGTCTGGGTGTTCTGATTATTTTTTTAATTTTCCTTTTTTTGACCACAGTTAACATGATGTTAAGTGACGGTGTGGTCGAAGATGGTAAAGCACACCTAGCATGGAATGGAACTGGCTCTCAAGTGAGGCTGCCGGAATATACCGTTAGATGCTTGTCGGCAGATTTTCAACTTGAGGGTGGTAGTTAGCCAGTCGAGTACTAGAAAATACCCTACCACTGTGCTTTAGTTTTTTCACAATGTTTCATTTAACTGCTCAAGCTCATTGTTGGGGTTTCAACCCACACCTTTCGGTGTGTGAACCGATTGCACTAACCACTGAGCTTTCACTAAACTTTGCTACAAAGTCAATGTACTGGGTCGCAGTGTACGATTTCAGAATGAAAAGTGGAGGAGTATCTCATGACGAATGTTCACCTCTTCACACACAAAAATGACTCTACTTTATCACCCGTGTGTTTTATTTGCACGGTCTCGACGGATTGCCGCGTTTCACTGTTCGGCTGTTTCCGTAGATTTTCGGGGATGATCGTGCATGTTCGACTGAGATATAGGCTACATTCGCTGATGTAGCATTTGCCGTTAATAGCCCGCTTAACTCTTTTTTATCTGTATTTTATAGCCGTGTTAAAACATATATTTTTTTACCTTATCTGTAATAATGTGATGTTTTAAACGTTTAGCAAAATATATGGTTATGATCTAGAAGAGTAAAAAAACGAAGGGGCACTAAACTTAAAAACGACCTGTTCCATACATTCAGTCAAAGTTCAACGACTTTTTTCTACAAAACAGCTGATTTGATTCCACGATTACAGAGCTAAGTGAAAAGAAACAGTTGTTCATAATAATGACCTCATTTTGGATTATAATATCCGAAGCTAATAACCCTATAAAAGGATTTAATATAGTAAAAGTCGTTGTAATTATTTTAAGCTGCTGTTTTAATATTTTTAAAATAAACTTACCTGTTTTTATACCAGCTACAAGAAATCACAGATCACAAAAGAACAAAGTCACCTAGCGGTATTTTATGGATACTTTTTCACAGATAATAAAAGTGCTGCCATTGTAGTTCTATTTTATCAATCTCTTCTAGTTCTAGTTTTAGAACATTAAAGTAGAAGTGGCCAATAACTGTATGAAGGCCAATAACTATACCGTTTCCTCTATTTATTAATACCGTTTTTTGTTGAGAAGTGTTTTTCTAGTTATATTTTGTTCTATTCCAAAATGTTGTGTTTGATTACGTTTAAACACGACAAGGCTAGAATATGAATACGTCTAAAAAGACTATGCTAAAATTATGTTGACTGCATGATCAACAAAATGTATGAGAAGTAGGTAAAAAGGAAAAATTGAGTCATTTTAGCAAACATGGAGCTTGACAATTAATATCTTTTTTTTATTCAATGAAGATTTTATGACATCAAACTAGCGGCTTTTATTTTTATTTTATTTAATTTAAATCTGATAAATCCAAATAAAAACTATAATACTACCTACACTACGGATCATCTCATGTTCTGAAGTCATTTATCACAATGTGTATAATAACTGAAAATTGGATTTTACAAAAATTACTTTTATTGTTTTGTCGTTCATCTATTTATGTCTCACTATATTTACATTAAAACAATCTATCATGTATATTTACGTAGTATAAAACAAAGTCGCTTCCCGCCGTTTCTACGCTTACGATTAGATCTTTTAAACTACGTAACGGATTTTAATGTGGTTCCCACCAATAAACATAGTGATTCAAGAAGAAGATTTATATGTGTAATACTTGCATATTATAGTAGTTTATTTTTATTTTTAATAGCTGGCTGGCTTGATTTTTGACCACAACTCACCTGATCTTAAGTGACGTTGTGGTCGAATATAGTAAAGCACACCTAGCCTGGAATAGAACTGGCTCTCAAGTGAGGCTGCCAGAACACACCGTTAGGTGCTAGGCGGCAGATTTTCAACTTGAGGGTGGTAGCTAGCCAGCCGAGTACTAGAAAGTACTCTACCACCATGCGAATTGAATGTGAATTGAAAGTGAATCCGGGAATTTTAAAGATTTGTAATGTAATGTTGTTAAAATTTTAAGATGAAAATAATGTACTATGTTAGTAACTACATTGCAACCGTGCGAAGTAGGAGTGGGTCGCTTGTATAAAATAAAATACAGTCCTATATCATAAAATGTTTCAGCGAACCGAATCGTCTATTTAGTATTGAATTTATCGTTCTTCATTGTTCTAGATCAGGTCCAATTTCTCGGTCGGGTGGCTGCGTCGCCTTAAAGCATTGCACCGCTCGCAACGGATATGGACGTATTTGTTTTCTTTGGGATTTATTTGGACAAAATTGAAGATAACAATTTTAAGGTAAAGATAATTTATTTGTGTACAACACGAAACATTTTGTACAATATGTGCATAAAAGGTGTTCCATTAGTAATTTTACTGTAGCTTAACCATGCTGCCGGTTAGATGTACAAATGGCAATCGATAGCGCCGTGCTTGTGCAAATGTAAAAAAAAACTACTAAATATAAATAACATTTTTTAAAAATTAAATGTCAATGAGTTTTGGCGGGAACGCGGTAAGAGTCGTGTCACTCCATTGTATTTTTTTCCAAAACTAGTGTTTTTTCGGGTGTTTGTACATAAAAATAGTGGTGTTTTATTCATAAAGTGCCGAATTACAAGCGCGAGTGTAGGAAAGTGATATAATGTGGTGAAACATGACTTTTCGTGTTGCTTCCAAAACTCCATCTTATAGTAAAGTTCCAGAAGCTTATAGTAAAGTCGCCACTACTTTACTAAGACATGACTTGATTTGACTGGTACGGACTGGACTTGACTAAGACTGGACTTTGACTGTAACTATAGATGTAAGACATGAATTGCAAAAACTGAAGACAAGGCAAAATGGCTTTATAGCATTAGCCTACCTGATAGGGCAAATTAATAAAAAAACTCAAAAGAAAATAAAGTCCTGGCACAAGCTGGGCCTTCAATCATTCTCGTAAAAAAATTAGATTGGTATTAATTACGTATCATGTTAACGTAACTATCTCTATTTCTATCAACGTTTTGCCAAACTATGGTGTATACCTACAATAATATTTACAGTACATTTTTGCCCCGGAGCTCGTGAGAGTGGTCCCGATCTGAAGACGTCGCAGTGAGCTCTGTGTGCTGGAATATTCCTGACACCATATAGGAGGACTCCGGTCAGGCAGGGCTCCAGAGCGCACCGCCATACTCGGTACTTTACTCGCTCCCATCCCCGCGCCCGCGCATCATCCGCTGTTTTCACGTGTAAGGCGCACCGCACAACGGCCTGTAGCAAGACAAGGCCGCGCGCGCATTGTCCTCTGCTTTGACTTCTTGAAGAAGGCCACTGCATGTGGCCGAAACTATAGTCTGAGTATCCGACATATTAAAATGTGAGTAATCTCGCGTAAGTAAATCAAAAATTAAGTGCTTTAATAATGAGTATGATGCTTTGTAAAACTTCAAATACGGAAAACGCATTTAGGTGGTAAGGTAAGGTTACGTACGAGTATCAAATTCTTTATGCTTACAGAATATGGCGACATGACAGAGTGTGGGAAACTAACAAAAATATTATTTTGACATGTTCGAAGTAAAATGAACGCAACAGTTTCTACAAGCGGGTCTATAGTCTTCACAGTCCCGGGACTTCGAGAGATGCGCTGTCGTGGACACAAACGAACCTCAATAACAAATTATTACTTAATTATCCATTCTTCCGCCAAAGAAGCCAGAAATCACTAATCTACGTATGTATTCATTTCTCGCTCCACGCGGGTAAGTATGCACAGCATAATTATGTAAATACAGCTAGTTCCTGTTTGTCATCACGACCGCGAAACTATTGCAGAGTTGACTCTGCCCGGATTAGAATTAAAGCAGAGACGAGTTTGCATATGGGTGATGTAAGTCTACGGGTATAATGCGAAGCAAGCGGTCTGTAGCAACTTATTCCTTGCAAGCGGTCAACTCTATGCATACGAATGTGCAACTTAAACTTCCCAGTTCTACTGAGATACGAATGTAGATTTATTGTTTTGAGTTTCCGATGTTATACCAAATTTGAGTTTGTCATTATGGAAGCATATTTGGATTCAAAATTTATTTTAATTAGCGTTCTACGACAAAAGCGTTCTGTTCAAATGTTTTTATACAAAACAATATGTATGCACTCAAATATTGTTAAGTCTTTACTATGGTTATAAAAAGCCAATTACAGGATTCATGATACAGACATAAAAGGTCGTATCCAAAACGCAGTAATTCGCTAGTGGAACTTTGTATGTTATAATTCTGATCGTCATTACAATAAGTATTGGCTTATGTAGGTAATCATCAAGAGAGTCACCAATAGAGTGTTTGGTGTCATTACTTTTACATAAAAATTCAATAGCTGAGTAACGTAGCCAGGATTTTGAACGTTTCTGAAATTGTATTTTTTAAATTATATAAAATACAATTAATATTTTAGAATAGAAAATGACTTGGTTTTGGCGCATTTGTATTTTACTTATAAAGATTTGAGAATGGTCGCGCATCTGAATACTTCGTGGTAAGCTCTGTGTTCTGATAATATACTTCAATACTGGAGAAAGTGATTTAGAACGCGACGCAGCGCAGCGCGACACTGCTCACTCACACCTCCGCGCCCGCGCACCGACCGCAGTCTTCTTTGACTCCTTGATAAAGGCCACCGGGTGTGACCAAACATATTGTTGAAGTATCCCATTTAATTAAACGTAAGTAATCCCGAATAATTAATACAATTAATCATCATCATCATCATCATCATCAGCCATAGGACGTCCACTGCTGGACATAGGCCTCCTCCTGGGGGGGTTTTGCCAATACTCGCCACGCTTGGCAGGCGGGTTGGCGAGCGCAGTTTAGTATAATTGTTCAAGGAAGACGCTGCTGCCCGTCTTCCGGATTACATCCCTTAGCCGACTCTTACGGCAACCACGGGTAGAGAGGGTGGGGTACTATTCTTACGCCGGCACAACCATGGCAAATACAATTAACACGTACCCATATATTTGGCACTATAGAATAAATCTATTATACAGGTAATTATCTAGAGGGCATCAATTTACGTAGGACCGTCATTGTTACCGCGCGACATGGGGTATGGCGTAGATTATCTCGACCGAATATACACCATCAATAAATTCAACCGTCACCTATTTCATTGATAAGACCGAATTAATTTGGCCCCGATCGTAAATATAGCAGGTTCTTAATACAATGGACGATGACTTCACCTTTACCGGCATCACAGTGAATGAGGTCCGCTGCAAACTGAGGCTCTGGCATTAGTGATAATTACGTTCTATGTAAACAAATAGTCAATAAATAGCCAAATGTCATTGAATATTATCATTTAGTATAAATGATTTAAGTCATATATATGTAAAGAAGGAGTTTTCCACTCCACTGCTTCTACTATGGGAAATATCGAGAAAAAATAAGCTTCATAAAGTTTTGTCACAGGTAAATTATGTTTTTCTGTTCAAACGATTTATGTTTGCGTTTTCAGGGTTGGCTTTATACTGTGACAGTGCCTACCTAGATGACTGCCTTCTAAGAATATCTACCTCTGAGTGATAAAAAAGGCATTAAAATTAAACTCAATAGAAGACTTCGAAACTTCGAAGAGTGGTTAGCGCGGTCGGTTCGCATGCCGAAGGGCGTGGGTTCCAATCCCAACAGTGAGCTTGAGCTGCCGGTGCAGGGAAACATCGTGAGGAAACCATAGCGTGGTGGTAGGGTACTTTGTAGTACTCGGCTGGCAAGCTATCACCCTCAAGTTGAAAATCTGCCGCCAAGCATCTAACGGTGTGTTCCGGCAGCCTCACTTGAGAGCCAGTTCCATTCCAGGCTAGGTGTGCTTTACCATCTTCGACCACATCGTCACTTAACATCAGGTGAGTTGTGGTCAAGCCTGTCAACAATAAAAATAAGAAACAGCCCTATTTTAATAAACCGTCCCACTGCTGGGCGCGGGTCTTCTCATTGTGAGAAGGGTATGGCCATAGGCCACTGCGCTGGCTAAGTGTGGGTTGGTAGACTTCACATATCTTCGAGAACTTTTTTATTTAAGAACTTTCGGGTATGTTTCTTAACGATGTTTTCCTTCATCGTTTGATGTTGTCGGCAATACGCAGATAACTTAGACAGAGGTGCTTGCCGTCTCGCAATTTTGTTGATTATGTTGTAGCTGTTGAAAGTTACAATCTTGAGATTCCAACCTAGAATCTCCAGATTTGAAACCAGAGTTTTACATCAAGGCTGCCAAAACTTCCAAAATTCGATTTAGTAAAGACTATTTCAAACAATAAATAGAAAAATATGTTGCATCTATGTGCATGATAAAAATAATTTTGCAAGATTCATTATGGAACCCTCGCTACTGATCCAGCAGCCTGCGAACAAAAGGCTATTGTATGCCGGATCCCTAACTTATGCCATTTATTATGTAGCCCCTCGACCACCGGATGGTAAATATTCTAGGCCTTTCTGCCCAGAATCTGATTTTCTATCGTCCACGAGTTTATCAGACTCTAATTTATTTTGATGTTTAAGCAGCTTAAGATTAAGATATTCTGGAGTTAAATCTTTAGTGTATTTCCGCCTTTTATGAGATCGACCATGCACCGCGACTGGAAATAAAAACAAAGATGAAAATATTAAAACTAAAAGAGATACTTTATAAATAGTAACTTTGACCTAATCTGTACTTACTATGCAAATAAACTGTTTGAATTTGAAAAATGCAAAGTAAACGATTGTACTCACGACCGGAACGACGCCGAACGTGATAACTACGACCAATAAACTGCTGCATCGAATCACTTTGGCGAAGTTTTAGATCGAACGCAGTGAGGCTTTCCGATGGATTTTTTATTAATATTATAAATAGGCTTGACTAACCACCGTCTCACCTGCTATTAAGCAAAGATGCGGTCTACAATAAAGCACACTTGCATAGATGAAACCTATTAACTTGCGTCTTGAAGGCATCCAGATTGAATCTATTGGGCAGCAAATTCCATTGCTTTACGGTTCGCACGATAAAGGTGGACTTGAATTTCGAACCGTTGAGTTGGAGTTTTTGGAATATCATGAAACGGTAGGTTAATTTAATGGTAACATAGGTATATAAATGATAACAATTAACCGCCCCGTGTTTACTTTGTTATTTCAATATCACGACAGGTCGACTGTAATAGTGCCGCCAGGCACAACTGTTCATCGTTTTTAGTGGTATAATGTTACGTAAATTTGAACAACGCCGCTAATCAGATATGGTAAATTGTAACGTTGTTTTAAACATGACCTTATATTTTATAAATTTTATAGCTTTAAGTATCTTTAATCTATTTCCGCTTAATAGTCGTTTTGGTTACAATAATGACGAGAATTTGATTTAATTTGAATAAGTCCTCGTCACTTACCGGACGGCTAGACAAACGCGACCAAAGTGTCACCCGTTCATGGTGAACGTTCCCCATGTGCGCACTAAGCGCTGCGAATCCACATTCTTTATTCGCACAGCGAGGAAGTGGAACTTTTTGCCGGAGTTTCCGAAAATTACAATATGAGTGTCTTCAAATCAAGAATAAACAAGTTCCTTCTAGGTAAGCGTTTCCATCCTAGACCACATCATCATCCTCATCTCAGCAGTAGGACGTCCACTACTAGACATAGGCCTCCCCCATTGACTTCCATAAAGACCAGTTGGAAGCGGCTCGCATCCAGCGCGTTCCTGCGGTCTTTATGAGGTCGTCTGTCCACCTTGTGGGTGGACGTCCTACGCTGCGCTTGCCGGTTCGTGGTCTCCACTCCAGAACTTTGCAGCCCCATCGGCCATCAGTTCGGCGTGCTATGTGCCCTGCCCAGTCTGCCCACTGCCGCTTCAACTTGCTAATCCGCTGGGCTGTCGGGTACTTTAGTTCGTCTACGGATCTTCTCATTTCTAATTCGATCTCGTAGGGAAACTCCGAGCATAGACCACATCGTTGCTTAACATCAGGCAAGATATGATCAAACGCAAAACTATTCTATTTCTATTATAACTATTCCGTATACAAAAACTAACGATTGATAAGCGCTAAAGCAGTAACGCCCTGGCCTGTTTGATGCCTTGGACTTTATTTTGCTACTCAAAGTTCTGTGTATCGCTACAATGGTCATGGACATACGTTATCTCTCAGTAACAGGAGAACGTATTGTTCATCATATTAATTTTATACAAAAACAATAATAGATAATTGTTCACACAAAAAATGTAACCAAGGCATAAGACGTTATCGTAATATGTATAAATACAATATTAATTTGGCAGAGTTGCGTGTATGGACAAAGTAAGGAATCTTGGTTTAGATATACATAATAGGTAGATTTAAGACAGTGGTACTGGCTGGTACAAGGCGACACTGTAATAATCTATACCGTATTATGCTAAAACGAGTATTTTATGTAAAGGCATATCTATGCCAAAACTATTTTATGGTAAAATGTCTAATGCATGGTTTGGAGAGTTTGTTATTTTCACAGTTTTCTTGAGTCGTTCTATTTATTTTGTAGGAGCTGTTAGGAAAGATGCTTTCTTCAGACGGCGGTTCAAATATGCAGCCCTGGAGCTACAATATAGTGCCTATTGTGGCTGCAGAGGCGCGGACCCTCAGGATTTGGTGCGTGAATAGAGCAACGCATAAGAGATCAGTGCGGAGACCCCGTTCCGGCTCGTTTCTGGTGCAAAGACTGCCCATTGCTATACAGCGCGGTATTGCTGCCAGGCTAATGGGCACATTTGCACCAAGTTTTTTAACTGACTGTCGCTAATTTGCGTTAAAACTATGACATAATGACATTTTATATTTTTTGTTTTATTTATGCGGGATTACTCACGTTAAATGTTATCGGAAACCGGAGGCCACCGGATGTGGCCGAAACTATAGTTAGAGTTTCCCATAAAATTAAACGTGAGGAATCCCGTATAAATAAAACAAAAATGTGTCAAGACCAAGTGACAGTTTCCATACATTTTATATTTGCTTATTATTTTCTGATATATATAAATCTTTATGGTTGTTAAGGTAGGTGTTTCACCACAGCACTCTTACTTGGTTTTAAGTGACAGTGTGATCGATTGTACAGCACACCCAGCCTGGAATAGAACTGGCTCTTTACTGTGGCTGTCGGAACACACTGTTAGTTGCGTGGCGGCAGATTTTCAACTATAGGGTGGTAGCTAGCCAGTTGAGTATTAGAAAATAACTTACCACCATGCTATGGTTTCCTCACTGTGTTATCCTTCATCGGCAGCACAAGCTCATTGTTGGGGTTGAACCTGCGCCCTTCGGCGTGTGAATCGACCGCGCTAACCACTGAGCTATCATCGCTACATAATCATCATCGGAACTCCGAATTCAGAAACAGATCTGGGGAAGCGGCTTGGAGATAAAGGTGACCCCAGGTTAGGTTGGGTCTTATTACAACAAATTTCATTGACAATTCAGTGCGCTAAGGTACGTTTGGGTAAGGTTCGTTTCGCCTAGGAGATCAGATTAGTTTCAAGGTTATCATTGGTTGGTTTCCATTACAGTCTAGGTGTCCTTTACAATCTACCCTCATGTAGATTAACTGCCGCCAAGCATCTAACGGTGTGTTCCGGCAGCCTCACTTGAGAGCCAGTTCCATTCCAGGCTAGGTGTGCTTTACCATCTTCGACCACACCGTCACTTAACATCAGGTGAGCTGTGATCAAACACCTAGCCTGTCAACAATAAAAAAAAGAAACAGCCCATATTTTAATAAACCGTCCCACTGCTGCAAAAAAAAGAAACTTATTTTTCATATAAGATAAAAACTTATATTAATAACATCGTTGTTTCTCATTCATGTATATTACGTGAAAATGAAATTTTCTTTCGGTAGAATAAATAACAAAATAACGCTGACAACTTACCACGTGTTCGCATAAACACTTTTGTCACAATATCTGTTACCAATTTTTTGAAAGGAAATTAAATTGTATTCGTTATTCATATGAGTGAAAGTAAAATGATTTATTTCGTCAAAGGGCCTTTCATGTCGATTTCATCTCGACGTTTCATTATGTGAAACATCAGTGCTTGCGCCAGTTATGTTTGTAAAAAGAAACGGATAAATATTTGTGTAAAAACGAAAAAAATGAAAAGTTGGTATGGTTGCTTGTATTATAGATTTTTTTTATGTATGTGTTTACTCTGTGTGTGTTTTTTATTATATGTCATTTCATGGTTACCTGAATGAGATCGCTTTTAGCGATAAGGCCGCCATTGTGGCATTAGCTCTAAGCTTATTGTTTGTGTTATATTTTTAATTTATCTGCTTTTAAGAATTTATTTATCTGAATTTCAATTCGCGCGTGGCGGTAGGGTATTTTCAAGTTGAAAATCTGCCGCCAAGAACATAACGGTGTGTTCCGGCAGCCTCACTTGAGAGCCATTTCCATTCTAGGTTAGGTGTGCTTTATAATCTTCAACCACACCGTCACTTAACATCAGGCGAGCTGTGGTCTAACACCTAGCAAGTCAACCATATAAAAATAAAATTTCAATAATTAATTCTAACGATACTAGGTTTACACAATGTTCCTGATTTATTCGGTCCACAGGTAAGAATAACAATGTTTTTCCGAGATAAAAGATTATTATATTTATTATTGCAAAAGAAATAATTTTATTTATATGCCTCAGCGTTTCGACAAGTTACAATAGCTGTATATAATCATTCTTGTTAAATTTAGTCAATAAATTTTTGAATGCGTATTTCAACACTAGAAACAGCAAACAAATTAAACAAACAACCCTTAAAATCCTGTGCATAAATCAAGCGGGAACGAACCCTACCGCCTAAAACCACATCCTAGGTAACGCGCGAACATCTTTGTGTTAAAGCTCTTTGCTAACAGTGAAAGAAGCTTTAGTCTGCGAGAAGTGAGGCGTCCCACTTTAGGAACGCTTAATGAGATATCTCAGTAATGACAGCGGTGGCATCGCCATTATGTCAATATTTTAAAGTCGTTTAAGAAATGTGATTCAAAGAATCTCTAGTTTTGTAGCGATGATAGGTCAGTGGTTAAATGAGCTGGAGCTGCCGGTGAAGGAAACCATAACATGCTGGCAGGGTATCATAGGAAATAAAGAAACCGCCGGCAATGATTTCCATTAAAGGGCTGGGTATCAAGAAAGTAGAGCCGAATCGTTGCGTACGAACACTAGGATGCTTACACACTACTGCTTGGAAGCTGAATATCTGGTACTGCGGTGGCACCTATCAAGACGACCTCCTGCTAAGGAAATCTACCAAGTGGAATCTCATAAACATTTCCTGGTGTAATTAAACATGGCGGCTTTGGTGACACATTAAACTTTGTAAATTTCATGCTTATAATCGTTCCTATTTCACTCATTACGTGATAGAACTAATTATCGAACCCGTTTGTACAGTTAAAGTAATTATATACCCATTAAATTTAACAGATTGTGAAGTCCCACAAAGTTTACTCTTTGTTCCATTTAAATTATCTAGTCAAACGATGGTTGTTGAATTGCTACACAATTTCGGGGACAGACACGGGATGGCACACGGAGGCCTGAATCTGCGGAGGTAGGCATGACAAATACAGTACGCTTTTGTGTGTGGCGCAAAACATAGACAATAGAGGACAAACGTCCACAGTGACACATTACTAGGTGGTAGATTTCCTTAACAGGAGTTCGACTAGGTCGGTACCATCGCAGTACTAGATATTCTGCCGCCAGGCAGTAGTGTGTTAACATTACTGTATTCCGCTTTGAAGGGTAGGTACTGCAGCTAGCGAAATCACGGGGCTGTTCAGAGTAACAACCATTGAATGTCTCAAAGTAATGAGCGCCACAGCAGCAATACCCTGGACTTTGTTTTACTACTCAATGATCTCTATATCGCTGCAATGGTCATGGATAGGCATTATTTCTTACCATCAGGAGAGCTTCCCGTTCGTCTTATTACTTTTACGTAAAAAAACTTCCGGTGCCGATTTATAGTTATGCCCAATTTTCTAAAGATTTTGAATCAACAAATACTATTATAGATCTTGCCTTGATCCTTTAATTGAAAAAGATAATTTTTGGCAATTTAAACTTTCCGATTTTAAATTTATAAAAATGATCGTATCATGTAATTACTAGCTAGCTACCACCCTCAAGTTGAAAATCTGCCGCCAAGCATTTAACGGTGTGTTCCGGCTGCCTCACTTGAGAGCCAGTGCCATTCCAGGCTAGGTGTGCTGTACCATCTTCGACTACACCACCATTTAACATCAGGTAAGCTGTGGTCAAACACCGAGCCTGTCAACAATTTAAAAAAAAAGAAGATATTTTCCTGCAATCATTGGTAAATTGCGCCAAAAAACTTACGCAACGTAAAAAACCGCTCGCGTGCGTCTTGCCATTAATTTAGTGCGTGAAAAGAGCGCAGGAACCGTGGCGAGTACGTGACGACGCGGCCCGACTTCACCCCGAGGTCCCCCGAATGATAAAAATGGATGGGCTCTAAAGTATAGGAATTATCGCTAAGTGAAGCAGTTACGACCGTGTCGCTTCTCAAACGGCTTTTCTCTTAAAAGTTGCGAAAAAGCGATTTTGTTTCTGTTGTGAAAGCTGTGATAATAGCCGCCCACTTTTAAAAGTAAAATCTTTTTTGCGTAGAAAATGTTTTACATTAAATATTTTAAAAGTAAATTTTTTAACTAAAATTTAGAATGATATTGTTTTTTCTTTTTTAATATTCATTATTATTACCATCGGCCTTTTGCTGTCTATTGTTGAGCTCGGTTAGCAGCTTTCTGGATCCAGTTTTGTGGCATATTATGCTTTTTCCTTTCTACTACCGGACGGCTAGTCAAACGCGACCAAAACGTCATCCGTACATGGTGGATGTTCCCCATGTACGCACAAAGCGTTTTGTTTCCACATTTTTTATTCGCACAGCGAGGTTGTGGAACTCTTTTTCGGAGTCTGTGTTCCCTGTTAGGTACAATACGGGTGTCTTCAAATCTAGAGTACCTAAATAGGTTTCTTCTAGGTAAGCGTGCTCCATCTTAGACCGCGCCACTGTTTAACATCCAGCAACGCGAGTCTATTTAGAATAAAAAAAAGGTCATCCAACCCTCTGGCCACAGTGTTTCCTACATTACTTGAATTTTTTAATCTTATAACGCAAAAAATATATTTACATAATAATACAGAAAATAACAGAGTGTATAATAATCCGAACAAAATTTGTCGCAGACAACTTTCCTATATAATTCAATAAAACTTTTTTTAATATTTCTACGCCGAACATAGCCAGTCCACTGTCACTTCAGCTTGTTAATACGCTGAGTTATATCTGTGACCTTAGTTCCCTGGCAAATTACTTCGTTACGTATACAATCCCCCAGAGAAATGCCAATCATAACTCTATTCATAGTTCGCTGAGCGACTCGGAATTGAAGGACCACAACGGCGACTAGTGTCCATGTCCACAACAGGAAGGAATGGGAATTCACTGGTTAAAGTATTTTATTGAGACTGTGGAATGCGTGACGAGACGACTCGACGGAATTTTGCGAAATCTGCCGAATCCAACTGTATTTTGACACGGCTGTCCAGTAACAAGTCATCATCATCATCATCAACCTATCGAAGTCCACTGCTGGACATAGGCCTCTCCCAAGACACGCCACTCAGCCCGATCTTCGGCTTTTCGCTTCCAATAACAAGTATATATGTAGAATTAAAAAAAAAACAACTCCATGTACTCAAACTAAACGCACTGCTTCATTGAAGCAGCGAGGTTTTAGAGTAAATAATCGAGGTGATTATTTACTCTAAAACCTCGAAGTATGAAAAAAGAAGAAAAGAAAAAAGAATCATCAAAATCGATTCATAAAATTAGCGGAATGATCGCGTAACATACATACAAAAAACACATACAGTCCAATTGAGAACCTCCTCTTTTTTTGAAGTCGGTTAAAAAAGGAGTAAAATGTTTTTAGGGTTCATATAAGTTCCAAAACCAGAAATCAGAAATCAGAAATCAGAAGCATTTATTGTAAAACCGTCATATAAAATAGATTTAAACTTTACAATTCATAAAAATAATAATAATATTAGTCCATTAATCTCTCGTTAAAATGCCGTGGTGGTGCCGGCGTAAGAATTGTACTCTAAACTCTCTACCCGTGGTGGCCGTAAGAGTCGGCTAAGGGATGTAATCCGGAAGATGGGCAGCAGCGTCTTCCTTGAACAATCACACCTAACTGCGCTCGCCAACCCGCCTGCCAAGCGTGGCGAGTATTGGCAAATCCCCCAGGAGGAGGCCTATGTCTAACAGTGGATGTCCTATGGATAGTGATGATCTCTCGTTTAAATAGTCGTCAATTTTATAATAAGTTTTAGTAGTCAATAAATAAAATACAGGTACACTCTCCGAATCCATCACTGATTTTGGCAAATGGTTATATATTTTTGGACCCATTCCTAAAATACTTTTATTGTACAGTGCGGTACTATATACCGCATGGCATACTAATTACATTTTGATAACGTTTAGACGACATGTATTTAAACTTGTAGCGATAATAGTTCAGTGGTTAGCGCGGTCGGTTGCCACGCCGAAGGGTGGGGGTTCAAACTCCAACAATGAGCACTGCAACTTAAGGAAAACGTGAGGAAACCATGGCGTGGTGGTAGGGTATGTACTAATACTCGGCTAGCTATAACCTTCAAGTTGAAAATCTACCGCCAAGCACTGATTGGTGTGTTTCGCCAGCCTCACTTGAGAGCCAGTTCCATTCCACGCTGTCACTTAACAAAGCTTAGCAGGTGAGCTGTGGTCAAACACCAACATGTCTATAGTAAAAAGTATACATACGTAGGATAGGTGGCAATGGAAGCGACTTTGAACATTGAGCTGTGTCTGTGTCTCGGGACAAACCTAAATATGTTCAGCTACGATGATAAACTAATCATGATGATGACGTTTAAAAAGTGTTTATTAAGGTGTCGAGCTACAAACATTTGACACGATAGCAAATGTAACAGAAACCTTTCAAACACAAAGTTTTTTTTATGTTTTGTAAAACTCAAGAAATCACAAAACATTTGTTTGTACATTGTATAAAAGCTAATAGCGAAACGTTTTGCACAAATTAAAATTAAACATGAATTCAACAGGATAAATAAAAACTTTACACATTATTCGAGAATTAGTTGAGACTGTTCAAACACATGATAAATATTTAGATCTAGTTTCCAACTTTTACAAGTATAGGATTAATAATGAAACCCAGCCTAAATCTATCACTGATTGTATATTAATTATGTACTGTATCTAATTTTGTTTGGAGTTAGTTTTGATATATTTAGAGTGAACAGAGTAATCGTGGGGGAATTACCAGTACACCATTTGTGGAAGATAGACGGGTTCTAGCATAATTATAGGGTTATACATCAACTGTTCTAAAAGCTTTTCAGTTAAATTAACACTAATATCAGATGAAGCAAACTATCGGATTTAATTAAATTTCCTGAGGCACAAAACCCGACATTGGCTAACAGCCAGAAGTGTAGAGATTTTGAGTAAAATATACGACAGTTCAGTCTTCAAGCAGCTAATGTATAGATACGCACGTTAACATTTCAAAATGCATTCCGAGATTGATTCCGATAATACATATTTTTTTTATATTTGACAAGCTAGGTGTTTGATGACAGCTCACCTGATGTTAAGTGGCCTAGCCTGGAATAGAACTGGCTCTCAAGTGAGACCGTCGGAACACACCGTTAGATGTTTGGCGACATTTTCAACTTGTGGGTGGTAGCTAGCCAACCGAGTACTAGAAAGTACCCTACCATCATACTTTGGTTTCCTCACGATGTTTTCCTTTACAGGCAGCTCAAGCTCGTTGTTGGGGTTTGAACCCACATCCTTCAGCGTGTGAACTGACCGCGCTAATCACTGAGCTGTAATTGCTACGAATAAAAAGGTACCTACGTGTCAATATGAGTATTAAGTAAAGTTTAAATATTATAATAATTATGCATATTCAAAAGACTATATCCCAGTCACAATTATGTTTACTTGGTATAAGTAAAACAACACCGCGACCTTATCGCTAAAAGCGATCTTTTTTAGGCAAGGAAAGGATTAAAGGAAGAAAAAGATGTGTCAATAACGAGGATATACATATAGGGGAATACATAACTATAGCATAAACATACATATATTAATACATAGATTAGCCAAAAACTAAAAAATAAACTAATATATTACATAATTATAAAATAAACATATCTACAAAGAGAATACACATACAAGCGACAAACAGTAACAGCATCAATAAATAATACTACGAAAAACATCATGAAAGGCCTATTTTTTTTATAGAGAAAAAAGTCAATGACGTATACGTATAATATATGAACTTCGTCACCTGTGTGCCCTGCACTAATTCTGATGTATTTACACAATCTCTACGTGTAGGTATAGCGTTCCCTGTCGAGCGGTGCAACCTCGCCAACTGAATTATTCCACACGTTTTTGGTAACACGCTCGAGACAGGGTTCTGTATGAAATGTCAAACTGTAAGATGAATGTGTACCGCTGGCGGGTTGAGAAATAATATTTGCATTTATTCTGTCAGTTCGCAGGACGAACTTTGTTTTTGAAATTGTTGAAATCAGTGCTAGAATTATAGAGTACAATTTTTTATGCTTGACAAGCTAGGTGTTTGACCAAAGCTCACTCGATATTAAGTGACGGTGTGGTCGAAGATGGTAAGTCATATCTAGCCCAAAATGGAACTGGCTCTCAAGTGAAGCTGCCGGAATACACCGTTAGGTGCTAGGCGACAAACTCTCTACTGGAGTGTTCCCACTCTCAAGAAGAGATGTGATAGATCAGGTAGAAGTGGTGATAGAGGTGAAAGATCTCCTTAGAACTTCGTTTTCACTTCGCCTAATGAGAGCGCGCTTTAACCAGCTAAGTACCCTACACTTATCATTATTTTAATGAAACCCCCTTTCTGCCCTCGTTTCATCCGCTGCTGTAACGACCCTATAAAATATTCATTCGTGTGTACAAAACTAGAAAGCAAACTTTAGGGAAAGAAGAAATATATGCCAATGTGTTGGAAAAATGATGACATCATGTTAACATTTTATCAACATAAGACCAAGTAATTGGACACAAAGCTTTGTATAAAAAATTATATTAAAGTTTATTATCATAGAGCAATTTTATTAGATGATGCTTTTTTATGTAATGAACAAAGTTGAAAGTTTTTTATTGTGAAACATCTATTGTTGCGCTTTGGGAGTAAAGGCGACTCTTATGCCGTGACGGCAAACGGCGTGACACCCTTCATGACGTTATACCCCCTCAGAATAATATGTATTCTCTTGTCATAAGCCATTCACTTCTTACATATAAATAACCTCTTATTCTTTATCGAAATCTGTTTCGTGATTTAATGATATAAAAGTAATGAGACGAATGACACTTTTTTCTGATAGCAAGCGATAATACATGTCCAACTTTAAGTACCAGAACAAAGGTTAGGGCATCGCTGCTTTGGTGCTCATTATTTTGAGACATTGGATAGTTGGTCTCAGCAGTCCTGTAATTTCGTTAGCTGCAGTTCCCTTCAAACCGAAACACAGTAATGTTTACACACTATGATCTCCTGTTAAGGAGATCTACCACCAAGTAAAATGGTAAATGGTTGGTTTCATGGTAAACGTAGTTCATAATTATGAGTACAATAATCTCTTTTCGGCTTTGTACAGCTTATAACCTGTATAGACAAACAGTATTTTTTAATGGTAATAAAATGATCTATTATATTATTTTACACTATTTTCCAAAACTTGCATTTTTTTCGAGTGTTTAGGTAACATGTGGTGTTTTATTAACAAGGTCCGGTATAAATATTACGGCATAATAATAAATGAAAAAAAAAAAAAAACGAAATATATAAAATAAAGATTAGTTGTCAAGATTGTATCCATTTGCCGACGAATTAATAAAGATCTTCTAAGCTTCAGTTTTTATTTAGATTTAGTTCGTACTCTATATTTGCAAAAGGTTGCCTCAGAATCATTACGTCTCGAGTCGATTATTCATTAATTACTTATTTCATAAAGTAACGAAGACTAACTTTATAGATTTTAAAGCTTGCTTAATCTTTCCGCTAGATAATATAGTGTTCTATAAGCTCTAGCCACTATGAAAATTTAGGTTGTTTCATAAACCAAATCGTAATTATATTTTTTACCCCGGCATCGTGCCACGTCGTGCCTGGCTGAGCTAAGCACATAAATATTGTTCGCGGATGACATAACAAATACTGGATACGGCACGAAAATATACCTAAATCTACCTACCTAACCTATCTTGGACTGAATAATAAATAGTAGATTGATTTAGGCGTTACTTTGAGGAAGTTCATTTTGAGTATTTAACATATACTTTACTAGCGACCCGCCCCCGCTTCGCACGGGTGTAATGTAGATATTAATGTGGTGCATATGCATGTATTATACATATAAACCTTCCTCTTCAATCACTCTATTTATCAAAATCCGTTGCGTAGTTTTAAAGATTTAAGCATACATAGGGATATAGGGACAGAGAAAGCAACTTTGTTTTATACTACGTAGTGATATTGAAGTGTATTTCCGTTGCAAAGTAGTTTTGGTTTCAACAATGACGAGGATGTAATTTAAGTATTTATTCTACTTGACGGCTGTTAAATACTTATCTTATTTATTTCTTAGTAATTTATTGTTCACCGACTGCACTAACTATTGAGCTATCGTGGCTAGAAAAAAAAAATGAGAACTGAGCCAAATAGACATGACAAACAAAAAGCTGTCGCAATTGTCGACGACTCTGGGATCACCGATGCCCAAGAGCCGCTAAGTTTGCGTAGGAACGTCGGGTCTCTGTGCGTGTTCTATCGCATGTACAACGGGGAGTGTTCTGAACAATTATTCGATCTTATACCGATTCCATCACCGCACTGGCCGCCATCGTCTGAAAGCTCATTCACATACATATGATTCATAGAAATCTTACACTGTGCGATTCTCGCGTTCCTTTTTGCCATACACTTGCAAATTGTGGATTGATCTTCCTCCTTCCGTGTTCCAGCGGAGCTACAACAATGTACTCGTAATCTTAAAAGGTCGACAACGTATTTGTACTGCCCTGGTATGCAGATATCTATACGATGGTGATTGCTTACCATCAGTCAACCTATCTTGATTACCACCTGTGGCATAAAAAAGTCCCTATCCAGCTGTGGGATATTATTCAGTCTTATCCAGTAGCTCTAGTTCCAAATATTTGTTTGTCGAAAATGTTCAGTACGTTTGCGTCAGTTATATCAAGTTTACATGCAATCTCGGCTGTTCCACTTTGGCTTTACCTCTGTCAATTAAATTATTTCTGTTATTAAAGAAAACAAAGTACACATTTTGTATCTTATTAGTACTTGCACAAAATGGAGTTAAAGTTGATATAATTTTATAAAAAAGAAAACAAAGAATTTACCTATTTAATAGATAAGTTTCTTAAGGGTGTTAGGATAAGCGTTTAACCACGGCTCACTTTGGTGGCGGTATGGTCGAAGATGGTTAGCTCGCGCAGCCTTGAATAGCAACCACTTCTCAAGTGTGACTGCTGGAACACGCCGTTAGGTATTTGGTAGCAAAATTTTTACGTGACGATGGTAACAAAAAAATTACATTTCATTTTGAATAATGAGAACTTTTGCAAAATAATTAAATTTTATAAATCTTGTCGAACGCAAAGAATGCCGATTTGATGGCAGTTTTTAGGTATCTACCTACTACATAACTTGACTTCTATTCGATGACATGGAACTGCCAAAAAAGTTGTACACTAAGATTGTTTTATGTGAACCTACGTAATTTAAAAATAAGTAAGTATATAGGGTTTCGTTTGACCACCACCTCACTTTTTGTTAAGCGTACTCGAAGATGCTGTAGATGGAACACTCTTGTCTAAAAGATATAATTCTCTTACTCGGAGAACAAAGCCTGACTGATTAAAAAAATACAGACCAAAAATAATCTCAACAATTTCATCGTAATTCATCACTAAGACGCAAGATCAGAATATAACTTCATATTACCCAACCTCGTCCTTAAAGCATCCAGTCTCAGAACGGCATATTTTTATTGCGGTCTCGCCTCAAGCAAAGACCAACTAAATAAAATATTATTCTGAACGTTTGTACTGCTCGAGATCTCCAACAATGTCAAACTATAACAATGTCAAGTTGTGATTCTTGTGGCTTGAAACGTTGAGGAATGCTTTGGGTATTTCGTTTGAAATATTGCATAACTAGCTCTAGGTGACTAAACAACTTTATGCAACATCTAGCTACGCCTTGCGGGTTTGTCTGTATTTTAGGTTTTTTTGGAGTTTCAGCTGCTTAGTTGGATGACCGTCTGGTTTCTAATCTGGTGGTCCTGCGTTCGAATCCCATGGTACACATTTCGGCGAAGGAAAACATGATGAAACGTACACGTCCGAACCATCAACTTTTCATTTCCATTTTTCTATGTAACGTTTTTATGTCAATAAATAAATAATAATAATAATTTCTGGCTTTTGCGGTGTTGCCATAATTTTGCCAATGAAAGCTTGTGGTACTTATTTTATTTGGGTTAACATAGACAACAATTTGACGTTGACAGCATCAAACAAAACCACAGACTAAATTGGAACACTATTATAAATACTTTATATAGTCATTAGGTTTTTGGCGGGAACGCGTAAAGGTCTTTGCTTCAACAGGCGGTAATAATTTTTAATTCTGTCGAAGTGTGGTGCAATAAATGCAGCGTCGGCGTCTTCAAATACACAGTAAATATGTTCCTTCTAAATAAGCGTGCTTAATCTTCTACCGCAATACTGCCTAACCTCAAATTACGGTCACGAGCATTATCAGAATAAAAAAAATTAAATGAGCTTGTAGGTTTCTTAATTTTTACGTAACGGGACGTGTTAAATACATTTTAGGTATAAGGTGTTGAAAGACCGAGTTCATAAAGTTAATTTACTCGAGGGAAATCAGGATTTTGCCCTAGACGTAAAGATACGGTAGCCTTCTTGCCGAGAAATCTGAATTGTCCCTATTCATTAATTTAACTCAGTGGTAATGTTACTCGGTTGTTGGTTTTCTTAGCAAGGGGTCGTCTAGGTAAACTAGGTCTCAACGTCATGAGCACCAAAGCAGCGATGTCCTGAACTTTGTTATTCGAAGTTGTGTATCACTCCAATAGGCATGGAAAAGCGTTCTCTTACCATCAGGAAAGCGTTTCGTTCGTCTTATTACCAATGCTTTTCAGTTTATTATCGTTTATTAATCTGCTATTGTCTTATAACAACGCAGTACTAGATATTTTGCCGCCAAGCAGTAGTGTGTAAAAATTACTAATTAGTGGGAGAATTCACAGGATGCGGTTGGCGTATTTTGTGATCTCTCCAAGGCGTTCGATTGCGTGGATCATCACACCCTAGTTCTAAAACTTCAACACTATGGAGTTCGTGGAGTGGCACTTGATTGACACACTTATATCATCTTATCTATCGAGTCGCCAACAAAAAGTAGGTATTAGCGGTATTACGTCCCCAGGGTCCTTAGTAAAAACGGGCGTACCGCAAGGATCAATCTTAGGCCCTTTCTTGTTCTTGGCATATATTAATGATTTGCCCTATATGGTAAATGAATTGTCCGATATAGTTTTATTTGCTGATGACACCTCGTTAATTTTTAAAGTCAATAGAAAGGATACAGACCTTACACAGCTCAATAACACCTTATCAGCTGTATCAAAATGGTTTGCCGCCAATAATCTTATGCTTAATTCATGTAAAACTAAATGTATAAGGTTTTCTCTCCCCAATGTTGCTAAGAGGGACACTCATATCTTAGTCGATGGTAAAAGACTTGATCTAGTTGATAAGACAGTCTTTCTCGGCGTAACATTAGATAGTAAAATACAATGGGGTCCTCATATAGAAAAGTTAGCTAGTAAATTGAGTTCCGCTGCCTTCGCGATTAGATAAATTAGACAAATAACAGATGTGGCTACAGCCAGGTTGGTTTACTTTGCTTATTTCCATAGTTTAATGTCCTACAGTCTACTGCTGTGGGGCTCAGCTGCAGACTTTGAAACTATTTTTGTTCTGCAAAAAAGTGCAATTCGCGCAATCTATTGTTTGGATCCTCGCGAATCACTACGAAATCGATTTAAAGATTTTAAGATATTAACGTTACCGTCACAGTACATTTACGACAACATTATGTTTGTTCGGAAACATTTAAATTCATTTGAAATTAATAGTAGCCGCCATAACTTGAATACAAGAAATAAAGATAAAATTGTGACACCTAGATTCAGGTTATCTAAAGCTAATAAGTCTTTTCTCGGGAATTGCGTTAGATTCTATAATAAAATCCCACTTGAGGTAACTAAAATGTCCTATAATAAACTCAAAGATTTTATAAAGCAGAGGTTAATTGACAAAGCCTACTATAAGGTGGCTCATTACGTGGAGGACAGGAATATATGGTTGTTGTAGCTTCTCTCTGCACTTGCATCCCCCTGGCTAAGTGAAAATTGTAGTAAGCATAATGTATGTATTAATATTTATGACTGTAAATTGTAACCTAATATGAAAAGAAAGATCCACAAAAAAATGCCTTGCTGAGTTTCTTGCCGGAGTCTTCTCAGTTGAAGTGTAATTACGAGCCGGTGGTAGATTCAAACATGTAACTTAACGTTCATAAGTGCCTTACCAGGGCCTAAACTGAATAAATGACTTATGATTTTGATTTTGATACTGTGTTCCGATTTGAAGGATACTGCAGCTAGCGAAATTACAGGGCTGTTGAAATCTGAACTTCATTCAACAACTATCGCTGCAATGGTCAATGAACATGCATTATCTCTTACCATCAGGAGAGCGCCTCGGTCGTCTTATTACTTTTACATTTAAAAAAAATCTTTTTAGTATAGACGGCTTCATCCATAACAATTTCTGGAATTTTTTAAATTGAAATTCCTTACTCATAGTAAATAGGGATATTGAGATATGAACCAGTACAGATAAAAAAAAACCGTGCAAAATTTCTTTTTTTTTTTTCAATATTATAATTCGACTCACACTTGGCAGGTTTCATCTGAACCTTTTAAACGTGCAAATATATTGACTTTTCCTCTCTCTTATGATATCTCCCTGGTTCAGGGTAGATTTGTTTGTTTATTTAGGCTAAATAATGAATTGCCAAATTTCACAGTAATTTTAAGAAACTACCTGCGATCAACTTCTAAAGGTTCGATTCCCACCCCGGACAAACATTTTGTGGTATAAACAAATGTTTGTTCTGTGTCTGAGTGTTCTGTATGTATTAAAAAAAAACTGTTTAAGTATTCTATCAGTTATCTGACTTTCATAGTAGGTATAAGCTTAGGTTAGTTTGGGGTCAGATAGCGCTGTGTGAAATGTCCTACGATATTTAATTACTGCCTTTATACATACAGACCATTATTAATGATGGTAAAATTACCTTCATTACCATAGTAGCCAAAAAGAAAAAAAAAACGGTTAAACAAAAAAGGTTAAGGCCAACTAAATACAAAATGAAGCAGTAGTATACCTACCTAGTATACCTACTTGTCCAATTGCCCCTACTGCGTCTCTCTACGATTAGCCTACGCCACGTAAATCACCGATATTCATCTTTGTCACTTTATACCGCTCGCCGGAGTTCGGGTGATGAATTAGAAGGCAGAGTCGCGAACAACGCTAATTTAAAGACGGATAAATTTATATTCTCAAATAGGAAACAACTCCTTAATGAAGTGAGTGAAGGAGATAGAAAGCTGTTGAAATATTTAGTGGAAGTTTTTACGGCTGGTTAACTAGTTCTAGGAATCATAAAGTATTAGTTCAAGGTATATATTTTGCGTATTTACACACAGCGCCATCTGACCCCAAACTAAGCAAAGTTTATCCTATGGAAGTCAGATAGCTGATAGAATACTTAACACCTTAGCTGCCATGTCAGTCACATGTGCCTGACAGAGGTAGTACCTGTTCAGGCCACAGTCATTGGTGACTGACACCACAACACAAAATTCAAATGATCTCAGCGAGCCGTCCGGCACGTTTTACGCGTATTTTCTATACAAATTGACTGACATGGCCCCTAGCTAACTACTTGCAACTTGGCCCGTAACTTCTATTTGTGGAACTTGAGTTATTTTATAGTTTGTAACAAAAACGTAATTTATTTTTGCAAATTTACTAATATAATCAAATTTTTGCTTGTTACATTTACAAACAAATTTACATATAATGAAAATATTATACAAATTCAGTTTTATTTATGTTCTATATTAAAACATTCCAAACAAAAATGTGGTTCATCGTGTCTGACAAAGTGCCTGACACGGCGCTATCGCTATATTTTATTCCACACAAGCCATGTCAGTCATATATGCCTGACATTATTTTATTTTTAACTATTTTAGAGAAATAAACACGCAACCAATATTTAATGCCTTTTAAGTCATTTCCACCTGAAAATTTGATTTGAATATTTGTCGTCATAAAAACTTTGGTTTGCCGATTAGCGTGTTAAATACTTTTTTTTTCTAAATACATACAAATGGAACTGGCTTTCATGTGAGGCTGCCGGTAAACACTGTTATGAGTTTGGTGGCAGATTTTTCAACTTGATGCTATCCAGTTGAGTACTAGAAAAAACTGTGCTTTCCTCACGATGTTTTTCACCACCAGCAGTTCAAGCTCATAGTTGGAGTTTGAACTCACGCACTTTGGCGTGTGAATCACTCGCTAACCACTGAGCTATCATCGCTACAAAGTCGGCTTTCGATGGCGTGTGAAATGTTCTCCAATATTGGTTTATTTATTTCTCGCGACGTCGATCAACAAACTTGAGAAATGATGTTGAGGTGTCAGCAAACAATCCCTTGACAATCACCAGTCCCATTCGGAGCCGAGAACGATTCATACTTGCTGTTTCCCACATTCTCTGATTTCCAGCCACTACAACTCACTTGCGAACGTTCCGCCGCTCCATCCAATTCATACCAATTGCGATTCCGATTCGATTGTCCGATTTGTCCGATTAATTCGGTTTCGAGCGATCATACGATTCGAATGAGCCCGGCCGTTTGATTTGGTCGGGGAATTACTATCGGTTTTCGGTAAGGTTACCTGATCGGAGGTCAGACGTCTATCTGCTCTATTTTTAAATTCCTTTGTTGTTTTACATGAGACTAGCATTTATTTTGTTCCATATTTCTCAACAACGGTGAAGCTATATCTCAGACTTTCAGTTGCGTGTGGTCGAAGATGGTAAAGCACACCTAGCCTGGAATGGTACTGGCTCTCAAGTGAGGCTGTCGGAACACACCGTTAGATGCTTGGCGGCAGATTTTCATCTTGAGGGTGGTAGGTAGCCAGCCGAGTACTAGAAAGTACCCTACCACCATACTATGGTTTCCTCACGATGTTTTCCTTCACCGGCAGCTCAAGCTCATTGTTGTGCCGTGGTGGTGCCGGCGTAAGAATTGTACCCCACCCTTTCTACCCGTGGTTGCCGTAAGAGTCGGCTAAGGGATGTAATCCGGAAGATAGGCAGCAGCGTCTTCCTTGAACAATCACACTTAACTGCGCTCGCCAACCCGCCTGCCAAGCGTGACGAGTATTGGCAAAACCCCCCCAGGAGGAGGCCTACGTCCAGTAGTGGACGTTCTATGGCTGATGATGTGTGTCGGTGAAAAAAAATAATAGTGGAAAACCCATAGCATGTTTAAGTACTCAGCTGATAAGCTACCACACTGAAGTTAAAAATCCACCAGCGCCTAACGGTGTTTCGGTAGCCTCACTTGAGAGCCAGTTCCATTCACAGCTAGGTGTATTTTACCATCTTCGACCACACTATCGTTTAACATCAGATGAGCTGTGGTCAAACACTTAACCTGTTAAAAGTTAAAAAAAGTACCATTGGGTCATAGACTTTGCAGGGATGGAAACCCATACAATGCCTAGTATTTGCGAACTACTGACAGGAGATATGGGTTATATGGGTATTGGGGAGAATATTGTTTATTAATTATTTTCTGCAGAAACTAAACTAAACCTTGTAGAGAATAATTTAATTCCAACCGATCTTAGTATAGGTGCACCTGAATCGGTATGTAAAATAAATAAAACAAAAATTCAGCCCTAAACTTTACCAAACTCCGGGTCGTACCCACGAAATTGGTGAAAACCTATAAGTTTGGTATAATACTATGAAAACAAACAAAAAGCTGGCGAAATCGGATTACTCTAGGCGCTTTCCACAAACCAAGAAAAGGAACCCTCGAGACGAAAAGCCTTCCAATACCTCAATCGGTTTTCAACCTTACACTATTGACATTATAGCGATTTACGAGTCAAGCTCGTATTGGACCAAGATTTTCAAGGACGCCTGTTGAGTTCCATCATATTGCAGCCTCTGTCGAGAATTTCTCTTCGATCGGTTATTTGATGAGACGAAATCTCTAGAGACAATACCTTGAAGAATGGAACATTGTGCCTTGATTGACTATAGGAGCCATTATGTTTGATTTATTTTAATTTAAAACAGTAGATTCTTCTAGCTAACGTGCTTTGTTGGAAAATGTTCCCAGTATTTTGTAAGAGTGTTGCCTACTTGTTACTTCTTCATGCTGTAATGATTTGATAGATGAAGTGATATTCTGAACAAATGTTTTTACAAGCTTTTATTTCACTTGGAATGTGGTTTTGTATGTATGTATGTACATTGTACAGGTCAAATCTGGTCAAACACCCAGACTCAGAACAAACATTTAAGTTCATGACATTAATGTTTGACCTGGGTGAGAATCGGATCCACGCCCCACAGCTCTTGATGCAGATACACTACTAAATAAGCTAATAAGCATTTACTTTCATTAGTCCATATTGATCGCGCCAAGCGTTTACTAATAGCATAAAAGTCTGTCTCCATATTCTCCCCTGAATACAGCATCCGAACACTTGCCACTACAAAGTCTGCACAAAATATCCCGCACTCACCTGCCCCTAATAAATTATAAGATAACGTGACGTTTCACGTTCCCCGAACGCTGTGCTTATCTGCGCCAGTTCGCACTTTAACAGAACCTGTATTTATAACCATTTTTCGGCTGTAAACGCGGCAAATGACAAAGGGTTGCGAAACGATACGGGCGGGTAATAAAGGTCGATATGGCGATTATGGAGCTGTAATGTTTTAAAAATAGATGTGTACAATATGCGAACGATCACACTAATATTATAAAGGCGAATTGTGACTGAGTTTGTTACGTCTTTACGCTCAAACTGCTAGACCAATTTTGATGAAATTTGGTATGGAGGTAGCTGACCCCCTGGACTAACAAATAAACATTTTTCATTCCGAAAAAAAATAGTATTCACGTGGAAACAGCGGGTAACGCCGCATGGCGCAGCTACTTTAACATAAATCTGTTATAAGCTATTCGGGTAGTATTTTGTTTCAATATTTAGGTTAGTGTTAGTGTGTTTATAGCGATGCAGCCAGTTCAAACGCCGAAGGGCGTGGGTTCAAACCCCAAAAATGAGCTTGAGCTACCGGTGAACGAAAACATCGTGAGGAAACCATAGCATGGCGGTAGGGTATTTTCTAGTAGATACTCGCCAGGCCAGCTACCATCCTTAAGTTGAAAATCTGCCGCCACGCAACTTACGGTGTATTCCAGCAGGATCACTTAAGAGCCAGTTCTATTCCAGGCTAGGTGTTATTACCATCTTCGGTCACACCGTCACTTAACATCAGGTAAGTTATAATAAAAAATCTAGCCTGTCACCAAAAAAAAAGGATTTACTAGGAACTTGAAAGTTCTACTTGTTTTACAAATATGAGACATTCATTAAGTGAATGTTAGTTTTACGTTCACGCAGCATCGAGATAAATGATTGATGTGATTGACATGGATGGGTTAAAGATCAAAAAGTGGACATGGACCACAGATCATCATAACTATCACTATACAGCGTATAACATTAAGATGCTAGGGGCAAATGACAGAACTTGGACATAAAAGCAAGTCTTTCCAATAATCATTTTGAAACTACCCAATCACAATTATAGAAAAACGCTTTTAACGTACTCTACAATTATAAGATTGTTTTCATTATATAATAGCTTTGAAAGCTTATAATTCCACGGCCAGATGCTCATTCCCAGCGTGGTACGAATTATTTGGTTCAATTTTAACTGGAATAAAAAATTCGACCTACACTTAATTAAAACATAATTGAGATGCCAATACATGAAATAGCGATGTGGTACGCAATGTTATGTGTCGACTTTTCTCTAATTACCCTCATTTTTATGTTTTAGTAATATATCTATTTATATAGTGGTTCGTACACCGAACAAGATTCCTATTATTTTCTAATTTGTAAATAGAACAAATTTGAATTCCCGCGTTCAATGCATGTCTATTGTCATGTGACCACACGTAGATAAGCATTCATTCTCGAGTTTGGTGTTGGTGAAAACCCCGCCACGGGGTGAGTGTGAGACAAGCTTCCGGTCACGTCGCACGTCTCCCGGAGCTGAGTGTGCATCCTCGATACTCGAGGTGCGCGACCGCAGACATTGTCTTCCTTTCGATTCTGCCACCATATTTGTGAATGACCGCCGCGGTACCGCGTGTGAGACCAGTGCCGTCGGGTGGTCTTTGAGTTCTGTGCCTATGGACTGAACATTGAGGAGGGAAGGAACCGTAACCACACCACGAGCGCTGCTACGGACTTCAAGGTCGGTAGCAATCCCCTCACCATATAGGTTTCAGAGATATTTTTTAGTTTTACCCAAAGGGTAAAAACGGGACCCTATTACTAAGACTTCGCTGTCTGTCTGTCTGTCCGTCCGTCTGTCTGT
The DNA here is from genome assembly GCA_950106695.1 of Biston stratarius. NCBI lineage: Eukaryota > Metazoa > Arthropoda > Insecta > Lepidoptera > Geometridae > Biston > Biston stratarius. The sequence goes on from OX467111.1 coordinate 15,729,224, forward strand.
CACCAGGCTGTATCTCAAGAATCGCGATAGCTAGACAGTTGAAATTTTCACAAATTATGTATTTCTGTTGCCGCTATAACAACAAATACTAAATACAAAATAAAATAAATATTTAAGGGGGGCTCCCATACAACAAACGCGATGTTTTCTGATCTGAGTGAAGCACTAAAACACAGAAGATGATGCATAAAGAACTCTGACCAGCATAAAGAAGTCTGTTCTGAAGTTTCTGTTCACTCACCTGAAAGACAGTGTTGTTAGCGGCCGATACGATTTGTGGCTGTTAGCATCAGCCATGGGCGTGCCCCAGAAGTCATCCAAAAGCAACTGCTTCAGCGAGTTGGATCCTATGACGTCACCGTTGGTCACCACAGCCGGTATATCGTCGTGTACGAAGTCACCGTTCAAACTATTCACGTAACTGAGCACTGCGGTAGTAGTTACCATGGCGTAGATGGCCAGATCACTGTTGTACATGTTCTTAGGACAGTTTTCCTCTCGGACCGCGGTCAGACGACGTTTCATTTTGGGCGATGTGCGGTGGTACTTAATGGTCACATTTCTGCATTTGCACATTTGAGATCCGCTACCTGGAACAAACGAAAAATCTATTATAATACATCATGAAAGCTCAGTTATTGATGATAGCGGTGTAGTTTCAGAACGGTCTCCAGATACATAGTGTAATGTGTCGTAAAGACAACTTTACGGTTTTATAGAACCAAAAAGGATCGTTGAATGTTAAGTGACGGTGTGGTCGAAGATGGTAAAGCACACCTAGCCGGGAATGGAACTGGCTCTCAAGTGATGCTGCCGGAATTAACTACATTTTTTTTTTTTTTTTTTTTTTACACATTACACACAGCGCCATCTGACCCCAAACTAAGCAGAGCGTGTAATGGAAGTCAGATAACTGATAGAATACATAAATACTTTTTTTTTTTGTAAATACATACTTATAATACATACAGAACACACAGACACAGAACATTTGTTTATACCAAACAAACATTTGTCCTTGGCGGGAATCGAACCCACGCCCTACAGCTCAGGCAGACATACTCCCAATGAGCCAACAGGGCTGTCAAATTTAAAAAAAAATAATCTTATATCTTTAAACGAGCAATTATTGTATATATGTATATACATAATCTCGGAAACGGCTCCAACGATTTTCATGAAATTTAGCATGCATGGGGTTTCGGGGGCGATAAATCGATCTAGCTAGGTTTCATTTTCAGAAAACGTCGTTTTATCCATGTTTTAGCAATGCTCGGTCAACCGGGTACTATTATATTATATGGCAATAAAGTTTAGCTCCTTTGGAAAAATACATTTTTGTTGAAACCCAAAAAAAACTAGCAGTATTAAAGTTTTGTAATACTAGCGTTAAAATTTCATTTGAACAGAAACCCATCACAATTTTTAACCGACTTTTTTATGGCTAGGTGTTTTGACAGCTCACCTGGTGTTAAGTGACGGTGTGGTCGTAAATGGTAAACACACCTAGCCTGAAATGGAACTGGCTCTCAAGTGGGGCTGCCGGAACAGTTCTGATAGTTGCTTGGCAGCAGATTTTTTAACTTGAAAGCTAGCCAGGCGAGTACTAGAAAGTACCACCACGCTATGGTTTCCTCACGATTTTTTTCTTCACCGGCAGCTCAAGCTCATTGTTGGGATTGGAACCCTTCAGCAGGCGAACCGACCGCACTAACCACTGAGCTATCATCGCTACTTCAAAAGGTTTTTTTTTTTGTGGATAATTCTATCGAAAAGTCAACGCACAAAACGTAACCTTAATCTCTAATATTTGACCACCAAATTTCAACTTTATTTCTCAGAACAATTTATCCTGCTCGGACTAGACCTTTAAAAGAAATATATGTTTATAAAAGCTATAATAAAGTCAACCTTATTACAACGGAACATGAGCTAAAGACTTTTTTGTGATCGTATTCTTTATCAAACATATGTTTTCATGCTTATCGAAAGATAGAAAAAGGTCACGATTCTTTTGCGATTTGTATTCAATTTCTGACTACCGAGCCTCAGAGCTATCCGTATCGCCAAATAATAACGCTGAAATTCTAATATGTGATTCCGAGGACGTTTCACATGACCGCGCAAAAAGGACAATAATACAAATAAAATATCTATTGTCTGCGGACCACATTCTGCGAGGTGGGCACCAGAGGGTACGCGTATCTGCCACAGAATGTTTCATCTCTACAATTTGAATTGGATTAAGTGAGAGTTGAAAATTGCATTTTATGTGTGATTTTAAAAAAAACAGCTGCGTGATCAATTCAATTAAATTTAATTAAGAATGTCTCAAGAATATTACCGTTGCGTTCTATAGAATTAATTTGCTTTTGTGTAGTAAGTAGCCTTAGTTAATAAAAATAGGAAAATATATTTTTTTTAGCGATGATGGCTCAGTGATTAGGGCGGTAGGTTCGCATGCCGAAGGGCGTGGGTTCAAACCCCAACAATGAGCTTGAGCTGCCGGTGAAGGAAAACATCGTGAGGAAACCATAGCGTGGTGGTAGGGTACTTTCTAGTACTCTGCTGGCTAGCTACCACCCTCAAGTTGAAAATCTGCCGCCAAGCATCTAACGGTGTGTTCCGGCAGCCTCACTTGAGAGCCAGTTCCATTCCAGGCTAGGTGTGCTGTACCATCTTCGACCACACCGTCACTTAACATCAGGTGAGCTGTGGTCAAACACGTAGTCAGATATAAAAATATATAATAAAAAAAACGATATTTTCTTGATAATACAAAAATTACGTTATACAATTTCAAACGTATCATTAGATATGTCATAAACACTGATTCCATGTCAAAGGAAAAATATATGTCAACATAAGTACATCAATATAAAAATATTGTCAATATAAAAGAATGTCCAATATAAAATATGACGAAATGAAATTTGTCTGCATATTTTTTTTAAATATATAATTATGAAACATATAAAAAATGAAATTCGTTGTCGGTGGTAGATCTCCTTAACATTAGGTCGTCAACATCCTATATTCTGCAGTAGTGTGTTCCGGTTTGCAGGATACTGCAGCTAGCGAAATTACAGGGCCTTTGAGACTATCTTATGTCTCAAAGTACTGAGCGCCAAAGTAGCAATGCCCTAGACCTTGTTTTGTCGCTCGAAGTTCTGTGTATCGATGCAATGGTCATGGACTGACGTTATCTCTTACCATCAGGAGAGCGTCTCGTTCATCTAATTACTTTCACATAAATAAGGTAAAATTTTGTACACTTAAGATATTTTGGAAATTTATTTGGAGGGCAGTCTCTTACCTAAACTGAAGCCAAAAATGTAATAAAATTATTTTTTCTGTCTTTCTGTATCTTGAAATATCATCACGCCGAATCTACCGAATAAATTTTAATTAAACTTAAGACATATAAGTAGTATAAATTTACATTAAAAACAATTTAATTTTCAGTAGTGTAATATTAGTTTTGTTTTAGGTGCAAAATTAATGTAGAACAAGTTGAACAATTATAATTGTTGTTCTTTTCAATGAATGTTACTACGTTGAATAATAAATTAGTACATATGTCTACTCTGTAAACAACATTGTATGATATCTAATTAAATATTAACCGAAACTTTGCTCGCGAGACGCGAACCTTTTTTATGAGCATAATGCAAACTATATGACCTGCACTTGACTTTGTAGCATAACCTCATTGCAGATACAGCTATTATGAAATAAATCTAGACTAAATCTGTACATTTTACTTGATCCGAATACAATACCTTATTAATTGGTACTGTGCTGTGTGTATTCAAAATGATTTTGAAGCTTCCCAATATTTTTTTTCTTAGAATGAATTCATTTTCTAGACAGAAGGAGTAAAAAAGAGAGTAAAGACGAGGGAGACGAAACGACGAGAGACGTAAGAGAGTAGTTGATTGATTCATACGTTACTTTGCGAAATTCATTTTGGCTATCAAGGTATACCTACTGTACGACTACCACTTTGGTACGACTGTTAAATAAACTATTATAAATATACACCTTGAACACTCTAACTGTAGTCATTTTATCAACTAAGCTATTGCCAGACATGTATATTAACAGACATGTTATAAAAAGTAGGTACAAGCAATTAAGATAGGACAGACAGACGAATGGCGTACGCTTAGTCATAACGTATCATTAAACGACCTTAGGGCTCTTTAGATCTCCAAAAATATCTGTTACTTTTTTACAAAGGAAACATTTCTGTAGATATCTGATGAGCCGCAAAAAATACGCCCAAAATTTCTTTCGTCTGTTCTCGCTAATCTAAATAACTATTTTTCAATAAAGCCGGGATACCGCCACGTTATGAATTTTCGTCGAGTTTAGTGCGGACTGAACGTGACTGCAATATTTGATAGGTCTTACGTAGACTGCGGAAAGTTGAAATTTGTATTACATCATAATTATAAGTCATCTTCTTTCAATTATTAAAATAAATAATTTAGTTATTCCATATCGTATGACCGCGCAGTAAGGTTTACAGTCGACTAGTGTCTAAGTGCCTAACATGTAACCCCTTTTTCTTTCTTTAATCCTTTCCATTATACGGTCGCCTGGAACGATAAAGTCGCCAGTTTTTAACACCTTTTAACATTTTACTAGCTTGCCCGACTTTGGTTATCCTGTCAAGATTCACACACACATCACATCATCAGCCATAGGACGTCCACTGCTGGACATAGACCTCCTCCTGGGGGGGTTTTGCCAATACTCGCCACGCTTGGCAGGCGGGTTGGCGAGCGCAGTTAGGTGTGATTGTTCAAGGAAGACGCTGCTGCCCATCTTCCGGATTACATCCCTTAGCAGACTCTTACGGCAACCACGGGTAGAGAGGGTGGGGTACTATTCTTACGCCGGCACCACCACGGCAAGATAAATTCATCTAAAATGCTTACATATAAAAATTCCCTCTTCCGGCTTTACCATTTGAACCAGAACACAGTACTGTTTACAAATTACACCTATGCGGCAGAATATCTGGTACTGCGGTGGTACCTACCTAGACGACCTGCTAAGGGTATTTACCACCAAGTAAAATAAGTAAAAAGTATACTTTAGTAAACCATTGAACATTCTAGTTTCAATTTAATACGGCGGCGTTATGAATTTTTGTCGGCCTACTCAGAGCTACGTGCCCGTAATATAATATGAAATAACTGGTGCGCCGTGTGTGGGGTAAGCGATTTGTGGGTCGCCTCCAATGCGGTACATTTACTGAGGTTTTTTGAAATATTTGCCACAAAAATATAAAAATATCTCTCTCTATTTTTAAAAAGTTTACATTGTTATGTCTCTTGTCTTGTTCAGCTTTGCCTTAAATGAAATTTTCAAAAATGATTTCATAATTATGTTTGTAGCGATGATAGCTCAGTGGTTAGCGCGGTCGGTTCACACGCCAAAACTGACTGCCCTGTTGGCTCATTGTTAGTATATCTGCTTCAAGAACCGTAGGGCGTGGGTTCGATTCCCACTCAGGACAAGCATTTTGTGGTATAATAAAAAATGTTTGTAAAGTTTACGAAAAAAAAAAGTATTTAAGTATTCTATCAGCTATCTGACTTCCATAGTACAAGCTTGCTTAGTTTGGGGTCAGATGTCGCTATGTGTAACATTCTACGATATTTATCTATATCTTTAAACGAGCAATTCTTGTATATATATATATATATATATTCTGAATCTCGGAAACGGCTTCAACGATTTTCATGAAATTTTGTATCCAGGGAGTTTCGGGGGCGAAAATCGATCTAGCTAGGTTTCATTTTCAGAAAACGTCGTTTTATCCATGTTTTCAGCCGAGCAACGCTCGGTCAACCAGGTACTTATTCATTAAAAGACGTGGGTTTAAGCCCCAACAATAAGCTTGAGCTATCGGTGAAGAAAAACATCACGAGGAAACCATAACATAGTGGTAGGATACTTTCTAGTACTCGGTTGGCTAGCTACCAAGCTGTAAATCTACCGCCAAGCACGTAACGGTGTATTCCGGCAGCCTCACTTGGGAGCCAGTTCTATTCCAGGGTGTTAGCGATAGTTTATAGTTTATTCATAACTAGATAGTTTGTCTATGTTAGTAGAGTTTTGTAGAATTATATTAGTTGTAAGTTTGATAAGTTTATATGATTTAGCTATCGAATAAAGTTGGTAAGATTTCGTCTTTACACCTAGACTAGGAAAAAACTGTCCCAAGAGGTAGGGGCCAGACACTGGCTGATCAAATTAAGGTAGATATTATGAAATTGTTTATATCTCTTTCCTACTAGTGATAAGCATACGAAATAAATGAGCGAGGAGCTATGGGACGGCCTTTTGACCTCCCGCTGCTCTCCAATATGGCCGCTATGAAACTGGCGCCATGCCGCCGGCCCGAGGCAAAGGTTACGAGTAGCGGGAGCGTCAAGGAAGAATCATTCTCAGACCGAACTCCGAACCGAACGGACGACTAGACCTACCACGATCTGCTAGTCGTCCCAAGCTCCTCAAGCGAACCTTAACGAATCATCTAGTTTTATTTCACCATTCAAACTACTTGCATCTCAATTACAATCAATTATTATCGGCATTGTTTCTACAAACGACCGTCTACCTAAGCAGCGAGGCGACACAACGACGCGCACGGGCGGACCGAAACCAGCGACAAAAAATATACCCGTGGACATCATTGTCTAGACCCTTCCCGGTCCGCACAAAGGACGTGGCGCCTGTTTTTTATGAATTGCACAATTCTACTGGAGCGCCGTCGTCAACAGCTGGTCCTTCGAGCCGGATCTTTGTTATCACAACAGCTGACCCATCAAGCGGGATCTTTGTTATAACAACAGCTGATCGATCCCTTTTGAACCGAATCTTGTGATCTGAAATTTCTGCCTATCGCTGCTTCAAGAAAACTACAATGCCGCTGACCAGAAGACAGAATGCGTTGAAGCCACAAGAGATGCCCGAAGATGTTACACCCGATACTGCATCGAGTTTGCCAGGTACACCGAATACTTTCAATTCCGTCACCAACCGATCTGCTTCGTTTGCGATTGACACCACGCTGCGATGGAACGTAGCTGCCGAAGAACGGTCTACGGTGTGTTCCGTAGTGAAGAAGCCCTCATCTACCGAAAAATATGAGGGAAATTCGGCAGTGAAAAGAACAGTCCGTCGTCCAGCGTCGTCAACAGCAAGAACGAAAAGGCGACATGAACTGGAAGTACGCGCTGAGTTAGCGCGCCGACAACACGAGTTACAAGAACAGGAAGCACGCGCCGAGTTAGCGCGCCGACAACTCGAGTTAGCGAAAATACAACTCGAACTAGTACAACTCGATAATGATGACGATTCGTTTATAATGGAGCCTGAGAATCAAGAAGAGGTCGTCCAAGAACAGGTTTATTCAACGCTGGCTGAAGTGTCCGGGAAGGGACATGTGGAGAAATCGAAAATGGAACTGGTGCGGAAAGCATGCGGACAGAAGCGGCTTTCTGCACATTCTCCAGTACGCCACGCCGAAGAAGAACATGAAGACGACCCTCAAACGAACGGAAAGAAAGATCTTGCTGAAGAGCCTGAGAATCAAGAAGAGGCCGTCCGAGAACGGGTTCAGTTGACGCTGGCTGAAGTGTCCAGGAAGGGACATGTGGAGAAATCGAAAATGGAACTGGTGCAGAAAGCATGCGGACAGAAGCGGCTTTCTGCACATTCTCCAGTACGCCACGCTGAAAAAGAACATGAAGACGGACCTCAAATGAACGGAACGAAAGATCTTGAAAAAGCCATCACGAAGGTCATTAGCACTACGCCGAAGACGACAACAGCTCCTCCTGCGTGTTTACACGAGCTGCCTATCTTCAACGGCAACAGTGGAGAATGGCTGGCCTTCAAGACGGTGTACGAAGATACTGTCGCGCTATTTTCGACCGTACAAAACATAGCGCGGTTGAAGCGAGCAATCAAAGGAAACGCGAGAGAAGCTGTCAAGAGCCTTCTCTACTCTGAATGCTCACCTGAAGACGTTATAGAAGCTCTGAAACATCGGTTCGGCAGGCCAGACGCACTCATTCTCGCGGAACTCGAGAAAATTAGGCCTCTGCCGAATTTTTCTGAAAAACCTAGCGACATCTGCGTGTTCGCGAGTGCCGTTAATAACACCGTCGCTACAGTTCAAGAGCTGAATAAACCACAGTACTTGTACTCGCCGGAGATGCTGAAGAGCATCATTGAAAAGTTGCCGGTGGTACTGAGGTTTCAGTGGTATGATTTTGCCACCACAGAGAAAGAAGCTGACTTGCTGCTGGTCAGTAAATTAGGGCCTACAGCACCCCTCGTGTTAGAGATCGTAAGTGGCAAATCGATTACACAAATAGATTTCATGAGCCTCGACACTAAGATTAAAGAGGTTCACGAGACCACCAAGATAGAAATCACGAAGGCACGCACAATCGACTGCTTGAATCTCGCACCTCAATCGGTAGATAAATTGAGAATTCAAGAATGCGTGCACCTGAGGAAATTGCCCGATGAACTGGGTTATGAGAGAGAACGCCCCAAACTGCTGATCGAAAAAGACAATCGGGAGCTCATCGTGTCGAAGTCCACCCGAAAAGGACAGAAAGATCAACCAGTAGCATCTCTCATAAGTCTGGGTTGGGTGCTACACGGATCCGATGGGGAAGAGGTCAGAAAAGAAAACCTTGATAAATCGAAGCCCACTATGTTGAAGATTCAAGAACGAGTATTTTTACCACCTGAGCCGCTCCACTTAGACAACAGAGCCGAAAAACTGTTATTGAAGAAAAGTCTGGACAAAAGCTTTGGTAAAGACATTGAATACTCTAGAAACAAAAATCGAGCTAGTAAAAGCAAGAAACTTTACTTAGAAAACAATGAAAGCGTACTACGTGTCCGAGGAAGGATCGATCTAGCTACAAGCTTAGAAAAGAATTGTAAGCGACCCGTAGTATTGGGTAGTAAGCACCATTACAAAGCTGCTTATCGAACACTACCACAAGCGATTGAACCACGCATGCCACTGATCAGAAACCTACCCAAGAAAAGACTGCCTGAGTATGGCAAGCCTCCCTTTACATACACGGGAATAGATTTTTTTGGTCTGGTGGTTATCACGGTGCGTCGACGACACGTGAAAAAATGTGTGAAAGAGTACCTACCAACTCTGATCCCGAGACGAGTCGACGGAAAAATCAAACGATCGAGATACCTACAGTGTGGAGATACGGTCTCGATAGTTGGGCGTACGAGAATTGTTGAGGTGCGCATTACTGGGGGCACCCGGATGCGTCCGAACTCTAAGATAACGCTGCTGGTCCCTACGAAAGACAATGGATGTCGCGAGCAACCCATTCCTGCAGAAGACGTCAAGCACCGAGTAATCGAAGAGCAAATCTCGGATCATTAGCCTACGAGGTCGGGGAAGACATCGCTAAGGCAGGAGTCGGTGCTGTGCACGAGGGGGAGGATGTTAGCGATAGTTTATAGTTTATTCATAACTAGATAGTTTGTCTATGTTAGTAGAGTTTTGTAGAATTATATTAGTTGTAAGTTTGATAAGTTTATATGATTTAGCTATCGAATAAAGTTGGTAAGATTTCGTCTTTACGCCTAGACTAGGAAAAAACTGTCCCAAGAGGTAGGGGCCAGACACTGGCTGATCAAATTAAGGTAGATATTATGAAATTGTTTATATCTCTTTCCTACTAGTGATAAGCATACGAAATAAATGAGCGAGGAGCTATGGGACGGCCTTTTGACCTCCCGCTGCTCTCCAATATGGCCGCTATGAAACTGGCGCCATGCCGCCGGCCCGAGGCAAAGGTTACGAGTAGCGGGAGCGTCAAGGAAGAATCATTCTCAGACCGAACTCCGAACCGAACGGACGACTAGACCTACCACGATCTGCTAGTCGTCCCAAGCTCCTCAAGCGAACCTTAACGAATCATCTAGTTTTATTTCACCATTCAAACTACTTGCATCTCAATTACAATCAATTATTATCGGCATTGTTTCTACAAACGACCGTCTACCTAAGCAGCGAGGCGACACAACGACGCGCACGGGCGGACCGAAACCAGCGACAAAAAATATACCCGTGGACATCATTGTCTAGACCCTTCCCGGTCCGCACAAAGGACGTGGCGCCTGTTTTTTATGAATTGCACAATTCTACTGGAGCGCCGTCGTCAACACAGGGTAAGTGTACTTTACTATCTTCGATCACACCGTCACTTAACATCAGGTGAGCTGTGGTCGAACACTTAGCTTATCAACCATTTAAAAAAAAATTAAGGTCATACAAAGTTATACCAGGCCATCTAGTGTTCAATAGTAAAAAGTGTTTTTTAATGCACCTATATGACATAAAAGAACATAGCTTAAAGTAGCACAACGAGCTATGGAGAGGGCTATGCTCGGAGTTTCCCTACGAGATCGAATCAGAAATGAGGAGATCCGTAGGCGAACTAAAGTAGCCGACATAGCCCAGCGGATTAGCAAGTTGAAGTGGCAGTGGGCAGGGCACATAGCACGCAGAACTGATGGCCGATGGGGCTGCAAAGTTCTAGAGTGGAGACCACGGACCGGCAAGCGCAGTGTAGGACGTCCACCCACAAGGTGGACAGACGACCTAATAAAGACCGCAGGAACGCGCTGGATGCAAGCCACTTCCAACCGGTCTTTATGGAAGTCAATGGGGGAGGCCTATGTCCAGCAGTGGACGTCATGCGGCTGATGATGATGATGATGATGATGATATGACATTATATTTTCGATTAAATAAAAAAAAATATTTCTTTTATTTTTTTCAGCTTGAAAATATTCCCTCATAACCCTTTAGTAGTACAAACGATCTATTTACACATTCACGGGTACCATCCTAACATAACGATGTTTACAAGTCACATTAACTACGCCATTATGCGCCCTAACACTCTTGTAATAATGTTAATATTTGACTGAAGTAAATGGCTTTGGTGGGTGTGAAATCAGTACATTTTTGTATACATGTCCTATGCGTGACATTCCGAGTGTCTCGTTAGCAGGAAGACATCGTGTATGATAAAAGTTATCGCTGGACAAAATAATATGCAATTATTTGGATATTTCATAGTTGTATAATGCCGATACTATATCTATTATTATAATATAAAATCAAAATAATATGCAATTATTTGGATATTTCATAGTTCTATAATGCCGATACTATATCTATTATTATAATATAAAATCAAAATAATATGCAATTATTTGGATATTTCATAGTTTTATAATACCGATACTATATCTATTATTATAATATAACATCAAAATAATAGGATATTTCATAGTTGTATAATACCGATACTCTATTATTATAATCATATTATTATACTGTATTTGGGTTTGAATGATACAGCTATTGAAATTATTGTGTTATTGAGACAAACCATCGCATGTCTCAAATCAATGAGCGCCAAAGCAGCAATACTTTGTTCTTTTGTGTTGTCAAAATCTGGCTACCATTGCAATGGAATGTGTAATGGTATTCACTATAATGATACCACTACAATTGTCGATTGTTGCACTTTATGTTTGTATTATTTTTGTTCTGTGATCTTAGTGTGAACAATAAAGATACCGTAGGACATTACACACAGCGCCATCTGACCCCAAACTAAGCAAAACTTGTGCGATGGAAGTCAGATAACAGATAGAATACATAAATACATTTTTTGTAAATACGTACTTGTAATACATACAGAACACCCAGACACAGAACAAACATTTGTTTATACTATAAAATGTTTATCCTGGACGGGAATCAAACCCAAGCCCTACAGTTCTTAAGGCAGATATATTAAGCCAATGGGGCTGTAAAACCTATCTATCTATCTATTTACTGGCTAAACGCGGACAACGCCTATCTCTCAGTCAAGCTTTTGCAAATTTCAAGACGCAACGCAATACAGAACAACGTTATCGTACGGTATACTGTTTTGTAAATCAAAACAGTCAACCCTGCAAACCAGGCCATAATCATGTACCTGTAGTGTACCGAATTTATGGCATGTTGTGTACTTAAGCATGTTTATTAGAGCCATAAAATTAATGAACTACGTCGGCGAAGAGTAACCGCGCAATCGTGCGTCGTGACGTCATAGCTTACGTTGCTATTTAATCTGTGTAGTGTAGTAAAATTTGAGTTAATGGACATATTTAAGGGTTAAAGTGATTATTTTGTTGCTTGATATAGTACTTGGTGGTAGATTTACTTAGCAGGAGGCCATCTAGATAATTACCATCACAGATATTCTGTTCTGTTCTATATGTAACATTACAGTGTTCCTCATCATCATCATCATCATCAGCCGTATGACGTCCACTGCTGGACATAGGCCTCTCCCATTGACTTCCACAAAGACCGGTTGGAAGCGGCTCGCATCCAGCGCGTTCCTGCGGTCTTTATTAGGTCGTCTGTCCACCTTGTGGGTGGACGTCCTACGCTGCGCTTGCCGGTCCGTGGTCTCCACTCCAGAACTTTGCAGCCCCATCGGCCGTCGGTTCTGCGTGCTATGTGCCCTGCCCACTGCCACTTCAACTTGCTAATCCGCTGGGCTATGTCGGCTACTTTAGTTCGCCTACGGATCTCCTCATTTCTGATTCGATCTCGTAGGGAAACTCCGAGCATAGCCCTCTCCATAGCTCGTTGTGCTACTTTAAGCTTACTAAGCAGGCACACAGTGAGAGACCACGTTTCGGCGCCATAAGTCATCACTGGTAACACACACTGGTCGAAGACTTTCGACTTGAGGCACTGAGGTAATTCGGACGAGAAAATGCTGCGCAGTTTTCCGAACGCTGCCCAGCCGAGTTGGATTCGACGATTGACCTCTTTCTCGAAGTTGGACCTACCTAGTTGGACTGCTTGTCCTAGGTAAATGTACTTGTCAACAACTTCAAGAACCGAGCTCCCAACTGATATTGGGGTGGGCACAACATGGGCATTCAACATTACCTTCGTTTTGTCCATGTTCATTTTAAGACCCACCCGTTGAGAAACTCGATTGAGGTCTTCGAGCATTGTGCTGAGTTCCTCCGACGACTCTGCCATGACCACTATATCGTCGGCAAATCGAAGGTGAGTGATGTATTCGCCATTTATATTGATGCCGAATCCTTTCCATTCTAGGAGCTTGAAGGCGTCTTCCACTGTGGCAGTAAACAGTTTCGGAGATATAACATCTCCCTGTCTTACGCCTCTTTTCAGTGGAATCGCCTTCGAAGTCTGCTCCTGTACTTGGACCGACATAGTAGCGTTATTATACAAACACTTCAACACTTCGATGTACCGATAGTCAATATGGCATCGTTGGAGAGACTCAACCACCGCCCATGTCTCGATCGAATCAAAGGCTTTCTCATAGTCCACAAACGCTAGACATAGAGGCAAATTATACTCTTCGGTCTTCTGTATAATTTGCCTTAGCGTATGGATGTGGTCTATGGTACTGTAACCTTTACGGAAACCGGCTTGTTCGGAAGGCTGGAAGTCATCGAACCTGCGACTGAGACGGTTCGTAATGACCCTTGAAAACAGCTTATAAACATGGCTCAGAAGCGAGATGGGTCTATAATTCTTCAATAAAGTGTTGTCACCTTTCTTGAAGAACAGCACCACCACGCCTCTGTTCCATGCTTCTGGCGTTATACCTTCGAGTAAGACGGAATTGAAGAGCTTCTGAAGGACTTTAAGTACCGGTGTTCCACCCGCTTTCAGAAGCTCCGATGTGATTCCGTCCTCACCCGGCGCCTTGTTGTTCTTAAGCTGTTTCAGGGCCATTCTAATCTCGTACAGGCTGATGTCCGGGATATCTTCGGTATAGTGCCGGGTCAGCTTGGCTCTTGGGTCTTTGGCCGCGCTGCTAACAGGCTCAGCTACCGAGGTGTATAACCGTCCATAGAACCTTTCGACCTCCTCTAATACCTCTGCTTTGGTCGACGCTATACTACCATCTTCTCTCTTCAGCTTCGTCAACCGGCTTTGCCCAATAGACATGTCTCTTGCGAACACTTTGGAGCCTTTTTTCCGCTCTATCGTCTCTTTAATACGATTAGTATTAAAGATACGTATGTCGTGTCGCAAGGATTTCGATATCTGTCTATTGAGCAGCCTATATGACTCTGCATCATAGGCAGACTGTAGTCGTAACGAGCGTCGTTCAGCCATGAGGTCTAGAGTATGGTCGGACAGTTTTTGAGGTCTATTTGTACGACGGGGTCTAAAAAACTTAGAGCCCACCGCATGGACAGTTTCTACGAGCCTGTTATTGATCTCGTCCACCGTAGCAAGATTCTCTAGGCAATCGAAGCGATTGGAAAGTTCAAGTTGAAAGCTTTCGGGGTTTTGTATATGGGCGCGAGTAGGTCGGAGCGTGGACTTCATCAAGCGTGACCTTTCAAGCTTGACGTTAATATTCAATGAGCCTCTTACCAGTCGGTGATCACTACCGGTTTTCACCCTGTGGATCACGGAGACATCATTGAATATCCGTCTTTTGTTGGTCATGATGAAGTCTATCTCGTTTCTCGTAGAACCATCGGGACTCATCCAGGTCCATTTCCTGTGAGGCGGCTTCTGAAAGAAAGAGTTCATCATAAAGAGGCCCTCTTTCTCCAGAAAGTCGGCCAGCCTCTGTCCCCTAGGATTCCGTTGCCCATATCTAAATTGCCCCACTCTCAACTCATCATCGCTCTTCATGCCCATCTTTGCGTTGAAGTCCCCCACTACAACAGTGAAGTGGGTTTCGGAGGTATGTATGGCCCTACTTACGTCCTCATACATACTCTCTACTTCATCATCTGGGTGTGACGAGGTCGGTGCATACACCTGAATGACCTTCAGCGAATATCTTTTGGATATTCTGAGTATTAGGTATATGACCCTGCTCGAAACACTTCCGATGCTAATAATGTTGTTAGTGAGGGACTTGTGGACGAGAAAACCGACACCACCTTGGGACTGTTGGTCACCCTCCCGGTAATAGAATAGGTTACCCGACTTTAGGGTTATCGTGTCCTCGCCCTCTATCCGGACTTCAGATAACCCCAAAATATCCCAATGTAACCTACTCATTTCCTCTTCCAGCTCAACAATCTTCTCATCTGTCCTCAAAGTGCGTATGTTGTGTGTTACCAGGGCCAGTCGTCGTTGGGGGTGGTAGCCGGGCGTCTGCCGGGGATTCTTAGCACCCCCTGCTCCACCGTTACCGTGGCCGCTACCGTAACCAGGACTAGTGAAGCTGCCGGGGACTGGGGGCCTGGTCTTTTTAGAAATAATCATTGGGGGGGTTTTGCCAATACTCGCCACGCTTGGCAGGCGGGTTGGCGAGCGCAGTTGAGTGAGGTTATTCAAAGAAGACGCTGCTGCCCATCTTCCGGATTTCATCCCTTAGCCGACTCTTACGGCAACCACGGGTAGAGAGGGTGGGGTGCAATTCTTACGCCGGCACCACCACGGCACAGTGTTCCTGTTTGTAGGGTATTGCAGCTAGCGAAATTACAGGCCTGTTGAGACTTGCCATTGAATGTCTCAAAGTAATCAGCGTCAAACGTAGCGATACCCTGGACTTTGTTTTGCTACTCAAATTTCTGTGTATCACTGTAATGGTCATGGACAGGCGTTATCAGAAGGCTTAGGAAGGAAGGTTTTTTTGGAAGAATATTATTTTTTTTGGTAAAATTAATTCATAAAGAATAATCAGATACTATATGATACAATAACTCTTTGATATCATCACAGAAAGGTAAATATCCAAAAGAATAAATACAATAAAATATACTCAAAAGGCGGCTAAAAGCGATCTCTTTCAAGCAACCATTGTTTGAATAAGTAACATCTAAGCGAATTAGGGATTTGGGGATCATAATATTATAACATATTTACTTGGCGGCAGAATATCTGGTAATGCGGTGATACCTACCACCAATCAAATCAGATCTCACGTTATGGTATGATAATGGTACTTTGTAAATCGGTTAACTATTTAGCACGTTGAGTTTACCACTTGAATAATGTCGTTTTTTTTTACTATGCGGGATTACTCACGTTCAATTTTATTAATTACTCCGATTATAGTTTTGGCCTCATCCGGTGGCCTTCATCATGGAGACAGATATATGTATATACCTATCATATGATACAATGTTTCTGAAATGTTTTGTGATTTTCTAAACATGGATAAAAGATCCAGTCGTTCTATTATGGAAACTGAAGTGGTCTTGACACATTTTCGTTTTATTTATGCTGGATTACTCACGTTTAATTTTATTGGAAACTCCGACTATAAGTCCAAGGAAGTCATAGAGATTAGTAATCGTCCTGATTTTAATTGAGATGGAGGGTGGAATCTGCCACTGACCTTGTCTTCATGGAGCTCGTATGCATGAGAGCAGAACCACGGGGTTCTGCAAACGTCGCTGTGAGCTCTGTGTCTTGAGGAGGACTCCGGTGAGGAAGAGTTCCAGAGCGCGCCGTCGCATCCCGGTACACTACCCGCCCCCACCCCCGCGCCCGTGCATCAACCGCTATCTTCACGTGCGAGGCGCGCGGCGGCCCGCAGTGCGCCGTCTCAGCTTTGTCCCCATGATGTAGGCCACCGGATGTGGCCGAAACTATAGTCGGAGTTTCCGATAAAATTAAACGTGAGTGATCCCGCAAAAATAAAACGGAAATCCAGTCGTTCCATTAAATATAAGACCATAATCACTCCACAGAATATCCCCTAAGGTCGGTGTAAAGGCATATAATCTCTATCTCCAGAGCCAATCAATTTAAATTACCAGGATCAACGTAAGGTCACGTTTAGGGATTTCTTTTCATTATTATAAAGAGAAATATAAATGCGGAAAAACATTTCTTTTTACATATATTTTTTTAGTAATAAATAAATATTTTTCTACTTGGTTGTAGATGTCCTTAGTAGGAAGTCGTCTAGGTAGGTACCGCAACACCAGATATTCTGCCGCCAAGCAGTAGTGTGTAAATATTATTACTGTGTTCCGGTTTGAAGGGTACTGCAGCTGGCGAAATTACAAGGCTGTTACTAACTATTCAAAGTCTTAAAGTAATGAGCGCCAAAGCAGCGATGCCCTGGACTTTGTTTTGCTACTCAAAGTTCAAAGTTTTTAAATTTTGGGAGAACTTGGAAATATTCATTTGCAATATATTATTTTCAAAACTTAAAAAAAATAGTACTGTGTTAATAATAAAGTGCCAATTTATAAGCACGAGAGTATGTAATAGATCCATAGAAGTTTCTAGTAAAGTCACCATCACTTTTCTAGGGCATGGTCTGGACCTTGACATACTTTATATGACTAAAACTTATTTCACATGATTTTATAACTTGAAAATATGAGCTTTTTAACACTGGCAGAACGTATGTACTGCGGCGTAGATTGTCTACGACATTACTACGGTATTCATTACAGCTACGAAACTTTGTAGACGGTCTACGGCTTCTGTGTGCTTGTAGCGATGATAGCTGAGTGGTTAGGTTGACTCATACGCCGAAGAGCGTGGCTTCAAATCCCAACAATGAGATTGAGCTGTCGGTTAAAGCAAACAATGTTAGGAAACCATAGCATTGCAGTACTTTCTAGTAGTCGACTGACTAGCTACGAGTTGAAAATCTACTGCCACATCAACCTCACGTGAAAGCCTATTCTATTCCAAGCTAGGTGTGTTTCTATCTTCGATTACACTGCCACTTTACATCAGGTGAGCTGTGGTCAAACACCTAGCCTGCTTACATGTATTCTGTAAAAAAGATATTATAGCGGTTTATCATGATTCAGAAAATATCATCATCATCAGCCCGTAATAGCCCACATAGGCTTCTCTTATTGTACGCCACTCGTCCCGGTCCTGTGCCAATCTTGTCCAGGTTCGATCTACGATTCTTATTATGTCGGCTACCCAAAGAGCTGGTGGATGACCAACGCTCCGTTTACGTTTCGCGGCCACGGATCCGTCTACGCCTTTGTCGGAAATATAGTTGATAATAATACGGTCATGGTTTTTCCATCGTATTCTCCGTTCTAACTTTGTGGATATTTTGGACGGGTAATTATTCTAATGATAGATGATTAGGCACTTTTACCAGTGTGACGTTAATTTTATACAATTGAATGATAGCGCCACAATCGTATATTCCGAATAAAGCCGTAGGCTATTTGTAATTCTCCCACCTGATCAACTTGAATCATAAATGTCACACTTTATACATGTTTCAAAGATAATTTGACAAGAACTTAAGTTATGTCACACAAAAGTAAGTTAAACATAATTTAAAATAAAAATTAGGCTTCTGTTGAATTTACGTAGTGATTACCTGTTTTGTTTGGCATTCTTGTCCTTTTTAATAACAGTACCTGGATGACCGAGCGTTGCTCGGCTGAAAACACGGATAAAATGAAATTTCCTTAAAATGAAACCTAGCTAGATCGATGTGTCGCCCCCGAAACCCCCTGCATACTAAATTTCATGAAAATCGTTGGAGCAGTTCTAAGATTCAGATTATATACATATATACAAGAATTGGTTGTTTAAAGGTATTAAATTAGATTATTCATAACCAGGGGTTCAAAGATCGATATCTAGCCAAACAAATGTCTAAAGCAGAAGTTGAAAATTACAGACAGTCCTGTTGACTTATTTGTAATATGTCTGCCTTAAGAGCCGTAGAGCGTGGGTTCAATTACCGCCCAGGACAAACGTTTTATGGTATAAACAAATGTTTTGTTCTGTGTCTGGGTGCTATGTATTATACGTAAATATTTACAAAAAAAATGTATTCTATCAAATATTTGACTTCCATAATACAAGCTTTGCTTAGTTTGGGGTCAGATGGCGCTGTGTGTAATGTCCTAGGATATATTATTATTATCTATATTCTAAGTGTGTTACAGATATGTGTGTTCTAAGGCATCTTTTTTATTTACATAGATTAGATTTTTATATATTTGACCACATCCTGAAATAACAAATAATTTGGATGAGCTTCAGCTACTGGAGAAAGTTACTCACTTGAGAGTCAGTTCCATTCCAGGCTAGATGTGCTTTAACATCTTCGACCACACCGTCACTTAACATCAGGTGAGCTGTGGTCAAACACCTAGCCAGTAAGCCATAAAAAAAAAAAAAATTGTACTCTTGCAGCTACATATAAGATAATGATAAAGTTATTATACATAAGGTGATGAAGAAGGTGAAGAAGAGTTAAGATGATGGTGAGGTGGTGAGTTCTGGTGAAGTTATCATACGTGGCGTTGTAAAGGTTTTATACTTTTTAAATAATTACACGACTGTGCAAAAAGCAGTGGTTTGTTTCAGGGTTCATGTATGTGAGTTTATTCCACCATAATTTTTAAATACCTGAACAGATTTGGATATATAGGGTACCTATCATTAAAATTCTTACATGATCTCGAGAAACACTGAATGAATTTTTTGATAGAAACTCATTCATTATTGGGCATTCGAGTTTTTTTTTAATATTTTTAAACTATCTGCACCCCGCCTTGTTACCCGCTACAATTTTTTAGGATAAAAACTAGCTAATCACCTTGCGGGATAAAATATACTTTACGAACTGTTTTCATACCTACAATACATTAAAAAATTCACTAAAATCGGTCGAGCCCTTTCGGAGGAATGCGACCATAAACACCGTGACACGAATATTTTTATACATATACGTATATATATAAAAAAAAGTATATTAAGCTTGTTTACTATAGATGTTAAAAAAATTAAACTCATTCTTTTTCGTTTTGTTTTGTTTATCTTCCACTTGTCTTTCGGATATTCTCATATTATGGTTACCCGTTTTATGTATAAAGTACCAACCACAGGGAGGAGCTAATAATGTCAATTTGGTGATTAAATAAAGTATTATTATAATTTTTATTTTTATTAATTCTCAGAACATCGTATTGTAAAATGATAACATTTAAAATTATCAATAATACTAAATTAAAACCTGAATTCTTTTTGGAGTATAATATAAATCAATCAAGTAAGTTTATATCTTCTGTTTTGTATAATTTTTAGTGTGTACAATAAAGAGTTAATCAATCAATCAATCAATCAACGAATACTAATAATTCATTATATGCAAAGTTATTTTTATGTGACTTATTCCTCCTTAGGTTATCTAATCCGTGTGGTAGTGTGGCAACAGCCAGTGGACAGAGTTTTACGACACTACGGCGGGATAATGTGATTAAATGAATGTATTTTGTGATAAGACCGCACTTTATTTGTGTCGACAGTTTACGAGAGAGGTTTATTTGAATTCTGGGATCTTTTGCGGCGCATAGTTGAGCGCATTACGTATTTAGTATCTTTTTAGTAGGGTCCCGAGTTAGTACGCATTACTTATTGAGTGGTGGTAAATCGGCGGTAATAAGTAACAAAGCTTTTTAATGCTTAAAAAGTATGAATATTTACGTGAGTAAATGTTTATTGGAATTATTTATTACGCAAAAATAATGACGATTGTAACAATTGTAAGACTATGGAAACTGGCGTGGTGTTGACACATTTTAGTTTTATTTATGCGGGATTACTCACGTTTTATTTTATCGGAAACTCCGACTATAGTTTCGGCCACATCCGGTGGCCTTCATCATGAAGGCAAAGCTGAGAACAACGCGCGCGCGGCCTTGTCTTGCTTCGCACTGCGGGCCTCGCACGTGAAGATAGCGGTTGATGTGCGGGCGCGGGTGATCTTTTTCTTAACCAAATAAGTATCCTCAATAGTAATTTCTTTGGGTCTAATTGCACATTGTCATTATCTATAATCAAGCTAAAGAGATCTAAAATAAAATAAATCACTAAAATAAATTCCTACTACTTAAAAATAAAATCTATCTTCAATGATTAAATTAGTATTTTGTCAGTTAAACAGGTACAAATTCACAATGTTATAATATTAATATAATATAAATAATATTCTTATTTTAAATATAAAATGTTCTCTCATATAAAACTCGAAATCTTCTCAAGAAATAAACTTTTATTCACAACAGTAAAATAAAAATTGCACGAATTTAAGATCTTATTTATGCGGTAAATCGTTCTAATAACCATTTTTTTATAAATCTATCTTTCTAATACCTTTAAACGAGCAATATATATATATTCTGAATCTCGAAAACGGCTTCAATGATTTTCATGAAATTTAGTATGCTGGGGGTTTCGGGGACGATAAATCGATCTATCGGTTTCATTTTTAGAAAAAGTCGTTTTATCCTTATTTTCAGGCAATGAAAAACCGAGCAAAGCTCGGTCATATTAGACATATTGTTTATGCCAGAATAGCATATTAATCTAGAATCAGCTATTTTGTATTTATGTATTATTTTGTAGCTATTTTGCGTGCTGGTAGCGTACTTTCTAGTACTCGGTTGGCTAGCTACCACCCTCAAGTGGAAAATCTGCCGCCAAGTATCTAACGGTGTGTTCCGGCAGCCTCACTTGAGAGCCAGTTTCATTCCAGGCTAGGTGTGCTTTACCATCTTCGACCACACCGTCACTTAACATCAGGTGAGTTGTGGTCAAACACCTAGACTGTCAGAAAAACAAAAAAAAAAAAACAACGGTCGCAGTTGAATATGCGGTATTTAACATCGCAGCTGATCATCAAATTATATTACAAAGTACAAAAGGCTAAACCAAATGATACAATGAAATTAGTCTATCGCAACTGTAAAGCGTACAAACGAGGTAAATGAACAGCGAATCTCATTTACAGAGGCTAATCAGCTTACTGCTACTTAATTTGCCTCTAGTGATTGCTAACAGAACAACTTTTGGCGCCCGTTGTATATTTGATTTATGAATTTAATTTATTCCTTATGCTTTTTGCTTTAACTAAATACATTTTATCAACTTATTTATTTGCTTTCTTACTATTCAAATGTTTGCTTAGCTATATTAATGTAGTATTGAAAATTCGGGGGTTGGCCATGTTGTGGATATGACCGTGTGTGCGTACGTGACTACGTGTACATTTTTGGCGCCTGTTATATATTTGATTTATGTATTTAATTTATTTCTTATGGTTTTTGCTTTAACTAAGTACATTTTATCAACTTATTTATTTGCTTTGTTACTATTCAAATTTATGCTTCTATACATATATTAATGTAGTATTGAAAATTCGGGGGTTGGCCATGTCATGGATATGACCTTGTGTGCGTACGTGACTACGTGTACATTTTTGGCGCCTGTTATATATTAGAATTATGAATTTAATTTATTCCTCATGCTTTTTGCTTTAACTAAGTACATTTTATCAACCTATTTATTTGCTTTCTTACTATTCAAATTTATGCTTCCATACTTATATGAATGTAATATTGAAAATTTGGGGGTTGGTCATGTCGTGGATATGATATGATATAGATGTGTGCGAACGTGACTACGTGTACATTTTTTAACACTCAACTCATACACATATTTAACCGCTTCAGTCTTCCGATCTTTGATGAAACTTAATTATTTTTTCAAAAACTAAAAATTATATACAATCTTTTTTAATATTAACGAAAGTAGAAGGTATAGTAAGTCCTTCCTGAGGACTTGGCCTTTTGTCGTCCTGGTCAGACATATTGCCCTTCTCAAGAAAACTAAAATGTGTAGTAGATACTTGTTGAATTTACTGGTGGTACCAAGGGAAACGAATATAAGTACAACCCGGGGTTGTTCAAGAAAAACGTGAATAGGTTATATCCTAGACAAGTATGCTATATTATCGGACACAACGTCTTGTCCGAGGTAAAAAATATTCCTAAATACCACACGCTAAATATATATATTTAGCTTATATATTTGTTACGTTTGATTATTACAATTATTGAGGAAAATTGCGTTTTTCACAATTCAATCCCGACGCCGTCTGCTCGTGTGTCCAGTCGCATCAAAATCTCCTTTACGACCATGCTCTTAGTGTTATCACACGAAATATTATGCGACTGGATAGTTTTAATTAGATAACTAAGTTCTTATTAGATTACATTATTATACATTAGTTTAGCCAATTGCAACACCAATATTGAATCTAATATAATACAGATAATGCTGTCTCTGACATATTTATGACCTTACAAATGAGTTGGCCATACATGGTCAATTTATATGCTGTAGAACTGGAAGCGAGAGGATTGCCAGCAAAATCTCTATATAATCTACTAAAAGACATCGGCCTGCCAAGAACGTATACAAAATAATTGTTGTAAAGAGTGTTCAAAGCAGCGTCGGTAGGATCATTTTAAATTTGGTTGGGCAAGGATGGCAACACGGGCAGTGAAGGTAAGCGTTAATTTTAAAGGGGCCCCTTGACCTGGGTCGCAAGTCCTGGCCACTTTACGGGTTCTTATATCTGCAACCCAATGAACATGGCACCAGCACGCTGATACTATCGAATGCTGAAAAGTTTTCGTCTCGTACGTATCTCTAAATATATATAACTCAAAGGTGACTGACTGACTGAGATAGTGATCTATCAACGCACAGCCCAAACCACTGGACGCATCGGGCTGAAATTTGGCATGCAGGTAGATGTTATGACGTAGGCATCCGCTAAGAAAAGATTTTGATTAATTCTACCCCCAAGGGGATAAAATAGGGGATGAAAGTTTGTATGAAACTTTGTCAATTTTAAACCGATCGGATTACTACTTACTACTTTTACTTTTCATCATTATCATCCATCACCACGCGGGTAATACCGCGGGGCGCAGCTAGTGTAAGTATATAAATATTTTCATCCTTGCTCACTAAAGTAATCGCCGTTTCGACCAAGCGCCAAACACACCATTAAAGCTTTTAGGCTGTCAACATTCGGCCGACAGGTAGCAGCTTTCGACCGAAACGTTGAACGTTAATACACAACTGAGATTGCTAAGCCACTTACGACTGTAAGCAGCAATGGTTTTAGTTCCGCGACGAGTTCGAGCTTTTAGCTCGGAACCTTTAATTGCACCTGAGAGTAACCGGTGAAGTATTTAAATGTCATCAGGATAGAGGTTGGTTTGAAAAACATAAAGTATCTTTTAATTCTCTATCGTACCGGCCGCCATCGCTAAAAGTGCCACCCACATATTATAGAGACGTGGGACGTCTCGTACTGCTCGGTTTAATCGACTATTTCTTCCGTGCATCTGTCTTTTTTTATATCAAATAGGCTTGCGTTTGACCGCCATGTCGCCTGATGTTAAGCGAAGATGCGGTCTACGTTGGACCGCACTTGCATAGAAGAGACCGATTCACGCGCGACTTGAAGGCACCCAGATTGTATCTATCAGGGAACACCCACTCGGGAATGCTATCTTATGTAGAATGGCTTACCACCTTCGGTTTTTCCACCAAGTTTTGATCTACCTCGCTTCAAACAAAGGGTGAATAGGGTTCTTAAAGATAGACAACGAATTGATAATGCCCCGGTTGTTGTAGGCGACGGTGACCATTTAACATCAAGTGGCACGTTCGATTCCCACTCAGGACAAACATGTATGTGATAATCTTAAATGTTTGCACTATCTTGTTCTGTATGTATTATAAGTAGGTATGTATTTACAAAAAAAAGAGTATATAATTATTTTATCTGTTATCTGGTTCCCATAGTACAAGCTTTGCTTAGCTTCGGGCTAGATAGGACTGTATAAAATGTACTAGGATAGGATGATTATTGTTTACATTTTTTTTAAATTGCCCTCACATAGAATAGGCTCCAATTGACCGGAATGCTGGCATTGCCATCCAGGGAGCCAATGCTGCCAATAGCCTAATAGATAAGTAGAAATAGATAATAGATAAAGTTTGTTATTAGTTTTTGTCAGTATTAAACTTTTAACTAGAGGCTCTACACACACACACACACACACACACGTGCGCACGCGCGCCAATACACACTCACTCACACACACGTTGTCTCTCATGAACGTATGTAAATTATTGTAACTTCGTGCTTGTCAAAATAAACGATTTTACATTTTTGTTTCCGTATAACCGTGACCATTCCAAATAAAAAGAAAAAAGGTTCAATGCCCCTTAACTAAATAAAAACTTGGAACGTAACTGTACCATGACTTTCACTTCAGACCCCGATCCAGGAAACCATTTACGGAGAAAGTAGCCGTTTATAGAGTTCCATAAAAAGACGTTAGTTGTCACCACCTACGTAACCGAGTGTAGATAAAAGCGCCTTACATATTATGAAAAAATATGTCATGATATTTAATGGTAGTGACATAATAATGACCTGTATTAAAACTTCAACTTTATCTTCTTGGCTTCTGCGGTGCCACAAATTTGCCAATGTCTTGTTGAACAAACGCAAGTTGTTCGGCGTAAAATATTTTTCGGATAATTACTACTTAGTTAATTAGTGGTTAATTATACTTATTATTTTTAATTTCCATATGCTGCAAGGGACAAATACAAAACATCACGTCACAAAAATCACAAAAATCATCGTTATTTGACAAATTTTATTATTGTATTCTAGTAATGCGACTATTTTAAACTAAGTACTAGATTTTCCCTTAGCAAAAAGTCGTCTAGGTAGGTACCACCGCGGTGTCAGATATTATACCGCCAAGCGGAAAATTTCTATCAAGAGTGTTCAAGATATATATTTAGTGTAATGTTGTAACTGAAAAACGGAAATAAACTAAATATATACCTTGAACGCTCAAAATGGACTTCCGCAAAGTAACGCCTGAATCAATAGTACTTTAGTAGTGATGATAGCTCAGTGGTTAGCGCGGTCGGTTCGCATGCCGAAGGGCGTGGGTTCAAACCCCAACAATGAACTTGAGCTGTGAAGGAAAACATCGTGAGGAAACCATAGCTTGGGGGTACTTTCTAGTACTTGACTGGCTAGCTACCACATAAGCTCCATCTCAGCGTTTCTTTTTTTGCATAATAAATGTAACTGAAAATCAGAAATAGAAGTTCTGACGTAAAAAGAGTAATCTGCTAAAGTTTCCTATGAACACTATCACTTATCTTCAAGATCCATAAAACACCTTTGCGGAATACCTATCTACCTTTCAAACTAATGCTTCGAGCCAATATCTCAGCATAAAACATTTTTATCTCCACCTACGTTAGAACTCAATGGCTTTTTACTATAGAGGGCGTGATTTACTTTAGCTCTGCGAATATTCTTAGAGGTAGAAATAAACGTTGTTTTTCATATAAAAATACTATCAGACGTCTAGACAAAAAATATTTTATTTTTGTTCATTGTTTCAACTTCTAAACTGTCTTTTGATAATGCGTTTTCACTTGCAGTTACAGTTGAAACTTTTAGTGAACAGTTTAACTTTGATATCAGAATAAATTGTCACGAATCGTTTATGTTGCTGGTATTCCACGATATAATTATTTTATTTTTATCTTAATAATAAATTCAATAAACACAACTACATATATATAAAGTACCTGGATGACCGAGCTTTGCTCGGTTTTTTTAAGAAGGAACTTGAAAAAAAAAGTGGAAAAAAATAATCATTTGGACTCGAACCGGGGTCTTCTGGTTTCGGGACCGCCTGATTTCCCATTTTAAATGTTGAGTTGAAGTTTTTTAGCTTGACTACAGATAATAAATAGTTAAAAACGATAAACATACCTGTAGTTTGAAAAGGGAAACGTTAACATTAAATTATACTTGTGTTAACTCATTTGGTAGATGCAAAGCAACATCACAAAAGTCAAAGAAATTTACATTATTCACAATATATCGTAACCGTAAATTAATTAATTATAATTAATAAGTACCAGAAATTTTGAATCGAACAAATTTGTATTGACTTCAACTTGGTTGATTTTAATTTACAAAGCCGGTACCAATTATAATTATCCTTGACAAGGCTTTCATGTGAAAATCAATAACGAGGTACAATTAGGTAAAGTATAGGTGCCGACATTAATGCCCGTATCCAGTATAACTGAGCTATATGAAGAGGAGATATGATTTTCAGAGCTTGGGCAGACTAAAAAACCATTACGTGAGCTATTTTTCTTTTGATTTAAGCCCCTCCATGCCTAGTGACATTAGGTGGGACTTCCCCTCTCACGTGAAATTTACGCTACTTTGCACGGGTGGATTTCAAAATATCTGCTTATTTGATACCTGCTAAACTTCACAGAATCACTCGTTGGGCTAATGTGAGGTTTGTCTGACAATTTCAGCAAAAAGTTTTGGCGTAAATGAAAAATAACGATAACTTTATTACCAACATCTTTGCTAAGAAACAACAATCGCAATCTGTACCCTGATCACAATATAGTTCGATAACTTCGTTGGCAAGATAATATACTCTTTCAAGTAAATGTTGGACAATGTATGTCGCATCCGGACATCTCACGGCTTTTAAACGAAACAAGAAGTCAAAGTGACATCAGTCGGTAATAAGTCGCGATTTCACTACGGTGCGGTTCCGACAGGCAGTCAGCCAGTCAGTCAATCAATCAATCAATCAATCAATCAATCAATCAATCAATCAAATTGAGAGACTTTTCGTCACCACCTAAATAAATGTTAAACATGGCCGAATAGATGCGCAACTGCTGCACCGAAGTGGTACGGCAGTTTTTGGTGGGACGAAGCCACGCAGATGGCACGAAAGTGATACTACACACATATCTTAGGAAATAAATGTGCGTGCTGTGGTGTTTGAACCTAAGACCTCCAGACTGGAAGTTAGACTATAGTGACAGACTAATTTCGACATAAATAGTTAATGTTGAATTTGACAACAAAGGGCTTCGACTTCAGGAGTCTTTTATTTCTTTTGAGAAATTATATTTATGATATTAATGTTCTACCACACAGAGCTCTGTTTACTTTGTATCTTTGTTAGGTTATAATAAATTAGCCCAGGGTTGGCGTCGCCGTGTAGGATAGAGCAATGTCACCATTTGAATAAAACTATTTTCACTTTCTATATTGTTAGTAGGTAAATAAATTCCTACACTTCGGCATTATTTAAATAAAATTCTCTTAAAATGTTATTCTTCTTCGAAAAAATTACGCGCTATTTCACTCGTACATTTCAACACTTTTGGAGATATAAAATCACTAAAACGTATAAGCAAACTTGCGAAGTAAAGTTGCTCAGAATAATACGACCATTTTCAACCTTATTTCCTTGAGCGACAATAAAACAACCGCAACGATGTGTCCATGACCCCTTGATCGTTTCGTACGAACTTACGTGAAACTTTGCGTTTACGGCCGGGTAATCTAATTTGCTATTCGCGAACTCGCTTCAACTTACTATTAATGTAACTTAGTAAGAATAAGTACGCACAGGAGCACTGGATGGATATGAGACTTGTCGATGTTTTATGTTGTTTTGTATGTTTTTTTTAAATGTAATAGTAATAAGACGAACTATAAGGGATAACGCATGTCCATGACCATTGCATGTCCATGACCACAGCGATACAAATAACTTTGAGTAACAACAAAATTCAGAGTGTCGCTGCGCCACTCACATAATCTATCACTAAGTATTTTTATGGTGAAGAATTTCCATTATGTTATTTACCGTCGAAAATGTAAGTGAAGTATGTAGCCTCACTTGAAAACCAGTACAATTTCAGGCTAGTTTTGCTTAACATTTTCGACCACACCGTCTCTTAAAATCTGGTGAGTTATGGTCAAATAACTAGCGTATCAACCATAGAAATATAGTATGACATGGAAAACATATACTAAGCTTTACTCTATCGTTTTCAGAGTTCACCATTATGTTCATTATTATTATTGGTAGTGTAACTGCTTCAAGAGCTGTAGGGCGCGGGTTCGATTCCCACTCAGGACAAATATTTGTGTGACGAACATAAATGTTTGTTCTGTGTCTGGGTGATCTGTATGTATTACAAGTACGTAATTACAAAGAAAAAGCATATTAGTAATATATCAGATATCTGGTCTCCATAGTACAAGCTTGCTGTGGTGGTGCCGGCGTAAGAAAAGTACCCCACCCTCTCTACCCGTGGTTGCCTTTAGAGTCTGCTAAGGGATGTAATCCGGAAGATGGGCAGCAGCGTCTTCCTTGAACAATCACACCTAACTGCGCTCGATAACCCGCCTGCCAAGCGTGGCGAGTATTGGCAAAACCCCCCCAGGAGGAGGCCTATGTCCAGCAGTGGACATCCTATGGCTGATGATGTGATGTGTGTGTGATATGATTGCAAAAAAGACCATGATTTTCAAAGAAGCATCTATACATAAGATACAATATGTAGAATAACAGAAAAATCAATATTTCGAGTACCAATAATATGCAAGAAAAAATAAATATCCTGATCTCAAGGATAATCCCCTTCTAAAAAGTCCGTAATGGTGGTCCGTATTTGATAAGTATAAAATATTACAATTTATTACTCCGATTCCACGTATTTTAGTATAAGTAACCTAATACTTGGTGGCAGATTTCTTTGGTAGCGTTGAGGTAAGTACCACTTCAGTATCAGATATTCTGTCGCCACGCGTGTAAATATTACTGTGTACAGGTTTGAAGAGTACGGCTAGAAAAATTACAGGGCTATTGAGACTTTCAAAGGCCTCAAAACAATGAGTTCCAAAGCGATGCACTGGACTTTGTTTTGTTACTCAGAAGGCTTGAACTTCAGATCAAATTCTGCAGCTGAAAGTCTCAAAGTAATAAGCGCTCTGGACTTTGTTTTACTACTCAACGTTCTGTGTATCGCTGCAATGGTCATGGACAGACGTTATTTCTTACTATTCGATGAGCGTCTCGATCATTTCATTACTTTTACATAAAAATTCCATGTTTATGTATGTCTCATTCAATAAATCATTCTTAAATAAATTTGGTTGGTTTTTTACTAATACATAAAAAAGGTTTTTCGGTAGCACTATTGTTGCATACCAACAAATTGTTCCTAAAAGGTAACAAAAGTTAAGCACTGGACTTTTACTGACATCCGGCTCTTAGATTTGTAACCGCGAGTGAAATTACCAAAAGTGTTCAACAATACATTGGATGACACGTTAAATTGTCGGTTGTGTGTCTTATAACAGTCGTGTGACATATAGTCATGTCGCCTAGGGAAGGCGTAATAACTCAGCCCATACAAACTTATTTAGTATCGCTTAACTAACTCTATCTTATATTTATAGGTCCCACACAACCTTTGAAACCTTATCGTCCAAGATAAAATATGGCACTCGCTCCAGATAAATCGAGTTTCGCGACGAAGCGACCTTCTGAAAAGTCAATTTGCCCTGGCCCTCACTTTTCCCAGTTTGACAGTTAATAAAAGCACCGATAGAGGCGTAATCTGAATTGCTAATGTTATTTTTCTTTAAATTACTTCGCCGTGGATTAAGCGGCTATTATATTCAAAGATTGTTTGCCTCATCGGAGCGCTGTTGCCGTATGGAAGGCATTTTTGTGCTACAAAATTCATTTTTAAAGTCATTTGCATTTAATTGAGACTGTTATTGCTTAAAATTGCAAGTCATCGGAAAATCTATTACAGAACGGCTATAAGTGGCTATTTTCTTTGATTTGTTTGGGAAATCAAAATTTAAGCCATTGTTGACTGTTGAACAGGCTTACTGTTCCTGTAGTTTCACATCATCATCATCAGCCATAGGACGTCCACTGCTGCACATAGGCTTCCTCCTGGGGGGGTTTTTGCCAATACTCGCCACGCTTGGCAAGCGGGTTGGCGAGCGCAGTTAGGTGTGATTGTTCAAGGAAGACACTGCTGCCCATCTTCCGGATTACAACCCTTAGCCGACTCTTACGGCAACCACGGGTAGAGAGGATGGGGTACTATTCTTACGCCGGCACCACTACGGCAAATCATCATGTAGTTTACTTATAAATAACTTCTAACTATGAATTCTCTTTTCTATTATTTTTTTAATGCCTAATAGGTTCGTGTTTTGCCATATCCTGTTTGATGTTAAGTAACGATGTAGATGAAGCACGCTTACCTAGAAAGGACCTGTTTACTCTTGATTCTGGAAATACAGAATCTGGCAAAGAGCTCCACATCCTCGCTGTGCGAATAAATATGTGGAGAAGCCTTGTGTGCGGATGGGGAATGTCCACCATGTACGGGTGGTGCTATGGTCGCGTCAAATAGGTAAGTTGGCCGGTAGGTTGCTTACGTCATAAGGTAGGTACATCTACATTATCTGATATTCTGCCGCCAAGCAGTAGTGCGGTAACATTACTGAAGGGTCCTTCGAAATTATAAAGCTATTGAGACTATCCATCTATACGAGGAAACAAACAAATTAATTTATATTCACTCACACACTCACATACACTCGAACACACATACACACACACGCACACACACACAAATACAGAGATTTTGTATTTTGCTCAGATAGACATTAAACTCTAAAAGGTGGGAATCACTGAATTTCACGACACGGGACTCCCTAGTGTGAGATTCAGGGTCCACAGCAAGAAGTTGTACCTATATTTTTTATGCTTAAATAAATAAATAATTATTATTATTACCATCAAATGTCTCAAAGTAATGAGCGCCAAAGCAGCGATGTTTTTTGTATCGCTGTAATAGTCATGGACAGGCGTTATGTCTAACCATCAGGCCATACCTTGTCATTACTTTTACATAAAAAATAATTAAGCAAATAAATTTAATTTAATTTATGACAGCTTTCAATACATTTTTAATCTTTTAATATACGTTATATATCGAACGAACGTTTTCTTTTAAGAATTAACTAAAAATAATATGATGTTTTTTTTCTCCATTATGTTTTTGTAATATATTTTGCCATAAAATCATGAAATTAAGGCACGACTCCAATTTCGCTTCGGATAATTCTTTTTGATCATATCATCGCGGCTTACCATCACAACAGGTGAGTTGGTGCTCTAATGCGGACATAATATTATATGTACCTTATAAAAATGATTACGAAATCCTTTATTACACCGTGCCTGATAGTCATAGACAGAGGCACGTGTTTGTATACAAATTCTTTTTTAAACAATTTCCCAAAAAAGAGACTGTAATATTTATTAGTGTCCATGTATGTATTAGTATCGCTAGAACACTTACACGATCCCAAATGACATTATCTGTATTTTTTTTTTATACGGACAAGTCGGATTCGCCCACCGAGGGTTCCGTACAAACTAGTAGGTATGATAAATAGTAGCATAAATACTCAAGTGACATTACTGAAAGTATAGAAACTCTTTATTGTGCACACCAATAATAGTAACGGCGCGGCTTGACTTGACAACAACAAACAGCTTGTTGGTAAAAAAATGAAGTCTAAAAAATGAAGATTTATATTTCCAGTCGAATCTTAGGCGCTATAATTACGCACTCAAGTTTTTTTTATCACTTTTCAAACCCTAAAGAACTGAGATAATTCTGAAAGCTTCAAGATGGGATGTAGAATTAAAATTTAAAAAGCCTTTACAGCTTCTACATAAATAGCAAAAAATATACTCCAAAGAAAATAAACTATTGTTTGTAGATGTCACCTTTGTGGCTTAGGTCTCCCCTATCCATGTTACTTTGTCTCTCGCTTTCATTATCCAGTCCGGTTGAAATTTTTACATACAGGATTGATTGAGATAATCCTTTTTATTCTTGTAGTATGAGTGATATCAAATGTACTATGTCCTCACTTAATACCAGATGAGGTAGTTTTTGTGTTTTCACTGTTTTATGTTGTGTTGAGCTGTGCTGTTGATAATCCTATTAATATTAGTACCTGGATGACCGAGCTTTGCTCGGTTTTTCGTTGCCTGAAAACACGGATAAACCGACGTTTTCTAAAAATGAAACCTAGCTAGATCGATTTTTAGCCCCGGAAACCCCCTGCATACTAAATTTCATGAAAATCGTTGGAGCCGTTTCCGAGATTCCGAATATATATATGTATATATATACATACATACAAGAATTGCTCGTTTACAAGTATTAGATAAATGTAAAAGTTGGTGAGGATGCATGGATGTATGTTTGTTACTTTTTCACCCTAAAACTACTTAACGAATTTGGTTGAAATTTGGCACACATATAATTTATGTATTTCGCGGCTCCATTATAGCTATATGCGATACCTATATTCATTGCCCTTTACGTCAACGGCGCTTAACTCGATTCACACACTTTTAATTCAAGAAGAATTTCCATTTTAAACGAGCGCTTGTAAATATGTTTTCATGTTAATAATTTAATATCAGTGCGTTACTTGGCGATGGAGTGTTTCAACAAAAGCACAGTCCATTAAGTAATGAGAAGTCAGGAAATATAATATCGGTGTATTGTTTGCCGGGGCGAGGCGAGAACTTCGATAATCGATCTACAAATATTGGTCGGGCAATAGAATGGTGTCAACAACACTTACTATAATTCGGTGCGTTAGATTGAAATCGCTATTTAGAATACACGAAGCCAATGTCATTACTTTAAAAAAAATATCAAAGCCGTAATTTGCTATGCAGAATTCGAGAAACACCATCCATCGCGTGCTTTACAAGCAAGCTGAGATTTTGGCTTCAACAGACTTTGTTTTATGACTTTTAGGATAATTTAAAAATAAGAGATTATTTTTATTAACATTTGACTTTTCAACTGTCAAATACAAATAGTGATGTAATAGTAGTGTAATAGCATTTGTAGTTTTTTTTTTTAATATTGAATTTAAGTTCACATTAATCTATTACATACTATTGACATATTTTATATTTGACATAATTATTATAATGCTGACATTATGATTTTGATGTTATTTTTAAAATAATGTGAATGTAACTTTGGTGGTATCAATAAAATATTTGTACCTATTTGTATTGAAAAGTAAAACTGTCTTCAAAGAGACATCTTATTTTTTACAATATATTTGAACACCAGTTGAGTCGCTCCGATTTCAAATACTGGATATTTTTGATACTAACTTTTGCCCGCGGCTTTGATTTCGTTAATATTATTTTTTCCCTATCCCTCAGGAACAGTACTGTTTGTACTTTTGAATCGATTTCGAGTGAGCGTACTATATTGTAGAACGCATCTTTGCTTAACATCAGGCGAGATGGCGGTCAAACGGAAGCCTACTTATTACTAGGTATTATTAAAAAAAGATTTGAGTGCTTTTACATAAACTTCCAAAGATCACTCGTCAATTTGACAATTTCATTTCAGAAAAAGACTTGAAATCGCTGTGGAAACCTGACGGAATAATCCGTTCCGGAACAACTTTTGTTCGGAACTTTTGTGTCAATCAACTTGATTGCTTGATTGATGGATTGATTGATAACTTGATTCCGTGCGCCGGCTTGACGCCAGAGTTTTGGAGAAAAATACTTTTTTATTTCGGAATTATACTACACTAAGTTTTTTTTTTGTTTGAGTTAATTAGTTGTTCGCCCTCAACTACGACCTCATGACCATTGAATCTTTACAAAGCTTTGACCGATTTGACTTATATTCGAGCATGAAATACATGCTTACCATAACTATTTGCCTACAAAATTTCATAAAGTTCCAATTAACAGATCGCGAGCATTTTTTTTACATTGACCATAATTTAATTGTTTTGTATAAATAACTATTAATGCAAAATATTAGCTGTTTGATATGTAATTAAATGAATTAAATGAATTAAACCGGTACCATAATTAAGAACTACAAGATTCTTAATAATTTTATTTTTGACAACATTTTTATACAGCGCCATCTAACCGTAAACTAAGGAAACCTATGTGCTATGGGAACAAGTTAACTGATATAATCAGTCATAATAATATATTAACATCGGGTGATCCAACGCGAACCTATTAAAAAAAAATAGATAGATAGAAACACTTTATTGTACATACCAAAAATAGAAAAAAAAAAAGTACAGAAAACAAAAGAATCTTATAAGCCACAAGTGGCGGCCGTATCGCTTAGTGATCTCTTCCAGGCAACCAAAAATGGAAAACACAATACATCTTTAAAACAGATGAAAGATGTTGAAGTAATCATATTTATAACTTTTTATTGCATTATCCACAGCCTTTTTTAACCGACTTCAAAAAGAAGGATGTTCTCAATTTGTTTTTTTTTTATCCCACTGCTGGCTTCTCCGTTGTTATACCATCTGCGTCGGCCATGTGCCAATATGGTCCAGGTTCGACTCGCGACGGCGCTGGCGACAACATCGTGCGGCTGGACGGATGCTTATGGATTTTTAATAGTGTTCATAATTTTAAGTATCTACATGGTTATATATGTATGTATTAATATTATATTAAATTGCATCGTCCCAGGTCCACTATAATACACAGATATGAAGTTTCGTCTATAATGCGTCGTAAAGCCGAGTGCACACGACGCACACGCGATCATTTATGGTGATTACCGGCGCGCACGTCCGCATTTTATATCCGCACGTGTGGAGCGGGCCTTACGTCGAATCGTTTATAATTCATATAAGTTCGTTGCATGGCATGCCATGAATCACTTCATAATGACTGGATAATCATTTGAAGACTGCAGTTGGATTTAAATGTTTGATTTTTTGATAGCCCAGACAAGGTTGACGACCGCTGGTTTCACATAACGTTTTATGTCCTAAGTCATTCATTCTCGAGGGAATCAAAGGCTTACAAGTCTACTGGAAATTTACTAACATAGTGGGAGGCAATTCAGAAAACTGATGGAAATATCGAGGAGTAAAGTTTGGTGTTGCATCAGCTATATATCTATCATCTACATCCAAAATTTAATTACACAGCTCGATAGCTAAAGTATCAAATAAGTAGTTACGTTGAGTGAGAAACAGATCATGGAAATCTGTTTAAAAAAAATTATACGGCCGTGTCCACGATATAACGTGCAGCGTGCGTGTTCCGGCAGCCTCACTTGAGAGCCAGTTCTATTCCAGGCTAGGTGTGCTTTACCATCTTCGACCACACCATCACTTAACATCAGATGAGTTGTGGTCAAACAACTAGCCTGTCAGCAATAAAATAAAAAAAATGTAGCCGCACATCGATGTTTTTTTTTGTAGACGGAAGGAAATCTCCTCAATGTACTTGGATATTTTGGGTATATCAAAGTTATGTAGGATGGAGGGCAATGATTTATCAAGAGGAAGGTATCGGCTCCCTCCCAGCAGTTTGCCATTGCCATCACCATCCCAATGTCATTCCTGAAATCGTTTGAGTGGAAGAACAGAACCCCAATTCTACCCATCCACAAACCGAGATGTACAAAACTCGTTTTAATTAGCTCTTACGATAAGCATACTAGAATATATCTATTTAGAAATAAATATACATTGTACATATATTATATTGATGGGTCGACGATATCGTCACCGTCGCGAGTCGAACCTGGACCAGATTGGCACAGGACCGAGGCAGATGGTATAACAAGAGAGAGCCCTATATCCAGCAGTGGAATAAAGAAGGCTGTGGATGATGATTACATATAAACAGGATATATACAAAAGCCGCATTCAAAAAATATGCTTTATCTTAATGGACATCATTAACATAAAATCTGCAAAAGTCAATGATCACACTCCAAAAGTAACTGGATATAATACCGTGATTATATTTAGGATAATTATTTTCATTTCACAAACTCGTGAATTCCAAATTTACGCCTGTCCAAAGTTTTAATAAATTATCGAGCAACAAGTTTTAATCTCGACATTATGAATGGTCGCTCTTCTTGCGATTAATATCGATAGAGAGATAAAATTTTATCGTCACTTCACAGTAGCCGTTGAGTCGTTGAGGTATATGTATTCCGTGTACGTCAATGTCATTAAACATTTTTTTTTGTCACCACACTTTTTGCATTTGCTTTTGTCGAGTATTTTTATACATTTTATTATGGCAACTGAGGTGGTTATGACACATTTTTGTGAAGTAGTCGATATAAGTCAAACTCACAGATAATGCACATAGTAAGTTTTGGTCAAGTCCAGTCATGCTCTAGTACAACATAAGTCGCAACTTTTCTAGAAGCTACGACGCAGTTTTAGAAGGTTTTACACGAAAATACATGTTTCTATATAGAACAAGATTTGTGACTAGTTGGCGCTGTATGGAATGTCTTTAGAAATCCGTCTTTTAGTCGTTTATTAAATCTTTAGTAGTTATCTGATGACCTACAAAGCTAAAACGTGGACACTCTCAGCGGGAATTATACCCAAGTTTAAAGTAGCTCAACGAGCTATGGAAATAACACATCACACATCATCAGCCATAGAACGTCCACTGCTGGACATAGACCTCCTCCTGGGGGGGTTTTACCAATACTGTCCACGCTTGGCAAGCGGGTTGGCGAGCGCAGTGAGGTGTGATTGTTTAAGGAAGACGCTGCTGCCCATCTTCCGGATTAAATCTCTTAACCGACTCTTACGGCAACCACGGGTAGAGAAGGTGGGGTACAATTCTTACGCCGGCACCACCACGGCATAAAAGTACAATGAAAAAGAACACGGAAAGAACAATGCTTGGTATTTCTCTGAGGGATCGTATTCGGAATGAAGTAAATTTTGTCAGAGAACTAAAGTCACAGACATAACTCATCGTGTTAGCAAGCTGAAGTGGTAGCGGACTGGACACATCTTTTTCATAACCGATAACAGCTGGGGTAGATGTGTTCCAGAGTGGAGACCACGAATTGGCAAACGTAGCATAGGAAGCCCTGATAATCGATGGAGTGACGATATACTTAGGACAGCTGTTTTTGGTGGATGGAAGTAAAAAGTTGAAGATCAGGCTAAATGGCATGTATTAGGAGAGGCCTGTGTCCAGCAGTGGACATCGATGGGCTTATGATGATGAATTATTTAATGATTATCTCAAATGTTTCTCGTTACGCTGTAACTATAGGTACAATGTGTATAAGAAGCGAGTAGGTATGTTTGCGGTTAGGTATCCGTACAAATATAGATTTTTAATAACATGTTTCCACGCCTCGTTTCTTACATATTTAATAAACATGCTACAGCGATTTTAATAAAGAAAATAATGGCGGAATATAGCCTTGCGGGGCTATTTTATTTAAAAGAAAATGAGAAAACGTTTTAAGAAGAAAAGTTTTTAATCCAGTATCATTTACAATTAGTATTCAACTAACATTTCGAAGGAAAAAGAACCGCGCCCGGGCCCGACGGCGCATGGGCGCAGCACGTGCGCTCGCGATCGCGGAACAATTCAGACTCTTTTAACACTCAGCGGCGCGCACGCTCCCGCAGCCGATGCGACCGCCGGCACCCCGGCGGGGAGAGGGAGGAGGGGAGAGCCACCTTCCCAATCTCGCTCGCTATAACCTCCCCCTCCAAGTTACAAGGTCGACTCGACTGTAACTTGGCTGGTGGTCGTCCGCGACGACGCGGATGTCGAACAACAGGCCCAATGCCAACATAAGGAGTCAAGGCGTTGGCATGATACTTGCCCTTAATATCCCCATTGGAGTCAACAATTTCAAAGGACGTTGGAGTAATAACTCTTGAGACACGATACGGCCCCTCACGCCGCGGAGCAAACTTACTGGTAAAACCTTTAGCAGCATTGCTTGCCAGGTGCGTCTCCACTAAGACGAGGTCACCTTCCTTATAAGGCGGGACATCCCGACGATGCTGATCACCTTCGGTCTTCCTAATGTCTTGTTGTTCCTCCACACGATGTCTGACATCCACAAGAATGCGGGCGAATTCCTTTAAGTAAGGCGTAATCTGTGGAACGAAATTCTGTTCTGCGACTATCGAGCGTATATCCGTATGTACAGCCATGGGAGATCGCATCTCCCGAGCGAAAGTCAAATAGGCGGCGGTGTGTCCCGTCCCCGCATTATACGCACTATTCAGGGCGAAACGCACCGCTGGTAGAACTGTCGGCCAACGACGATGCTCTGGACCTACCAAAATAGCCAGAAGCTGTTTCAGCTCACGATTCTTACGCTCCGCTGGGTTGGCTTCTGGGTGATACACGGGAATTAATGACTGTTGTACCCCTAAGACGAACATAACCTTCTGCATAACTGCCGATACGAACTGGCTTCCGTTATCGGAAATGACTCGCCGCGGCAACCCATATCGCAGGAAAACATCCTCAATAAGCACCTTTGCACACGATTCAGCGGTTGCGTCACACAGCGCGAACAGTTCCACCCAGCGACTGGCGGTATCTTCTACCAAAAGGATCCACTTTTCTCCTTGGTCACCTTCGGGAAGAGGACCGAACAGGTCCATTGCAATGACTTCAAACCTCTGATGAAGTACCGGTGTCTGCAGAAGTCCAGCAGGCTTTAGATTGGTAGCTTTATATTTCTGGCAGTCGTCACAAGACTTTAAATAGTTAGTTACATATGCTCGCATTCCCTTAAAGTAGAACCTTTCCTTTATTTTCTTTAATGTCCGTTCAATCCCTAGATGACCAGCTGTTGGCGCATCATGCAATTCTTGCATTAACTCGGCGCGCAGGGATTCCGGCACAACTAATTGGGGCTCTTCAGATTCCCCATCTGGGTCACAACGATATAGGACACCTTGCGAGAGATAATATCCTCTGTCTGTCCATCGCAAGGCAGAATCCGGGCTGGCAGGGTCCTCGAAGTCTTCAATAATCTTTCTAACCCCGGAATCCTCCATCTGTGCACCACGGATCTCCTCAGGTCCTCGTCGCGGCAAATCCACAATTACTGGACAGATGTTACACTCTTCTGAGGAGGTCTCCTCCACTTCTTTGGCGACAGGGCGACTGAGCGTATCCGCAACTACGTTTATTCGGCCTGGAGTGTAACCGATGTCCAAATCGTACGACTGTATCTTCATTGCCCATCGGGCCAATCTGCCACTCGGCGTCTTCAATGAAAGTAGCCATTTTAAAGGTTGATGGTCGGTTGCTACGTGTACTCGGGCTCCTTCCACGTATCCCCTAAACTTCTCCAGCGCCCACACTACCGCCAAAGCCTCGCGCTCGGTCGTGTGGTAATTACGCTCGGCAGGAGTCAGCAACCTACTTGCGTACTCGATAGGCCTTTCCTCTGTAGGACTAGGGCCTTGCATTAAAACGGCTCCAATAGCATATGCACTTGCATCGGTACGTAAGATGAAAGGCTCATCGAAGCTAGGCTGGCGGAGTATAGGGCTGGAGGAGAGCCGTTTCTTCAACTCTTCAAAAGCCTTCTGCTCCTCCTCCCCCCACTGCCAGCGTCTGTTTTTCTTAGTTAAATCGGTTAAACGACGTGCAATCTCAGAAAACCGGGGAATGAATTTGCGAAACCATGAGCAGGTCTGAAGAAAGGTCTTTAACTCCTTAAGATTTGTGGGAGGTTTCATATTCACAACTGCCTCCACCTTCGTGGGATCTGGTTCAATACCCTGAGCTGAAACCACATGTCCCAGGTAAGTTACCCTTTCTCTAGCAAATACACACTTGTCCCGGTTGGCACGTAGGTTAAAGAGGCGAAGACGGTCAAAGACCTTTTCCAGGTCATCCAGGTGACGACCCAGGTCTTCAGAAATCACCAAAATGTCATCTAAATAAGCTAATACGCAGATATCCTTAAGGCCTGACCTCATTCTATCCATCAAGCGTTGGAACGTCGAAGGCGCATTCTTTAATCCGAACGGCATACGACAGAACTGAAAAGTTCCAAACGGTGTTGTAAACGCAGTCTTATGTCGATCCTCCGGCGCAACCTCCGTTTGCCAGTAGCCTGCCTTCAAATCAATGGTTGACATTACAGCATTTGCTTTGGTATTCTTCAAGAGCTCGTCTATAAGAGGAATGGGGTACTTATCCGTCCGAGTTACACTATTCAACTTGCGATAATCTACGCAGAAACGGACTTCACCATTCTTTTTCGGCACCAAAACGACGGGTGCAGCCCATTCTGATTCAGCTTCTTCAATGACACCTTCTTCCAGCATTTTGTCCAACTCCTTTCTGATTATTTCCTTCTTTGCAGGAGAAACTCGGTAAGGTGGTCCGGCAATCGGAGCAGCATTACCCGTATCAATATGGTGCACCGCAAACTGTGTAGGCCCTCCCCCTGGAGTAAAAATGTCCTCGTGGGCATTCAGGAGGTGGGAAAATTTGTCCCGATCTTCAGGTCTAAGGTGGGAACCTTCATCTACGCGGAGACCCACTGACGCGCAGTCAAGTGGTCTAACGGTTGCACATTCAAAAAGAAGCGGTTGAGGTGTCCTATCGTGTCTCAAACTCCACACCCCCAAGTCAAAGTCAAGTAGCACGCCAGCCGCTTGAATGAAATTCATACCTAAAAGACTTTCGGTGGCATGTGGTAACATTATAAAATTAACATCAAATATTTCCCCCCGAACTTCAACACCTACACGTGCCATTTCAACAATTTCGGCACTTAGCCGACCGTCGGCATATTTAAGTTCAGTAGATACATTTTGAAAATTATGGCCATTCTTTGCCAAATGGTTTTTAAGACTAACACTGCCTATCGAATGTTTCGCACCGGTGTCGACTAATAGCTTGCCTATTGTTCCGTATATACACACACTGACTACCGGTCGAACTCGCGACTCTAACACTTCACTCGCGGAATTAGCGGACACAGATTGGAAAAACGCGATCGGAACACTTTTATTTGCTTTACAAGTCGGGCAGTTGGATCGAATCACACCAGGAGCTCCGCACCCAAAACAAGTAATCGTCGGTCGTTTATCATCACCGACGTGGCCGTCTTTCGCAGGTTTCTTATCTTTCAGCTTCCTGCAGTCATCCTTAACGTGGCCGTATTGTTTACAGTAAATACATTGAGGCCTTTTCTTATTTAACGTTGGTTCCGTAGATGACGGTGGGTATCGCGGCGAAGACGAAGACAATGGCTGATTTTCTTTTAAGATATCTTCAATACGCCTAGCATTCGTTAAAAGTTCGTCAAATGTAGAAAAACAATTCCGCGGCACCTTTTCTCGGATACGGACATGTAGAAGTCCATACACCATGTCTAATTGAACCATCTCCGTTAAGGAGACGGGAGGCAATTGGGCAATCAGTGCCCTTAAATGACACACAAACAGGTCTGTCGGTTCCTGTTGTAGTTGCTCCCTCTCGAAAAGTTTCCTATAAATTTGGTGTGGCGGCATACGTGGTCCAAAAGTATTTTTTAAAGCTGCGATTGCATCCGCCCAAGTAGCCGTAGAAGATTTGACGCCTTGCCACCAGGTTGCAGCTAAATTAGTTAACAGCATAGATAAACCTCTCAGTGCAATGTCATCTTCCACACGGGCACACTCTTTGTATGTTTCTACGGCGTCAATAAAGGCTAACACATCAGAAGATTTTCCGCCGTCGAAACGAGAACTGCACTTTGAAAAGTTATTATTTGAAGTTGTGTTGCTTACCGACGGCTCTCTACTTAGCCTGTTGATAAGGAGCATCAGCTGCTCGTTGGTCATCATCACGGCGGCGGCGGCAGGCGCGCCACCAGGTGACGGCGCACCCGCCACCAGATCAGCAGCGGCGCTTGAGCCAGCGGCTCCTGCAACGCCACTGTGCATCGGCGCAGCCCCAGCTGCGCGATCGCCATGCACTTCAGCGTCAGCCGATGAGTGGAAGAGCACCTCTTCCTCAGGCTGCTGCGCGGCCCCCCTTACAGTGGGGCTCGCAGCACGAGATCGCGTAAGCACCATTATTTCCCCGTTGCGGAAAAGTCTAACCCTTGGCCAAAATTACGCCTTAACAGTCACTAGGTACGCATCCAGATTACAGGTACGAAGTCCTGACACAAAACCTGGCCGTAAAACTAAATAAAACAGTCACACTGTACTCCTCTAGGTTCAAGAACGTGTCTTGCAACGAAACCTAGGTAGGTAACCGAACAATCACTATCCAGATTTCAGGTAGTTACGAGTCCTGGCACAAAATCTGGCAATAACTATATAAAAGTCACACCGCACTACTCTAGGTTCAAGAACGTGTCTTGCAACGAAACCTAGGTAGGTAACCGAACAATCACTATCCAGATTTCAGGTAGTTACGAGTCCTGGCACAAAATCTGGCAATAAAACTAAATAGAACAGTCTTTGCGCCGATCTAGGTTCAAGAACGTAGTCCTTGCAACAAAACCTAGCTAAAAATCGCACGCGATGGGAAACGTAACACTGACGTCTATATCCCGAACTGCATTTATTTTATTTTTATTGTTCCGAAAAAAAAAAGATCGCACACGTCTTCTCACGTTGCTAGTTGCAGCATAATATTTTTGAGTTGAGTTGACTTCACAGCTACGCTGGGATTTTCGGGACACGAGACCAACGACGCCTGTACCAGACGCGGTGGA
This sequence comes from Biston stratarius, assembly GCA_950106695.1. Classification (NCBI taxonomy): domain Eukaryota; kingdom Metazoa; phylum Arthropoda; class Insecta; order Lepidoptera; family Geometridae; genus Biston; species Biston stratarius. The sequence continues at coordinate 15,772,638 of OX467111.1, forward strand.
CGAGGCTTAGCTGACGTCACGTCGTATGCATAACCCGATGCACTGCACCACTCACACTCAGACGAACGAAACACAAATTACGTGGATCATCACCGCTGCACGGAGGGCGCCACTTATAGCCTTGCGGGCTATTTTATTTAAAAGAAAATGAGAAAACGTTTTAAGAAGAAAAGTTTTTAATCCAGTATCATTTACAATTAGTATTCAACTAACATTTCGAAGGAAAAAGAACCGCGCCCGGGCCCGACGGCGCATGGGCGCAGCACGTGCGCTCGCGATCGCGGAACAATTCAGACTCTTTTAACACTCAGCGGCGCGCACGCTCCCGCAGCCGATGCGACCGCCGGCACCCCGGCGGGGAGAGGGAGGAGGGGAGAGCCACCTTCCCAATCTCGCTCGCTATAGGAATATCTTTACCAAAGATGTTGAAACATGTATTTGATTGTATGTTCATATATTTGACTGCTCTCTTAGCTCTTTTGATAATAGCTCTGCTTCTGAGTTGTGTGTCGTGGGTTCGATTCCCACCCGGGACAATTTTTGTAGCGATAATAGCTATGGTTATCGCGGTCGGTTCACACGCCTAAAGGCGTGGATTCAAACACCAACAATGAGCTTGAGCTGCCGGTGAAGGAAAAACATCGTGGAACGTGACTTGGGACAAACCTAAATATGTTCAGCTACTACGACATACACGATCATGATAATGTTTATTTATTTTAAATTAAGCTGCAAAAGTTTGAAAGTAAATTCAATAAAAACATTTGAAACTCAAAGTTTTTTTATGTTTATGTAAAACTCATGAAGCCACAAAACAAATATTGGTTTGTACAGTATACAAAAGCAGGGTATTTTCTATTAGTCGGGTGGTTAGGTACCACCCACTCTTTTAACTCAAGTTAAAAATCTGCCGCCAAGCACCTACTGGTATGTTCCAGCAACTTGAAAGCCAGTTCCATTCCAGGCTAAGTTTGCTTTACCGTCTTCGATCACACCGTCACTTAACAACAGGTGAGCTGTGGTCAAACACCTAGCCTGTCAACCATAAAAATATTTATATATAACCATCATAGATGTTTGTTCTATGTCTCGATGTTACGTATGTTCTATAATTATGTAGTTAAAACAAAAAGTATAAAGTATACTATTACTTATCTGGATCTGGTTCCCATAGCATAAGTTTGTTTGGTTTGGGGTAGATGGCGCTGTTTGAAATATTCATTTGTTTCCTGTACAATATAGTGAATTTTTGCGTTACCGCTAAATTTTCTTAAGCTTTTTAATTTACGTTTTACATTTTTAATCCTATCTAATATTATAAATGCGAATGTGAGTTTGTTTGTTTGTTTGTTACGCCTTCACACGTAAACTATTCAACGGATATGGGTGATATTTTGCATGTAGGTACTTTAGGCCCTGGAATAAGTCATATTATACTTTTCATCATCATTATCCATCACCACGCGGGTAAAACCGCAAGGTACAGCTAATATTCTAATAATTACATTTCACCGTAGCCGTGACTATTTTAATGCTCTGGTTGTAGTTGCCTACTAAGTGTATTTCATTATTTTAGATTTTAATTTTAATTTCAATAACATTTTAAAATGAATTCTAAATATTTCAACCCTTTGAGTTAATAAAGAATTTAAGTGGATCGTTGAAACAAAATACCACCCGTTTTACTTTGATATAAAATTATCTAAGTAATTTGATATCTGCCCAGTTCTAACAAAAAAACCTTATTTATGGAGTAATCAAAGTTTTAAGTGATTTAATATTATAATGTTATTTAATTTTTATCAGAGCTCGGTACACTAACTTTTTTTGTAAGTATGGGTCGCAATAAGCACAAGAAAACACAACGCGCAATTCCACACGATATGCAAGTGGCCTACTAGCTTGCCCACGACTTCGTAAGAGTTGAATTAAGAATTGGGTTCAGAAAGAAATTAAACATTTGTAAGAAACAAAAGTGCAATAGATTCATCCATCATGAAACTTGCGCTACTTAATTACCTAGATTAATATAAAGCATACCTTTCATTCCGGAATAATATTAGAACTAAATTTCAAGTAGATACGCCTTGTAGGTAGTTTTTGATAATCCCACAGTAACCTAACATTTTCCCGGGATAAAACTATCTTATATGTTAATCCAGGTAATAAACTATACGTGTGCCAAATTTCATCCAAATCCGTTCAGCCTTTTTTGCTTAATTAAGTAACAAACACCTAAACACAAATTTCCACATTTATAATATATGTAGGATATTGAAAATTGAGACGAGATGTCTTAGATGCTCATCATAAACTATCACCAAAGTTACAGATCTAATTCCGTAATATCAATAAATATGTCAATAACACTGATTATATGTCAACAAAAAAAAATGTATATATAAAAAATTACAGTATAAAATATGTCAATATAAAAATATGTTGAAAAACACACTACTCTAAGAAACATAGCCGGAGGATATCAAAGTTAGGTTTTTTTCTTATGCGAATGTAATTAGACGAATGAGTCGCTCTCCTGATGGCAAGTGCATGACCATTGCAGCGACACATTGAACTTTAAGTAGCAATACAAAGTCCAGGGCATCACTGCTTTAGCGTTCATTACTTTCGAGGCTTGCGATGTTTAGTCGCAATAGCTGTGTAATTTTGCTAATAATGTGTTAGGTTATTCGTGCTCGCGACAGCGGTGCGATGGTTCTCCTTCCTAGCTATCATGGAGGTACACAATCACAATACAAATCAACACGCTACCCCGTTATATTCATGTGTAAATAATTAAATAAATTGCAATTCATAATGACATGCTCATAAATAATTCGCGGTATAAATAGCAGCTGCACTGCGGTGTATGACGCAGTTTTTATTTTGTGCGGCAACAGTTGCTTAGCAATTTGTAATGCGGTATACTGATGATATATTCACGCACTACACGTGGAAGTTACGGGAGAGTTATTTATTATTTTCTCTTTATTATTGGCAACGCAATTTTCACATTGCGTCAAAGTAGCGATGTGGCGACAGTGGCGTAGCGTGGGTATCAGCCACCCGGGGTGGAAGAAAAGTTTGCCGCCCTCTTATTTAGGTATTTCAATTGAAAAGCACAAAATAAAATACGGGGAATCCCTGCAAAGTACAGACGCTGTTGCTAGTCGTTACAATGAGCAAAACGTTTTTTTTTAATGTATCAAACCCGTACATTTTCTCGATGCCTTCTGGAGTCGCAAGTGCGCTTAGGTGATACGGGCTCTAGTCCCTGAACGAGATGGACCCGCATCCACAGGTTGAAATCATAAAATGCTGGGAAATTTAACACTTCCCTAGCATCTATATAAAAACACAATTGTTATTTATTCACCTTCATTAAAACTTAAAACGTTAGCTAGATATTTTGCCAACAAATTCTAATTCTTCACTACAAAGCAAAGTCTGAACAGATCTCAAAGTAATTTTATTCAGCCCATTCAAACAGCGAAAGTAAATTAACTCGAAATTACCGAGCACTATTATCAAAGCTCAGAATAAAGGAGAGTCCTAGTACAAACAACAAAAAACATGACAAATTACCCTTCTTTTGTTTCGTAACAAAATTCTCGAGGCGCTCGGCTTGAGTAATTCATTTATAAGCTGAATCGATGTATTATTTGGGAAATTTTGCAACTGTTCAAAATAATTTGAAGAGACGAAACAAAACGACTCGAGAAACTAAAAACATTTAAAGTTTAAAGATACTCTTCTTTGAAAATTGAATCATTACTTACTATATTTATTCGACATACCTGTTGACTCATTGGTAGTAAATTTGCTGTTGAGCGTGAATTCAATTCCCGCTCAATACAAACATTTTATGTTGTAAACGAAATAAATGTTTGTTCTATGTCTCGGTGTTATCTATGTATTAAAATCATGTATATCAGTTATCTGACTTCCATAGTACTAGCTTTGCTTGGTTCGGGTTCAGATGGCGCTATGTGAAATGTCCTACGATATTTATTGATATTTAGTACCACGAAGTATTTAGTAAACGATACTGCTTTCTACTAAACCCAAACAAGGTTAAATTAAATAAATAAATATCCTAGGACAGTCGAATGAACAATGCAATATTCCGATATTGCGCATAGTTAAAAAAAAATCGAATATGGTTTCCAACTGATTGATTCAGGCGTTACTTTGCAGAAGTTCATTTTGAGTGTTCAATATATTTAATGTATTTCCGCTTAAAAGTCGTTTCGGTTACAACAGTGATAAGGACTATTGACTGTATAGTTACCTCTTCGCCGTTGTTACCGAAAAGACTTTTAAGCAGAAATAAACTAAATATATACCTTGAACACTCCAATAGGCTTGCGTTTGACCGCCATCTTGCCTGATGTTAAGCAAAGATGCGATCTACGATGAAGCACGCTTGTCTAGAAGAAACCGATTCACTCGCTAATCGTCAATAAAATATACATTACATTTATAATACATATACACTTGCAAAATCTTTCTCGACGGATTGCAAAAAGAAACTACAACACCATATAAAAGCATACCGTTTGCAATAAAAGGATGAAAAATTATTAAAACGTGACTGTTAAAGAAAGGAAAATCTGCTTAATAATATTTTAAATCGTATTTCGAGCGTAAAAGCTAAGCATTATCAATTTTCCATCTGTTTTCTCGCTAACGAGCATCGAATACACGGCTGGTACAATGTCGTAAAGAAAAATGTGCACAGTGGGTAAGTAGTATTTGATTCGTGTACTTATTTCTAACTGAAAATACTTTGTTGCTCTTTTTGTCGTTGACAGGTTGAGTGTTTGACCACAGCTCACTTGATGTTAAGTGACAGTGTGGTCGAAGATGGAAAACATATCTAGCCCGGAATGGAACTGATTCTTAAGTGAGGCTGTGAGACAGGGACGGACCAAGATGCTGTGCAAGATGTGTGCTATGGATAATTTAGCGTGATGTTAGGGTACTTTCTAGTACTCGGCTGGCTAGCTACCACCCTCAAGTTGAAAATCTGCCGCCAAGCATCGAACGGTGTGTTCCGGCAGCCTCACTTAGGAGCCAGTTCCATTCCAGGCTAGGTGTGCTTTACCATCTTAAACCACACCGTCACTTAACATCAGGTGAGCTATGGTCAAACACCTAGCCTGTCAGCCATAAATAAAAAAGAATTAATTGCCATTTTATTATTAAATTTTTTAATCGTAAGCACTATATGTTTCCCTAAGAAAATAAAATAAAATAAAATTATCAAATACCTGTTTTCTATAATGCGTACTAGGTACACGATTGAGAGGAAAAATTTTATTAAGTTTGCCTTAGACACACACACACAAACAGCAACTGAGAGACATTATCGCATAATAAATCAACAGGTTATGTGTACATTTGATACATTATTTATAAAGCAATATTTTTGCATTTTTGCGTCACAAATTCTTTTATTTGGTCATCACATTGTAAGTCCTTTATGAAATCACAATTTACGGAAGAACTAATAAATGATTTAGCAAATAATTTGTCATTGGTGTCCCATTTTTTTAAAGAGCAAAGCAAATACGCCTTTGTCAATAAATTGGAAACTATAAATGAAATTAAAAAAAAAAAAATACTTTAAAAAAAGTTTTATCTCAACGCAATTTATGACCACACGACACTCATACGGTGACACTCAATGCTAAGAAATTTGTCAGCTATCTCCAGGAATCATCCTTCTAACGTAAAGTGCAGGTAAGAACAAAATAATTCAGTCGGAAAGATGTCTTCATAAACAACAGTTCATTATTCCGAAAGCTATTGCCAAAACGCTCACTTGTTTACTAAGCCATCTCACACTGTATGTTTTACGAAGCCATAAACACTTGGTTCATGGGTTTACAACTCTAAAACAAGAACATTCTTATGAAAATGCGGGTACCCCGACCGCGGGTTCCCGCCGCGAGCGGCCGTAACGCTACATGCGGGCAAGGTCACAAGCGGTTATTGTCGGCAAGAACATGCACACAGTATATATTTTTTCTTGGAGTTTAGGCGGGAATGCTGAATGACATGCCACCGCATTGTATTATTTGTAATTTTGCGATTTGTTTTTAAGATAATTCGCTATTGCAACATGGGCGGGAAATAAATGAGGGAATATAGAAAAGTCGAGGAAAATAAACAAAGCTAATTAATAGTATTTTATGCATAACTAAATCCTAAATATACTATTTTATATATATATACATTTTTTTTTTTTTTTTTTTTTTTTTTTTTAATAGAATATATATATATATACGAGTATCGAAATTTACTGCAGTAAAACATGTCTTTTCGTGTTTATTCCAAAACTCAGTATAAGCTTTTAGTAACTATATTACTTTATTAGATCATGGATTGGGTTTGAATGTTGAAAATCTGCCGCCAAGCATCAAATGGTGTGTTCCCACAGCCTCACTTGAGAGCCAGTTCCATTCCAGGTTAAGTCTGTTTACCATCTTCCACCACACTGTCACTTAAAATCAGGTGAGCTGTGGTCAACTAACTTGTCAAACATAAAAAAGTGATTTACTCTATGATTCGACTGTGATTTACAGTTATTTTATTTACATTTTATCATTAGACACTTGGAAAAATAACTGGTTGACAGTGGAACAATCCACGAAGTTCAATGCCAAAAGTAAAGAAAATAAAACACTAATTCATATTCTTTATTTAATTAACATTTTTTAAGGTTGACAGGTTATGTGTTTGAGTAGTAAGTCTTGAATATAACGTTACCTACGCATATTCTGTTAGAACTATGTTGTATTCACTTTACTTACTTTAAATTTTACGTTTGTCTTTCACTTTGTATAAAGTTAGCTTGCTGCTCTTGTTAGCAACTGTCGCCAACCCTCGCGACGAATTTCAATTGTAATCAAATATGTCGAGGGCTGCCACCGTCTGAGTAAACAAGATAAAGGCCCCGATGTGTGCTCTTGTAAGCTTGTAATTTGCCGCTTTGACAACCCTACCGAGGCAAATGATGAGTGAAATTTGCTAAAGCCCTGCGAACCAATAAAAGCTGTTTGCTTTGCTCAGGGTTGTGCAGTGTTTGTACATTCATTTGAAGCTATTTACTTGCTAAAAGTTGCTTGAATTAAAGACTAGGAACATTTGATACAAACTCCATATAACTTGCCCTTACTAAACAAATAAACGATCTGGTCGAGTGTTTCTTCCGCGCACCACCTTCAGTTTTTCCACCGAATTTTGATCTACCTCATTTCAAACAGAGAGTGAATATGGCCTATAATCCTTTGCACGTTTGTTTGTTTCGCATTAAGCTCGCACGGGGGTGCCGTTGCGCAGTTAATCGAGGTAACCAACGCGCTGATAATGCCTCCGGTATTGTAGATGTGCACAGGCGTCGGTGACCACTTACCATCAGGTGGCCCGTCAATCGTTAGACACCTTTTCACATAAAAAATAAAGTCCGGACATTTTACTCAACTCAGGCAAACTAGCCCTAAATGTTAGTCCTGAATGGGAATCGAACCCACTCCCTTCAGCTCTCGAAACAGAACTACTACTAAATAAGCTAACTTGGCAGTCAACTATATAGCATAATATCAATGATTATGCTATAAGAGTAATTCTATGAGGATTTGTCTCAAATGGGAAGTCCCTTATTTCCTGAAATCTGGATCGTTTGAAGATCAGACTGAATGCTAAGTCTGCGTGTTTCATCTTCGATTATATTGTAGCATAGACGAGTTGGTGTTCATGTGGTCGAAGATGGTAAGCACGCTTAATTTAGTATGGGATTAGCTCTCAAGTGAGGCCCCCGGAATACAAAAGCAAAGCCGCGGAAGCAGCGATGCCCCAGACTTTGTTTTGCTACTCAAAGTGTTGTGTATTTCTGTAATGGTCATGGACATGCGTTATTTCTTACTATCAGGAGAGCGTATCGTTCGTCTCAATAAAAAAACACCGATTGGTGCTGGCGGCAGATTTTGAAATTAGCTTACTTTAGCTAGCCCGCCCAGTACTAGAAAGTACCCTAACACCAAGCTATGGTTTCCTCACGATGTTTTCCTTCACCGGCTTAAGCTCATTGTTGAGATTTGAAACCACGCCCTACGGCGTGTGAACCTACCGCGCTAACTAAGAACTGAGCTATAATCGCTTCAAAAATGTACTTATTGAAGAAATGTCTGCGTTTTAACACATTGGTATTACTTGCTTTCCAAAAACGGAACACATTGTAATGTTTTGTAAATCTACGAGCTATTTGTGCGTAATAAAGCTTGAAAATAAGTGATGGATTGTGGTATTCAATATGGCCTATTTATTTAGTTCGTTGTTGTTTTGTTTGTTGTTTTAAACAGAATATTTATTTAACAATGATGAATTTAATTTTGCGGTGGATGCTCCTGCCCGCTGTTTGCTAGCTCTAATTAACTGATATTGCGGAAGCTATGTATCACTTAATTGATAATGTAATTATTGAGCGAAACTATGTATTAATTTGTTGACAATAGGCTAATTATTATCTATGTTAGTTAACAATAAATATTAAAAGCCTTTTTTACCAGTGGTAGAGGCAGGATCAGATGCTAGGATCGATTTCCAGCCGGATATATATTTGAATGATGTAACTAGGTAGGTATCACCGCAGTACTAGATATTCTACCGCCAAGCAGTAGTGTGTAAATATTACTATGTTTTGGTTTGAAGGGTACTGCAGCTAGTGAAATTACAGGGCTGTTGAGATTGACCATCTAATATCTCAAAGTAATTAATAAGTAATTTGTAGCGACGATAGCTCAGTGGTTAGCGCGGACGGTTCGCATGCCGAAAGGCGTAGGTTCAAACCCCAACAATAAGTTTTAGCTGCCGGTGAAGGAAAACATCGTGAGCAAACCATAGCGTCGTGGTAGGGTACATTCTAGTATTTGGTTGGCTAGCTACCACTCTCAAGTTGAAACTCTGCCGCTAAGCATCTAATGGTGTGTTCGGGCAGCCTCACTTGAGATCCAGTTCCAATCCAGGCTAGGTGTGCTTTACCATTTTCGACCACACTGTCACTTAACATCGGGTGAACAGTGGTCAAACACCTAGCCTTTAAGCGATAAAAAAAGTAATGAGCGCCAAAGCAGCGATGCCTTAGACCTTATTTTGTCATTCAAAGTTCTATGTATCGCTGCAATGGTCATGGACAGGCGTTATCTGTTACCATCAGAAGAGCGTTTCGTTCGTCTCATTACATTAACATTTAAAAAACATTGACTACGACAATTTTTTAAACGGTTACCCAAAAAAGACGTACATTTCATCGAAAGTCCGTGTTTTTTTAGTTTATTAATTGAGGTCATCACATCTTAACTAATATAAATGCGAATGTGAGTTTGTTTGTACGCCTTCACGCGTGAACTACTCAACAGATCTGGGTGTGCATGTAGGTACTTTAGGCCCTGGAATAAGACATAATATTATTTTCATCATCATCCATCACCACACGGGTAAAACCGCGGGACGTAGCTAGTATAACAGTATAAACGCGAAAGTTTGTGAGAATATTTGTTACTCCTTCACGCTCAATCGCCTAGATCAATTTTGATGAAATTTGGTATGGAGGTAGCTAACGGCCTATATTACCACATAGACATCGTAGATCGGTCTTCACTTAACATCAGGTGAGATGGTGATCAAACGCAAACCTAATCATCATAAAAAAGGCTACCCGAAAAAATGTAAAGGGGTAACATGATTTTCGAGTTGTTATAAGAAAAAAAAAAAGGTAGGAAATAAAGTTCGTTATACACATACCGTAGACCTAATTTAAAACATAATCTCCGCACTTGTTTGTCAAATAGAAAAAAAGATAAGAAATAAGGTTCGTTATACACATACCGTAGACCTAATTTAAAACATAATCTCCGCACTTGTTTGTCAAATAGAAAAAAAGATAAGAAATAAGGTTCGTTATACACATACCGTAGACCTAATTTAAAACATAATCTCCGCACTTGTTTGTCAAATAGAAAAAAAGATAAGAAATAAGGTTCGTTATACACATACCGTAGACCTAATTTAAAACATAATCTCCGCACTTGTTTGTCAAATAGAAAAAAAGATAAGAAATAAGGTTCGTTATACACATACCGTAGACCTAATTTAAAACATAATCTCCGCACTTGTTTGTCAAATAGAAAAAAAGATAAGAAATAAGGTTCGTTATACACATACCGTAGACCTAATTTAAAACATAATCTCCGCACTTGTTTGTCAAATAGAAAAAAAGATAAGAAATAAGGTTCGTTATACACATACCGTAGACCTAATTTAAAACATAATCTCCGCACTTATTTGTCAAATAGAAAATAAAGGTCGAGCCGAGGCATGGAGACCTCACTTGCGTTTGACCGCAACACGTATTCGTAGGGCAAACTTGCGGCTAAACAAAATTTATGGGCTGATCCTTAACTCACAATGTCAACAACAGTAAATCAAATTTAACTAAATTTTTTGTTCTAGACATGATCTAAGATTCCCGACATATTTTTATTTTATTTTACACAGAATGTTAAGGTTAACATTCTGTGTAAAATAAATACCAACAGGTCAAAACTGAAGCTCAAAAAAGCGACATCGTTTCATGGTAGATGTCCAAAAAACTCGAACGAAACGATTTGATTCCACGTTCATTGTGCGGACTGCTAGACAGTGGAATGCACTCCCTGAGTGGGTGTTCCCCGTTGGGTATAATCTAGGTGTCTTCAAGTCGAGAGTGAATCGGTATCTTCTAGGCAAGCGTGCTCCATCTTAGAGCGTATCATCACTTAACATCAGGTGAGATGGCGGTCAAACGTAAGCATATCTTTATTAATAAAAAAAATAAAAAAAAGGTCAACATAGCCTGTATTTTGAACACGTTGAATTCAAAGTTTTTAGTATCGCTAATGTTCATGGACAGGCGTTATCTCTTACAGTCAGGAAACCATTTCGATTGTCTCGTTACATTTGTTTATACTATTCATACTAATAAATGCATTTTTTTTTTTTCAAAATAAGCCATTTCATAAGTGATTTGTCATTTTAAGAACTTACTTATACTTAAAATATTCAAGTAATAAAGAAAATATTCAAAGATTGCGCGAAAATTACTTAAACACTGTTTTTTTTGTAAATACTTCCTTATAATACATACAGAACACTCAGACACAGAACAAACATTTTTATTTTATCACAAAATGTTTGTTCTGGGTTTGAATCGAACCCACGCCCTACAGCTCTTTAAGCAGATATACTAAGGTTACCTGGAAGAGATCGCTCTTAGCGATAAGGCCGCCAATTGTTCCACTAGTGTTAAGTTTACGTTGTAATAATTGTTTGTAAATGGTGTGAATAATAAAGAGTTATATTATTATTATTATTATTATTTCATTTATTTATTTAATTACTTAATTTTTAATTTTTTTACATTAAATATATATATATAGAACACATAAATAATATAAAAAACTTAAAAACTAGTTTGCCGCCAGCAGCGGGGCAAGGCTCAAGTACTCAAGGCTCTTACTGCCTTTTGGATCTGACCCTTGACCCAACCATCTAGCGAGAGTCTCTTAAGATGTTGGTCGAGACTCTTCGCTATAAGACCGTTTACCGTGACGACTATCGGCACAATGATCGTCGAATCAACATCCCACATGGCAGTTATCTCGTGAGCCAAGTCAAGGTACTTGCTAAGCTTGTCCTTCTCGGCCTTCACGAGATTCTCGTCATATGATTTTGATGATTTTTATGATTTTCTCTCTAGATTCATATTATTTCATTTTAATAATTATTATTATTACTACCAATTAGCCAACAGGACTGATTTTGTTGTAGTTTTCATCTCTGCGTAATAATTGTCTCTTCAAAATTCGAGAGAGTTGCGTTACTGTCCATACGGTTGTTTGGTGTATGTGGGTGCTTAGTCCCTTAGTAAGGGACCATCCGGCATAAAGCGGGCACGATTGTGCCGCAATATAAGCGGTATTAGTCGTGGGCTTACTCCGCAGTTTTGAATTAATTAATCGTTATTTGGAGACTTTACAATAAAACCAAGGACAATGTTCGTGGGATATGCCCAGTGTGAATAGGGTGTAAAGTTGGGTTAGTTATTGAGAATCGCGTGCCTTTGTACAACAATTATTAATTGAAGTATTTAGTTTCGGCTTTCCTTTATTATTCTGCCAGGTATTTCTCTGTATCTTTTCTTTAGATTATTGACATAAACAGTAAATCATTTTCAAGAGCCCAAGACACATCATTTGAAACGTCCCAATCTCGTTCTTAATGTATATCGTCACTCCATTTAATCTCAATGTGTCATGCACTACGTTCACCTATTCCTGATTTTGTAAACATAGATAGTCGTGACTTTTTTATCCTACTTATTACTAGTTCCCATTATACAAGCTTTGGCGTTTATAGTTTGGCGTTAGATGGCGCTGTGTAAAATGTCCAACGATATTTATTTAATTTATTTACTTTTACGAACAAAATCAGCATAGCGGTGGAATCAGTTCTTCCTCTTTTCAAATAGTTTTTCTGTTCTTGCGGTCTCTGAAAGTCGTTGTTTAAGCTACTTCAATAGCAGTAATATTGTTATTTGTTTTTTTTTTTTATAGCTGACACTCTAGGTGTTTGACCACAGCTCACCAGATGTTAAGTGACGGTGTGGTCGAAGATGGTAAAGCACACCTAGCCTGGAATGAAACTGGCTCTCAAGTGAGGATGCCGGAACACACCGTTAGATGCTTGGCGGCAGATTTTCAACTTGAGGGTGGTAGCTAGCCAGCCGAGTACTAGAAAGTACCCTACCACCACGCTATGGTTTCCTCACGATGTTTTCCTTCACCGGCAGCTCAAGCTCATTGTTGGGGTTTGAACCCACGCCCTTCGGCATGCGAACCTCCCGCGCTAACCACTGAACCATCATCGCTATGTTGTCCATAAATAGTTTAAACTAGGAGAAAGTAAGTTTATTAGTGTCACTTTTTATTAACATGTTGTTATTAGCTTTACTTGTAACTATGTAACAATGCAATCAAATCTTGGAAGTCCATTTCAACCTGCTTCTAATTGTCGTGTCGAAATAAAACTTTGTGTGTATACGTGGAGTTTCAGCAGCATAGTTTGGAGATCGCCTGGCTTATAATCTGGAGGTCGTGGGTTCGAATCTCACGGCACGGACCTCTGTCTAAGTTATAAGTTTTGTACGTATTGCCACTGAATTGAAACAGTGAAGAAAAACATCGTGAGTAAATCTGCATGTCTGATTGTTCGTACTATTTTTCGAAGATTACTTAATCTGCCAACTTGAACTTGGCCTGCATGGTAGACCATGGCTCATTGTGAGGAGGGTAACCTCCTCACAATGAACGCCCGCGCCCAGCGATGAAACAGCATATAGAAACATATCTAAGCCAAATTAAAAGTTTCTTGCTAAAAGAAGGTTAATCTCGTCTTTTTGGTTGATATACATCGCTTATACAAGACTAATTGCAATTTTTCCTTTCAGGAAATAAATGTACAAACATTTTTTATCGCAAACTTAATAACAAGGCAGCTTTAATTGGTTTCGTGCAGTTCAAATTTACAGTTTTTCTTACTCGTGCAATTGTAGTCATAAAAACAAAAAACACTTTTCAATTTATAAATTTTGATTTGAGTTTTTTATTAACCAAGTCTAATCGTAATCCTATAAGCCAAAGAAACGTTTATTTTAAACATCTGTCTAATGACTTAGTAGCATATATAATTTTAGCTTTAACTGAAAACCATATATAAACCATAGTGTAATAACACTAATGTGGTGTGTAAGTGTATGTAGTGTGTGTAACCATGTACAATTGTACATACATATAAACTTACTTCAAAATCAAAATCAAAATCTAAAAGTCATTTATTCAGTTTAGGCCCTGGAAAGGCACTTATGAACGTTAAATTACATGTTTAAATCTACAACCGGCTCGTAATTACACTTCAACTGAGAAGACTCCGGCAAGAAACTCAGCAAGGCATTTTTTTTTGTGGATCTTTCTTTTCATATTAGGTCACAGTTTATACAGTTCACAGTTATAAATATTATTACATTATGCTTACTACAATTGTCACTTAGCCAGGGGGATGCAAGTGCAGAGAGAAGCTACTATAACCATATATTCCTGTCTTCCACGTAATGAGCCACCTTATAGGCTTTGTCAATAGGCTATTTAACTGTTTACCAACCTATATACTGTCAGATAATTCACAAATAAGTAATTTGGCCTTAGGTTCACTGTGATACGTTAATTCTACTTATAGACTTAGAAGCCTAGCCTGTAACTGTACCAATATCAATAAAATAAAATAAATAAAATAGTTAATATTAAAAAAACAGTAACTCTCATTTCAGTGAAAATTAACAAGAAGCTGTTTCAGATGTTGCACAATAGGTTTTTATTTTATAAAAAAAAACTTATATTTTTAATAAATTTAGTTTATGTCCTATTTTAGACATTAAATAATATTTTGGATCAATGTTAAAATTTTTATTCAAAGTTATTCGAGTTACGTACCAGTTGTACCCAGGACCTCCATATTGGCAGTCTAGTCAACTTGGATGTTGAAAATTTTTCAACTAATTTGTTTTTTGACCTGGATCAAAAATAATTTACAAAAGCACAAATGAATGATCGGGTAACATTTGCTCTACGTTGAAATTAAACAGTTTATATAAGCATTATGATTGATTAATATATGTTTTTGAATGTTATAGATAAGACAAAAAACTTGGACCCAAGTCGTTCAACAGTGTAACAATAATAGTAATTTTAATAAAAACACGAACAAGTGCGAAGGTTCCGTACAAAGTAGTAGGTATGATAAATAGTAGCATAAAGATTCTATTTTTTTGTGATTAAATTAAAAATGTATAATTATACGGATATTTTCCTTTGTATGTACTATAAGACGATGCTTCTTGCCAAATTTCATAATTCTAGGTTAGCAGGACCTATAAGTTTTAATTTATTCGTGAGTATCAAAACATGCTGTTTTTTGCGACATAAACAGCTGTAACTTTTTTACGTTAAATGAGAATTATTAACTGAGTTTTATTTTTCACAGCTGCAAGGAACTACAGATTGTGCGTATATGGTTTTAATTTCAACTCGATACCTCCACGCGTTCCCGAGATAGAAGAGCTTAACAGACGGACATACGAACAACAAATTAATTCTGTAGGGGTTCCGTTTTTTCCTTTTGAGGTACGAAACTCTAAACACAGAATAGAACTATTTAAAGAAAAACAAAGGAATATAATGGAAAAAGCCAATCAACAAAATTACTTAAACCATGATAAAAGTATTAAATTGTATAAAATATTCAACATAAAAATAATAATAATTGTGGTAATTAAGGTATTTTAGCCATCGACGCAATACCTAGTTACCATAAAAGCGATTAGAAGCGAACACCCTAAAGAATACATTAAGCGCAATACCTCTAAAGTAAAAGGTCAATTATCCCCTAATTTCCTTAAAAAAGAAGCACTTAACAGGACAAAGCGGATCGCAGGAATTAAAAACAAAATTAAGAAAGGCGCACGCTCCTTCTACATCCTATAATTGAAAGTAAACTGTATTTGCTGCGAAATCCGGTCAATTTATAATTCTTTTGAAGATTTTTTTATGTAAAGGTAACGGCCGCTCTCTGATGGTAAAAGATACCGCCTATTCATGACCATTGCAGCGATACACAAAACATTAAGTATCAAAACATAAGGTTCAGGGTATCGCTGCTTTGGCGCTCATTACTTTCAAACTTTCGATGGTTTACTCAACAGCCCTGTAATTTCGCTAGCTGCAGTACCCTTCAAATCGGAACACAGTAGTGTTTATACACAACTGCTTGGCGGCAGAATATCTGGTACTGCGGTGGTCGAAAATATGAAGCTCAATGTTGTAAATATATTTTTTAATATTTTTCGTGTAACATTATTTGACTTTAACAGATATTTTATCCCTCTTATAAATGCATTAACTGAATGAAAATTTTATCAAAATCAGTCACGCCGTTTTGAAGTCTATAGGGAACACACGTACCCACATCGATTTGTATATATATAAAATAAATAAATAAAATACTTTGTTTTGTTACTCAAAATTCTGGGTAACACTGCAATTGTCATCAAGTATTATCTCTTACCATCAGGAGAGTGTCTCATTACATTTACATAAAAGGAACTAGGTAGAATTGGGTTTATAATAATTGACAATGATAAAGCACTGAAAAAGAATTTCCGTAGAGGGGAAGACGTTACTTCACCATCGGTATCATCAAACCTTATTTTTAATGTATATTTTTCCAATAAAGCGTACCTACCTAAATAATATTTAGAAGAATACACCATTACGGCGCGCAAGGCCGCGGGCCATTGTTAGGCTAATGCGGGCATTGTGGAATGCTCGCCTGGAGCCGCCTATAGAAGTACAGGTGGCCATTATCGGCCCTTTGTCCATAATATGGTTAATGGAACACTTCCATTTCGAACGAGCTTCGGAAAGTAGGAAGTGTAAAACGTGCCTTTTCATTTCCATATTTTATCAAGTTTAAAATCTCTCACGTAGCTGCTACGGGAGCTACGACGGCGTAGCGCGTAGAACCAGCTGGATTTTTAATCTCTTTATCGAATCAAATATTATATGCATGTAATCACAGTAACACTAAAATCAATTTTGAAAGCTCTAGTAGACAAATTTTTTTTTTTAATATATTGAATCAACCCACTAATATTATTATTTTTTAAGGCCAGAGTAAATAGGTATCTTCTAAGTCTGCGTGCTTTATCTTCGACCACATCATCGCTTACCATCAGGCGAGTTGGTGGTGAAACGCAGACATATACTTATTAAAAAAAATGTGAAAGTTTGGATGGATAAATGGATGGATGGATGTTTGTTACTAAATCACGACAGAACGGCTGAACGGATCCGGATGAAATTTTGCATGTAGATACTTTAGGCCCTGGAATAAAACATAGGATAGGTACTTTTCAACATAATCATCATCCATCACCACGCGGGTAAAACCGCGGGTCGCAGCTAGTATTTTAAATATATTGAAAGCCACTTCCATTGGAAGATAGATGTCTTGTCTTACCATCTTCAACCACACTTTCACTTAACATCAATTAAACTGTGGTCCATCTGGCTTCCAATCTGGAGTTCCTTGATTTGAATCCCATGGCATGCACCTCTGTCTTAATATGTGCGTATTGCCGTTAACCTCAAACGGCCTAAACCTAAATATTGTATCAATGATAACTCAGTGGTTATCGCAGCACAGTTCAGGGCGTGGGTTCAAATCCCAACAATAAGCTTGAGCTGCTATTGAAGGAAATCATGGGGAAACCATGGTGATGTACTTTCTAGTATTCGGCTGGCTAGGTACCCCCCTAAACTAGAAAAACTACCGCCAACCACCTATCGGTGTATTCTCGCAGCCTCACTTGAGAGCCAGTTGCATTCCAGGCTAGGTCTACCATCTTCGACTATACCGTCACTTAACGTTAGGTGAGCTGCAATCAAACACCAAGCCTGTAAACAATAAAAAAAATGTCCAAGAAATCTTTAAAAAAAAGTTTCCGAAGGTGCGTAAAGTCTGCCAAGACGCACTTGACCAGCGAGATGGACTAAGGCTTTTCCCTTTTCACAATGAGAAGAAGCCCGTGCCCAACAGTGGGACAGCTTATAAAAACAAGGCTGATTCCGAACGGTATACTAGATTAAAAAACACATTAAAATACAGAGCCCCGACCGATTCTCCTAATGACTTCGATAGGCATCATAATTTTGAATGGTGCCTCATCATATTTGTGTAAGTATTTTTATCTTCATCAGATAAGCGGCCATTCCAGTTAATGTCCCGTTTGGACAATGAACCGGAAAAAACTAATTGTATACATACATTTTATTGACATGTGTTTTCGTCAGTTTAGAATCCTTTGTAAAATTTGTTACAAAATAAATAAAAAAAACTATATTTTTTATAGAAGGCTGTGTTACATGTTGGTATCATCAAATAGGTATGAACAGCTACCCTTTCGGGCGTACAATCTTTAGTACTTATTATTTTAAATACAAATTAATTACTTACTTTATAATTGCAAATTTTTAATGTCATAGTAGATTTCGAATATCATAAAATTATTAATAAATATAAATAAAAAAAATTACTGTGGTAACTGACGTGGTCTTGACACATTTTTGTTTTACTTATGCGGGATTATTCACGTTTGATTTTATCGGAAACTCCGACTATAGTAACGGCTACATCCGGTGGCCATCGCGCGTTGTCTAAGCTTTGTCCCTATAATGAAGACCATCAAAGCGACACACAGAACTTTGAGTAACAAAATAAAGTCCAGGGCATGGCTGAGGCATTCATTACTTTGAGACATTAGATGGTCAGTGTCAACAGCCCAACAATTTCGCTAGCTGCAGTACCCTAAACCGAAACACAGATATGTTTACACACTA
Organism: Biston stratarius; assembly: GCA_950106695.1. Classification (NCBI taxonomy): domain Eukaryota; kingdom Metazoa; phylum Arthropoda; class Insecta; order Lepidoptera; family Geometridae; genus Biston; species Biston stratarius. Next base: position 15,791,189 of record OX467111.1, read on the forward strand.
CTGCTTGGCGGCAGAATATCTGGTACTGTGGTGGTACTTAGACAACCTCAAGCTCAAGAGATCTACTATCAAGTAAAATCTAAATAAACTAAAATAACAACAAGTCTTTTTATCTCTTCTCGCTGTAGTAAGTAGTTGCCGACACGTGTTTCGCCTCTACACGAGGCATCCTCAGCACGTGCTGACTCTTCGAGTGCTTGGCCATAGAAACAAGACGAAATTTAAAAGGAAATACTATAGCGAGCGAGATTGGGAAGGTGGCTCTCCCCTCCTCCCTCTCCCCGCCGGGGTGCCGGCGGTCGCATCGGCTGCGGGAGCGTGCGCGCCGCTGTGTTAAAAAGAGAGTCTGAATTGTTCCGCGATCGCGAGCGCACGTGCTGCGCCCATGCGCCGTCGTGCCCGGGCGCGGTTCTTTTTCCTTCGAAATGTTAATTGAATACTAATTGTAAATGATACCGGATTAAAAACTTTTCTTCTTAAAACGTTTTCTCATTTTCTTTTAAATAAAATAGCCCCGCAAGGCTATAAGTGGCGCCCTCCGTGCAGCGGTGATGATCCACGTAATTTGTGTTTCGTTCGTCTGAGTGTGAGTGGTGCAGTGCATCGGGTTATGCATACGACGTGACGTCAGCTAAGCCACGTCCACCGCGTCTGGTACAGGCGTCGTTGGTCTCGTGTCCCGAAAATCCCAGCGTAGCTGTGAAGTGAACTCAACTCAACTCAAATATTATGCTGCAACTAGCAACGTGAGAAGACGTTTAAGTGCGATCTTTTTTTCCGAACAATAAAAATAAAATAAATGCAGTTCGGGATATAGACGTCAGTGTTACGTTTCCCATCGCGTGCGATTTTTAGCTAGGTTTTGTTGCAAGGACTACGTTCTTGAACCTAGATCGGCGCAAAGACTGTTCTATTTAGTTATTGCCAGATTTTGTGCCAGGACTCGTAAATACCTGAAATCTGGATAGTGATTGTTCGGTTACCTACCTAGGTTTCGTTGCAAGACACGTTCTTGAACCTAGAGTAGTGCGGTGTGACTCTTATTTAGTTTATTGCCAGATTTTGTGCCAGGACTCGTAACTACCTGAAATCTGGATAGTGATTGTTCGGTTACCTACCTAGGTTTCGTTGCAAGACACGTTCTTGAACCTAGAGGAGTTCAGTGTGACTGTTTTATTTAGTTTTACGGCCAGGTTTTGTGTCAGGACTTCGTACCTGTAATCTGGATGCGTACCTAGTGACTGTGTTAAGGCGTAATTTTGGCCAAGGGTTAGACTTTTCCGCAACGGGGAAATAATGGTGCTTACGCTATCTCGTGCTGCGAGCCCCACTGTAAGGGGGGCCGCGCAGCAGCCTGAGGAAGAGGTGCTCTTCCACTCATCGGCTGACGCTGGAGTGCATGGCGATCGCGCAGCTGGGGCTGTGCCGATGCACAGTGGCGTTGCAGGAGCCGCTGGCTCAAGCGCCGCTGCTGATCTGGTGGCGGGTGCGCCGTCACCTGGTGGCGCGCCTGCCGCCGCCGCCGTGATGATGACCAACGAGCAGCTGATGCTCCTTATCAACAGGCTAAGTAGAGAGCCGTCGGTAAGCAACACAACTTCAAATAATAACTTTTCAAAGTGCAGTTCTCGTTTCGACGGCGGAAAATCTTCTGATGTGTTAGCCTTTATTGACGCCGTAGAAACATACAAAGAGTGTGCCCGTGTGGAAGATGACATTGCACTGAGAGGTTTATCTATGCTGTTAACTAATTTAGCTGCAACCTGGTGGCAAGGCGTCAAGTCTTCTACGGCTAATTGGGCGGATGCAATCGCAGCTTTAAAAAATACTTTTGGACCACGTATGCCGCCACACCAAATTTATAGGAAACTTTTCGAGAGGGAGCAACTACAACAGGAACCGACAGACCTGTTTGTGTGTCATTTAAGGGCACTGATTGCCCAATTGCCTCCCGTCTCCTTAACGGAGATGGTTCAACTAGACATGGTGTATGGACTTCTACATGTCCGTATCCGAGAAAAGGTGCCGCGGAATTGTTTTTCTACATTTGACGAACTTTTAACGAATGCTAGGCGTATTGAAGATATCTTAAAAGAAAATCTGCCATTATCTTCGTCTTCGCCGCGATACCCACCGTCATCTACGGAACCAACGTTAAATAAGAAAAGGCCTCAATGTATTTATTGTAAACAATACGGCCACGTTAAGGATGACTGCAGGAAGCTGAAAGATAAGAAACCTGCGAAAGACGGCCACGTCGGTGATGATAAACGACCGACGATTACTTGTTTTGGGTGCGGTGCTCCTGGTGTGATTCGATCCAACTGCCCGACTTGTAAAGCAAATAAAAGTGTTCCGACCGCGTTTTTCCAATCTGTGTCCGCTAATTCCGCGAGTGAAGTGTTAGAGTCGCGAGTTCGACCGGTAGTCAGTGTGTGTATATACGGTACAATAGGCAAGCTATTAGTCGACACCGGTGCGAAACATTCGATAGGCAGTGTTAGTCTTAAAAACCATTTGGCAAAGAATGGCCATAAGTTTCAAAATGTATCTACTGAACTTAAATATGCCGACGGTCGGCTAAGTGCCGAAATTGTTGAAATGGCACGTGTAGGTGTTGAAGTTCGGGGAGAAATATTTGATGTTAATTTTATAATGTTACCACATGCCACCGAAAGTCTTTTAGGTATGAATTTCATTCAAGCGGCTGGCGTGCTACTTGACTTTGACTTGGGGGTGTGGAGTTTGAGACACGATAGGACACCTCAACCGCTTCTTTTTGAATGTGCAACCGTTAGACCACTTGGCTGCGCGTCAGTGGGTCTCCGCGTAGATGAAGGTTCCCACCTTAGACCTGAAGATCGGGACAAATTTTCCCACCTCCTGAATGCCCACGAGGACATTTTTACTCCAGGGGGAGGGCCTACACAGTTTGCGGTGCACCATATTGATACGGGTGATGCTGCTCCGATTGCCGGACCACCTTACCGAGTTTCTCCTGCAAAGAAGGAAATAATCAGAAAGGAGTTGGACAAAATGCTGGAAGAAGGTGTCATTGAAGAAGCTGAATCAGAATGGGCGGCACCCGTCGTTTTAGTGCCGAAAAAGAATGGTGAAGTCCGTTTCTGCGTAGATTATCGCAAGTTGAATAGTGTAACTCGGACGGATAAGTACCCCATTCTTCTTATAGACGAGCTCTTGAAGAATACCAAAGCAAATGCTGTAATGTCAACTATTGATTTGAAGGCAGGCTACTGGCAAACGGAGGTTGCGCCGGAGGATCGACATAAGACTGCGTTTACAACACCGTTTGGAACTTTTCAGTTCTGTCGTATGCCGTTCGGATTAAAGAATGCGCCTTCGACGTTCCAACGCTTGATGGATAGAATGAGGTCAGGCCTTAAGGATATCTGCGTATTAGCTTATTTAGATGACATTTTGGTGATTTCTGAAGACCTGGGTCGTCACCTGGATGACCTGGAAAAGGTCTTTGACCGTCTTCGCCTCTTTAACCTACGTGCCAACCGGGACAAGTGTGTATTTGCTAGAAAAAGGGTAACTTACCTGGGACATGTGGTTTCAGCTCAGGGTATTGAACCAGATCCCACGAAGGTGGAGGCAGTTGTGAATATGAAACCTCCCACAAATCTTAAGGAGTTAAAGACCTTTCTTCAGACCTGCTCATGGTTTCGCAAATTCATTCCCCGGTTTTCTGAGATTGCACGTCGTTTAACCGATTTAACTAAGAAAAACAGACGCTGGCAGTGGGGGGAGGAGGAGCAGAAGGCTTTTGAAGAGTTGAAGAAACGGCTCTCCTCCAGCCCTATACTCCGCCAGCCTAGCTTCGATGAGCCTTTCATCTTACGTACCGATGCAAGTGCATATGCTATTGGAGCCGTTTTAATGCAAGGCCCTAGTCCTACAGAGGAAAGGCCTATCGAGTACGCAAGTAGGTTGCTGACTCCTGCCGAGCGTAATTACCACACGACCGAGCGCGAGGCTTTGGCGGTAGTGTGGGCGCTGGAGAAGTTTAGGGGATACGTGGAAGGAGCCCGAGTACACGTAGCAACCGACCATCAACCTTTAAAATGGCTACTTTCATTGAAGACGCCAAGTGGCAGATTGGCCCGATGGGCAACGAAGATACAGTCGTACGATCTGGACATCGGCTACACTCCAGGCCGAATAAACGTAGATGCGGATATACGCTCGATAGTCGCAGAACAGAATTTCGTTCCACAGATTACGCCTTACTTAAAGGAATTCGCCCGCATTCTTGTGGATGTCAGACATCGTGTGGAGGAACAACAAGACATTAGGAAGACCGAAGGTGATCAGCATCGTCGGGATGTCCCGCCTTATAAGGAAGGTGACCTCGTCTTAGTGGAGACGCACCTGGCAAGCAATGCTGCTAAAGGTTTTACCAGTAAGTTTGCTCCGCGGCGTGAGGGGCCGTATCGTGTCTCAAGAGTTATTACTCCAACGTCCTTTGAAATTGTTGACTCCAATGGGGATATTAAGGGCAAGTATCATGCCAACGCCTTGACTCCTTATGTTGGCATTGGGCCTGTTATTCGACATCCGCGTCGTCGCGGACGACCACCAGCCAAGTTACAGTCGAGTCGACCTTGTAACTTGGAGGGGGAGGTTATAGCGAGCGAGATTGGGAAGGTGGCTCTCCCCTCCTCCCTCTCCCCGCCGGGGTGCCGGCGGTCGCATCGGCTGCGGGAGCGTGCGCGCCGCTGTGTTAAAAAGAGAGTCTGAATTGTTCCGCGATCGCGAGCGCACGTGCTGCGCCCATGCGCCGTCGGGCCCGGGCGCGGTTCTTTTTCCTTCGAAATGTTAGTTGAATACTAATTGTTAATGATACCGGATTAAAAACTTTTCTTCATAAAACGTTTTCTCATTTTCTTTTAAATAAAATAGCCCCGCAAGGCTATAATACACTAAATATAAACCTGTAACACTTAATTATCAAACTTGTATTGCAACGCCATTAGGTGGCGGGGCCTCGAAGTTTTATACAAAATGTGCGATAAAATACACTAGGATAGGTATAGACGTGTTCAGACATGTTCTTAGCATATTGGAAGACTTCGCGTAAACATAAACGTTACATTTATATATCTTCCAGTTAAAAAGCATTTCAGTAATATTCAAAGTATTTTTACTGCTCTGTAAAACGGTTTTATGGACGCATTAGCTAAATTGCAAAACTTTAATACTCTTTCGGAATAAAAATCGGGTAAATAACTTATGAGCAGTTCAAATAATGCTTTGTACGCTTCAATCATGTCTACTGCTTTTACATTTAGTAAGAGCTACACAGCAGTTTTTACTTGGTGGTTAATCTTCTTAGCAAGGGGTCGTCTAGGTAGGTACCACGTACCAGATATTTTAACACCGACCAGAAGTGTGTAAGCATTACTGTGTTCCGGTTGGAAGGGTACTGCAGCTAGCGAAATTACAGGGCTATACTATCTAATATCGCAAAATAATGAGCGCCAAAGCAGCGATGCCCTGGACTTTGTTTTGTTACTCAATACAAGAAGTTTTGTTACTCGCTGCAATAGACAAGATCATGGATATGCGTTATCTATTACCACCAGGAGAGCGCCTTGTTCGTCTCATTACATTTAGGCAAAAAAAAAAACAATTTTATCATATAAGGTAAATCAAATCTTTATGTAGTGATTAGCGCGGTCGGTTCACATACCTAAGAGCGTGGATTCAAACCCCGATAATGAGCTCGAACTGCCGGTGAAGGAAAAACATCGCAACGAAACCATAGCATAGTACATCATCTAGGTAGGTAACACCGCAGTACCAGATATTCATCCGCCAAGCAGTAGGGTGCTTATATTACTGTGTTTCGGTTTTAACCATCCTACCTATTCATAATGAGCTCCAAAGCCTTAGTCTATATTTTGTTATCAAAGTTCTGTTTATCGCTGCAATGATCCTTCCAAGTCATCCTTCACCATCAGGAGAGCGCCATGACATTACTTTTACAAAAAAAAAGGAAAGGCAAAATAAGATGGTTGTATGGTACTTTCTAGTTGGCGGCAGATTTTCGACTTGAAAGTGGTAGCTAGCCTGTCGAGTACTCAAAAGTCTAGTCCGAATCTAGTCCGAGGCGACCCAACCACGCCAACCACTGAGCCATTATCGCTAAAACTACGCCTCGTTATTTTCATGTCGAACTTATGTATCCCTATGGAAATGTAACCGCAGGTAAAATTACATATCAACAAATTGTATCTCTCGAAATATATTTCAAATTTAAAAAGTTGAATAAAATAAAAATAAAAAATATAAATATTGTAGGACACATTACACACAGCGCCATCTAACCCCAAACTAAGCAGAGCTTGTGTGATGGTAGTCAGATAACTGATAGAATACATGAATACTTTTTTTTGTAAATACATACTTATAATACATACAGAACACCCAGTATACATACAGAACACCGAATATTTCTAAACTCTATTTTTGTAACCAATTAAATATATAATTGGTAAAGTGTAACATATGAACCAAATAACAATTAATAAAAACATATTTTACATAATAATTAAATTTAAAAAATGGCTTTTCTTATCATATTTCAAAGATTTTACTAACCTTAAAATAACATAAGTAGATAAGGAATTATATTGTTAATTATTGTTATATTGCGTCATTACGAATACAACTTATAATATTATAAATACATATTGAAAGACGCTCTCCTGATGGTAAGGGGTAACACCTGTCCATGACCATTGCAACAGTAGGTACACAGAACTTTAAGTTACAACAAAATCCAGGGCTTTGGTGTTCATTACTTTAAGGCATTAGATGGTTAATCTCAACAGCTCTGTAATTGATTTGACTTAAAGTTTTAAAATTATAAATAAATAAACATAGATAAAGTTATTTTGTGAAATGTAGCGTGCACTCGAGACACCCTATCTCCTGACTGAAACAGAGCAGGCCGTATAATCTTGAGTCATAATTCATAAGCTGTAATAATGTATCTCACACAGTTCATACCAGAGCAGATTTAGCGGTCGGTCGAAATATGGAGCATCCAAGATTAGTAGACCGATATGCAAAGATTTGAAACTAGATAAACCCACATAAAGGGTAACCGGGCCAGATAGTCTAATATATACGTCACATTCCGTTTATTTCGAAACTTAAACATGGATTTGGAATTAAACGTTTCGATTTTACCTTCATCGTGCGAACCGCTAAACAATGGAATTTGCTGCTGAGTGGGTATGCCCTGACAAATACCATCTAGGTGTCTTCAATTCGAGAGTGAACCGGTTTCTTACAGGCGAGTGAACTTGATCGTAGATCGCATATTCGGTTAATATCAGACAAGATGGCGATTTAATGCAGACCTATATTTATAATAATGAAAAGACCAAACCATCGCGTACCATCAGGCGAGTTGATGGTCATAAATGGTCTTTTTCATTGAAATGCAATGAGCCGTAAAACTCTCCTGGTGGTAAGAGATAACGCCTTGGCTATTGCAACGGTACCCAGAACTTTGAGTAACAAAACAAAGTCTAAAGCGTAGCTGATACTTTGAGAGATTCAACAATTATTTTGAACAGCCCTGTAATTTCTCTAGCTACAGTAACCTTTAATCAAAACACGATAATGTTTACAAACTATTGCTTGGCGGTAGAATTTCCGATACTGCGGTGGTACCGGTAGTAATCTTTTACGGGAACCAAAACTAGTGTAGAGACGCTTCTATGCGCCGTGTTAAGTATGTCAGAAATGTATTTAATTGAATTAAATTAATGTATGTAATTTTAAGCTGTTACGTGTGATATCTTTAAATATAGTTAGATATAATTCAAGATTACGTAAAAAACATACCTACATATAACCTATTATTCTTTATTAATACAAATTATACAAATACTCTATTGATAACAGCAAAATATTATGAAAGGTTGATATATGTATATTATGAAAGGTTTCGAGTAGGAAAGGGTGAAGGCTGTAAGATTCCAACTAACTTTAACATTATAGAGTAGATAAACAAAAGCTAGCCATGTAGTCTAAATATTCTTATGTTATTTTTTTTTTTTGAGAAACTCATGGTTAAGCCTTAAAAATAGCTCATAATAACAATATCGCTTTACTTCAGACTGAAGTCCCTAAATTAGTCACAAGGTCACAAAATAATAATAATGAGATAAAGAGAAACAAAACAAATTTTAAAGAATTTTTTAACTGGCACTAGCCATCAATGTTCGAAACGTTTCACTCATTTATGTAACTTATTATTTATAAGTTTCTACTTATAGTAACAGTACAAATATAATTGAACACTGTGAATAAAAATATCTAAATAATTTTAAACAAGTTAATGTACAACGTCTGTAAGAAATATTATATGTATAAGAAATTCTACACTCCATAACTAAATCTTAAATAATTAAGTTCAAATCATAAATGTCGATTTTTAAAAACCATGACCTTCAACGACCGGATAATGAATAAAAACGAAGAAAATTATTCAAGTGATTTTACTATGAAACTTATTGAAATTTATATGAAAATCTCTCAAGTTTGAATCGTATAGCTAAATGAAATCTCGCGTGTTGAGTTTGTTTCACCCCGAATTGTTAGTTAAATTATAACATAAATGAATTAAATTAAAGAAAAGTTTGTTATCACATTTAAGCTACTATAACATCCTTGAAGTAAACCCACATACTACGAGGCCACTCCACCGGGAAAGTCAATGTTTTGTTTCATACAAAATCAGGTTATGTTATTTTATGGCCCGGGTAAATATTACATTATTACTCACGATGTTGGTTCACGAAAGCGTTCACAAGGCTCAACTCGAGTCCCGTAATAAGGCCGTGCTACTAACTTTACATAATTCGACTAAGCAACTAGACTTACCCCGAGTGGAAGTGAAATTACCCGATTACACAAAATCCCTCGAAATCCTTTAACTAATTACACCTCAATTTTTCCCAAGAATTTTCCTCCTTATAAAAGAAAACAAGTTAAACTTACCTACAGAAATCCTCTAATCACGAAGCACGGCACGTCTTATTTTAGAGTTAAAATTACACAGTCATTTTCCCCAACGTGAAAATAGCACATCGCGAGCTGAGGTCCGCGGAGATGTCGATTGTCGACTATCGAGAGTAGAGATGCGTCCTACCCGTACGACAGCCGGGTATCGACTGTCGTACTTCTTCGCCGGTCGCCAACTACCAACAACGAAGACCTTCGAAGCTGCAATGATTTCCGCGCATGCGTCCTTCTGTATCCTCTCTTGGAGCTTCGCCGACTTACCAATTCCAGTGAGAACTGTCACGCGGAAATCTAAGCCTTAAGTTATTGCAATAGAGTCGGTAAGGGTTACATTAGTTGAGAATGCTCGTTGTGAATCGTTTAAAGAAAGTTCAGGACCACATGTCGGCTCAAACGAACTCACTTTGAGTGGAGTCGGTGGTTTAATGAATGGAACGGTGCGAAGTGAATGACGTCGCGCCTTCACGCGGATTTCTGTTTGCACGCTCTTACTTAGAGAATGGGGGAATTTAAGACTTTTTGCAGCATTCTTGTGCGTATCTTACTTAAGGAGAGACTGTCGAGGCTTTTAGGTAAAAATAAAAATGTTGTTTTGTTTGTTTTTTTTGCTAGATTATAAAGCAGTATACAGTTTCCCTGTTACTGTTGGATTTTGTGTGAGATTTAAACAACCAAAAAGTTTAAAAAAATCTTACTCGACTACAGGAAAATTACTCTAGAGGTCGTCTAGATAAGTACTACCGCAGTACCAGACATTTTGCCTCCGAGCAGTAGTGTGTAAAAATCACTTTGTACCTTCCGGTTTGAAGGGTTAGCGATATTACAGGACTATTAATACTAACCATCTAATCTAATCTTAAAGTAATGAGCGGTAAAGCAGCGAAGCCCTGAACTTTGTTTTGTTATTAAAAATTCTGTGTATCACTGCAATGGTCATGTTACTTCTTACCATCAGGAGAGCGTTCAGTTCTTATTATTACTTATAGATCAAAGAATTAAAAAAACTCTAACGACATAGATGTTTTTCTATAAGTTTGATAAGTATGTAGTTAGAAAAAAGTCTATAACTATTCTATTAGCTATCTGGTTTCCAGTACAAGCTTTGCTTAGTGTGGAGCTAGAAGGCGCTTTCTTAAATTTCTCTAAATTTAATTATTTTAACGTACTTAGGTAAATTTGTTTTAAGTTCAAATTACTCTTACTCAAGCTTAAAGTCATACAAACGCTAGATATGGTTATATGATCAGAATTATAATGAGTGATGATTATTAAAATTTTGACATTTTAAAAGACAATTTTCTTTTTTATGTCTGACAGGCTTGGTGTTTGACCACAACTCACCTGATGTCAAGTGACGGTGTGGTCGAAGGTGGTAAAGCACACCAAGCCTGGAATGGAACTGGCTCTCAAGCGAGGCTGCTGGAACACACCGTTAGATGCTTGGCGGCAGATTTTCAACTTGAGGGTGGTAGCTAGCCAGCCGAGTACTAGAAAGTATCCTACCACCACGCTATGGTTTCCTCACGATGTTTTCCTTCACCGGCAGCTCAAGCTCATTGTTGGGGTTTGAACCCACGCCCTTCGGCATGTGAACCTACCGCGCGAACCACTGAACTATCATCGCTCAGTTAGTGTGCGCCTCGAAAGTATACATAAGGTTTTTTTTAAGTATTATTAATAGGCTTCTCATTTCTCTGCCATCTCACCTGCTGTTAAGTGATGATGTGGTTTCAGATGGAGCACGCTTGCTAAGGAGATACCAATTTACTCTCCACTTGAAGACATCCAGATTGTATGTATCTATTGGGGAACACCCAACTCAGGCAGTGCATTCCACTGTTTAGCGGGCCGCACAATCAAACCTGCTCAAAAGGCTTGACTCCTACAACAACCAATGTAATTAATATTATAGTACTTACTATGTAAAATCATTGTCTTACAAAGTGGTAATATTTGAACTTTTTTAGTTTTTATAAGACAGAAATGTAGGCAGCATTAGCCTGCACTTGACAAAATATCGAATTGTTACATGCGAACCTTAGACTGTGTCTAGTTTTTATATTTACTTTTGATAAATAAAGAACTATGTAAAAACAAACAGTTCATACAATAAAAGTGGGATCGAACAGGTTCGTTGAACCAATTATGAAACGGTGTTGCTTTTTCAAGCTTCTGGCTGTCAAAAGAGTACATCCACAACTACTAAATATATCTATAATTCTATTCAAACATTTTTTTTTTTTTTTATTTTAACATATTTTTTTGCCGTGGTGGTGCTGGCGTAAGAATAGTATCCCACCCTCTCTACCCGTGGTTGCCGTAAGAGTCGACTAAGGGATGTAATACAGAAGATGGGCAGCAGCGTCTTCCTTGAAAAATCACATCTAACTGCGCTCGCCAACCCGCCTGCTAAGCGTAGCGAGTATTGGCAAAACCCCCCTAGGCCAGGAGGAGGCCTATATCCAGCAGTGGACGTCCTATGGCTGATGATGTGATGTGTGTGTGTGTGTGTGTGATTTTAATTTAACGCAAGTCAGCTATGTTATACACGGACATAAACAATGATGCGATTTTTCGTATCGAAAAAATGCAATTCACTCTGCAATCATGGGGTGCGGTGTTAAAAATTTATATAAAACTCACCCTAAAATTACAGCCCCGCTTTGAGACCATCATCCCTTATCAACAACACCCTCACACGTCACCAGTTAGTTCCCCTAACTTTTACATTGCCACCTTATCATGCTTTAGGGTTTAAATGTGATGAAATATTCACCCTTTATCCTTTGGAGAAAATAAAGTTTAATTAGGAATATGTTTAATTAAATTCATTCTTACATGCAAAAATTTAAATGACATGGAGAGATTGATTGATTCAGGCATTACTTTTTCAGACAACTGCTCGACGAGTCAACACGTCCTGAGGATGCCTCTTGTAGAGGCAAAACACGTATCGGTAAGTGGTTACTGCAGCGAGAAGAGGATATAAGGATTTGTCGTTATTTTAATTAGTTATTCTTAATTTATTTAGATATTGAGTTTATGTCGAATTTTTGTTTTAGATATTAACGAATATTTCGGATAGATAATTAAAAATTTAATTTTAGAGGAAAAAATTATACCAAATTTACGTAAAAAACGAGCTGGTAACATACTAAATTATAAGTTTTACGTGCTATATAAACTCACACTTATGATTCATAATTTACGTAGCAAGTAAATCTCATAAATTGATACGCTAGCATATCAATAGATAGACTCATAACTACGAATCATAATTTACGGAGTAAGTAAAACTCATAAACTGATATGTTATGAGCTATGTCATCATCATCATCATCTCAGCCGTAGGACGTCCACTGCTGGACATAGGCCTCCCCCATTGACTTCTATAAAGACCGTTTGGAAGCGGCTCGCATCCAGCGCGTTCCTGCGGTCTTTATGAGGTCGTCTGTCCACCTTGTGGGTGGACGTCCTACGCTGCGCTTGCCGGTCCATGGTCTCTATCCAAAACTTTGCAGCCCTATCGGCCATCAGTTCTGTGCGGCCGATCAGCTATGTAAAATTTATTAATTGACATGCTACGAGCTACGTAAAACTCATAAACTGATATGCTATGAGATACGTTTAACATGCTACGAGCTACGTAAAACTCATAAACTGATATGATACCAGAGCGTTTTCTAGAAAAATGCAGCAAAAAAAAAAACATGTATAAAATTGTTGTTTTGAAAAGTGTAAAAATATTTTAATTATTTTTTGAGCCTTTTATATAAATTACTAACTTTGTACTAATTAATAGCACGGTAGCTAGTCTAAAATCTTATGAGTAAATGGACTTTGAACAAGGAAATATTGCTTTAACGGAGGTAATACCTCTCAATTAAATAGCTAATTATTAATTAGACATTATTAGTCTCCTGGAAAAACACAATCTATCTTCAATAACTTACCTTTTTCCTTCGAGTAGATTGTAACATTTTTATTCATTAAAGGTTGTGATATTGGGTAATTAATATTACTACGTTTTTATTTTTGTTGACAAGCTAGGTATTTGGCCACAGCTCACCTGATGTTAAGTAACGGAGTGTTCGAAGATGTTAAAGACATCTAGCCTGGAATGGAACTAGCTCTCAAGTAAGGCTGCCGGAACATACCGTTGGGTGCTTCGCGGTAGATTTTCAACTTGAGCTAGCTAACCAAGTACTAGAAAGTACCCTTCCATGCTACGGTTTCCTCAAATCATAACTTCTATCCAAACCTCTTTGAATATTGATCATGAATAGATACACACATACGTCTATACTTAGCTAGAGTGTTTTTTTACTAACATAACTATACAGGGTTATAAGGTCTGAGATTACTAAACCGAAAGGAGGTCATCGTACTCATAATTCTAAACAATTTTTACAATCGACACGATTTGGAAATCTTGAATAAAATCTGCTGTTAAATTCTCTTATAATCTAAGTATAGTTTGAAAATTATGAATATAACTCCTATGAAAAACCTTTGATTAGAGTAGACTAAGGAACACACACACACACACAAACACACACACGCAAACGCACACGCACACGCACACACTGGCATTAAGCAATTATAATTATAGCGTATATAGTTGATATTTTTTAATTTAATTATTATTGCTCCCTAACTCGTACCTATTGTAAGGGAGAGCACTGACTGCACTACAGCTGTACGCTAAAGCAGCAGACAGGATTATACATTTACATGGACATAATTTTTGTAACAATAAAATATTTTGTATTTGTATTTGTTGTTCCATAAAAATAGTTTGTTAACCCTTGACCAAATGTATAATGAACCTGTTTTTTCATCATATCAGAGTTGTGAGTAAAAGTTGTAACCCTGTATTATAGATATCTTACGCCCCCTTCACATTAAAGTAAATGGTTCTCACTAACAGAACTGCATTATTCAGATGAAAGATATATTGCCACACTTGGGGAGGAATATAAAATATTGAAACCGACCGACGACGAAAGCGCAATTCTTTACCGCATCGCCAGCTTATATGTCCTCTGCCAACTCCTATATCTACATCTAAGTAAAGACATAGTAATACTACATAGTTTTATTATCTGTTCTGTGGTAATACTTAAAACTGTACTCATAATTATAGAACATATCACAAACAAAGAGACAATAGGAAATAGACTACTTTTTATGAATGACATAAAAAACAAAAAGTATGGGTGAAAAAAAAAACATAAGAAAATAAGCCATAATATTCGGAAAATAAGACGGCGCTGTTCTTTCGTTGAGGCTTAGTCTATAATATTGTTCTATTGACATTTTTCATTAAAACATAAAACAGAAAAAATTTCTAAGAAATTTTTTGTTGACATGTACACTAGTAATTGTACTTTTTCTTACTTCTGTTTTTTACCCGACTGCCAAGGAAAGGTTATGATTTTCGCGCGTATCTTGTATGTATGTAAATTTCTTTATTACCTCGTATCTTCCAATCGACCGAATGGATAACGACATAGATTCGTCTCAATAATCAAAGTGTCCTTAGAAGGTGAATTAAAAAAAATCAAGATGGCGGATTTAAGTGTGAAATAGTAATACCTTAATTAACCTATCAAGTAGAGTATTTAAATAAAGGCAATTAAAAGAGGGGGAAAAAATATTATATGTTTAAATTTAATTAGGAATAATGAAATTGTTTAAAAAGTTTTTTCCTTTAATTTATAGCTATTTTAATCGCAGTCGGGTTATAAATTTTTAAAACTTTTCAGTTTGTTTTATTGTTAACTCATTAAATGTTTGATCACAGCTCGCTTAAAGTTATATGACGGTCAGGTCGTAAATGGTAACGCCTAGCCTGTAATGGAACTGGCTCTCAACTGATGCTGCCGGAACATGCCATAGGTGCTCGGCGGCACGTTTTGAACGTGATAGGTAGTCCCTATCTTTTTTTTGGTTTATAGCTAATATTTTTAAATTGAACTGAATTGTAAAAACTTTTTTAATATTGTAAAGATGTTTTCCAAATTATAACTAATATTTTCAGCGATTCAGATTACAGAGATTTTTTCTTCATACTATATCGAAAAAAAAAAACTTATGATATCATATTTTTAGAGAAGTTTAACTCGTCTATCTTTTGAGCCTGTCTGACATGGATGGACGGTAATGTACTGAGATTTGACATCTAATATCTCAGCTAGACAAGCAGAGGACATTGCTCCGCGTTGTACTGGTCTTATTTTCTCGATTTTGTAAAAAAGATTGTAACGTTTTTGCCATTCTATGAAAGTATGTCGTATCACCGAAACTAATTACTGTATTTTGACCAATTAGGGGATAATTGAAGTGTCTTATGGAAACTTGTTGTTAGATATCTTTACAGCAGGAAGTCGCCTATGTAGGTATCACAAAATTACCATATGATCTGCCGCCAAGCGGTAGTGTGTGCATTATTGTGTTCCGGTATGATGGATCCTGCAGCTAGCGAAATTAGAGGGATTTTAGACTAACCTACGAAAGTCTTGAAATATGAGCCCAAAGCAGCGAAGCCTTGTGTATCACTGCAATGGTCATAGACAAGCATTATCTCATACCATTATGAGAGTGTCGCGTTATTTTTACAGAAATACAAATACAAATATTTTATTAATAACACCAAAGTTACAGGTAATTAAAAATATTCTATTATTTTATATACTACTGACAATTTATAACTAGCGACCCGCCCCGGTTTCGCACGGTTGCAATGTAGATATAAAAGTGGTGCTAGTTTGACTTTTTCCGACACTTTCAACAATGACCATCATATTTCAATAAATTTTATCTATTGGTGAAACTCGCATGATAATCCGTTCAGTAGTTTTATAAGTTTATTGTGAACAGATGGACAGACAGACAGACTTTGGTTTATATTATGTAGTGATGTTTATACAGCGAATTCGATATGGTGGATTTTAAAAACTAAATTTGCATTTCAAATCATATGTTGAAAAATAGCACATACCAAATAAATACAAATTTAGTAAAACAAAACTATTTCGTGGCATAAGTTAAAACCTAAAATATGACGTGACGCAAGAAAGCAGGCTTAAGTTTATTAACCTATAGCTTGTAAGGCCGCCACTTGTGGCACTAGCTCATAAGATTATTTTGATTTCTGTACTCTTTTTCTTTTTCAGTGTGCGCAATAAAGAGTTTCTATCTATCTTTCTATCTATCTTGTTTTTACATTTAAAAGGCAAATGTGTTAGGCAAAAACAAAAATCAAAGAATGGTATTTTACCCAAACCTGTTGAGACAATACAGCGTGAAAAAATAACAGATAAATTAAATAACATAACTGTTTATTGTTCACGCTAGAAATTGAAAACATAAACAGCCCAACAATAGTGTAAAAACTGGCGGCTTTATCGTTTGAAGCGATCCCTTCCAACTAACCTTAGTACGAAAAAGAGTTGAGTTTATACATAATAATTATTCTTATAAACTCCTTTATTTATAATATTAGTGTAATACATCGCCTTCTCTTATAATACACATCAGATGAGATGTGGTCAAATTCGAGCCTATTCGAAATAAAAAAAACTATGAACCAAGATTATGTATGAGGTTAAATATCATCAATGTCTTATTTCTACTCTCAATTGCATAAAAATCCATAGAAAGGATTTTGCTGTAAAAAATATGAGAAACTAAAACAAAAGCACAAAATTGGAGCGGGTATTCCTACGCGTCACTAGAGCTACATGCAAAAAACTTAGTTTGTAGTAAAGAAACATCGGTCTCAAATCATCACAAACACTGTCAAGGAAAAAATAACCTTAAAAGCGCCATTAAAATGTAAAAGTTGGAGTCGCAATGTAAATGAACTGAGTTCGTTTCGTCACGCAGCGACGAAAACAGATGGTGAACTTGCACAATTAGAAGCCTAACTTGCTCCATCATCACCATTCATCACTTTAAATCGGTGTCCATATATCGTTAATCAAAGGTATCTTTTCGTACGATAAATATCGTATTGACTTTCATAGTACCTTCTAACTAAATAGTGCACATGGTTCTCCCACTGAACAATCCGGGTTCCTCTGGTACTAAAGTTATTGTGCATAGGTAAGTTAAGTAAGTTTTATGGTTGATAATTTCTATGACACAAATAAATTAAAAATTAAAAAAAAAACCCTCAGCCCCAGAAACAGAATACCAAATTTCGACTACATCACACCTATAAAAATTCTTATATTCATCAACTGGTAAAGAACTGATAATTTTCAAACACTGAAAGTTTTTTTGAGTCACAGCTAATCACACTCTAGATCAACTGAATCAAAATGGGGTCTGCCGTTTGGGAGCTACAACGTCACACACAGACAAAGATTAACATATTAGACTTATTTCACCCCTTTTTTGTTTTACATATTTTTTTTTATATATGACAGGCTTGGTGTTTGACCACAACTCACCTGATGTTAAGTGACGGCGTGAAGATGGTAATGCACACCTAGCCTGGAATAGAACTGGCTCTCAAGTGAGGCTGCCGGAACACACCGATAGATGCTTGGCGGCAGATTTTCAACTTGAGGGTGGGAGCTAGCCAGCCGAGTACTACAAAGTACTCTACCACCACGCTATGGTTTCCTCACGATGTTTTCCTTCACCGACAGCTCAAGCTCATTGTTGGGGTTTGAACCCACGCCCTTCGGCATGCGAACCGACCACGCTAACCATTGAGCTATCATCGCTAAACTACTTATGCGGGTTTACTAACGTTTAAATATATCGGATACTACGACTATAGTGCGAAGCAAGACTAGGCCGCGCGCAAGTTGTACTCAACTTTTTCTGTGACCAAAACTATAATCGGAGTTTCCGATATAATTCGTCATCAGTCTTTTGTAGGTTACTGCTGGACATAGGCCTCTCACAAGACACGCCACTCGGCCCGATCCTCGGCTTTTCGCTTCCATCCCCCGCCAGCTGTCCTACGTATATCGTCACTTCGAGTCTCAGGGCGTATACCACGTTTGCCAATTCGCGGTTTCCACTCTAGAACACGTCTACCCCAGCGGTTATTTGTCCTGCGACAGATATGTCCAGCCCATTGCCACTTCAGCTTGCTAATACGCTGAGCTATGTCTATGACTTTAGTTCTCTGCCGAATTATTTCGTTCCGGATTCGATCCCTCAGAGCCTAGCATACTAGCATACCTCTTTCCATAGCTTGCTGAGCAACTTTGAACTTGTGGATCATTTCCGCTGTGAGTGTTTACGTTTCGGCTCCGTAGGTCATGACTGGTAGAACGTTTGGTTTTTTTTTTTTTTTTTTTTTTTTTTTTAATTTGACAGGCTAGGTGTTTGACCACAACTCTCCTGATGTTAAGTGACGGTGTGGTCGAAGATGGTAAAGCACACCTAGCCTGGAATAGAACTGGCTCTCAAGTGAGGCTACCGGAACACACCGTTAGATGCTTGGCGGCAGATTTTCAACTTGAGAGTGGTAGCTAGCCAGCCGAGTACTAGAAAGTACCCTACCACCACGCTATGGTTTCCTCACGATGTTTTTCTTCACCGGCAGCTCAAGCTCATTGTTGGGGTTTGAACCCACACCCTTCGGCATGCGAACCAACCGCGCTAACCACTGAGCTATCATCGCTACAAAAACAAAAAACATTTAAACATTAAAGACATTTCTCTTAAGACTTTCCCGGATAGGTGGCGAGAAGATTCGACGTAATCCGATATAATTAAACGTGAGTAATCCCGCATAAGTAAACCGAAAATACCTATATCAAAAGTGTCACAGTATAAGACACCTCTTTAGCTAAACTCGCAATATCGCGACGTCTTAAGATATTTGCCGACATTTTTAGGAGGTCCGTGTCCAAAACTCCTTGTGATGGAAAATCAATCACTAAATTATATCAAAGATAAGTAAGTCAAGTTAAAAATCAAGTATTGAGTGAATAGCAATATAATCTCAAAATCTGTGAAAAGGTTAAAACAAAAGCATATCTTCTCGTCTGTTTCCACTGTGCATAAGTCAGGGCCGTCAAGGTTTCTCGCAGGCCGGACCTGATTATTTAATTATAAAATGCAAATTCCCGCCGTTCACCATTCGACGCCCACAGTCTTTATGGAGTGGAAACGTAAGTTAGTGACTCCTACGCGTCGCCGTCGACGCTCCGTTTACCAAATACGAGAAACTGCGAGGGTCGGTGATTAAATAGCCAGCTTTCTTGCAACGTTCTAAAATAAATAATGTTTTTTTAAGTCTTAACCTAAATATAACTCCATTAAGCAATCATCTCACTTTGCGAAAATATTTTATTGTGAACTAGCGCCTCGTGGTTTTACCTGCTACATTTTTTCGGGGTATAACCTGACTGCTATTAAAATAGCTATAATTAAAGGAAAAAATATTTTTAAACAAATTTATTGTTCCTAATTAAATTTACACATACGACTTATATATATTTTTGTAATTCTCTTTTGATTGCCTTTATTTAGATACCCTACTTGACAGGTTTGGTAATTTTTTTTATTAACGTTTTACTATTTCTCGCAAAAATCTACCATCTTGTTTTTTTTTTTAAACCACCCTTTTCTGACACATGGGTTATTGAAACGAATCTAACGATACCTTAATTGTAGTAATCCATTCGGCCGTTTGGAAGATACGAGATAATAAAGAAATTCACATACCTACAATCTACATAATACAAGATATGCATAACCATGCATATCTTGTATGTATGTAGATTGTACTTGGCAGTCGGGTAAAAAGAGTACAAAAAACACAGAAATATAAAAACTACCACACAAAGAAACATATTTAAATTAAAAAAAGCCGACCGAGTGCGAGTCGGACTCGCGCACGAAGAGTTTCGTAGCATTATCTATGAAAAAGGCAAAAATACCGCGTTTGTTGTATGGCTTAAATATTTATTTTATTTTGTATTTAGTATTTGTTGTTATAGCGGCAACAGAAATACATAATTCTGTTCATTACAATAACAGAATAACATACAATAATTGACAGGCTAATTCTGTTAATATATTTAATAATTTAGTATATAAACATTATTTATCTGCATGTTAATGTATATTTGTATTCTATATGTATATTTTTTGTATATTTATTGTATGTTTTTTTTTTAATTTTATTTATTTATTTATTTATTTATAGTAAGTATGTTTTTCTGTTTGTATATATATAAATATTCTCTCTCTGTCATTTTATATAATTATTATTATTTGCTTTTTTTTTACACCAACTTAAATATCTATTCTTTTAATTTCCATCCTAAGGTTGTCTGGAAGAAATCGCTCTAGGCGATAAGGCCGCCCTTGTACACCGTTTATTTGTTGTTTCTATGTTGTATTTTTTGTTTTGTTACTTTCTTTCTCTTCTGTTTTTAATTTTTGTATGTATTTTTATAATGTTTGGTGTATAATAAAGTTGTATTGTATTGTATTGTATTGTATTGTATAATTTGTGAAAATTTTAACTGTCTAGCTATCGCGGTTCTTGAGATACAGTCTGGTGACAGACAGACGGACGGACAGACAGACAGCGAAGTCTTAGTAATAGGGTCTCGTTTTTACCCTTTGGGTACGGAACCCTAAAAACACGACTCATCGACTCAGAAACAGAATGAAATGGGTATTTTCTTTGCCAAGAATACGAAATGTTTCGTGAATTCTGCGAACCCATCAAACAGTTTTTTGTTAAATTCCACGCAGACGAAGTCGCGGTGTTCAGCTCGTATTGCGACAAACTTAAGACATCTTCATAATGATTGCCACAAATCAACAGAAATGTTATAATTGAACTCACGATGAGACGCCAGATGGCGCTTTAATAAAACCGAATCAATGTTCGCTCAGTTCCGTCGAGCTATGAATAAATTGAACTTCCTTCTACTTACGTCTTAAATCTAGGGTGAAGGAATTTATAGTTTCTGAATGGAAACGTAGGGGAATAAAATTTCTTCAATGAGGATCTAGATTTCTCGACCTACGATTTTATGTCTTTCAATGATAAGTATTATGATGTTTTTGTAAAAGGGATGGCCTCCTTGAAGTATACCTAGATTAACTTTACAAAAATAAGTATTTGTATTTTATTTAGTACTAGTTGCGCTCCGCGGTTTTACCTACGTGGTGATGGATGATGATGATCAAAAGTATCCTAAGTATGTTTTATTCCAAGGCCTAAAGTAT
Source organism: Biston stratarius (assembly GCA_950106695.1). Taxonomy (NCBI): domain Eukaryota; kingdom Metazoa; phylum Arthropoda; class Insecta; order Lepidoptera; family Geometridae; genus Biston; species Biston stratarius. The sequence continues at coordinate 15,812,474 of OX467111.1, forward strand.
CTACATGCAAAATTTCATCCAGATCCGTTCAGCCGTTCTGGCGTGATAGAGTAACAAACATCCATCCATCCATCCCAACTTTCACATTTATAATATTATAGTGGGATTATGTTGTGTGTGTGCTAATGCGGTACCTTATTATATTTTTTATTTGAAAGAATATATACGTTCGATTCGTCGGTTGCCGTGGTGGTGCCGGCGTAATAATAGTACCCCACCCTCTCTACCCGTGGTTGCCGTAAGAGTCGGCTAAGGGATGTAATCCGGAAGATGCGCAGCAGCGTATTCCTTGAACAATCATACCTAACTGCGCTCGTCAACCCGCCTGCCAAGCGTGGTGAGTATTGGCAAAACCCCCCCCAGGAGGAGGCCTATGTCCAACAGTGGACGTCCTATGGCTGATGATGTGATGTGATGATGTGATTCGTCGTGAAAAAGAAACAAACACTCTTTTGCATTGAATGATTCCTAGATCCTCGTCGCCTACACGAGAATATGTAGGGTACCTTAAATTCATTCTAACGAGATGCGATAGATTTCAATATCACACGAGCAGGTAATTTGAGACAGTTGGTTTGTAATGGCTGTAATCAGTTTAAAAGCTAGCAATAACTGTGGACTATTATGGCTCAGTGGACGAATTTGGCTCAAGAGAATACAGCCCTTCTTCGATAAACTTTGCCACTGCTAGGCGTGGGCCAAGGTGCAGACCAAGTGTGGGATTACAGACTTCATAGTTCTACAATTTTTTTTCGGACTTGCGTGTTTCCTTACGATTTTTTCTTATACCAACACAATACAATTGATAAAACAAAAATAACAAGTCATATTTTGATTCATGTCATTATCATTATAAAAATATCATTAATAATGTCAATAAAATTAATTGTTAATAAAAAATAATACTTATTTGCCATGAATTAACAATCTCTTAATTTAGGTGGTATGGTACTTTCTAGTACTCGGCTGGCTAGCTACCACCCTCAAGTTGAAAATCTGTTGCCAAGCATCTGACGGTGTGTTCCGGCAGCTTCACTTGAGAGCCAGTTCCATTCCAGGCTAGGTATGTTTACCATCTTCGACCACACCGTCACTTAACATCAAGAGAGCTGTAGTCAACCAAATCAATGTCATATTTTTTATCATAATTACCTATGTCGCATAGTAAAAAACGCCAGAGGAAGTTGTGCGATCTTTCGCCTACGGCCTCTGTACTATGCGCTTCTTATTGCGATAATTGTTAGGAGCTCACGAAAAAGCTATGATTGACATTGACAATTTATTATATTGACAATATTCTTTCTATTGATATATTTTTATATTGACATACTTTAGTTTGACATTATATTTTTCATTGTCATGTAATCAGTGTTTTAAAACTCACAATGATATATTTGAAATGATATTACGTAAGCTTTTAACATTGGTGTTATCAATAAAATATTTGTATTTGTGGTCGCGTAACTCTTTCCTGAGTGCCTAACAGGAATCTAAATCAGTAGATTAGAGGACGGGGACACAACACAGATTTTTCTCCACAGATCAGTGATGCGGTGCGACGACACAATGCGCAGCCGACCGCATATAAAATGTCCAGTTAATATTGTTTTCACTGTATAACAATAAACGCATCGATTTAAATTTCAGCAGAGTAAGCTCTCGACTGGCTAGCTAGACAAACACAGCCAGCTATGTGTGTAATGCATATTATTACTATCTAGTGTTTTCTGTGAGCTACTATAGTATTTCGAACTATACATTTTTAATGGAATAGCGTACACTGTGACAAAATACACGACACGTGAAAAGTTTTTCATTGTTTGGCATTGCAATTGATGACAGCAAATTAATTACAAAATATAGAGTAGAGTTAAAAATGTTAAATAGCGAGCTAGAAAAAAATTACTTACCTACTTGCTGAGCTTGTCCTTCTCGGCCTTCACGAGATTCTCGTCATTGTTCAAGGAAGACGCTGCTGCCCATCTTCCAGGTGAAATCCCTTAGCCGACTCTTACGGCAACCACGGGTAGAGAGGGTGGGGTACTATTCTTACGCCGGCACCACCACGGCATAAATTGTGGTATAATGTTTTTTATGAAACAGTTATAAGACGAACGAGACGCTCTCCAGATGGTAAAAGATAATGCATGTTTATGACCATTGCAGCGATACACAGAATTTTGAGTAACAAACTAAAGTCCATGGCATCGCTGCTTTGGCGCTTATTAATATAAGACATTTGGTTGGTCTCAACAGCTGTAATTTCGCTTGCTGTAAAACGGAACACAGTAATGTTTACACACTACAGCTCGGTGGCAGAATATCTGGTGCTGGTCCCTAGACAGTACCTCGATGACCTCTTGCTAAGCAGATACCACCAAATCAATGGTAAAACAGTATTCAAACTTAATTCGAGAACGCGTGGTAACTTTGATGACGGGCCAGTTCCCGCGCAAATATTTACCTATACCTGGCCAGCGACCACGACTTGTTAGCGCAACGCTATTTAACACACGGTTTGTATATCCATGGCTAACTGTTATGGTAGAGGACGGTAGGGTACCCCATACAATAACCGCTTATAAACATCTGGCATTTTGTGCTTTATTAGACATCGGGAGAAGCCATTGGTTTCCGAAATACAGTTTACTCTAGTTCAGAGCCAATGGGTTTATTTTAATGTATCCTAAAGTGATGTAAATTTTTTTTTTGAAACAATTTTGCTTTTTTACTCTTCGAATATGCCGTGGTGGTGCCGGCGTAAGAATAGTACCCCACCCTCTCTACCCGTGGTTGCCGTAAGAGTCGGCTAAGGGATGTAATCTGGAAGATGGGCAGCAGCGTCTTCCTTAAACAATCACACGTAACTGCGCTCGCCAACCCGCCTGCCAAGCGTGGCGAGTATTGGCAAAACCCCCCCAGGAGGAGGCCTATATCCAGCAGTGGACGATCTATGGCTGATGATGTGTGTGTGTCTGGCTAACTAACACCGTCAAGTTGAAAATCAGCTGCCAAGTACCTACCTAAGTATTTGTAGCAATAGTATTCTCTTAATCAAAAAATTAACATTTATAAAATCACTCAAGTGAAGCGGAGTTGTAAGTAAGCGTGAAACTCCGAGATGTCTCAAAGTAAACATCGCCCTCATTGTGAAGTCGTAGTACTCTAATTTTAAGTTCCGGGTAACCTGTTTAGCCGCGTCGCCCCAGTATGGAGACGTTAAGCCGAGTTCTCATTGCCAGGTAATTAAATTGGGACAAAGCACTTTTATACTATGTCATGATTTCGATATTTCGTGGGATTTAATTGGTGGTATGGGTGGTGGGCCTTAAAATGAACATGGATAAGACAAAGGTGATGTCGAATACCCACGTTGAGCCCACCCCAGTATCAGTTGGGAGCTCTTGAAGTTGTTGACTCATACATTTACCTAGTATAAGCAGTCCAACTAGGTAGGTCCAACTTCAAAAGAGGTCACTCGTCCAATCCAACTTGGCAGCGTTCAGAAAACTGCGCAACGTTTTTTCGTCGGAATTACCTCAGTGCCTCAAGTCGAAAGTCTTCGACCAGTGTGTGTTACCGGTGATGACTTATGGTGCTGAAACGTAGTCTCTGACTAAGTACCTTCTTGATAAGCTCAAAGTCGCACAACGAGCTATGGATTAGAGAGGGCTATGCTTGGAGTTTCCCTACGAGATCGAATCGGAAATGAGGAGATCCGTAGACGAACTAAAGTAGCCGATATAGCCCTTGAAGTGGCAGTAGGCAGGGCACATAGCACGCAGAACTGATGGCCGATGGGTCTGCAAAGTTCTGGAGTGGAAACCACGGACCGGCAAGCGCAGCGTAGGACGTCCACCCACAAGATGGACAGACGACCTAACGAAGACCGCAGGAACGCGTCGTATACAAGCCGCTTCCAGCCAGTCTTCATGGGAATCATTGGAGGCCTATGTCCAGCAGTGGACGTCCTAAGGCTGAGATAATGACTTGGTGTTAGGTACCACCGCAGTATCAGATATTCTGCCGCCAAGCAGTAGTGTGCAAACATTACTGTGTTTCTGTTTGAAGGGTAAGGGTCTCCAGTACACAAGTTCAGTGAAATTTAAATTACTAATAGTTATTTTTGTCCTACGGTTTATTCATCTCGTCTGATGTTAAGCGAGATGGAGCGAGCATGCTTGCCTAGAAGAAAACGATTCACTCGGGACTTGAAGACACCCAGATTGTATCTATCGGGAAACACTCAGGATCAAGCGTTTATTTTTTACTTTTTTTTGTGTTTGACAGGCTAAGTGTTTAAGTGTTTGACCATCTCACCTGATGTTAAGTTGCGATTTGGTCGAATATAGTAAGCATACCTAGCTTGGAATGGAACTGGCTCTCAAGTGAGGTTGGCGGTACACACCATTAGGTGATTGGCGACAGATTTTCAACTTCATGGTGGTAGCTAGCCAGTCGAGTACTACTAGAAAGTACCCTGCCATCACGCTATGGTTTCCTCACGATGTTTTTCATTCACTGACAGCTCAAGCTTATTGTTGGAGTTTGAACCCACGTCTTTCAGCGTGTGTACTGACCGCGTTAACCACTGGGCTATCATCTATACACTAGCTTATGCTTAGCGTTTATTTAACATCACTACCAAAACAATAACTTTGCCTTTTTTATATTCTACTTTTATTTTGAAATGTTTGGTCTGCCTGTGTACATAAGCTCTTACCGTAGCGACTTTTAAAACAGCTAATCAAATTTAAGATGGCAAGTTTCAGCGGCGAAAAGTTCGCGGAATCAGAGGGTTTCCGAGAGTTCTTAAATAAATCGCACCGTGAAAATGGCAAAATCAGCTTATATTTTAACTTTTAAATTATGTTATGTGGTATCACACAATACCAGGACCTCAATCACTTAACTATGGAAACTGACATGGATTTGACACTTCCATTTGTTTTCAGGGTTCTGTACTTCAAATGAAAAAAAAAAACGAAACCCTTATAGGATCACGTTGTTGTCTCTCTGTCTGTTAAGACCCTTTTTCTTAGGAACGCGTGGAGGTATCCAGCTGAAATTCATATCAAATACTCAAGTCTACTGTCCCTTGGAGTTGTGAAAAAATCAAACTTCTAAGCAGACGTAATCAAAAGATATAGCCGTTTATTCTGCAAATTTTCAACACTCGCAAGGGAATCAAAACCTACAGGGTACTTTCCAGAATCTTGAAATTTGATACGAAGCAATATATAGCACAGATAAAGGAAAAATGGCGAAAAGCATAAATTAACATTAAAACAAAAATACCATATTTTTTACAAATATAACTACAGGTTTGTACGGAACCCTCGGTACACGGGTCCGACTCGCAATTGGCCGGTTAAGGGTTACTTAACATCAGGTTAGGTGCGGTCAAACGTATGCCTATTTCACATTTTTTTTAAAAGAATGTACATTCAATTTATTAGTAATTACATGAACATTTATTTTATTTATTTAATATTTTATTTCAATTTTTCTTAAATAAATAACACCATTAAACATCGCTGAGGTTTGGTCTTCAACTCAAATTAACAATAACAAGGCATCAATAACAATAGCAGGTTATCGTAATAAAAGCAAGCAAGAGGCGAAAATCTGCACGCGGCTCGGCTAGCCATACAATGGTTCATGACCTGACAGTCAAACCTATTCGCAGATACTGTTTTCCAATATTTATTTATCTCCAGCAACCTTTCATCACCGATAAGTTGAACAAGCGGCTCTACCAAATAAATAATCTATAATAATCCTACTATATATATTATTATAAATGTGGAAGTTTGTATGTTTTGATGTTTGTTACTCAATCACGCAAAAACGGCTGAACTGATTTGGATGAAATTGTGCACACCTATAGTTTATTACCTGAATTAACATATAATCGTTTATATATTAGAAAAACTTATAATAAAACACGTGAAAGTTTGTATATGTTTGGATGTTTGTAACTCAATCACGCAAATACGGCTGAATGGATTTCGATGAAATTTTATTACCTGATATATTTTTCATACCGGAAAATGTTAGGTTACCAAAGATTAAGATATTTTTGACGAGGAATGGTTTAATTTTTGTCTGAACGCGGATTAATGTATTGGTAACAGCATGTTTCAAATAAGACCATAATATAGGCTTTATATAAAACACTAGTTTACCACAGGAACATTTGTTCATAAAACACATTGATCGTTTGATACTATTTCAGGAATCGTTAGAAAAACCAACACGCATAAAATATCAAAGGTAATTACATTGATAGCTCTTTAAAAATATACTGAAAAAATCATCTTTGATGAATTTTTCATTTAACCTCATGTTAACCGACATAGCAATCACTCGGCTTTTTTTAGAAATGACTGTTTGAATTTTTTATAGGAACAATGTGACGAGATTATTTGTTGGAAAATTTAATATTTCAACTGTATTATTACCGGAAGTCTTTCTATAAGAGAAAGTTATAAAAGTGCTGATGGAATGTGTCCGGAACGAGGTGCAAAGTGATAGTGCGAGGTGAAGGTGATTAGTTTTTATAATAGTATAATAAATTATGATGTAGGGTTTAACACCATGTTGGCTGCACCAGCTTCGGAGGAAGCCAAAATGCTATTAAAAGTATATAAGAGTAGTATAAATATATGTGAAAATATCTTTGTAGTTTGGTATGTTACGGGGGTGATATAGGGACTAAGCTTCTTTATCCCACTATCCCACTAATTTTATAAATGTGAAAGTTTGGATGGATGGATGGATGGATGGACGGACGGACGGACGGACGGACGGACGGACGGACGGACGGACGGACGGACGGCTGTACGGACCTGGACGAAATTTTGCATGTAGACACTTTAGGCCCTGGAATAAAACATAGGATACTTTTAATTTTGGAAAAAAATACAAAGTGGCGACAGGACTCTTTCCGCGTTCCCGTCAAAAACATATATAATATAATTGTATTATTGTTAAATCATTTAAAATAATTAAAATAGAAATTTTTTTAAAGTACATGATAATTTTCTATTTTTTTTTTTAGTCATAGAAGATCTTACCCAGAGTAAAGCTTGTTGTCCATTGTCATAAATTCAGCCGCTTCTGTAGCGAGGTAAGCTATATAGCTTGTAGCGAGTCCGCCACCACAAGTGGTAACAGTGTGGACAGGCCTAACAGCAATATTAGCTGGCCACGCTTAAGGCCGCCGCACCAAGCAGCATCTGTCTAGTACAAGCTAAAAGAACCCAATTCCTAAACTTGCTAATTATTACTAAGTCATAACAAAACAATTTTGTATGACAAAGTTATTTAACGACACCTTTGACACACTTGATATTCTTTTCATTTGCGCGTAAAATAAAAAGAACTCTAAAATATTAACGACAAGTCGCTTGGGAGCTAAAGGTCGGTTTACACTTTACGATTTTGTACGTTTGTAACGGCCATAACTTTCGGGCTTAGTCACAATTTACTGCACACTTCCACCCTTTATTTCTTTCGTGTTATATGACGTAGTTAAATAATAACACGTGTTTGTACATGTGTCACAATAAACCTAATGATGATTTGTTGGTACTTGAAGGGATTGCAGGTCTATTGGGACTGTGATTTTGTTCTCGAGAAAACAGATGTTTATACACACTGCGTGGGCAAAACTGTATTTCCATAGCACAAGCTTTACTTAGTTTGAGGTCAGGTGAAGCTGTATGTAATGCCTACGATATTTATTTAATTAAAAATAATAATAATTCGGTATGTAAAGAAAAAAAATACTTTGCTGATTCCAAAACCATTTCGAAATATTACATTCCTGAACATTTTTACGTTTAAAACTATCTAAACTATGAGATGGGGTTTATTTTAATAAAATACATAAACTAAACTTGACTTTTAATTGATCCCCTAATGACCTCATGTAGTTAGCTGTATAAGGATACTTTCAGTGCCTAAAAAAGCAATCTTGAACCTAAACAAAAGCTGTCAATCAACGCAACATTGGATTTCATACTATAATTATAGTATTTTTACTACTATTTCATGCTCCGTACTAGATACTACCATATCTAAGGATAGTACGGAAAAACACTATAATTTCGTTACTTCACTTATAAAATACCAAAATAGGTAAATATGACAACCGTTCATTACCAAACCACGTAAAAAAAAAGTTCATTGGGTTTTTTACTCTTTCTTTTTGGCATCGTACTCAGTGCATTCTGCCAGTTCCAATGTTTCTGTAAAACAGCTGTAATAGATCCATCTATTTTTTAAATCGTAATAGATTTGCCAGCGGCGTAATAGCGCACTAATCCATACAAAAAAGTAATAGATCTATTATAATTGTAATAGACTAGCAACATTGAGAAACTTTGATAAAAAAAATCTTTACTTCATGCCAATTGTCAAAGTCAATCAAATGGGTCAAAATATCCTTTTTTGTTTTACATGGCAAAGGCCTACTATGGCTATTCAGCCGCCGTTATTACGTCATCGCTATCAAAAGTTTGAAAACGTATTAAATATTAACTACATAAAAAGCCAAAATACCTATTCAAATTAGTTAAATAAAATAAAGTTTACTATAGAAAAAAAAATACTTTACATACCGAATTATAAGTATGAAATAAACAAAAAAAAAATAAACAACCACCTCTTTAAAACACTATAAAAACCAGTCCCGTTTTCAATGAGAATATTACATAGAAATCGTGAAAAATTGTGTCTCTAGTAAAAGTAATAAGCAAATATTTTTTAATACATTCCAAGGCAGTCACACTGAAGCTTAATTGGAATCCAAACCTTACAACGTGGAATGTTCTCAGGCTCTGCCAGAGATCGATCGATTGATGAGCTATCTCGCTTCTCTAAACTAATCAACTAACTTTAACCACGGCCGTGGTGAGTACACCCAGAGTAATTACATCTCTGATCATTCTAATTTTATAAAGGAAATGATTGATTACACTTACTGTACTTATAACTCAATAGGATGACTTATATTGTGACACGATTCACTAATTATTGAAGTGATATAATTGGCTTGTTAATGTTACTTCATTTAGTCAACATTAGGTGTCATCTTCATGCTGAAGTTTTTGTCTTACAATGACTACTACGCCACTGTCTAGCGACGATCTCATCTGATGAAAAGTGATGATGTGGAAAACATCGCTATAAAGCCATAGCATGATGGTAGGATACTTTATAGTACACGACTGGCTAGCTATCACCTTACAAAGTCCAAATTTTGCAACCAAGCACCTAATGGTATGTTCCGGCAGTTCCAGTTCCGTTCCCGGATAGATGCGCTTACCATCTTTGATCACACCAATTTGAAATTTCATAAAAATCGGTTCAGTAGTTCGATTTTTAAACCAAAATACCTAAAGCCTAACCGTATTCGAACTTAGTTTGGTTCACACGCCGGACGGCGTGTGTTCAAATCCCAACAACGAGCTTGAGCTGCTGTTGATGGAAAACTTTGTGAGGAAACACTAGCATGGTGGTAGGGTACTTTCTAATACTAGGCTAGCTAACTACCATTAAGTTACAAAATTTGCCGCCAAGCACCAAATGGTATGTTCTTGAAGCCTCACTTGAAAGCCAGTCCATGACCATTGTAGCGATATACAGAACTTTGAGTAGTGAAACAAAATCCAGGGCATCGCTGCTTTGGCGGTCACTACTTTGAGACCTTCGATGGTTAGTCTCAACAGCCTTGTAATTGCGCTAGCTGCAGTACCCTTCAAAACAGAAAACAGGATTGTTTACAAGCGTGGCAGGATATCTGGTACTGCGATGTACTGCGACCTAGACGACCTCCTGCTAAGGAAATCTACTACCAAGTGAAGCATCTGGGTCTTTTGTATCTGTAGATTACTTTCAACGTTGATAATCCAGTATTGTTGTAACGTGAACAAGTTTTCAACAATTCCCTGAGTCGGTCCCAACAGACGCGTGGCATATTAATATCATCTAGGCACCAGATTACATAAGACGCGTTAGGGTAAGTCTGCATTTACATTTGACGTAATAAACGATTCACGGGACACAAATCTAATACCTTTAAACGAGCAATATATTATTATATATAATCTGAATCTCGGAAACGGCTCCAACGATTTTCATAAAATTTAGTATGCAGGGGGTTTCAGAGGCGATAGATCGATCTAACTAGGTTTAATTTTTAGAAAACGTCGTTTTATCCGTGTTTTCAGCCGAGCAAAGCTCGCTCATCTAGGTACTATATATTACTAGTTGATACTTGCAATTTCGTCCGCATGGAATTTAACAAAAAGTTTGTTCAGTTTGCAGTATAAAAAGTACCCGATAGCTTAATCCAAGCTATAAATTACTCGTACGTGTGTGCCAAATTTTATCCAAATTAGTTCAATAGTTTTTAGGTGAAAGAGTAACAAACGTCCATCCATCCTCAAAAACTTTCACATTTATAATATTAGCAGGATAGGATAGTAGGATAGTAGGAATTTTGGAATGTAAATATATTCACATTCATGTTTTAGTTATCTATTCCCCTAAATGTAAAATTCTTGTTATTGACACATCCCGTCTTTTTCTTCCTTTAATCCTTTCCATCCTAAAGTTACCAGGATCACTTTTAGCGATAAGGTCACCAGCACCCTTTATTAAGTTTATTTTCTTTTTCTTCTCTATTGTGTTTTTTAGTGTGGACAATAATGATTTTAATCAATCAATCAAATATTTAGAGTATTTATTTATTTTGCCGTGGTGGTGCCAACGTAAGAATAGTACCCCACCGTCTCTACCCGTGGTTGCCGTAAGAGTCGGCTAAGGGATGTAATACGGAAGATGGGCAGCAGCGTCTTCCTTGAACAATCACACCTAACTGCGCTCGCCAACCCGCCTGCCAAGCGTGGCGAGTATTGGCAAAACCCCTCCCGAGGAGAAGGCCTATGTCCCGCAGTGGACGTCCTATTGCTGATGATGTGATTCATTTTGTTATTATTTATTTTGTACAAGATAAATCATCTCATATCCTGTTTTAAAGTCTTACCTTATTTTTACGAAACAAAAGCACTGGTGCACCGTTCGTAAGCTTCATAGCAGAAAAAACAAGGGAAAAATCTTCGTCTTCCTTTTTTCTTAATCAGGCTCTCCTTGGCTGCGTGTGCCAAATTTTTAAGTTCGATTACGTTCCTGTAAAATATGCATTTTATTCTCAGCAAAGAATTTATTTATACATTTATTTATTTATACTTTGGTTAAGTTAGAATTGCCGTCCAGCGTGGCAATGCTGCCAGTGTTCTTGCCAAATTTTCCTTCTTTTGTGGACTATTAGATTACATTTTTGTTTCTATACATTAAACATACATACATTTCATATTCATACATTTCTATACATTACAGTAAATAAAAAAAAATTCAATTGCTATGTATATTTTATTATTTTTAGTAAAATATAAATAACAACGAACAAGTTACTTTCGTTCGTTGAAGTTTCGAAAGCTGGCAACTGGCTTTTAATCTGGAGGTTCTTAGTTCAAATACCGCATGCACTTCTGGTTTTTCTAAGTTATGTGCGCATTATTGATTACTTTAAACGGTAAAGGAAAATACTGTAAGGAAATCCTACATTTGCATGAGTAATTGAAATATAAATGATCTCGAAGATGTTCGAAGCCTGCTAACCTGCACTTGGCCAGCGTGGTGGACTACGGCCTTGCCCTACTCAGAATGATGCCCACGCCCAGCAGTGGGACAGTTAAAAAAAAAACAAGACTGGTTTGGTCGCATTTTTAATTAATATGTTTTTGTTTAAAAACATACAGTGCCAAACTTAGTTATAAGAGACGTCTAGAACAATTTAATTTTTCAAAAAAGTGTTTTTTTTTTCTGAACCAAATCTTCTTGAATCGCAAAAAAAAAAAAACAGTATTCCTTACCACACCATTCATAAATATTCATAACTATCTCCCTTCTGAAGAGCGCGATCATCGCAGTTAAATCGCTCGTGGAGCCACTACTTTAGCGGATCACGTAACCATACAAATTGATGCATTTCCAAGCTCAGCATTCCAGACGCTTCCCTCATTTGCTTTAAATGGGAACTCTTAAATGATTCCCGCAGCTTTCACTGCTAATGACAATTTCAATTCTACGGTCTCTAATAGAAGCGAGTTTACTAATAAAGTGCATTTAAATATTAGTACCTGGATGACCGAGCTTTGCTCGGCTGTAAACACGGATAAAACGACGTTTTCTAAAAATGAAACCTAGCTAGATCGATTTATCGCCCCCGAAACCCCCTGCATACTAATAAATTTCATGAAAATCGTTGTAGCCGTTTCCGCGATTCAGATTATATATATACATATATATATATACAAGAATTGCTCGTTTAAAGGTATTAGATTTTAAGTAAACTGTCCCTCTGCTGGGTCCTTCTGTTGTGAGAAGGGTAAGGCCAAGTGCGGGTTGGCAGACTTCACATATCTTTTTTTAAGAACTTTCAGACACGTTCCTCACAATGTTTTCCTCATTGTTTGAAATGTTCGGCAATACGCACATATAGCTTAGAAACGATAGAGGTGGGAGTCGCGGGATTTGAGCCCAGGACTTCCAGATTAGAAGCCATTCGGTCTTCAACTAGGCTACCGAAACTTCTTAATTTTGTATTTTAATTATAATTACAATAATCAGGAATAATAATATAATTGATTAAATCAGGCGCTACTTTGCGGAAGCCCATTTTGAGTGTTCTAGGTAGGTATTTTTTTGGTTGGTGTTCTCTTTTCTGTTGTAGCTGGAACGGCTGACTAAATATATACCTAGTACACTCATAATAATATAACTCTTTATTGTTCACACCAATTATAATCATAACACTAGTGGAACAATTGGCGGCTTTATCGCTAAGAGAGATCTCTTCCAGGCAACCTTAATATGGAGAGAATTCTACTAACTTTAGGGCGAGGTGTGTTGAAAAGAGAATTAAATTTAAAAAAATTAAACATCCCACTAATATTCAACATAGATATAACATCAGCGAGTTGGCGTTCAAACGCAAGCCTATTTGTAATTTAAAAAAAAAACACTGAATAATTAATCCAAACTAACCACTGAGCTACAATCGATACAAAGTTAATTAAATTATAATTGTTTTATATTTAATGTAACTGGGTACGATAGTGTAGACACAAAATTGCAAAACAAGCAAATGCTTTCTACATTTACGTTCCTGAAGTAATGCACATCCCCTTCGCAAAGTCTAAATAATGCAAAATGTTCCTTAGGAATTTGTTAGTGCAATGCCGGCCATTCAGAATGGCCGTGTTTCCATTGCATTTGAAAAGTTAAAAAGATCAGAGTATTATTCGCAATACCATTTTATTTTATGTGCTATTCTGGCAGTACGAGGGTAAACATGCACTGAGTTTGCAAAAGTTACAAATTACAATTCACTAATTGTAATTTGTTATGTAATGTGTATGTATGTAAATGCCGTGGTGGTGCCGGCGTAAGAATTCTACCCTACTTTCTCTACCCGTAGTCGCCGTAAGAGTCGGATGTAATACGGAAGATGGGCAGCAGCGTCTTCCTTGAACAATCACACCTAACTGCGTTCGCCAACCCGCCTGCCAAGCGTGGCGAGTATTGGCAAAATCCCTCCCCAGGAGGAGGCCTATGTGCAGCAGTGGACTTCCTATAGCTGATGATGATGCAATGTAATTGTGATTTTTGTGTGTATATAACTTTAAGCTGACATATTATTATATTATATAAACTTAATCATATTATAAAGGTGAAAATTTGGAAGTGTGTTTGTATGTTTGTAAATAAAATAAATGATATTTATTGGCACGTAAATCATTTAATTATGACTGAACAGACTACACTATTGATTTTATATTCGTGATAGCAAAATCAAGGTTTTAATGGAAACAAAAATTAGAAATGTTTACTGTAAAATAGAAAAAAAAAATACACTTTTTAATATATGTTGGACCAGTTTGTGAAAATATAATACTAAATATCAATTGGAATCGACTAAAGTTCTGTGATACGTCTAAGAGTTTTTAGTTTATGGGAAGTGGTCAATGCATGTTCTAATCGATAAAACAATTAACTATACTCAAACTATACTATATATATTCTAGTGTAATAATAAAAAGACACCTTTTTTTAATGAATTCATTTAATACACTGCGATAACTAAACACAAACCTCTATAAGTAACTTAGTAAAGAAGTATAAAAACCTGTATTGTATTTTTTTACATTTATATTTTGCAATACATTACTATAACCAAACAAACATCCATGAAAGTAATTCAATATAGAAATACAAAAAAAAAACTGTATTATTGATTTTTACATTTATAGTTTTACAATAACCAATCAAAAATTTCTAAAGTACTTAACTGAATAAAGTACAAATAAAACTGTATTGTTTTTCTTACATTTATGTTTTTACAATATACTGCAATAACTAAACAAAAACCCCTAAAAGTAACTTAGTAAGGAAATACAAAAAACTGTATTGTAATTTTTTTTATGTAATAGTTTTGCAATACACTGCAATAACCAAACCAAAACCCATGAAAGTAACTTAATAAAATAGTACAAAAATAACCTTTACTGTATTTTCTAAACATTTAATTCGATGCGTATATCTAAAAACTAATTATGCATTACGATTCTCACAGAATTTACTACGGCTTTGTACGCTTAGACCCTAACGATACCTGCTTCTCATATAATACCGTGGTTCTGTAGGGAAAACCTTCACAAAGATGACTTTTCTGTGAAGGATAAAAGCTATACACGATACAGTTTTGCTTTTGACTTAATCTTATAGGTTTTTTTATACACAAACTAGCATCCGATCTTGCTTTGGATAGAATTCATGCGATTTGAATGGAATCTTTAAAAGCTTGTGAAGGCCATATTACCATTCGTAGTATATTTTAGATGCGAATACGCTTTTTTTTTTTGTAATTAGTAATGGCAACAAGTTATAAAGGAAAAAATATAGGCTATGTGACCCGGAGTAATAACGAATCGGTTGAATACATCAAAATCGGACGTATACAAACATATGTATGTACATGCAAAGACTGCTACTTCTTTAGGCTATAGCGGCCGGTCAGATTTGGATAAAATTTGTAATGAAGCTAGAAAATACTCTGAACTAGCACTTAGGTTACTTTTATGAAAGAAAACGTGGGTGAATTTTCGAGGCATAACAAATTTAATACTATAATCTAAAAATAATTAACCCTGTAAAGTTTCTTAGATTTTGGTAAAATCTCCTATCTTATATTTTTTATGTTGATATTCTCGGTGTCTGGTAACGACTAACTTGATAATAAGTGACGTTATAGTCGAGGATGGTAAAGACACCTAGCATGGAACGGAACTGGCTCTCAAGTGAGGCTACCGGAACACATCTTTAGATGCTTGGCAGCAATTTTACTAGAATAATAGAAAATACCCTATCACCATGCTATGTTTTCCTTCAACGGCAGCTCAAGCTCATTGTTGGGTTTTGAACCCACGCCCTGGGACGTGTGACCCGACGGCGCTAACCACTAAGCTATCATCGGTACAGAATATTGGCAAAACCTATTCGCAAATTCTGTCTTATATAATGGCAAGTTTTACAAAATCAAATCACAAAGAACAACATACGAAACAAAGACGGAAAAATAAGTTGTGTCAAGTTAAATTTTACGGCCGAAATCCGTTTCACATAACTCGCGATAATTTCCCGCCATAAATCTTCAATTACATCTTTGTCACAATACGAGTACAGTATTATCGCACTATTACGTATTCTGTGCTCCTACTAAGAATTACACGAAGCGGAAGGCGCGGGCAACCTTCCAAATTTCGGAATTTACTGCCCCGGGACTACCCTGAAACTTCTAACGGGCCAAACACAAAACACACTGGTAATCTCAACTTCATTTTTCCAAATCAACAATCAGAGTGTATTTTTTGTAGTACTATTTAGTGTGTGTACCTAAAATATACCATTGTCATCATCATAATCACAACCAGCACCATCATCATCATCATTTATTTATTTATTCCAAGTAACTTAGACTCATATTGTTTGAATATACGGGCTGATACCAGCTGATTTTTTTATACTTTTCTATGACCACTAACTAACATGTCTGAATATTGCTAATGTTCAAACTTTCACGGTGTATACCACCAAGTGAACAGAACACCAAGCCATCAGAACACCAAGTGACCAGTTACCTGGATAGTATATTGGTAATCGAACTCCCGCCCTGCAGCTCTTAAAGGATATATATTACCAATGAACTAACAGGTCAGTCAATAAACAACTTTTACTATAGGCATAATCACTATATCTCCTATACCTTTAAACGAGCAATTCTTGTATATATGTATATAATTATATATATTTATATATATAATCTGGATCTCGGAAACGGCTCCAACGATTTTTATGAAATTAAGTATGCAGGGGGTGTCGGGGGTGATAAATCGATCTAGCTAGGTTTCATTTTTAGAAAACATCGTTTTATCCATGTTTTCAGACTTTGAAAAACCGAGCAAAGCTCGGTCATCCAGGTACTATTATTTCAAAGTCAAAAGTTTTATTTGTTTTTTGTGGTAGATCTCCTTAACAGGAGGTCGTCTAGGGAGCTACCACCGCAGACCAGATATTCTGCCGCCAAGCAAAGTAGTGTGTACACATTACTGCGCAAAAAACAAAAGCAAGATGTCAAACACAAGCAGTACCATACTAAATAGGAACAAGGAAAACACATTTATTTTCACACAACCGTATTAGCTTTTTATTAGTGAACCCAATACCAATAAAATTAGATTAAGCACATGTGAATGGCCAATCATTAAGGTAACACCCGCAAAAAGGGAACGAGGGTTGTAAATATTTAAGTGGTCTAAATTGTGGACATTGCAATAATTGGTAAAAGACTACGCTCGGATCAAATTTGATGCAAGTATAATTTATGGTATGCAAATATCTTAGGAAACTGAGGTGGTTTCGACACATTTTTGTTTTACTTATGTAGCTCGCTGAACTGATGGCCGATAGGGGTACAACGTTCTAGAGTGGAGACCACGGACCGGCAAGCGCAGCGTAGGACGTCCACCCACAGGGTGGACAAACGACCTAATAAAGAACGCAGAAACGCACTGGATGCGAGCCGCTTCCAACTAACTTACTTACTGGAGGTCGTACTTAAACGACCTCCAGCTAAGGAAATCTAGGCCAAATATAGTTAAGATATCGTCACTAACACAATTACTTACTTGGTGGTAGATCTTCTTAGCTGGAGGTCGTCTAGATAGATACCACCGCAGTACCAGATATTCTGCCGCTAAGCAGTAGTGTGTAAATATTACTGTGTTCCGGTTTGAATGGTACTGCAGCTAGCGAAATTACTGGGCTGTTGAGACTAACCATCTAGTCTCAAAGTAATGAGCGCCAAGGCAGCGATGCCCTGGACTACCACCAAGTAAATTTATTATTAAAGTTTATTATTATTATTAAAGTTTATTATTATTATTAAAGTTTATGTCACAAACCGTCTCAACTTGGCATAATGCCGACTGTACACAGCCGGTGCTGATGCCGGTGGATGGGTACATACAACTTCTTATGCATATGAGAATCTCATATTGTTTGTCACAAATGTCTGAACAACCGGCGTCGGAATGGAGTAAAGCGATAGTCGCGAGCGATTTGTAGTTTCACAGTGGGGCCGCCAGCGCCCTGCACCGCCCTTTGTGTCGAATCACTGATTTTTGATACATTTCCTTTCTTATCTATTTCTTTTTCTCTCTTCATGGTCGGGCGCACTCGAGTGGGCTCTGTTCTTATTTGAAGTTTATTGAAGTCTGTATAAAAAGTACGTTTATTGATTTTATGTTTTCTATGTTTTAGTGATTTTAAATTTTAAATTTAATTGGCTTATATATGTACATTGTAGTGTTTAATGGATATTTACGTTTTTATTTATTGTTGGGGTTTTTACGCAATAGCACGATATGATAAAGTTGGTGTTATATTTTATTGAAGTTGATAAAGACATGTTTTTTTACTAACAAACTTAATTAAGAAAATATAAAATAGTTGTTTTTTTTTTCTTCAAAATATTTATTTGTGGTCACACGGGATGATATAATGATTCTAACGATACCCCATACATCCAATTTTATTCAGGCATAAAAGTTGTGGTGGAATAAATTACCTCAACCTAAACCCTGATAACATTATACTCCTTTGGGCAGTCGTGTAATACATAGGCTTGCGTTTGACCACCATCTTGCCTGAAAACCTGCCCCCAAGTGACGATGTGTTCGGGCAGCCTCACTTGAGAGCCAGTTATATTCCAAACCAAGTGTGTTCACCACTTTGACTACATCTTCAATTAACATCAGGTGGTCAAACTCCTAGCCTGTCAAGCTTGAAAAAATCCTTTATTTTTGTTATGCTACAGGTGGCAATCAAGCTGACGGGTTGCCTGATGGTAAGCAATCATCGTCGCCTATGGATACCTACATCAGAATATAATAAGGACTCAATAAAAATTTCCTACATAAGAAATTTCGTTCTAATATACGTAAATAGTTTAATTGACTTAGTGCCCATTACGTGTAAGAAAATGACAGACGGTACAAGCAAGACGGTTATAATTATCGCAATCTTGGTCTTTAGATTCAAGATAGACAATAACAGAAGGACGTCCACAGCACGTTAGATCTTAGCAGCAATAAAAAATATATTTTTATTGTGATTTTTTTGTATGGAATATTTTTTTATTTACATGTAATCAGTGTTTTTGACATATTTAGTATAATAAACAAATACCTATTTTTAATGATGTAACGTAATTTAACTTGTAACTTTGGTGTTTAATAAAATGTAAATGGTTCCTTCGAATATGGAATCTTAAAAATGGATGTTTTTAGTCCACACATAAAAGTTTAATTATTATTATTGAACAAAGTTAAAGTAAATTAAAAAAGACAAGATATTTCCTGGACCAAGTTCAGAAACACTTAAAAATCCATTTGAAAGTAGAGCAATTAATCAAAAGCAGAAGTGATTTAATAATGCGGAAAATTCTCCGGGCATAGTAAACATATCCATTGGACATTAAAAAACCATTTGTGATATGAAAAAAACGATTTGTCTCATCTTAATGGGAAAAGTTTTAGATTCTTGCATGATATCCTGCAGGACTGTGTTGTAAAACAAGCCAAGCGAAAATAATCAGCAATATATCGCTGAGTTTGTACTATCAAGCTAGGTTCACACCTTATTTTACCTTGCTTAGTCAAACAAACGCGGGAACAATTTTTATTTCTTACCAAAAGTAAAGATGTAAAGATTTTTATATTTCTTACTTCAGAAATTATTGGAATGAGTCGTATTAAGGCGTGAAAACGTAACAGACAGACAGAGTTACTTTCACATTTATAATATTTTTATAGAGGATTGATGGATGGATTCTATGGATGGATGTATCGATAACGACGGGGTAGGTAATCCAAAAATAAGACTCGCCGTACACTTGATAGTGTTAATCAGAACAAATTGACTTAGAATAATTTCACAGTTTTTACACATTTGGATTTGAAAGAATTACTTTTGGAACGTGGTGAATACGGATCGTAGTTAGCAAGACGTCCTGTCAGCCTGATGTCTCTAGCTAAAGTGTACCTGTATTCCGAGAACGTTGACAGCTTTACATTATTTTGACAACTTAACGAACGACAGCTTGTTCAGTGTTGCCAACCTCCGCTATCGAATACACCCAAGTCGTTCAGGTTTGACGTTCCGTTTTTCCTCTCTGAAATATTGGTTGGTTTTTCCTCTCTGACATAAGAAACTTTACACCAAAATTAAAAAAAAAAATACAGACTAAAACAAAAAAAATACATCTAAAAGTAAACATTAACATAATATCAACACAATATTCACTTAGTTCACTCTTCAGTAGGAGGTCGTCAAGGTGGGTACCATTGCAGTACCGTTATTTTACCGCCAAGCAGTAGTGTGTAAATATTACTGTGTTCCGGTTTGAAGGGTGCTGCAGCTAGCGAAATTACAGGG
Source organism: Biston stratarius (assembly GCA_950106695.1). NCBI lineage: Eukaryota > Metazoa > Arthropoda > Insecta > Lepidoptera > Geometridae > Biston > Biston stratarius. The sequence continues at coordinate 15,832,601 of OX467111.1, forward strand.
CTCCTAAAAAAACTCCACAATCGTATACAATAAAATAGTAGATATACAATATTTTCTTTCCACAATAATAATTCCCAGAATAGGAATCGTGGTACTATCGTGAAAGCCGTGTCAATATCTCAACTTACACGGAAACGCAAATCCTTCAGATAGGCTTCTGTTACACGAAAAGGCGTCTCATAAATATCTTTGTGGTGAGACTTTTTTTGGAATGAGATTGTTTGAAAATTTTCGAAAGGAATATTGGAGATTCCGAATTTCTCTCTGGTTTCTATTTACTGCAGATATAAACTAGATTTTGCTAGGAATCGTATTACAATTTTAACTTTTAATTTGCTTTTATTTTAACAAATTTTACTTGGATCTAATTTTTTTCTTGTACTTGTAGATCCTAGTACTTTGTAGTAGAGACCTTATTTTATGACATTGACGAGTATTTTAAACTAAAATATAATTAAATTTAAAAAAATTACTAGTAGACAGCCCTGTTGGCTCATTGGGAGTATGTCTGCTGTAAGGCGTGGGTTCGATTCCCGCCAAGGACAAACATTTTATGGTATAAACAAAATGTTTGTTCTGTGTCTGAGTGTTCTGTATGTATTATAAGTGTAATGTGTCTTACAATATTTATTTATTTAGTAAGTGATTATGTATTTTTGACATTTCATTATATTGACAATATTTTTTAAATTGACATTTTACTTGTTATTCATTGACATGTAATCAGTGTTTTAAAACTTTTTAAATGATGTATTTGAAATGATTTTACGGAATTTGACTTGGAACATTGGTGTCATTATAATATTTGTATTTGTATTTGATCTCCTTAGCAGGTCTTTGTGGCTAAATACCACTGCTGCAGTACCAACTAACTTGAGAGCCAGTTCCATTCCAGGCTAGGTGTGCTTTACCATCTTCGACCACACCGTCACTTAACATCAGGTGAGTTATGGTCTAACACCAAGCCTGTCAGCTATAAAAAAAAAAGATATTCTGTCTAACTAACCATCTAATGTTTCAAAGTAATGAGCGCTAAATTAGCGATGCCCTGGACTTTATTTTAATACTAAGACTTAATGTTCTGTGTATGGCTGCAATGGACATAGGCAGGCGTTATCACTTACCATTAGAAGAGAGTCTCATTTGTCTCATAACATTAAAAAAATTGAGTCTCATTTGTCTCATAACATTAAAAAAATTAAAAAAAAACTAGTGTATCTAATACGTAAAAAAAAAACATGATTCTAAACTTATTCTAATGTTACTCACGCATATTTCTTTTTTTCTCGTACTTCAAGACAGTGGTGACAATAAAAACATTCCATTATCTAAGTATAATATTTTGTCAGGCACGGTAATAGAAGTTCAGATTGCATTTTTAATGACTTCTGCCTGAAGCTACTATTATGAAGAGCTGAGATACAACTCTGTTCTGAACTAGAAATGAAATGATTAAAAAGTTTTCTTCAGTTTTGAAGAATATTTTATAATTTGCATTTGATATAGTGTCGCGAAAAGTAGTACGACAAAATAAGTAAATTGTGAATCATTTTTTTTTTGGACAAAATATGTATGATGCGCAACTCTTATTATATACCATAAGATATCTTTTTCATGCATTTACTTGTTTCAAGTTGCGTCCCGCGATGTTAAACGCTAGTCCAGGGAGTCATCTACCTCCATACCAAATTTAATCAAAATTGATCTAGCCGTTTGAGCGTGAAGATGATAAGATAAGATAATTTTATTAATAAGTAGAATTACAATTATCTTATGGTATATAATAAGAGTTGCGCATCATACATATTTTGTCAAAAAAAAAAAGATTCACAATTTCCTTGTATAATATAATAAAAATAGTTATTAAATAGTACTCAAATAATATTATTAATGCTGTAAAGGGGCATCGTCATATATATTGCTAGGTAGGTGTAGAACATGGGTATTACATGTACTAAAATTCCTTAATTGTATATATTGTCTTGTCCAACAGAAGAATTTTAACTTTACTATTAAACACTTTGTCACTAGCAGTGTTTTGAATTCTGTCTGGGAGCTTATTACATAGTTATTGACCCATGCACATCGGAGTTTTTTTGGAGATGCACAACCTAGGATATATTGGCTTAAGACTTGGATGTAACAAACATACAAATACACTTTCAAACTCACAATACAATATTTTATTAGTAACACCAAAATTACAAGTCATAACCATTCAAATCTCAAGTCATAGTCAATAGATTATCAGACCGGCTACAAAACATATAGATCATAACAGGTAGAATGAATAGCCGTGGAAACAGATTCTGATTCTTACGGAATTGGCTTTCAAATAAAGCTATCGGAACACATTGTTAGGTACGGCAGATTTATAACTTAAGGTTAACCAGTCAGCGGAGTACTAGAAAGTAACCTACCACCATGCTATAGTTTCCTCACAATGTTTTCTTTCGCCGGCAAGCTGAAGTTCGTTTTGGTATTTGAATCCACGTTCGACATTAGTGAACCGACCGCACTAACCAATGAGCTGTCATCGCGATATTGTTCCATAGTGGGAGACAATTCTATCATCTACATCCAAAATTGTATTACACCACGTGAAGGTCAAAGTGACACGAAAAGATGAAAGAGCTCGTTACATTCATTGAGGACTTAATACAGAACTTCTTAGTGTTCAAAAATGTACACGTAATCACCCGGCCGTATCCACGTTACTGTAAAACTAAACACAAATAATAAATCAGTAAAACCACTGGTGAAAAAAGCAGTGAAAGAGATTTATGGTTACACCGGATAGTTACCGGATAAGGTTGCATTTCTATTCCAAAGTAGAGATCTCGGAAAAGTTACAGGAATTCAGGTGCAGAGGAAAAACAACGTAATTATACATTAGCGGAATTTATGGAAGAGTTTGCGCTCCAGTTTCAAAAGCAAGAAAGATTTTACTGTAGTAAATAGAATAAAAACACACACAGCGCTATCTGACCCCAAACTAGAATACCTAGATAATTTCATTTGTAAATACATACTTATAGTAGACACAGAACACCCAGACACCGAACAAATGTTTGTCCTGTGTGCGAGAATAGAACCCGTGCCCTTATTAACAGATACTATCAATGAGCCAACAGGGCTATTAGAGTAGATTTTTTGCTTAGGCTTTTGCTTTTTAAGTCCCGAGCAGCAACAATTAATTTTTGTTATTGATAGCAAATATTAATCAAACACAAAATTATTTATAATAACATCAGCCCGTAGAGTCTTTCTGTGATACGTAACCTGCGTGCTTGCGCTTTCGGGTCTGAGTAGATCTGATGGTAAGCGCCCGGACGGGCTGACCGTGGTGCTTTGGCAAATCAGCAAGTACCTATTGACAGATATTCTGCTGGAAACTATTAATAACAATGGAGTGGATGTTCTCCGATAGTTACAACCTGGGAGCCTTTAAGTCACGAGTGAATCAGTTCCTTCTAAGCAAGCGTGCTCCATCGTAGACCGCATCTTCTGATGACTGTCAAAGCGCAAGTCTATTGCATTAAAAAAAATGTCTAAGATGTAAAATAAGGCTATTTTATCAATACAACGGAAAAACGCGTAGACATGATTGTTGACGTCACGCTTTCATAACCCGAGTTCACATAAAAATAGTTTTTAAATGATGATACAATTTATTCCTAATTAAATTTAAACATATTATTATAATTAAAATGATAAATATAAAATAACTAAAATATATTATTAAAAGGAGTCCCTTTAGGCAAGGTTCCGAAGATACTGGCAGCGTTCCCCCTTTGAATAGCTAGACTAATTCTTTGTCCGAGGTAGCTGCCAGCTCTTCGGTCTCCTGTGATGTCGACTAACCTTTTTGCTATTTCTTTAAAAAGCCTTATAGCGCTAGGACCCCACGGACCAAGGGTTAATAGTTAATTAGTTGTGTGTTAACGAATGTACGATCTATCGGTAGTATCGTGACAAAGGACAGACAAGACTGCCGACGTCACGCTTCCTTAGGCAAGGTTCACACAGTCGGGTCACGTCGCGTTATCAAAGTAATTTACACCGCTCGCATGGTAACTTCATCTAACTTAGCCCAAGTTGCTTGATTAGGCGCGTGACGGGACTGCGAGCGGTGCGGCCTCTAATTATTTCGCCGGCACTTGTGGACTTGCCCTTATGATGATCACACACTAAGTAGGGATAGAATGCTCGAGTCTAGGGTCAGTTAACGAACACAAGTTTTTGTTACATTCTTATTTATCTAGACTCTCATTTATCAATATGTTATCTAAATGTACCTACTCTAGAGAAAAAAATATTACTAATTACTTACTAAATGAGTAATATTTGCTTTGATGTTTTTGGATTCGGGATTTTGTATAGAGGGTTATAAGCGTGGGATTTACGAAGCCGAATGGAGGTCACTATACTAATAGCTATGAATAACTTCTACTATAGGCTTCATTGTTACAACCCTGAAAATACTGATAAAGAGCTTACCGAAGATTTTTTAATAAATTAAAATAATAACATTTTGGTCACCCTAGTAAGACTCCGTGTAATGGCCAAACTGTACCAAGCCAAAAAAAAAGCCCGTTAGACTCGTGACATTGTTTTTTTTTTAATTCTGAGACCGACCTTTATATTCCGGACAGAATACAAAAAAAATACTGTCCAAACATTTTTAAAGATTAGTTACCTTTTAAAAGATTATATTTTTCTCGATTACAGAACTGCTTCTATTACAAAGGTTGTTTGATATAATGAATATAATGTCACGGGCATGGCGTAGATTGTATCACTCCTGGCGTAGCTGTAGCGCTCGTGGTGTAGCTAGAGTACTCATAGCGTAACTGTAACGTTTGTGGCGTAGATATGGCGCTCATGGTGTAGCCGTAGCGTTTAGTTCCGTGAACTATAGTTAGATAGTTGTAGCATTTGTGGCACAGTTTTAGCGCTTGTGGCGTAGCTGTAGCGGTCGTAGCGTACAGGCGTAGCTCGACTAGCTAGATAAGCTATGAATGAACCGGTCAGTTTTGGTGGCTGTGAGCAGTGTTTATAATTAAGCGCTGCTACTACTCATTTTAAATTGTGTATTGTCGGTTTCGGTTTGTTTGCTATATTTCTTTAACAACAAGAGTCTAGCAATGTTAGAGGTCTTTAAGCCGCACATTAACCCTGACATTATGACTAGCCACTCAGCTAACGAGTTTACTGTTTCATGAATACGATGAGCTGTTTTAGCTTAGTTCTCAATTGTTACTTATATAGAAGAAACATTAAACGGTGGCAAATTTATCTGCCATGACAAAAAAGTTTCAGAGCCACCGTGTTAAGCTGCAAGTGTAGAATCCCCATTACTTTAAGATCCCGTCCTTTGTTTAGGGTGGTATTGACGTTGGTTTAAGTGCGGGTTCGAATCCCAGGGCGTTGTTTGACGGCCTTCAATACAATTGTGTTGATTAAGGAACTCGTGATTACAAGTTAAGGAATGTAACTGTTGTTTAACTTGTGGTTTTGGCTCATTTTGAAGAGTACGTGAGGGCAGAGAACATGGCGAGTAAAAACAGACAATTGCTATTTAGTTATTTTATAACTTTTTTATTTACACCAAAGTTCAACCTCTAAATTTCCAGATAATGAAAGTCGGTGTAGGAAACAAGATGATCTAGAAGAAGTCTATTGATATTACAACAGTTAAATCTGCTATAAATAATTAAATATGGATATACATATAATAATGAATATAACCTAATTATATGTGAATAAATCACGTCGTATAGCTAACTCAAAGTTGTTTCACAACTCTGCTCATGTTTCCTAGAAGCAACGTTAACAGAAAACATACAATCATCAAGAAAAAAATATTCAGGAAAGAAAACTTTTTGATATAAAACAAATGTCTTTCAAACTTAAAACAATACATTAAATTTAACAATACACCTTTTCACTTAAAAATTAACACATTTAACTGTCTAATATTATAATAATTAAACTATCGTTTACTACAGCTATTCCACGACCTATTCACGCTAAATGTCCCGTAAATAATCACATAATATATAACTATAATTTGTAGTTGAGTGCTTTCTTTTAAAGGATAAATATATTCTCCGTTATTTTTAAATTTACACCTCCAAGGCAAGAAGATGATCGCTTTTTCAATTTAACTTATCTGCGAGACGTTGGTTTAGTTTGGTATAAAGCAAAGTGGCAAAATACGAAAGCTTAAAACTAGTGCAGTTAATAATTTTAGTGGAGATAGGTTATTTTAGTTAAGTATAAACATTGGAATATTAGGCAGGATATGTTGGCAGGCAGAGTAATGGCAGGTGGACTAAGACGTTGACGGATTGGTGGCTGCGAACAAAACAAAGCGTTATCGTCTTCCAGCTTGTTTCGTGTACGATACGTAGACCCAGGAGAACTAATATTAGCACAGGACTAGAACAAGTGACGTAAGAAAAGAGAGGCCTATGCTCAGCTGTGAACGATGCAGGGCTAAAGATGATAATGATATAGCGTAACGCGCATGACGTACCTTGTGGTGTAGCTGGAGCGCAAGTGGTTTAGCTGGAGCGCTCGTGGTGTAGCTGGAGCGCTCGTGGTGTAGCTAGATTGCTCGTGGTGTAGCTAGAGTGCTCGAGGCTTAGCTGTAACGCTTATGGCATAATTGTAATGCTCGCGGCGTAGCTGTAACGATGATAAAGACCATCAGACTCTCAACAAGGAATCTATTTTCCTGGAGCCGTCTATTCTTGCTGTAAATATTCTTAACTAATAGCAATTACAAACGCAAATTCGTTCCGCGCACATGTAAGATGTAGAATGTTCTCCCTGTATGTGACAATATGGAGTGTTTTAAAAGAGGCAAAAGGTCTGGGTTTGCAAAACATTGACAACATCCCCAATATTGCAGATGTCCATTGGGAACTGTGAGCGTATCATAAGGCAAACTGTCTTGTTTGATATATAACGACTTTTTTTTGTTAAAAATTAATCGCCAAGCACCTAACTGCTACGACAGCTTAAGAGCCAGTTCTAATCCAGATAAGGTGTGTTTACTGACCACATCATCACGTCACACAAAAACCTAGACAGTCAACCATTAAAAAAATTAATTTCTAGTGGGCATCATAATATCTATTATTTATAGAATAGAATGGAGTTTAGTTACCAAAACCACACGTTCAAATGCCTAACTCGTTTGATAAATCGCTCAATAAAAATGAGTGACGCCACAGACATCACATGAAAAATGTAGAGAGTAAAGAGAGCGAGCGGCAGTTTTACAACTGAACTCGGGCTATTTCATAAATCTATTCAACCGAAGATTCATTTTATTTGTACGTTTTTTTGCGGTTTTCGTAGCTTTGATCAATCTTTTTTTATTAGGATTGAGCGAAACAGAATACTGAGCCGAAAGGAGCTTATTGTACTATGCGCATTATTGTGAACAATTTGTACTTCTTTTTATTTGTAAATGTAATCAGACGAATGAATTGCTCTCCTGATGGCAACGCATATTTTATTCATGACGGTTGCAGTAATACACAGAAGTTTGAGTAGCAAAACAAAGTCCAGGGCATCGCTGCCTTGGCGCTCATTACTTTGAGACTTTCGATAGTAAGTCAACAGCCCTGTAATTTCGCCAGCTGCAGTACCTGTTAAACCGGAAGACGGTTACACACTACTGCTTGGCAGCAGAATATCTGGTACTGCGGTGGTACATACGCTTATATACGATATAAATTACGATTTTATTACACTGCCGACTATATTTTTGTGTCATCTATCCTGTCTATCCAAAGGTTGCCTTGAAGAAATCGATTTATACGAGAAAACCTCCGTTGTACTACCGCTAACATGTGATTGCATTTAGTTTTTTGAGATATTATTGTTTGTATTTCGATGTTTAATAAAGATATATTCCAGTCAATACTTATTTTATAATACATACACTTATAGCACCCAGTGTCAGAATAAACATCTATATTCGTCCCACAAATGTTTGTTCTGGGTGGGGATTGAACCCACAACCTTCAGCTCAAAAAGCAGATCTACTACCAAATAAACTAACAGGGCAGTCTTATTGATTGTGTATTACATTTTTATGGGACTGCTGATATTTCTTACAGTGTCGAGATTATTCCTATAGTAAAAATTGGTACAAGCTCCTTTCGTTTATACTACCAATTTGCGGCACCCCAAATGAAAAATAAAAGTCCTCAATTGTTAAAATATGTAACAGAGTTATTGGTATAACCTATCATAACGATTCGTATAAAAATAGTACTGCGCATCGGAACATTTGATTTAGGAATACGTGGAATTTTTGTCCGCTGCCAAATACCAACGCGAAACAAAAACATTTCATGTATTCTTTATCTGATCATTCGTATGACAAATCGATAAATGCCGCGCTCGGTCGGCCATGTGAAAACAACACAATGTCAAAACTAACACAACTACATATACGTGTACATAATAATGTAAATAGAAAGAAGCCTTTCTATTTTTTTATTAACCTTTTACTATTTCACGCTAAAAATCAGCCTTTTTTTTCTAAGAACTCTTGAGTTATTGAGACGAATCTAACGATACCTTAATTATTGCAATCCATTCGGCCATTTGGAATAAACGAGGTAATAAAGAAATTTACATACATACAAGATACGCGCGAAAAACATAACCCTTCCTTGGCAGTCGGGTAATAACAAATCTACACGTAAATAACTTCTAACTTCAACCATGGTAATGATTTTTAGTTTTCACTATGGAAACTGACGCTGTAATCCACATTTTTGTTTTACTTATGCGGAATGACTCACGTTCAATTATGTCGAATACTCCGACTGAAGTCTAGACTAGTGAATGTGATGATTATTTTGAGAAATAAACAGATAGTACTTTGCTCCGCTGAAAAAACGGATAAAATGACGTTTTCTAAAAATTAAAGCCAGCTAGATCGATTTATCGCCCCCGAAACCTCCTGCATACTAAAAGCTGCCGGCTTCCTTGTTACCTGAGAGATATAATCTAGATCTTTTCAAGGCCAGACTGAATAGGTATCTTCTAAGTCTGCGTGCTTTATCTTCGACCACATCATCGCTTACCATCAGGCGAGTTGGTGGTCAAATGCGGAATTATGCGTACTAAAAAAAAGTTAAACTCCTTGACTCCTTGAAGAAGGCCATCGGATTAGGCCGAAGTATGTTTTATTTTAAATTGACATACATGTTCAAATTTCAAATTCAAATTTATGTTTGCATATTATACTTTATTTTGACATTTTGTTTTTTAATCATTGACATGTAATCAGTGTTTTAATGATATCACGGAATTGACTTGTAACATGAGAGTTATTGATAAAATATTTGTATTTGTATCTGATTATAAAGTAATCCCGCATAAGTAAAACAAAATGATTTTCAGTTATTAAAATAGAGTCAAATATTTATTGATTCCAACCAGGATAGGTATACTTTACCGCCGTCGACCACACCGTCCCTAAACATTAGGTGAGCTATAGACAAACACCTAGCCCGTCAACAGAAAAATACAATTAAATTTTACTAAAATAGCTTGAAAGATAATTTTTAGTTTTGTTAAAAACGTTTTTTAATATATAGGCTTGCGTTTGACGGCCTTCTCGACTGATTTTAAGCGAAACAGTCTACGATGGAGCACGTTTGCTTAGAAGAATTGTGCCCTTTTTATTGATTTCTTTTATTTAGAATAAAAAGCCATAGGTAACTCATCTACTTAATAAGCACTATATAGCAAAACCATACTTACTTACTCATAAACGCATACTTATAATAGATACAGAATCTCCAGGTAGATAACAAACATTTATCGCCATATAAATGTTAGTTCTGGGTGGGAATCGAACCCACTCCCTTCAGCTCTTGAAGCAGATATATCAAATGAGTTAACAAGGCAGTCAATTTTTTTTTTTTTTTTTTTTATTTGGTGGTAACACTTACATTGAAAATGAGTGGTAATCTGTAATATTGTAAATCTATAGATTGGCAACACTAAGTATCTCGTACATTGAATGCGATCAACCCGTCAACCGCAAAGTGATACCATAACAAACTTTAATAAAAAAAAAGTAAAACCGACTTCAAATAAAAAAAACATCAGCACTAAAAAGCTGAAAAATTTAATTCAAAGGATAAAATAAAAGAATAGAAGGAGGAATAAATTATACCTACTGATCTGTTTGAATTCGGAAGTCCTCCTCCTTTTTTGAAGTCGGTTAAAAACACAAAGTAGTTTCGTCCCTCAAAAATGTACGAACATAATTCCAACAAATGAAATAAAAATATTATTCAGGAGACAAACCCTAGACACGTCGCTCATACTAACATTCAACGCGATACCGACACGGCGTCAACACGCTGTAACAATATTGATTCTACAGTCTATCGGAAAATACTCAAGATCAAGGAAATTGGATTTTCGAATGTGACGCTAGTTGCTTGTCCTTCGCTACGAATAGAAAATATTTGTATTCTTTTAACATGTGTTTATTTTTACTTAGCCTGAAAAATGTGTGAGAATGTTGTACGACACGTTAATAGTTTCGGAGTTGGAAAAATATTTGCTTTTAACCATTAAGTGCTACGAGGTCTACGCCGCAAACGGTATACGTAGCTATGACTTGTAACTTTGGTGTTATAAATAAAATATTATTGTATTGTATACTGTAATATTCTGATTGCTTGGTGGAAATTGAACAAACATCCTTCAAAGGTATTTGTAGGTGTTGCTCCACATAATTATAGACTAATAGTGCAGAATTATAAATATTTATTACTAAACGATTGGATACAATTTATTTTATGAATATTATTATCAATTATTTCTGACATTATCAATTCAATCCTTTTAATTTCTTATGCTTTTTTTTAATTTTAAAAGACGAAGCCCCTACACAGCTGACTCTTATTAATAATTGTGCAAACTGTTTGAAGACTCCATATAGGAGCATTTATATTATGTTAATTTAGTAAATTTTTATGAATGTAACTTTTTGGACAATAAAGATTATTCTATTCTTTATTCTATTCTATTCTAAATAGAACTAATTTCATAGTATTTTGTGCGCGATTAAGACCCGGTGATAAACATAAATGATAGACAAAAATGACAGACCTTAGCAGGAGGTCGTCTAGCTACCAGATATTTTGCCGCTAAGCAGTTGTGTGCGAACATTACTGTGTTCCAGTTTGAAGTGTAGCTAGCGAAATTACGACGCTGTTGAGACTAACCATCGAAAGTCTCAAAGTAATGAGCACCAAAGCAGCGATGGCTTAGACTTTGTTTTGCTACTCAATGTTATGTGTATTGCTGCAATGGTCATGGACAGGTTTTATCTCTTACCATCAGGAGAGCGTCTCGTTCCTCTCATAAAATCTGTTTAAGTCGCGAAAGCTTAAATTAGTTTTGTAAACAAACACTTCTCGCCGAAGCTCTACGCTCTGAAACTTTAAATTCACCATCAAAACATCATTGATAAGTATCTTCCTTTCAATGGAATCTAAAGCCTCTAGCTAGTATTCGGTAGAAACGTGCCAAAAAACGGTGGCAGTACTCTTTACTTGATCAACCTTAGGGTTAAACTTGAAATAAGTAATCGTACGCTAAAAAAAACTATATGTTAGTATAGTTTTTTTTTTGCTAAGTATAAACACTTTTAAACTATGCTCGCCCTTACCAGACAACCGAGTTTGCCGTACCTCCGGCAACTCTAAAACACAAATAAGTTTAACCCAACAAAGTGGCGCCAAGTTCCGCCGGGACCGAGTCTGGCAGTCCACCTACGAAATCTCCACTTTACGTTCCTTAAAACAATTTCCGCTATCAAAGTTCAACGAGTAGTTTTTATTTGTTCGCGTCACGTCGCTCCCAAGAGTTGTTTGCTGTTAGTGACGCTATAAGCGAATTTACTTCAGTTTTTCTTGGAGCTAAAATGACGCTTTGGCACGTTTCTCATAAAAGATGAGTTTTCAACTGAACTCATTCGATAGTAGCTATACTTTTTAGGCTTGGGCGTGGAATCGATTCCCACTTAAAAACATTTATGCAATGAATATAGATTATTTTCTATGTATGGGTGTTCTGAATGTATGTATTGCCCTGTTAGCTCATTTGTTAGAAAATTGGCTTCAGGGGTGTGGGTTCGATTTCCACCAGGTCAAATATTTACGTGACAATTAATGTTTGTCCTATGTCTGTGTACTCTGTATGTATTCACAAAAAAGTGTATAAGTATTATATCAGTTATTTGGTTCCCATAGTACAAGCTTTGCTTAGTTTGAGGTTAGATGGCGCTGTGTGAAGTGTCCAACGTTACCTATATTTTGATTTATTGAATACTAGCTGCGCCCCGTGGTTTTACCCGCTGTTTTTTTTTCTGGATAAAAAGCCTATGTGAATGCCTATATAATGCCTATCCACGGTGTAAGCTATCTCCATACCAAATTTCATCAATATTAATCCAACCGTTTGAGCGTAAAGAAATAACAAACATATTACACACACTCACAAACTTTCGCCTTTATTAGTGTCATTTATTAGAAAATAAATATGAATTAAATCCGTAGGTACTTTACCAATAAACATAATGTAACAATAATCTACGTAGAGATAAGAATTGTAATATACTCAATAAAAAAATAAAAAAAAACAAACAAACATATGCGTCTGCCATTACTTGTATTTTGACAAACAACATCTCACTTATAAAATCCATCGTGGTCACCCATTCTAAAATTTATTGACTCATCCGTCAATTATCTTATGTCATATACGAGCATCATCATCTACGCCATGCACCTCAAAAGTATTTTCTTATTTGTCTCCCTTCCAATGAGTATAGAGTTCCAGCGTCATTTTAATCCATCTGGTAAAGACCCCGCTCTCCCCCGGGAAGAACTCCTGCGATCACGTTCTCACATGCGCCTTGTTTACTGTCGCCAATACTCAGTACATATGTACTGAGCGTTATATAAGAACTAAGACTGTCCTCGCTCTTTTATAGGCTTTTAACTGTTTTAATTCCTATAATACCGACTTTACGTTATTGTGGTTTAGGTTTAGTTTGGCCTGTAATCTAGGTTACTTTGATCACTTGAAGATGTTTTCCAATAGCACATATTAACATTGAAGGGAGTTGGTTCGATTCCCACAAAAAAAAATTGTGTGACGAATTTAGATGTTTGTTCTGTGTCTGGGTGTTCTGTACACTATAAATATGTTTTTACAAAAAAAAAGCATGTAAGTATTCTATAACTTATCTAGTGCTTCATTAGTTTGAAACTAGATGGCACTGTCAATTCAATTCTTTATTATCGTTTGACATCAACATGATTCTCTTAGATATGTCAAATTGTTTACAAATAATAATCATCATTACATATTATAAAACAAAGTCGTCCGCCGCGTCTGTTTGTCTGTCTGTTCGTGATAAACCTCAAACTACTGAACGGATTATCATGCGAGTTTCAACAATAGATAGAGGGATTCATGAGAAAGATTTAGGTATATAATTTGTCAAGATTTTGTGTAAATTGGTTGAAATATGATGATAATTGTTGGGAGTGTCGGAAATAGTCAAGCCACCTGGGAGCTTTCATCGAAAACACTGCCCCTTAATCCCTTTGAGATATAACAAAACAATGCATGGTGGGATATTCCTCTTTTACAGATCTACAAAAAAGTACGCTTACCTACCTTTTAAGGATACCACACCCATTCGCACTACTCGTGCAAAGCCGGGGCGGGTCGTTAGTTTATAATTAAGATTTTTTTTTTATGGCTGACAGGCTGAGTGTTTGTCCACAACTCACCTGATGTTAATTGACGTGACGTTAAGTGGTAAAGCACACCTAGCCTGGAATAGAACTAGCTCTCAAGTGAGGTTGCCGGAACACACCGTTAGATGCTTGGCGGCAGATTTTCAACTTGATGGTGGTAGCTAGCCAGCCGAGTACTAGAAAGCACCCTACCACCACGCTATGGTTTCCTCACGATGTTTTCCTTCACAGGCAGCTCAAGCTCATTGTTGTGGTTTGAACCCACGCCCTTCGGCATGCGAACCGACCACACTAACCACTGAGCCATCATCGCTAAAACATTTCATACAGATTAAAAAAGATACATTCTTCTATTGGTGAAACTCACATTATAATCAATTAGTAGTTTTTAAATTTATCGCGAATAGATATACAGACAGACCGACAGACGCGCCTGACGACTTTGTTTTATAAAATACTAGCGGCCCGCTCCGGCTTCGCACGGGTAAAAACCTCAAAAAATAACAGTATTTCTCCACTATTTAATGGATGTTATTATACATATAAACCTTCCTCTTCAATCACTCTATCTATTAAAAAAAACCGCATCAAAATCCGTTGCGTAGTTTTAAAGATTTAAGCATACTTATGGATACAGGGACAGAGAAAGCGACTTTGTTTAATACTATGTAGTGATAACATTAAAAACTTCTAATGAGTCCTTTATAAATGTGTCTTCAACATTCGAATACAAAATTGCAATTTGTTTTGCCGTGGGTCCCATAGCTTCACTCATAATCTTCGTGCACGAGCAGAAATAGGAGTAAATGTAAGAGCAACAGCCACTTTAAACGAAATAGCACTATTCCGTACTTTGTTGAAATACACGTAGGTGCCTCATGAACTATGCGCAGATTTGAAACTGGTAGAATGGTCGGAGTTGTGTGTGCCATTTTGATCTCCATGATGTTGGTCGAAGCTCATGCGCGCTTGTGTGTGTGAATACTTCGCGACGAGTTCTTGTTGTTTCTTGTACCCTCCTCTAATTGGGTGATTTTATTTAATTTAATATCATATTATAAAATATAGTACTGTCCAAAGTCTATATATAAAACGTCTCATAGTTGTAATTTAATTTAATTTTTACGAATATAAATGTTATAATCATTGTTACAAGTTTTATATAAGCTTGAGTGTTTGATAAAACATTGTAAATAACCTAATGCTGTACCACTAGGATTAAAAATGTACTTATTGTCAACTTATGCTAAATAAAGATCTTTTGAAATTGAAATTGAATTGATCTCCACACGTTTTGGCCGACAAGTCTTCGACCATTAGTAGATGTGAACAACTTGATTTATCATATTTAGCTGCAAACCACTATTTTACATGAAATAAGTATTGAGAAATTTGTTTTAAAGTAAAATATCGGTTAACATTGCCCCAGCCTCAAACTAAAACAAAGTGGAAAAGGTGGACATACGAGTTTCCAATAAAGACCGCAGGAACGTGCTGGATGCGAGCCGCTTCCGACCGGCCTTTATGGAAATCATTGAGGGTGACCAATATTTCACAGTGGGCGTCCTACGGCTGATATATGGAAATGAAATGATTATGGAAAATTGAATTGTGTAGCGATGATGGCTCAGTGGTTAGCGCGGTAGGTTCGCATGCCGAAGGGCGTGGGTTCAGACCCCAAAAATGAGCTTGAGCTGCCGGTGAAGGAAAACATCGTGAGGAAACCATAGCGTGGTGGTAGGATACTTTCTAGTACTCGGCTGGCTAGCTACCACCCTCAAGTTGAAAATCTGCCGCCAAGCATCTAACGGTGTGTTCCGGCAGCCTCACTTGAGAGCCAGTTCCATTCCAGGCTAGGTGTGCTTTACCATCTTCGACCACACCGTCACTTAACATCAGGTGAGCTGTGGTCAAACACCTAGCCTGTCAGCCATAAAAAAAAAACTAACTTAATATGGTTTTCAATTTTTTTTCTGTTCTACCTTCACTCATACCACGTCTCGCTAACGCGTAACAAATGCTTGGTGTGAACACGGCTTCCCCTGAAATATGTATAGTCTTTTAGGGACCGTGCACATAAAGCCTTTTTATTGTCTACCATGAATTTGTAAAACGTGCATCTGAACTGTTTGAACTGGGTTACCGGAAACGCACTTGGTTAAATAATTTTTTAGACATTCATTAAATGTTATTTGGTGACCATCAAATGAAATCACATTAAATTAAAAAAAAAAACAGTTATTCTGACCAAAAATGCAATTAAATATTTTTTTCTAATATGATTAAATGAAGATTGTGCTCTGATGTACCGAAGTATAGATATTGTTTATAGATGTGTTGACTCCAAAAAGACAGTTAAAGTAAGTAAGTTTAAATAAAGTTGTTTTTTATGTAAAAGTTAAGAGACGAACGAGACGCTCTCCTGATGGTAAGAGACAAAGCATGTCTATTGAAACGATACACGCAACTTTGAGCAGTAAAACAAGGTCCAGGGCATCGCTGCTTTGGCGCTTATTACTTTGAGAAATTCTATGGTTAGTCTCAACAGGCTTGTAGTTTTGCTAGCTGCAGTAACGTCAAGCCGGAACACAGAAATGTTTTCACACTACTGCTTGGTATAACTGGTACTGCGGTGGTACGTACCCAAACGACCACTTGCTAAAGAGATGTACCACCAAGTAAAAAGGTAGGTAAAGGTTAAAAGTATGTATGATAACGAAAACGAAACGAATTTAAATTTGCACTTTGTTACACAAAAATTTCATACACTCAAGGATTATGTTCTGTTTAGTTATGGTAACATCGCCACTCTTGTCTTAGTCACTGTGTGACCATACGTCGATGCATTGCGATTTATTCAAGACAATAAGATTTTTTCCCTTTTGCTAGAGGCTAATAAGCACAACATCCTATACATGAATAAAATAACAGTATCATCTCTTTATATACTAACTAACGCAATAATTTATACATATAATTGAGAAACAATTTGGCTGGCTCCAATTCTTAAAATTTAAATACTTTTTTTTTAACAAATGATAGTAATCCCGTAATAGTTTACTTATACGAGATTTACGTTTGATTATGTTGAATTCTTTGACTTCAGTTTTGGGTTACACCCGGTGATCCTTTTCAAGGAGTGAAAGCAGAGCGCGAGCTACGCTCGCCTCCTTCGAGCTCGTCTTGGTTCGGTTTACGGGCCGCTACGAGGCTCGCGCGTGCAGGCAGCGGAGTGCGGGCGCGGGAGTGGAAGCGCGTAGCGTCGTGCTACGCCGGCACGCTCTGAAACTCTTCCTCACCGGATTCTTCTCTTCCTTATTCAGCATTAGCCATTATGCTATAATATCACAACAGTTTCCAGAATGATGTTTATTGTGGTTAATAAAGTATTAATATTTAGCGTAGCAGCTCAATGAAGAAATGTAATATTTTGAAGTAATATTTTCGTAGAAGGTTGGTTGGTGTGCTGGTGGCTTTCTCGTACTACAAGCCCAATATATCACAGGTGGGACAACACTTGCTCTTGATGGAAACAGAGTACTGGCCGAGATGGAACCCAGGATTAGTCAGCAGTCGCTGGAATAGAAAATAACGCTTTTGCTAAAACTGTGTTCCGAAGTTATTAGTGGAAGCCAAAAGTGACAATAGTTATTGAATTTGTACGTGTGTGTGTATTTAAATAATTCATTTGTAACTTTCATTTTAACCGACTTCTAAGAAGAAGGAGGTACTCAATTCGTCTGGTATTTTTTAATGTTTTTTTTTAATAATGTTTATTTTAATAGTCAGCAAGATTTTGAAAGCACTTCACTCGAGAGCCAGTTCTATTCCAAGTTGTGTTTACTTTCTAAAACAACACCGTCACTTATAACAAAAAAAAAACGATTTCAAACAGGAAACTAATTATATGGTTTTCTCATGGATGCCATTATCGGAACTAGACCAAATTGAAATGGGACCAAATGGGAAGCTAGCTAGACAGCTTTCAAATAAAAAAGAATCATCAAATTCGCCCAGTCAATTCACCCAGTCGAAAGTTCAGAGATAACAAAAAAAAATACAGTCGAATTAAGAACATCTTCCTTTTTTGAAGTCGGCTTAAAATCAGGTAAGCTCCGGCCAAAATCGAAAAAAAACTTCACTTTTTGTGAAGTGATTGGTACTGTGTAGGTGGGCTTAGACCTCTGTTGACATTCGATTACGGGTCCATCGTCCTTTATCCTGCATAATTTAACGCCAATTGTGCTGCAGTGTATTATTCACCGGTGATACGTAGATACGGTTTCACCGTGAGAGGCGCTGAATAATGCAGCTTGGGGGTTGTATGGCGTTTTTAAACGAATTCCCCTTTCCCCGTATTCGTTGATACTTCATGGCGTTTATTTAGATTTTTTCTAAATTATGAGGGATTTTCGGAATGTTTTTTTACAGGAACGCGGTGGTGATGGTCGCTCAGAGGAGCCAGAATCGATGATGATTTGGATAATGTTTATTCAAACATTATTTTTTATTGAATGATTCAGGCGTTACTTTGCGGAAGTTCATTTTGAGTATATTAAAGAGTTATGTTTTTTGTGTAAAGGATTTAATTTAAACATTTATCTAACTTGGTGACACATTTTAAACATCTATCCGAAATGTTTCTAAATGTAGTCTAAAACTAAGATCCGATATAAAATTAAAATATAAAAAAAAGTTTAAAAAAATGCCTTAGTTTTTAAGTTTTTATATTAATATTATTTATTTATGTTTTTGTATATTTAATGTAAACAATTAAATACTGAGAAAAGAAATAAATCAACTGCATCATAATACATTTTTTTTTTTTTTATGTATTCTCGCTAGACGGTTGGATCATCTGATCCATCACCATCACCGATCATTGCCTTCTGAAGATCCAAAAGGATCCTTGACACTGCACCCTTTGTTAGGAGGTTCCTCACTCTGCAGCCCTAAACATCGGCGGCTTGAGCCCTGCCCCGCTGCCGGCGGCACCCTTCTTTTTAAGTTCTTATATTATTTACGAGTTTTATTTAAAAAAATTGGACAATCAATAAATAACTGATAAATAATAATAATTGATTACCAAACAAGAAACACAAAGCAAAATAATGTACTTTATTGAATATTGAAACTTTAAATATAGTTATTGTTAGAGCGTTAAATACTAAACGAAACTACATTATTGAGTCATTTTCGCTAAAAAAATACTTTAATGACCTTTCATCCCCGAAGTATATATATGTATCTATTTAAAGCACAAATAGTCTATCACTAGGCTTCGGCCTTCTGTTTGAAACCCATATGAATTCGGCAGAGCAATATTGCTTTGATTGATTGATGACTGCCGTTCTATTGAACCATCGATCCCGTTTGAATGTTCGTTTTCTCATTTCCATACCCCCTGTTCCACTATTATAGATATTGGTACTCTAGACTAGACTAGACTACTCTAGACTATTTAAGGATGTAAAGAGTTTTATATTATTCAGGATATTTACGATTTTTTACATAAGCGTCCTTGCATTTTCTTTTTTAGGGTTCCGTACCCAAAGGGTAATACAGGACCCTATTACTAAGACTCCGCTGTCCGTCCGTCTGTCTGTCTGTCCGACTGTCACCAGGCTGTATCTCATGAACCGTGATAGACACTTGAAATTTTCACAGATGATGTATTTATGTTGCCGCTATAACAACAAATACTAAAAAACAATAAAATCAATATTTAAGGGGGCTCCCATACAACAAACGTGATTTATTTGCCTATTTTTATACATAATGGTACGGAACTCTTCGTGTGCGAGTCCGACTCGCACTTGGCTGGTTTTTCAATGTATATGTAATGTGATACTCCACTGATGATAAGAGATAACGCTATCCATAACCATTGCAGCTATTCCTAGAAGTTTGAGTAACAAAACAAAGTTTGAGGTATCGCTGCTTTGGCGCGCATTACTTTGAGACATTCGATGGTTAGTCTTAACAGCCTTGTAATTTTACTAGCTATAGTAGATACCATTCATACCGAAACATAACATAATGTTTACATATTGAAAAGCCTTTCAATATGTAATATACCATACTAATAGCTCAGTGGTTAGCGCGGTAAATTCGCATGCCGAAGGGCGTGAGTTCAAACCCCAACAATGAGCTTGAGCTGCCGGTGTAGGCAAACATCGTGAGGAAAACATAGCGTGGTGGGATGGTACTTTCTAGTTCTCGGCTGGCTAGCTACCACCCACACGTTGAAAATCTGCCGCCAAGTATCTAACGGTGTATTCCGGCGGCCTCACTTGAGAACCAGAAAAGAAAAGAGTTCCATGCCAGGCTAGGTGTGTTTACCATCTTCGACCACACCGTCACATAACATTAGGTGAGCTGTGGTCAAACACCTAGCCTGTCAGCCATAAAAAAAGGCTCTCACACGTAAGACTGTCGGAACACACCGTTACATACTTGGCGGTAGATTTTCAACTTAAAGGCGGTAGCTAACCAGCCGAGTACTTTATGGCCCCCTACCGCTATGCTATGGTTTTATCACGATGTTTTTCTTAACCGGCAGCGAATTGCACCCACGTCCTACGGCGCGTGAACCGACCGCACTAACCACTGAGCTGTCATTACTACAAAGTTTCACTTTATTTTATTATGGAAACTGACGTGGTCTTGACAATTTTTTTTTTTTTTACTACCCACCCCCACCCCCTCGCATCAACCGCTATCTTCACGTGCGAGGCGCGCGGCGGCCCGCTGTTCGAAGCAAGACGAGGCCGCGCGCGCGTTGTCTCAGCTTTGTCCCCATGATGAAGGCCACCGGATGTGGTCAAAACCATAGTCGGAGTTTCCGATAAAATTAAACGTGAGTTTCACTTTATCGTTTGACTAAACAAGCGACAAATAACAATACGCCCATAACTTAGAAAGCAAGCTTAGATGCCGCCTATAGCGAACGTCTATTAATTTACCCCATTCATAACAATCGTTGCCAATTGCAAGACTCCTCTAGTTTTTCATCCTTCGCTTCACGAGTTAAGCGGGCCGTGAACTTTATTTATTACAATGGCAAATCGCCAGAATCTTGTAACCGCAAGAACTGTTTACAAATGCTTTCTGTGCGCAAGATACTTAGCATATACGCGATTGTTCAAATTTACCGCTTGAACAATAAATCCGTGTATTATTTACTGTGATTCATGAAAAAATATAAAAATATTTGTGGATTTACGTCGGTAGTTCTTTTTAGCGGCCGGTCATCGTGTAATGTATGTAAGCATTACTGTATTCTGGTTTTGTGGGTAAATCCAAATAACATATTTGGACATCTCTATCTAAACTAAACTAAGCAAAGCTTGTACTATGGAAACCAGATAACTGATAGAATACTTAGTTTTTTTTTTTAATACATATATAACACTCAGACAGAACGAATATTTAACGTCACATAAATGTTCGTTCTGGTGGGAATCGAACCCACGCCCTACAGTTCTAGAAGAAGATATTCTACCAAATGCGCTAACAGTCAAATACATAATTATAGGTTTTGTACGAATTAGCCAAATAAAAAAAAACTATAATATTGTTGAATCTATTTTATTTAATTATTAAAAGCTTAAGTTAATAATTTCTTACTAGTAATTGATTAATCTCTTACTTTAAAGTGATCTTTGTCAAAGTCATAAAACAAGATCTCTCAAAGCCAAGATCCTGTGAGAAGAAGAACAAGATTCTGTGCGCACATACTTCAACCAATTTACACAAAACCTTGACAATTTAAATATCTAAACCTTCCTCATGTATCACTCTATCTATTGGTGAAACTCGCATGATAATCAGTTCAGTAATTTATTATAATAATTATGTAGTGAAGTAATCTCATCGCTTGTCTGCCCACCTACAAATAAAGACCCATATCCTGTGTGACTGGATAGGAAGTATTCATTACGTTGTTTTTTTTTTGTATAACCTTGCAACACCTTAATGAAACAACTTATATACAAGCTACTTCATAGCAATACTTAGAGATATGAAATTACCCATCTAAGTAAACAACTTTTAGGACTCCAATTTATTAAATTGTTACTAGGCCTATTTAATATTGTTGCACCTCAACAAAACATCTATATCTGTCCGAACGTCCGAATCAGTCCAGTTTCCTTAAGCTGTCCCACAGCTGGGTGCAGGTCTCTTCTAATTGTTAGGAAGGTAAAATCACAGTCCACTTTCAAGACTTCAGACATCTTCGAGATTTTTTTTTATGAACTCTCGGAGATGTAGATTTTCTCCCGATGTTTTCCTTCAAATCAAATAATTTATTTCTTTTTTATGTAGGTTCTTATTAATCTTATTAAAATTTATTGTGTCACAATGTATTCAGTCTGCAAGCAGACGTTCAAATGTTAAATGTAGATAAATTAATTGAATTAGTTTAGATTATATTATTTAGTTTCATCGTATTAGAAAAGACAAAGATGCGTGCCATGGGACTCGAACCTAGGACCTCCTGATTAGAAGCCTATGCCGAAACTTCTATCTATAATTTTCTATATTCTAATCTACATACCTATCTCTAAATTGTATAAAACAAAGATGGTATTCACGTTTGTCTGTTCTTCCGCTTATTTCTCCCAAACTAGATTTTTTTATCAAAATGTTTTAGATACACAACAGCCTTCTTATATATTTTTTATAATTATAAAAATTTTACGTAGACAAGTCACCATAATAAACTGCATCCGTGCGAAGCCAGTAACTGCGCTGGTGTTGTGTAAGTATATGTGTCCAAGAGTACCTACCTACATGTCATAGACGACACTATCTAGAATTTTAGATTATTCTCCCTCCCATCTGCGAGTGCCGAGTGCACCCGTCAGCGTTGTGCATTTAATAAATCATGAAAATCGTCCGTCGGTCTGTCATCGGCGTGACAAATTGCGCCGTCCGATGCCGCACCACCCCACGCCACGCCACGCCACGACACGATGCGACTCGTCGATTGATGACGGCATGCATCTAGTTTTAATTACAGCGAGGCCAATTAGACAACTACGGTACACACGTTGACTTGAAACACGACGGACGTTGCGAATCACTTAGCAAGCGTGTTCTATCGTCGTTTAACAACAGGTGTGATGGAGGTCAAACAAAAGCCTATTTCTATTATTTGTGTATATGTATGTATGTTTGCCGTGGTGGTGCCGGCGTAAGAATAGTACCCCACCCTCTCTATTCGTGGTTGCCGTAAGATTCGGCTAAGGGATGTAATCCGGAAGATGGGCAGCGGCGTCTTCCTTGAACAATCACACCTAACTGCGCTCGCCAACCCGCCTGCCAAGCGTGGCGAGTATTGGCAAAACCCCCCAGGCCAATCATTTGGCCATCAATTGGGGAATCAAAAACGCTGGCGTTCAATAAAGTTGTTAAGACTACTTAGGGTCACCCATCCGAAAATCCGACTTAAACAACCGTTAATCTTTTGTGACATACTTATACACATTAATATTTTGACATTAAATTAGACAAATAAAGATGTAGAAAAAAAAACACACAGTCGAACATAGAACCTCCTTCCTTTTTTGATGTCGTTTAAAAGTATTATGCATAACCCGGGTTTTGTCAATA
The DNA here is from genome assembly GCA_950106695.1 of Biston stratarius. Taxonomy (NCBI): domain Eukaryota; kingdom Metazoa; phylum Arthropoda; class Insecta; order Lepidoptera; family Geometridae; genus Biston; species Biston stratarius. The sequence continues at coordinate 15,856,045 of OX467111.1, forward strand.
TTCCTAATTGTCCTATTCCTTCCTTTTTAGGGTTCTGTACCCAAAGGATAAAAACGGAACCCTATTACTAAAACTTCGCTGTCTGTTTGTCCGTCCGTCTGTCTGTCACCAGGCTGTATCTCAAGAACCGTGATAGCTAGACAGTTGAAATTTTCACAAATTATGTATTTCTGTTGCCGCTACATAACAATAAATACAAAAAAAAAATTAAGGGGGCTCCCATACAACAAACGCGATTTTTTTTGCCTTTTTCATAGATAATGGTATGGAACCCTTCGTGCGCGAGTCCGACTCGCACTTGGCCGGTTTTTATTTTTGTTTTTTAATACTCTCAAATTTGATATTTGCTCTATCGATAAAGTAACGTCCTGATATCTCTATTGCAAGCTTTTCGCTTGTCAGTGACGGCAACTTTATTTCTAAATACTTAGATCGTCCCCTTAATGTAGCGCTAGGAACAACAGTAGGTAAGTTCCACTTTACCATTCATCAGGCGATCAGGCCACAAACACACTCAGATATTGTACAAATGATTTACCGGGTCCGACGAGTTGATACATCGCTGCTCGATCCGTGACACATTACCCACTGTTATGCTTCATTGGATGTGGACACAGATAATGTTTCTTCGCCTATCTGTGTGTGTGAATACCCATCGAACATCCCACGCAATGGAGAGAAGAGGCTAGTTTGGTTTTCAATTGAGATAATAATAATGTCATTTTTTTAACGCATATAATTCCGCGTTTGTTTGGTTTTTTTTTTTTTCAAATCTTTTATTTGCTTGCGTTTGACCGCCATCTCGCCTGATGTTAAGCGAAGATGCGGTCTATGGTGGAGCACGCTCGCCTAGAAGAAACCGATTCACTCGCGACTTGAAGGCACCTACATTGTATCTATTAGGGAACACCCACTCGGGCAGCAAATTCCATTGCTTAGCGGTTCATACAATGAAGGTAGGTTCGAACCGTTTATTCCGAGTTTTGGAATATCGACCATGAAGCGGTTTCGCTTCTTAGAGCTCCTAGCTGTCTGATAGTAGACTGCGCAGGGTGGAATTAGGTCATGTAGATCTGAAGCGTACTTTCCAAAGTGTATCCGGTAGAAAACCGACAGACAAGCTACTCATTACGGCTCAAGCGCATCATTGCTAATAAGTTTCGTAGCACGTTTCTCGATGGCCTCCAACGCCTCAACCTGATACTTGGCGTATACCGCCCCAAAGTTGAGAACAGTATTCCATGTATGACCGAACTTGTGCTTGTGCTTATACTGCGTTCACCATCTAACTGTAATGCAACAAATACAACACAAATGATGCATTAAAAATGTTCCACGTCTGTTGGCACGTTTAAACACATACAATTTTAACACAAAGACCTTTGTTTTATGTAGAAACAGACACAAAAATAGAAAAACAATTTAGTTCTCACGTCTCAATAGTTTCCAAATGGTCGCGCAAAGCCGGACTATCTTCGGAATAACATTTCTTGTAGAAATAAAATCACATTGTATAGTTTCTTTGCTGCCTTTTTAGTTCTATTTAGAGATCCGTGTGCCCACTCTGTGTATGCACACTTTTTTTTCTCTATGTAATTTATCTTTTGCGTAACATGTATACCACAATTGACTACAAACTAAATAATTGTCTACAAAACTTATGATTTTCTTTTTGTATAAAAACTAGCTTACGCCCGCGACTTCGTCCGCGTTAATTTTAGTATTAGATACAGAGAGAAATTATACGTGTAGATAACAAATAAGGAACGGTCATGAAACTTGCGCTATTTTATTATTAATCGCTATTTTATCATCCGTCAATCTGACATTTGACATCTGACAATGTGACACTGTCAATCTGACATCTTACAGCTTTCAATCTGACATCTGTCAATCTCACATATGCCAATCTGACATCTGACATCTGTCAATCTGACGTCTGTCAATGTGACATATGCCAATGTGACATCTGTCAATCTGACATCTGTCAATCTGACATCTGTCAATCTGACATCTGCGTGATTGAGTAACAAACATACAAACTATATCCGCGTGGTGATGGATGATGGTGATGATGATGATGAAAGTATCCTATGTTTTATTCCAGGGTCTAAAGTATCTACATGCAAAATGTCATCCAGATCCGTTCAGCCATTCTGGCGTGATTTTTTTTTTTTTTTTTTTTTTAATTCTTTTTTTTTTTGGAGTTTTGTCGATATTCGACTATGCCACTCCCATAATAACAGACTACATGTACACCTCACTTCGCACAACATCTATCACTACCCAAAAATATAAAGGTACAGTTTTATTAGATTCCTGGCTTCTTCTGATGTCGGCGTAGCCAGGAGACTATTACACACACCCATGTTATTGTCAAACAACTGACAGTTCTGCCGCACAGCCTCGTTCCGGACACACTCGGTTAGAATGTGCTGGACGTCTTCGACCCTGCCACACTCGTCACAGTTAGGCGACTCTGCTATACCCATTAAATGTTTAAATGCATTCGACGGAATGTGTCCGGAACGGAGCCTCATTAGCGCTACAACATATTTTCTACACATTGGCACTGCGACAAACCATGGAATACGAGGAGGCTCACATTGGATTGTTTTGTACCATATACCACTACACCGCGACCTTTCATCAAAATATTCACGCCATTGATCCCGACATTGAATTTTTACTTCAGTCAACATTTCGCTGTGCAAGGGTAAATGGTGGCTTACAATTCCATCAACAATAGCTTGTTTTGCTGCATGATCAGCCTCTTCGTTTCCCGTGATGCCAATGTGCGAAGGGATCCATTGAAGTACAATAGTTTTGTTCAAGTCCAGTAGCTTATAAATAGAATTCAAAATGCTATAGGCTATAGGGTGACCTCGAACATTCGAGGTTAACTTAGCTAGATGTAAAAGAGCACTTTTGGAATCTGATAGTATAACAAAATGGTTACTATCAATCGAAAACACATAAGACAATGACTCGAATATTGCTACAAGCTCACTGTGCATTATGGAAATATTTGAATCTATTTTAAACTTTGTATCTAGACCAATTTGCGGATCAAAAAAAGCTGCCCCTGACTCCTTCCCTTCTTTCGATGCATCGGTAAATATTTTATAATGAGTGTCATAGTTGCTATGTAAATAATCATTACATATAGATCTAAGTTCTTGCGTCCGCACAAATCGCTTAGCAGAATTCAGGCCTTCTATGTTGACTACGATCATCTTCTTCAAGTTAAAGCTGCTTATCCAGGTATCTAACGAATGAATTTCAAGTTTGTGTGACGATTGAATTGGATAATTTTTAAGGTCTCTATTGATGGTTATTAGTTTGGGAATTTTCTTTTTAGTCCAATAATGAGAGTGAATTACGCTATCAAGTTGTTCTATAGTTCTAATATTCGGATCATTTACAATTGATTTAGATTTTAACCAAAATTTGCTACCTAGGTACGTTCTGCGAGTGTGTAAAGGCTGTAGACATAGTTCACTCTCCATCACATGGATTGGAGTACTCTTTATGAAGCCTCCTATGACCCTCATTGCTTGATTTTGCACTCTGTCAAGCTTATCCAGGTGGCATTTAGCGCTTGTGTCATAAAGAAAACTGCAGTAGTCAAGTCTACTGCGAATTAACGCTACGTAAAGTTGTCTTAGATGTCTAGGGTGTACTCCCCATTTGGACCCAGCCAACACTTTAACCAAATTTAGAAACCGAAGTGTTTTATTGCATGTTTCGTTAATGTGAGTACCCCATCTTAAGCCTGAATCCAGCCACATACCTAAATACTTAACAGAATACACTTCCTCAATAGCTACATTATTTATAGTTAGTCTTATATTATGTTTTGACTTTCCTCTTCTAAACATGCATACTTTGGTTTTTCTCCGAGAGATATTAAGACCTATTTCATCTATGAAGCTACATAGTACTTCCAAGGCATTTTGGACTTGTATAGTTGCTACTGAAACGTGTTTGTGCGTACAATACAGCACAAAATCGTCTGCGTACTGTGATGCAAATACCAAATTGATGTTTTGACAAATCTTTGCTGTCACAGCGTTAAACAAAATCGGTGAGAAAGGATCCCCCTGGGCTAAGCCGGTTCCTGTAGTTCTGCTTAACGTTTCGTTGTCGTTCAGTTGTATGTCAGTTGTGATGATGTTGTAATGAGTTGGCGTGATTGAGTAACAAACATCCATCCATCCATCCATACATCCATCCAAACTTTCAAATTTATAATATTAGTGGGATTATGAGACGAACGATAACGCTTGTCCCTGACCATTGCAACGCTAAACAGAACTTTGAGTAGCAAATTAAATTACATTATATTTATTGAAATTAAACACGATCAATCCTATTACATTAAAATCTTACATATTAAAATTAAATAAAAATTAGGTTTAAAGACATTTATTCTCAAAAGAATTACAAAATTCGCTTATTTGAGAACTTAAGTAGACAGTATATTATATTGTAAAAAGAAAGCATAATTACAATGTTAAAATAATAAAAAGCATAAAACAAAAAGTATTAAAACGTCACCATCTTAATTTATACAATAATAAAAATAATTACAAATGTCAGAAAAATAAAAAACAAAATGCCCAAATTGTCATCAGTGCGTGGATTAGTGTTATTGTAAAAATCCCACTGGTCAGTTAAACTTTCACAATATATTTGGAAAAATGCAATTATTGGGCTCCAGTTGACAAGATAAGCTCCAGTGAAGAATGCATCGTGGAGGTGGCGAGCACGATTTAAAGACGTTAGACCCCGGGATTGTTTGGCACAAACAACAACAGAGGAGGTTGTTCAGGTCCATAGAATCGACTGCCATTACACCACCGTTAACATTACTGTGTTCCAGTTTGAAGGGTCTGCAGCGAAATTATAGGGCTATTGAGACTAACCATCGAATGTCTAAAAAGTAATGAGCACCAAAGCACCGATGCCCTGTTCTCTATTTTGTCAATTTAAGTTCTTTATATCGCTGCAATGGTCATAAACATACGTTGTCTCACCATTAGGAGAGCGTCTCGTTCGTTTTTTGATATTTGATTAAACAAATTAATTAAATTGTATACAGAACCTTAGACTGCAATGGTTACTAGAATCGGTTTAACTTTTTTTGTCTTCGTCTGTACCGTGTGTGGTTTTCCTTTGGCGGTTTCTTTCGCCGGTAGCGGTTTTTTTTTCTTCACATGTTCGCGATTTATTTCCGGACTGAGTTTATCTTTTCAACATGAATGTACAAATTGTGTTACGATTTATTTCGAGGAATGTTTTAGTACATCTATTGTATCGTATGACGACTCTTATTGTCAGCGTAAAACGTTTGAGTTTTTTTGTATGATATAAATGTACATAAAGTTTGGCCAGCCTCACCTGATGGAAAGCGACGGTGTGGCCGAGGATGGAGTACGTCAATCTACAAGATATCTATTCGCGCTAGCCTTAACTTTTTATGGTTGACAGGCTTGGTGTTTGACCACAGCTTACCTGATATTAAGTGTGTTCAAATATGGTAAACTCATCTAGCCTGGAATGGAATTGGTTCTCAAGTGAGACTTTCGGAAAACACTGCATTCAACCTTTATCCTGCTAGCATGCTATGGTTTCCTCGCGATGTTTTCCATTACCGGAAGCTCAAGTTAATAATGTATGTTGTAAATAATGTAGTAATGTAAGTTTATTTAATCCTATATTTTAATAGCAAATACACAACACTATTTATTTTATAAATCGTTATTCAATTGTTATATAATAATGACCCTGGATATTTATAATATATTTTTTTATAAATACCTGGATGACCGAGCTTTGCTCGTTATTTTTTTCGTTTTCTAAATTAAAACCTAGCCAGATAGATTTGTCGCCCTAGAAACCCCCTGCATACTAAATTTCATAAAAATGTTAGAGCCGTTTCCGTTTCAAATTATAAAGAAAATAAATTATAAATTATACGTATACAAGAATTGCTCGTTTAAAGGTATTGGATAATGATAAATATATAATATCATAGAACATTTAACACAGCTCATTGAGCTCTAAATTTATTCGCATATCTTGTACTATGGGACCCAGATAACTGATTAAATAAAGTTATACTTTTTTGAATGCAAAATATTATGAAACTTATTTTTAGGTAAAGTGTATTTGAAGGAGCAGTCTCTGCAAATACAGGTTGTTTAAACTTTACAGGAGGCCATACGCACCTAAATTACAAGAATCCAAGAAATAAAGATATGTTTTATTTGTGTCGGAAATACTCGTATACTGTCATAGCGAGTATAACCGTTGATACAGTTTTTCTGCAGAAATCCAGGTAAAAACCTTTTTTTTTTTGTATTTCAGTACACAATTCTCTACAATGCAATACTTTTTCCAATATCCAAACAAAACGGTATTCAATATACAGTACAGAATAAATAAAATAAAGAGTCAAACGCCTATACAAGAGAATGCCATCAAAAAGCGAAGCCACTACAAGAAACTTGTGAATAAAATATCAGGGTTCCCGTGCAAAGGGATGAAAAGACACATTGTCTCCGCGACTGCAAAGTGTTCTTCTGGCTGCTTTGTTGCAACGTTTAAGAGCTATGACTTTATACGCTGGAATATTTAAGACGAGCTCTTTCACGCCGTATTGCAATTAGTCGCTGTTTTTATTTTTAACTAACTTCTTCTGAACTGGAGCTTCTGTTTTTGGCTACGTATGTGTGCAATTCTCTCAGTAAGTTATTTTGATCATTTGCTGTATAATAGATTATGGTTTAAGATATTTTATGGGTGGTTTTACCTAATATTGACACTTGTATAATTTCTTTTGACATTTATATAACCTTTTTGACATTTATAAATCTAATTTATTTAGACATCTGAAGATATTTTTTTAAATTGTGAGATGGACATGATTGATTAGAATAGACGTTTTATCTCAATAAATAAATTTAATTAAATTTAATTTATGGTTAACAAGCTAGGTGTTTGACCACAGCTTACTTTTACTTGGTGATGGATCTCCTCAGCATAATTTCGTATAGGTAGGTACAACCGCGTTACCAGATATTCTGCCACCAAGCAGTAGTGTGCAAACGTTACTGTGTTTCGGTTTGAAGGCAGCTAGCGAAATTACTGGGCTGTCGAGATTAAACAACTAACATCTCAAAGTAATGAGCGCCAAATCAGCGACGCCCTGGACTTTGTTTTGCAACTCAGTGTTCTGTGTTTCGCCGCAATGGTCGTGGACAGGCGTTATCTCTTACCAACAGGAGAGCGTCTCGGTCGTCTCATAACTTTTCATATTAAAAAAACTTGTACGTCGATTGGTACAATCTAGGTGCCTTCAATTCGCTAGTGAATCGGTTTCGTCTAGGCAAGCGTGCTCCATCGTAGACCGCATCTTCGCTTAACATTAGGCGAGATGGCGGTAAAACGCATGACAATTTTTTTTTAAGTTTCATACAAGAAGACTCGTTTATGGTTATAAGTCGATGTTTTACAGCAGAATAATAAAAGCTAAGACTGTCAGTCGGTCGTAACTTGTTATATAAACTAATTCAGAAACATTGTGTTGCCATAATACACTCTTAGTTCTGAAGTATCGTATATTTTTACGTACACAGGTTATTAAATAAGCCTAAAATAACTGAACTGAACTCTTAACATTCTCCTAACTTACAATCTAATCGCATATAAAGTTGTAACTCAATCATAAAACACTGGCATAAGAACGGTTTCACGCATTACACGCTTTTTAGCTAGATATACTTTGAACTTTTCTTTCTAATTTTTTGTTTGCGTTAGTATTGAGGCCAGTGGGCGTAAAATGTGATGACTTTATTGGATACCGTAGGGCTCTTGATAATTGTCTGTCAACTACTAGCAGATACATATTTACAGGAAAAAATTGTAAACTAAAGACTTACCACAAAATGGCATTACTTAAACAAGTAGGTATAACAAATTTAATTAAGAAAATAAAAAAACAGGAATTCCAGCTATTATTTTAAATTAAAGTTTATTGCTCGTGCCATTTTGTATAATATTATGAAGATGATTAATTCTAAAGATATCCCATACATCCAAATCTGTTTAGGCATTTAAAAGACCCTGACAATATTGCACTCTTTTTTTGTGGCAGTTGTGCGAAAAAACACGAGATAAAAAATAAAGCCGTCATGGTCTCCATACGGCAAGGTTCCTAAGATATAATTTATTTTAATCGACCTCGGTGATGCATGTGCGAACTAGAGAGCGCGAAAATCTGGATTCTCCTCTTATTGCGATCTCAGACTTCGTCTACAGGGAGCTACGCTTTGACGACTCACGACGCAATTAAAAGTTGCTCCCACAAAACATGTTACAACTTGTTACGACATGTCGGAGACTGTTTTTATTTTCTGTCGGGATATATCGGATTTTCGGTCTCATAAGAAACTTATTTGGATGACCTAATTTTCTTTATAACAAGTTTATTTTTCGATTCTCTCGGGATTGGAATTTCAGTGGTCTGTTGAATCATGATTTTTTACTGGGAAACCATCGTCACTTACTGTGATAATAGTTTCCTAGTGTATCTTGACAGATATACTTAGGTTTTACAAAACTGAGACCCGATAATTTTCTAACTGCCTCCATTCATATTTTGTTTTTACACGACAGCCTAAGTGTAATTGTTTTAGGGCTTGTGTATGTTAGTATGTTGTAGTATGTAGTAATGTGTTGTGTATAAGCAATTGAGTGAGAATAAGCCATTCGTCTCAGCTAGTCAGCTTGCTGCTTGTTCATTCTCGGTCAAGCGCTTGAAGAGTCAACACGTCCTGCGAATGCCTCGTGTAGAGGCGAAACACGTGTCGGCAACTGGTTACTGCAGCGAGTAGAGGGTTTATAGACTTGTGATTATTTTAATTTGCTTAGATTTCAATTTTATGTCGTATTCTAGTTTTAAATATTAAGGAATATTTCGGATAGATATTTTAGAAAAGTCGGCAAGGTAGATAAATAATTATTTAAATTAAAGAGATAAATCTTCGTAACCAAAACCGACTTTTAAGCGGAAATACACTAAAAATATTATTACTCTTGAGTACTCAAACACATAGCGCCATCTGACCCCAAACCAAGCAAAGCTTGTATGATGGAAGTCGGACAACTAACATAATACTTTTTTTTTAAATTTATTATTTATAATCTGTTAAACACTTTTAATCTGAGTTAGAGAAGCTGAACTAGAATGCTGGTAGCATTGCGATGCTTTTGAACAAAGTAGATACCAGCATTCTGGTCACCTGAAGCCTCCTCTAAGCGTCTGTATCTGTTATAGTTAATTATATTAATTTATTTATATATAAATTTAAGCTCAACATTAGATCGCCTATTTTGCATACAAGCTTATAAAACGTATTACTTATATCGGAATCAAATACGAACGATTTTTTTTACAGAATCATGATATTTTTAGCTAAATCGTGAATTCTCTAGCTAAATTGAAAAGTATGACCTGCCTTAATTAATCTTTAAGTCAATCGAGGCCGTGTACATTGTGTAGACGTGGTGCAGTTGAAGGCTGCGAGGCTATTTAGCAATTCCACTAGAGTCTGCGCCTTTGTGCGTGGCCTCACTGTTTGCTTTCAATTAAACACAACGTTTGGACGAGAAGCAAGGCCTACTAAATCGCTTTGAGCACACGTGTAATGAAGGTGCTTTACACATTTTGTAGGGTTGACAGGCGAGGTGTTTGACCGTAGCTTATCTGATGTGTGGTCGAAGATGGGAAACACGCCTAGTCCAGAATGGAGCTCTCAAATGCAACTGACGGAACACACCGACAATTTCCAATCCAAACCAAACCAATTTCCGTCAAGCATTTGTAGCGCAGTAATTAGCGCGGTCAGTTCACACGCCGATGGTCGGTTCAAACTACAACAACGAACTTGAGCTTCCGGCGATGGAAAACATCGCAAGGTAATCATAGCATGGTGTCAGGGTATTTTCGGCTATCACCCTCAAGTTAAAAATCTGCCGCCAAGCAGCTAAGTGTGTTCTGGCAGTCTCACTTGAGAGCCAATTCCATTCCAGGCTAGGTGTGCCTTACCATCTTCGACTATATCGTCACTTAACATCAGGTGAGCGGTGGTCAGCCATAGGTCGCTATCAATGCCACAAAAACATTATTCTTTTTTATGAATGTAAAGTATTTAAAATATTTAAGTATTATACAGAATACAAGAAAAAAAAATTATAAGTAGTATTGTATTAGTTATCTTGTTCCTATAGTAATATATTTGAGAGACGTGGTCAATCGAGGGTCTCAAATCCATTAGTAAATGCAGACGATAAAACTGAGCCAATGCAATAAGGCTAAGTACGTGTTAGACTTTATTTAGCCGACGAACGTTGTTTATGTGGTAATCTTCTAATGTTAGTTTTATTTTTGTCTCGGGACACGCTGCAACGAAGGCGGTAGAATAGTTTATCGCAAGTGCTATATTGAATCATTAGCGAGTATTGCAGTTTACTAGATGACAGATATTCTCTGGGTAGGCACCACCGTATCAGATATTCTGCTAGCATATCTTCCATCGCGTGCTTCAGAACCAAGTTAAAATCTTGGCTGTTAGAGACCTTGTTTTATGTCATTGACGAGTATTTAAAACTAAAAGATTTGTAAATTACTTGATTTTCTTGACATTTTATTATCATCATCATCAGCCATAGGACGTCCACTGCTGGACATAGGCCTCCTCTTGGGGGGTCTTGCCAATACTCGCCACGCTTGGCAGGCGGGTTGGCGAGCGCAGTTAGGTGTGATTGTTCAAGGAAGACGCTGTTGCCCATCTTCCGGATATCATCTTAGCCGACTCTTACGGCAACCACGTGTAAAGAGGGTGGGGTACAAGGTGGACAGATGACCTAATAAAGACTGCATGAACGCGCTGGATGCGAGCCGCTTCCAACCGGTCTTTATGGAAATCAATGGGAGAGGCCTATGTCCAGCAGTGGACGTCATACGGCTGATGATGATGATGAAATAAGATTATTATTACTCGCAAACATTTCCTCGTTTTTTTTTTTTTATTGCAACTAGACAAACTAAACGCTTTCCCGATGGTAAGAGATAACTCATGTCGATAAACATTACAGCTATACAGAACTTTGAGTAATAAACAAAGTCGGCGTCGCTGCTTTAGCGCTCATTACTTTGAGAATTCCGACGGTACGTTTCAACAGCTCTGTTTTCGAGAAAATACTTTTAAATATCAATTCAAAATCCTAAAATAGATTATAAAGTCAAGCGTCACTCGATAATGCTAATACTACGATATTGCCAAAGACCCGTAGATCAAACCCCTTAACCGTAAGTTAAAAACAGTCCCGAATAAGTTTTGTGACAGAATTCTTAAAAAACTTTTATTCAAATAATGTTTTGATACACCGAAACATACATATATACATACTATCCGCCGTATATTCCCTACAAAAGAGACGCAAATAGATAGATGTTCGCAGAATAGACACATTAGCAGATTAGTTCCTGTCAGTAGATACAACCTTTGGCTACGAAACTAGAAGAGGTATCGGAAGCCATTCAGGGCGGCACTATGTCGAGGTGTTTTTTGTAAAAGTACTGGCTCAATTTAAAAGTGATCTTATGGAAAGCTATGAAATACATAGCTACATTAAATGTACTCGTGAGGTGTGTAAGTTTAGTAACTAAGTAGTTGTTGCGTTTTGTAACTAAGTAATTGTTGCGTTTTGTAACTAAGAAGTTGTTGCGTTTCTTAACTAAGTAGTTGTTGCGTTTTGTAACTAAGTAGTTGTTGCGTATCTTAACTAAATAGTTGTTTCGTTTTGTAACTAAATAGTTGTTGCGTTTTGTACCTAAGTAGTTATTGCGTTTTGTAACTAAGTACTTGTTACGTTTTGTATAAGTAGTTGTAGTTGTTATGTATAAATACAATTTATATAACTTCAAATAGTAATAAAATAAACGATTTTTTTATATGTAATAAATAATGAGACGAACGAGACGCTCTCCTGATGGTAAGGTATAACGCCTGTCCATGACCATTGCAACGATACACAGAACTTGGAGTAATAAAACAAAGTCCAGGGCATCGCTGATTTGGCGCTCATTACTTTGAGACTTTCGATGGTTATTAATAGTCTCGACAGCCCAGTAATTTCGCTAGCTGTAGTACTTTTCAAACCGAAACACAGTAATGTTTACACACTACTGCTTGGCGGCAGAATATCTGGTACTGCGGTGATACCTACCTAGACGACCTCCCACTAGGAAATCTACCACCAAGTGCCTAAATTAAATTAATGTACATGACCATTATGAACGTTGGATCTGAATGTTTATATATTACTTATCTATACATATAATAAAATCGTAACCGAGTCGTGTCTGTACATTAAATATCTATAATGAATCTAGGATATATTATTTTATTTTAATATGTAGTTTACAGTAGAGTAGGTTGCACTAGACGGGCCCTGTATCAAAATTTGTAGGGAGGTACCCGACTTTCATTTTATAACTCCACTGGGGTAATCTCTATTTTTCTTTAATATTTTTTTTTATAGACTTGGTAATGGTGCAATGTCTAACTAACGCGGAAAATACGATACGTCCATTGTTGCCGCGGCCGTAGGCTAGAGAGATCGTGGCTAACATTTTACAAATTTTTACGTACACACGTTGGGATCCACAGGGGACTCCAGCTGACGTATCATTGATACGGCTGATACGGTGGTAGCTAGTTTTTTAGTAATTTAGTAAGCATTACTACTTTATTGCGTCGATGTTTTTTTTTTAATTTTTATACCTGACAGGCTTGGTGTTTGACCACAACTCACCTGATGTTAAGTGACGGTGTGGTCGAAGATGATAAAGCACACCTAGCCTGGAATGGTACTGGCTCTCAAGTGAGGCTGCCGGAACACACCGTTAAATGCTTGGTGGCAGATTTTCAACATGAGCTAGCTGAGTACTAGAAAGTACTCTACCACCACGCTATGGTTTCCTCACGATGTTTTCCTTCACCGACAGCTCAAGCTCATTGTTGGGGTTTGAACACACGCCCTTCGGCATGCAAACTGACCACGCTAACCACAAAAAACAAAAAAAAAAAAAAAATGTTTTATAATGTTTCAATCATGTAATACCCTTTAGTCCATTTTTTTAAATGTTATTTGTGAGATTCGAATGTAAATGACTGTGTTATATCACAATCTTATTTTTTAATTTTGTTTAAAAATGATATTTTTACTATAATCATTTCACATGTTTATTGAACAGACCCTTTAAAAATCTTCACGCATAAGAATGATATATAATAAACTGTTCTAGATAACACAGCATCCGCAAAACTCTTGTTAGTACTAAAAGGGCCATCGAGCGCAGCATCGAACTTGCATCTCATTTGCATTTCAGATTTAATTCATTTAAACACAGAAGAGAATCTATCTCATTTATTCACTTGTTTTTATGGTTGATACGCTTGGTTGACGACGTGCTGGCGGTAAAGAATAACGTCGTAAGAAAACTCAGTTCAAAATAATAATTATGAATGCGATCAGTATATATAATATATCGTTCGATGTTATACTGTCGTCGCAAGTGGACGATATACTCGTATATAAGTATTTTCTGGCACGCGGTTGACTAGTAAGTAAGTACTAACTACGTTAACTAGTTACAAATAACATTAATAGCATACAGTCAAACTATATGCTAACAATATAAATATTATTTAACTATATTATTTTCTAGCTGCGCCCTACGGTGTTACTCGTTATTCCCACTTGAACACAAAATTTTTTCGGGATAAAAACTAGCCTGTAAGGTAAGGTCTGTCTGTAAAGTGGTAGCTACCTCCATACAAATTTCATCAAAATTAGTCCAACTGTTTGAGCGTTAAGAAGTAACAAATATACAAATACAATCACAAATTTTCGTCTTTATAATATTAGTGTGATTTCATATAGGTACTATATCGTTCAGCACATCACATCAGATCAACAGCCATAGGTCGTCCACTGCTGGACATAGGCCTCCTCCTGGGGGGTTTTGCCAATACTCGCCACGCTTGGCAGGCGGGCTGGCGAGTGCAGTTAGGTGTGATTGTTCAAGGAAGACGCTGCTGCCCATCTTCCGGATTACATCCCTTAGCCGACTCTTACGGTAACCACGGGTAGAGAGGGTTAGGTACTATTCTTAAGCTGGCACCACCACCATGGCATGGTTCAGCGCATGTCAATAAAATATTTGTATTTGTTTACTCTTGATTTGAAGACACGCTCTTGATTTGGGTACAATCTAGATGCTTTCAAGTCGCGAATGAATCGGTTTCTTTTAGGCAAGCGTGCTCCACCTGCATTTTCGCTTAACATCAGGCGAGTTGGCGGTCAAACGCAAACCTATTTGTAATTTAAAAAAACCCCCACATTGTACTTTTCCGCAACTACAGTCTCCAACATTAATTGTTATTTATGATGAAGTCAATAATGAACAGACGCTGTAGCTCAAGTATTGACGTGTGAACCGCACGGAACCGGAACCCACGTTACTGTTTAATTTCTCAAGAGGACACCCGACGTGTGCCGAACGGATCAGTGTTGGTCCTTCGAGGCTCGTTGGAGACTCACATACATTGCTACTGATTAACTGCCTCAGAGAACCCTACGGGCAGTATACATGTCAGCAGTACGCTGAATGGATGTCACTGGAGAGGTAATTGCAGTATTTGATTCAAAATCAACAATTACACATTAATTTAATGCATTCACATTGTTATTATAAACGTTAAAGTTCGTAGTTCGTGGTCTCTTCGTAAGACAACCCTTTAGGCTCATTGTTTTTTTTTTTAATGTAACAGTAACGAGACGAACGAGACGCTGTCCTGATTTTAAGAGATAACGCCTGTCCATGACCATTGCAGCGATACACAGAACTTTGAGTAGTAAAACAAAGTCCAGAGCATCGCTGCCTTGGCGCTCATTACTTTGAGACTAGATGGTTAGTCTCAACAGCCCAGTAATTTCGCTAGCAGCTGCAGTACCCTTCAAACCGGAACACAGTAATGTTTACACACTACTGCTTAGCGGCAGAATATCTAGTACTGCGGTGGTACCTACCTAGACGACCTCCTGCTAAGGAAATCTACCACCAAGTAAGTAAGTGGTAGTATGTTTGCTTCAAGAGCTGTAGGTTGTGGGTTCGAGACAAACATTCTGCGGTAAAAACAAATGTTTGTTCTGTTTCTGAGTTTAGTGTATGTATTATAAGTAAGTATATATATTTACAACAAAAAAAATATTGAAGTATTATAATTATATCAGTTATCTGACTTCCATATAACATGCCAATTGCTTAGTTTGGGGTCAGATGGCGCTGTGTGTACTGTCCTACGATATTTATTTACTCGTATTTAAGTATACAAACGTACTCATTAGGGGGTGAAATCTCTACATAGTATAAAACAAAGTCGCTTCCCGCCGTCTGTACGCTTAGATCTTTTAAGCCACGCAACGGATTTCAATGCAATTTCCATCAATAGACAGAATGATTCAAGCGAAAGGTTTATACGTATAATTCCGGGACGGGTTGCTAGTTCGGATTGCATACCCTAGATTGCACGCGAATGAAATTGCTGGGCCCAACTAGTTTTAAGATATAAAGTTGACAATTTACTTTTATTGTTTCATATTGACTTGACTAAGTGGTATCAAAAGATTAACAGTTTTAAACGGTCTGCGGATAGGTTACTTACGACTATGTATCTGACCATGGGTCAGATGACGCGTTGAATTGTAGATCCCTGTTGTATGTATTTCTATATTTATATAAAAACGACCGTTAGAAGCTTCCATGCGGCACATTAAATCTGACATGATGGCCACTCAACATACTTTTACAATAGTGGACTAAAAATTCGATATTAGATGTGCTTCGAATGAATAAGAACAAAAATGTATTTGTTTCGTAATATAATTAAGACCTTTATTATAGTAACTAAATCAAGGGGGGAGGGATGGAAGGGAGGAAGGAAGGGGGAAGGGAGTTTGGGGTAAGAAGGCGGGATCAAATGACCGCCGATGTCTTGTTAACGACTTGAAGTGATAAATCAACTTTGCCAAAACAATAAGTCCTCTTGGTAACGGAGGCTGCAAAGCGGCATAAGTCACTAAAGAGTACAAAATACTCTCATTTCCTGTATTTTTTTTTTGTATATGTTGTAAATGGGTTATAGAATATGAAAGTTCCGAGAGTGTTTTTTTTTTAAGTTAAAGTAATGACATGCTGTGCAAGTGGGCTGGACATATTTGTCGCAGGACCGACAACCGCTGGGGTAGACGTGTTCTAGAGTGGATACCGCGAATTGGCAAACGTAGTGTAGGACGCCCTGAGACTCGGTAGAGTTACGATATACGTAGGACAGCTGGCGGTGAATGGAAGCGAAAAGCCGAGGATCGGGCTGAGTGGCGTGTCTTGGGAGAGGCCTATGTCCAGCAGTGGACTACAAAAGTCTAATGATGATGAATCACATCACACATCACATCATCAGCCATAGGACGTCCACTGCTGGACATAGGCCTCCTCCTTGGGGCAATACTCGCCACGCTTGGCAGGCGGGTTGGCGAGCGCAGTTAGGTGTGATTGTTCAAAGAAGACGCTGCTGCCCATCTTCCGGATTACATCCCTTAGCCGACTCTTACGGCAACCACGGGTAGAGAGGGTAAGGTACTATTTTTACGCCGGCACCACCACGGCGCTGATGATGAATGACGGATAATGAATGAGACGAAACAAACGCTCTCCTGATGTTAAGAAATGACGTCTTTATTACTGTCTGTCTATCTGTGTTTCTACCCTGAGACATTTGAATCGAACCCATGTCCTACAGCTCTTGAAGCAGATACACCACCGAATAAGCTAACAGAGCAGTTAATCGCCAGTCTTATGTATTAAGTATGTATATACATACATATATATACATATCTTTCTTTTTATTTCAATATATTTTTACATATGATTATTTTATTAGTTATTTTATTTATTTATTTATGTTTTACTTATGTATTAGTGTTACAACATCTCCCGTCTGTTGTTAATGTGTTTCGTGTTTTTCCATTCTTGGTTGAGATCCTGGAAGAGATCGCTCTTAGCGATAAGACCGCCACTTATGGCACTAGCTCTTAAGATTATTTTATTTTCTGTGTTCTTTTTCTATTTTTGGTGTGCACAACAAAGAGTTTCTATCTATCTATCCATCTTATTTTCACCACCAATTCATTTTTAAGTAAGGGTTAACTTAAGAAATGTTTACAAGGACTCGTCGCTGAATAGAACTTTCATTGAGCTAGACTCGCACTTGACTGTGCTTACTGCTTATTCTAAAAGCTAAGTTTCTGTTAGGTCAAAGTTTACTCCGTGGACCACACTATTGCTGGGTTTGTTTTGGTCTTAAATTAATCAAACAGCCATGATGGGTATATGACAAGACGGACTCGGGAGATTGATGGGTTTCTGACTCGGACCTTTGTTTGTTATACCCAATTGAATTATAGCAGCACTTATCTGTGAATCCAATTTAATTGAGAAACCATCTTGTTAGAGGAATTGAAGCTTGGCACATTTGTTGATTGAGGTTGGGTCATGGTCTTTTGTATTTGCTTGCGTTACAGTTAAAGGTAATTAAGAAATAAGTGACTTTTATAATTTTATGTTTGTGTATTTGTAATTGTAGCATTTCATTTCACTCAACAAAGCTTGTACCGGATAATGAAAACCTATTTTTTTAAATAATTGTCTATCTAGGTGTTTGACCACAGCTCACCTGATGTTAAGTGACGGTGTGGTCAAAGATTGTAAACCACACCGAACCAGGAATGGAACTGGCTTTCAAGTAAGGGTGCCGGAACACACTGTCAGGTGCTTGATGGTATATTTTCAACTTAAGGGTGGTAGCTAGCCCGCCGAGTAGTATAAAATACCCTACCAAAATGCTATGGTTTCCTCACGATGTTTTCCTTCACCGGCAGCTCAAGCTCATTGTTGGAGTTTGAACCCTTCGGCGTGTGAACCGACTGAGCTATCATCGCTACATCGCGGGGCGCAGCTAGTATTACATACAAAACAACCAGACAGAACAAGCATTAATGCTGGTAACACAAATGTTTTTCTGGAATGGGAATCGAACCCATGGCCTCGAAACAGATACAGTTATTTATTCAATATTTATAAATCTGAACATATTTTTCAGTCCGTTTAACAATGGATTTTATTCATTCGCACAGCTGTAATTCGAATCGTCTTGAATTTAACTCGAGATATAAGGTCCAGCATTCCACGTGGCGCATGTTCGGTGGCCTGTAATGACTGTCAGGAAGCTCAGTGCTACGGCGCGCTGCGGCACTACGCCCCCTAGCGCCCGCCCATTCCGTGTAGCTACGCCACAGGGATGCTGCGAGCAGATACGCTTCAGGTGATAATGTTGGAGAATACTCGATCGGCATCTTCTTGTAGACACATACTGTACAATGAAGACAAGATTTTGTAATGCTGTATTTTTTTCTCTTTCTTTTTGACATGGTCTTGACATGGCACTTTTTGCATTCTACCAGTTTCAATGTATCTGTATTTTGTGTGCAGTCTTCAGTTTTTTTATCTTTATAGTCAAAGTCCAGTCTTGGTCAAGTCCAGTCCGTACCAGTCAAGATAAGTACATTTATTATTTCCGAGAAACATTGAAAATTGTATACGATTTTTTAAAAGTTTTTAATGCTAGGTGTCTGACGATAGCTCACCTAAGGTTAAGTAATGGTGTGATCGAAGATGGTAAGGTTATGCACCGAACACTGCGTTAGGTGCATGGCGGCAGATTTTCAACTCGAGGGTGGTAGCTAGCCAGCCGAGTACTAGAAAATACCCTACCACCACGCTATGGTTTCCTCACGATGTTTTCCTTCACTTCGGTCAAGCTCATTGTTGGGGTTTCAACCCACGCCCTTCGACGTGCGAACCTACTGCGCTAACCACTGAGCTATCAACACTTCAAAAATACAAAACAAAATACTTATACAAAATTACATTAAATCCTCGTAATTGTGGTAACAAAATCGACTTGTAAGCGGAATACACTAAAGATTGAACAACATACAAAATCGACTTGTAAGCGGAATACACTAAAGATTGAACAACATATGAACTAAAAATGTTTGCTGAAAAGTTTATTAGAAATTTGATTGAATATTTGATCTACGCCACCAAGTAAGGAGGCCTTATGACGACCAATCTGGAGGTGTGAGTTGAACCACGGCTTGCAACTTTGTCTATTTCATATTAAGTGTTGATTGCCGCTAGCTTTGATAGGTGAAGTAAAATGTCGTAAGGAAACCTGCAGAATTAATTACAAAATACCCATACAAAATTTATTCATAACTAGTTCGTGTCACCTAAAATTGATTTGAAACGATAGAACGATATTGAATGAAATATATTACTCACAACCAAAACTACGAAAGCTCTTATCTGTTGAAAGTAATCCGAACTAACAATTCCCATACAAAATTACAATTTCGATTATATCGATTTTTCGATTTAAATTCTCAAGTTTTTACGAGAGTAACGCACGGCAATTGTTTTTAATGTTCATATATATATATATATTGATGATATAGATAATGAGTTAGCTTCCGACTTAGTTCTACAGTTCCGTACGATATTCGCAAGTTAAGGGGTCGCTACGTACTTCGGACTATTTCCAACATCTGGCCTACAAGTTGGACAGTTTTTCTCTCAGACAGATGTTGACACGATCTGTGTGGACTAAAGTCGCGAACTCCTCAAGTTTTCCTTTTCTTTAGGTAATGTTTATGTTTCTTTTTCGGAAGAGAGGGTTCCCTATTTTGTCGTTGTGTAAATAGCACAGATTGTTGTTTTAATTCCAATAAATGTTTTTTATTTGATACGTCATTATAATAGCCGAACTTTGAGATATTTTCAAAGCCCACTAGAAAAACATATTCTTCTATTTATCTGTGTTAGCTATTTTTTATTTATTTGTTAAGTGACGGTGTTATTGTGTGCCGTGGTGGTGCCGGCGTAAGAATAGTACCCCACCCTCTCTACCCGTGGTTGCCGTAGAGTCGGCTAAGGGTTGTCATCCGGAAGATGGGCAGCAGCGTCTTCCTTGAACAATCACACTTAACTACGCTCGCCAACCCGCCTGCCAAGCGTGGCGAGTATTGGCAAAACCCCCCCAGGAGGAGGCCTATGTCCAGCGGTGGACGTCCTATGGCTGATGATGTGTGATGTGATGGTGTTATTGAAGATTAACATACTAATTATAAACTTTTTTTCGATGTTAATGTTGATTTGACGATCAATGCTCCGATAGTTATCACGGTGAACGGTCTTATAGCGAAGAGTCTCGACCAACATCTTAAGAGACTCTCGCTAGACGGTTGGGTGAAGGGTCAGATCCAAAAGGCAGACACGGCACGCATTGTTAGGTTTCTGACTCTGCAGCCCTAATCACCGGCAGCTTGAGTCCTGCCCCGCTGCCGGTTGCTTAAGTTTTAGGTTTTTTTATAATATCTATTGTTTTAATTTAATATTCAAAGGTTAGGTTTAAATATTTTAACCTAAACTATAAAAAAAACCTTTTTTTTTCACTTGATGATAGATTTCCTTAATAGGTGATCGTCTAGCCTACCAAGCAGCAAAGTGTAGGTAAAGGGTAGGTATGTACTGCAGCTAGCGAAATTACAGGGCTGATCTGAATGCTGAAATATTTGAATTAAATTATACGTAAAAATAATACAACAGCTGGTCATCACAGATGTGTGTTAAAAAGCTCTCTCCTCTCCAAAGCTTATTCTGAAATATTTGTCTTGCTTCGTGAAACATCAATAAGCGAATTTTAGTAATGAAAATCGTGCTGGACGTTCTGCATCATAAATCATAGGATTATATGGTCCTTCACTGTAGCAATTTCGTACAAATATTAAAAAAAAACTATATCTGACTGTTTTAATATTTTAACTGGCCGAACAAAAAGAAAGGAATCAAAATGAATATTAAAAAAAATATATAAATGTCTACTATATTCAATAGTAACAGTCTAATTTTTATATTTGCTAAGATTCTATTAAAATTTTATAATTCGCAGCAAAACTATAAAGAACTATTAATACCATCTAGGTATATGGTATACAAAGTTTAGTATCCAATAGGTAGTTGTACGGGTTAAGATGGTTCTTTAGTCCACTAAAGAAAAGGAGAAGGAAAACCATGACAAGTAACATAAGACAAGTGGCTTGCCTGTGTGACTTCCCAACTCGTACAGACAAAGAATGCGGTAAAAACAATCTAATTATGATAGCTCAGTGGCTAGTAGAGTCTATTGAAACGCCGGATGCCGTATGTTCAAATCTCAACAACGAACAAGGCAACCGTAGCCAGCTTCAAGTACCCAGTGAAATCAAACACCCAATTGTGTAATTATGTTTATCACAGAGTCTTGATCGCGCATAAAATACTATGGAAACGTAATTATGCGTTCAAGTCGCAAAAGTTTCAAAAATTACACTTAATTATGCGTTCCACCAGACTCACTTGAGAACCGGTTCTTAATATCCTGAATGAAATTTAACATCAAAAGAGATAAAGTAGAATTTAAACAGCGAATCTATTAGCCATAAAAAACAACATACATTATAATAAAGACATTAAATTAGTATCATATACTGTAGGAACCTATCCATAACTCTACCTATAGTTATAGTACAGATCCAAAAGCTTACTTTGCTGAGTAGATCGTGTCTGCACTTAGTCCACTTATGTACTAATACTCCCGGGGAACGTCATTAGATTCTTCGCGGTTGTTCAATTGTTCATGCCATTATGTTGTTTGTTGTAGTGTTTTAATGTACGTGAACTGTTGTACATACATCACTCTTTCTTTTTAAAGCACTTCGCTTTAAATCGCTTTATTGGATCTTCACAGTAATAAAAAGAAAGACCAAATAGTAACGCCGTCACACCAGCTCGTCGAGTCGGAAAGGTCGGTATACATTCTGGGGCCCGCGGTCAGAAGCAAGAAGATCTTGGCTTCAGGAGACCATGTTTTTTGACTTTGGCGATTATTTGAAATAAGAAATTATTGAATTACAGAGTAATTATAATTTTTTTATTGACATTTAATCATATAGCCATCTTTTTATATTGACATTTTCATGATATTGACATAATTATGAGATAATTTTGATATTTTGGTTTGAACCCCACACCCTTCGGCGTGTGAACCAACCACGCCAATCACTGAGCTATCATCACAACAAACAAAACACCACGCCTCTGGAATTCAATGTATAGTCTCCATTGCACTCGCTCGTATCTGCTTCAGTGTATACGCTCCCTAAAACTCTATCTAAAACTTTTCTCCAATACTGACAAACGAGCTAACAATTGAGGGTATATTGTTCGCTCGGTGACGTATGGCGGTGTCAAACGTGTGATCAAATGGCGTATTACCGCCGAGATGCGCGGTGTGCGAGTAGCCTGACTCTGGTGGGTTCCGTACGTACTGTGCACATTTTGAAGAAGGAAAACATAACGGAGAGACTTATTATATGGTATTATTTGTAGCGATGATAGCTCAGTGGTTAGCGCGGTCGGTTCGCATGCCGAAGGGCGTGGGTTCAAACCCCAACAATGAGCTAGAGCTGCCGGTGAAGGAAAACATCGTGAGGAAACCATGGCGTGGTGGTAGGGTACTTTCTAGTACTCGGCTGGCTAGCTACCACCCTCAAGTTAAAAATCTGCCGCCAAGCATCTGACGGTGTGCTTCGGCAGCCTCACTTGAGAGCCAGTTCCATTCTAGGCTAGGTGTGCTTTACCATCTTCGACCACACCGTCGCTTAACATCAGGTGAGTTGTGGTAAAACAACTAGCCTGTCAGACATAAAAAATATATGTATGTATATATATAAAATATATATATATATATATATATATATATATATATATATATACATATACACATATACAATTAAATTAACGAGTTGGTAAGTTTCGTTTCTCTAGTAGTTTTTTTCAAGCGTTTTTATGTTTTTTTTTTACTATGGAAACTGAAGAGATTTTGACATATTTTTGTTTTATTTATACGGGATTCCGAATCAGACCTGTTTTTTTAATAATCAGCCTCACTACCGGGCTCATACTTCTTCTTATTGTGGGAAAAGTAAGGCCATAGTCCACCATGCTGGCCAAGTGCAGGTTGGCGCACATCACACATCATTCAAACCCTCAAGTTGAAAATCTGTCGCCAACACCTTACGATGTGTTTTGGAAGCCTCTCTTGAGACCCAGTTCCATTCCAGGCAAGGTGTGTATACCATCTTCGACCACACCGTCACTTAAGATCAGGTGAACTGTGGTCAAACACCTAGCCAGCCAACAAAAAAAATCGGATAGTCCGACTATAGTCTTGGCCACATCCGATGGCCTTCTTCATGGAGACAAAGTTGAGTACAACGCGCGCACGGCCTCGTTTTGCTTCGCACTGCGGGCCGCCGCGCGCCTCACACGTGAATACAGCGGTGGGTGCGCTGATGTGGGTCGGGCGGGTAATGTGCCAAGATTCATCGATACGCTCTGAAGCCCTTCCTCACCGGAGTCCTCTACTACGGTGTCAAGAAATATTCCAGCACACAGCGCTTACTGAAACGTCTTCAGATCTGCGAGCTTCAGATCTGATCTTTCAGATCAGTTTTACGAGCTCCATGAAGACAAGGTCTCCACGTCAGTGGCAGGAACTATAGTCGGAGTATCTGATATGGTTAAACCTGAAACGCAAAAAACGTAAAGAGTAGAGTGAGTCGGTATACTCAAGTAATTTGTAATTTTTTTTTTTGTACCCTAAATGAAAAGTCATGTCGTACAATGACATCAATCTTCATAGTTGATTTATATCAAACATTATACATTTTTGAGAATAGCGTTCAAAGTATTGTAAGTTCAATCGACAAATTAAGTGTTTAAAAGTTTTGTATTTAGACTGCAGTATATTTCTCTTCCATCCGTATTTGATTACAATCTCCAACAGCCGAGAGCGTACTGAAGCTGAGATTGCATGCTCTAAGCATTTTCACTCGCTTTCAACAAACTTCCAACACAAAGCTTTGATAGGCAGCACCTAGTATCAGCTTACAGAGTCCCAAAAGCATGAAATACCTAAAGTACTTAGACACTTCACTACGAACTTCTTGTGGAATTGCCTGAGATTTAGTAATTCTTCACTTGTGGCAAAAAACACTAAAGAAATTAGTTGAAAGTCGAATAAAAAGAGCGGTATAGCTGTTCACACACCGAAAGGCGTGGGTTCAAACCCCAAAAATAAGTTTGAGTTGCCGATGAAGGAAAACATCGTGAAGAATCCATAGCATGGTGGTAGGATATTTTCTAGTACTCGGCTGGCTAGCTACGAACTTCAAGTTGAAAATTTGCCGCCAAGCACCTAACGGTATGTTCCGGCAGCCTCACTTCTGAGCCAGTTCCATTCCAGGCTAGGTGTGTTTTGCCATCCTCGACCATACTGTCACTTAACATCAAATGAAAACATCAGCAACCAATGATCAACGATAAAATAATTTCTGGAAAGAGTATTCAAATCAGCGTTGGTAGAAGCCTATCAAATTTGGTTAGGCAGTGAAGATCGATACGTATCTAAAGGGGCTACTTAAATCTACACCTGGGTTAAAAATGTGTGGACGGGTTCCCGGCGCAACGTCGCGTTGGATTTGGCATCCGCACGCTGATGCCCTTGAATGCTGAGCTTCGTCTTACCAATAAGGAACCCTAAACGCTAGAACTTTGACAAAACGTGACATGCCCCACCGCGGCATCTCCAATACGTACTCAATAATGCGCAGTGTGATATAGGACACTATTTCGTTATTCGATCGAGCCATCACTCACTGCTGGGGCATACTGGAGCCGCTCTTTGAACAATAAGTTAATGGACGCGACATGTCTCAATAATTTTGTTCACATCATCAGCCATAGGACGTCCACTGCTGCCACATAGGCCTCCTCCTGGGGGGGTTTTGCCAATACTCGCCACGCTTGGCAGGCGGGTTGGCAAGCGCAGTTAGGTGTGATTGTTCAAGGAAGACGCTGCTGCCCATCTTCCGGATTACATCCCTTAGCCGACTCTTACGGCAACCACGGGTAGAGAGGGTGGAGTACTATTCTTACGCCGGCACCACCACAGCATAACAATTTTATTGTTATGTACATATTAATGTATTATTAAATATTTTTTTATAATACCCGCCCCTATCTACCCCTATCCCGGTACAACAGTTTTCATCAAGCTGACCGCATTGCCACCCTGGATAAAAATGGACAACCCTTGTTCAAGATACAAGCCAGCGCGGGAGTCACCATCGCTATTTGTTTAATCCGACGCCCTATTATTTTAATTATTTTGTAATTTAAGTATTAGGACGTATCTTTATTTGAGTGTACATGTATTTTTTTTTATGTGAAAGTAATGAGATAAACAAGATGCTCTCATGATGATAACAGATAACAAATACAAATACAAATATTTTATTGATAACACCAATGTGACAAGTCAATTCCGTAATATCATTACATTTTATCGCTTAAGATTTTTAGAACACTGATAACATAACAATGGAATAAAAAAAAAAACAAAATGTCAAAGTATATAAACATGTCAATATAAGAATATTGTCAAAATAAAAATACTGCCAATATAAAAATATAATATAATAATAACAATATAATTATAACACACGTCCATAACCATCCCAGTAGGTACAGAACTTTGTGTAACAAAATCAAGTTCAGGAAATCGCTGCTTTAGCGCTCATTACTTTGACAATTTCGACACACTCAATATTTCTTTTTTTTTACTTCTTTGCCCTTTGCCGAAACACAGTAATGTTTTCACACTTCTGCTTGGCGACAGAATATGTGATACTACAGACGACCGTCTGCTAAGGAGATCTACGACCAAGAAAAAGTATGTATTATGCATCTCAATCTAATCATGGTTACAGGTCCAATAGCTTAATTGTCCACGACAGTAGTACATTGCTCGCTACCTTACGCCGAACGTTGATGGATCATCCGCGTGTACTGACGTGCTTATCAATGTGCGACCTGCTTATCGATTTGTTTCAAATACGTTTTTATTCAGGTAACAACATTATTTAAATTAAGCCATGAAGTTTAAGTCGCTATTTATATTATATTTATATTTACATACATTCCAATAATAACATATATCCTAATACATATATTAGTTAAAGTGACCAAATATATTCCAATATATAAAATTAATACTATATGCAAAGGTTTCGAGAAAGCAAAAGAAACGGTTGTTTATTTGCTGTGAAGAAACAAACTGGTTAAACTATATGCAATTAGATTAAACATCTATTCGACCCAACAGTGGAAAAGGTCTGCTCTTTATATACACGTTCCAGGTAGGAATTGTCTTCAATCAGTTGATAGAAATTTACAGTGCGCTTGGCGCGTTTAAGTGTACGAGCACCTCATGAATCACATCTAAAAAAGATTATTAAAATGAACCGATAGAACAGCAAACGAACCAGCTACAAGCCGGCCGTATGCCGAGGAGTTCCGATTGAATATTTATACCGGAACCGCACGGTACGAACGTGGCGTCTCGTGGAGAGTAGAAACAGTAGTCAAGCTTGGTCATACAAACTGAGATGTTATTTAGGCATTACACGTCATCATCATCAGCCATAGGACGTCCACTGCTGGACATAGGCCTCCTCCTGGGGGGGTTTTACTAATACTCGCCACGCTTGGCAGGCGGGTTGGCGAGCGCAGTTGAGTGTGACTGTTCAAGGAAGATGCTGCTGCCCATCTATCAGATTATCCCTTATCCGACTCTTACGGCAACCACGGGTAGAGAGGGTGGGGTACTATTCTTAGGCCGGCACCACCACGGCGTTTAGGCATTAATGGGCTATATATAAAAAAACCTAGACGAAAATCGTGCCCCGATTTGTCTCGTAGGATGTAGGATATTCATGACTAACGACCCATTTTAATTCGTATTTTTCAGGATAAGAATAGCCTATAGTCAATCTAGGGTAGTTTACTAAGTGGTGTAACTCCTTAGCAGAAGATTGTCTAGATAGATACCACCGGAATCAATTATTCTGTGCCCCAGTAGTAGTTTGCAAACATTACTGTGTTCCGTTTTGAAGGGTTCTGTCGCCAGCAAAATTACAGAGTTGCTATGATACCTTGTGCTTCGTTTTGTTAGTCTAAGTTCTTTGTACCACTGTTAAGGTCAAAGATAGGAAGACACAAAGTAAAAATGCTCATTGCATACATTTTTGTTCTAAGTGGGTACATAAAGATACATTACCAAATGATCTGACAGGGCAGTTAAATAGTATTGTGTGAAGTTATTTTAAAAAAAAACTTAGTAGTAAATTTTTTTTAAACTGCAATATTTACCCCGAAAGTTTACGATAAATCTGCAGTAAATAATGAAATATGGTGTACTGGGCCAAGTACGGAGCCTTGTGGCGTACTTCCACTTTCTTTCACTTGAAATATTCTATCGTTGAGATAAGATTCCAGTATCCGATAGAAAGTGTGAGGTAGGAGTAATTTTCGATCAATTAGTAATTTTGAAAAGTTTAGACACTGTCTCTTGGTATAGCGTTACAGGGTAGGATGGAAATACGCGCACAGGTGTTGGCGGTGTTTCTATACTGTTTCGAGAATATTGAATTTTCCTAACTTATTTTACATCTTGAATTAGACCGTCCGCGCATTTGAATAATGTGCTGTTGTTGAATTACAAGTAGTTTTTGTGGGTTCTATTAGCAAGGACCTGAATTCGAGGCTTAAAGTTACTACCGTACAAATTAATTTTACTTTTTTTAAACACTGAATAGTTTCGCGTTTGACTACATCATGCCAGATGTTAAGCAACCATTTGGTATAGGACTATACTACTATTACTATACTTACTAATAGGGTATACTACCATCTAACAATTAGTAATCGCACTTAGAAGACATGATTGATTGCATTTACATAATAAAATTAGACAAAAAAAAATAATTATGAAATTGAACATACAACTTATTCTTTTTTGGATAACCTAGCGTTATAACCGCAGCACACTGTGCTAAATGACGGTATGGCAAAAGATGATAAACACATCTAGTCTGGAATACGAACTAGCTCAAGTGAGGCTGCCGAAATACACCACTTAAACAAGCTACCTTTAATTAGTTTTTGTTCGTTTCTTTCTCCATCTATACCAAAATGTTTGTTTCTTGATTGCATTAAAATTAAATTTCAGTACAAAAAAATATCATCATCATATATGTATATACTTTTGAATATTACCACATCCATATTGGCAGGTGCAGAGTTTATGTAGTCTAATACGTATCTAGTTATCTTAAGTCCCAGCTTAGAGTGTAGTTCTTCATGCTCACTCAGGTAGGCCGTGCTTTATCTCCCGATTCGTACTCGAGTGAACTGTTCCCCAGATAGAGCGTATTACAATATTTCTGTCTTACATGAAAATCGATAAATCTCTAGAAACCTTTTTTTTTTTTTTTCTCTTCTGTCTTTATTCTATACTAGCATGCGTGTCGCGTACAATCAACGTCCACGTTGATTTTATTGGGTTCAGAGAGAAATGAAACACGTGTAATTAATAAAAACGCAGAGGTTCAACCGTCATGAAACTTACAATGCTTTATTAGTTAAAGGATACCTTTTATCCCGGACAAACTGTTTCATAAATCACATCTGTATTAAATTACAAGTGGATACGTCTTGTTGTTCTTTTTTTTTTTATAATCGCATAGGAACCTTTCATTTTTCCTAGATAAAAGTATCATATAATGTTAATCCAAGTATTAAATTATCTGTGCTAAGTTTCATCTAAATCCGTTGAGCTGTTTTTGCGTGATCGAGTAACAAATATTTTACGAACTTTCAAATTTGTAATATTACTAGCTGCGCCCCGTAGTTTTACCCGCGTGATGATGATGATGAATAATCCTATGTCTTACTCCAGGGCCTAAAGTAACTACATGCAAAATTTCACCCAGATCTGTTCAGTAGTTTACGCACATAACAAACAAACTCACATTCTTATTTATAATATTAGTTAGGATAATAGGATATAGTAACTACGTTAAAAGATATCTAGACAAAATACACAATCTTCGAATTATTCATATTAAAATTCGTAGTCACGGTTATTGCAACATGGCCGAAATGTCGAGGTAAATAAATGAAATTAATATCACAGTATTTTGTATGCGTTTAAGACCCGGTAATAAACATAATTAGGTATTATTATTCGAATAAATGACAGTAAAAATCACGGGTAAAAACGCGGGCACGACAAGTGCCGTATAACACGTCCAACAAAACAGCAGCCCGAGGCGACCCTTGTCATGTATCAATCCTAAAATACCCCGAAAAAGTTCAAAGTTGAATCTCCCTATTTATCTCCAGTAAAAGGGAGAATCTTATAAACCTTCCCTACGACATGCACAAGACGTGTTTTATATCACGTGCGAACGAGTGGCCGTGTCTATTGGAAAATAATAAAAGTGGATAGTCTCCCTTAAAAAGATTTGAAAGGATGCTACTATGCTCTACACCGAAGAGTCGTCTCGATGAGTTGGGATTAGAAACTTATGTGAACAAGGTTACTTGAAAATTTGTAATATACAGCTGTTGAATTATTTATTAAAGCGAAACTCATATGATTTTCCCTTTAGAGAAAAGCAGTGCTTTAAATAATAATGTAACTCTTTATTGTTGACACTATAAACTTAACACTAGTTGAACAATTGGCGGCTTTATCACTAAGTGCGATCTCTTCCAGGCAACCTTAGTATGGAGAGGGCTCTACTAAGTTAACTAAGATCCCGGGACACAAGTTTCGCTTTTTTATGGTTGACAGGTTGCGTATTTGACCGCAGCTTACTTGATTTGTTTAGCTTAGAATAGCGCTGACTCTCAAGTAAGGCTGCGGGAACAAACTGTTAAGTGCTTGGCGGCAGATTTTCAACTTGAGGGTGGTAGCTAGCTAGCCGAGTATTAGAAAGTACCTTATCACCATAGTATGTTTTCATTCACCGGCAGCTCAAGCTCATTGTTGGGGTTTAAACGCACGCTCTTCTTCGTGTGAACCGACTAACCTGCTAACACGCTAACCACTGAGCTGTCATTGCTTTCTTCTACTTTCAAAGTAAAGTTGACACGTTTGTACTACGGCTAACCGGGTGGGAACAGCGAGGCTACTCACTGGGCTACTGAAGTTTATATAAGCTTATAATATTAAGGTCTCGTCACATTTACGTTTGCATTTTAACTTGGTGGTAGATCTCTTTAGCAGAAGGTCGTCTAGATTGGTATCACCGCAGTACCAGATATTCTACCGCTAAGCAGTAGTAAGCATTATTGTGTTCCGGTATGTAGGGCACGTTCCGAAACAGCTAACGAAATTACAGGGCTGTTGTAACTAATCATCGAACATAAAGTCTCAAAGTAATGAACGTAAAAGCAGCGATGCTTGTAGCAACAGTGATTGCTACTCAAAGTTTTGTGTATCGCTGCAATAGGCATGGACAGGCGTTATGTTTTACCATCAGGAGAGCGTATCGTTCATTTAATTACTTTTACATTTAAAAAAAAAACATTATTGGATACAGAACTACTACTACTTACTTTTATACGCTGAATTTCGGTGCTTACCTTGATTCTAAAGCTAAGCTGGCTGGCAAGAAGCTCGGTATTCTTAACAAGGTTAAGCGGTACTTCTCACCGGGACAGTTGCTTCACTTGTATTAGGCACAAGTCCGGTCGTGTATGGAGTACTGCTGCCACCTTTTTGTTGGAGCACCTAAATACCAGCTGGAAGCTTTGGAGGCGGTGGCCCGACGATATAAGACTTATCGATGACAGCGATCTTGTCACTAAGAAATTGCTAAGTCTTGATCATCGTCGCAGAGTGGCATGTCTGTCTATTTTTTACCAAATACATTTCGGGGAGTGTGTGCAGGAGCTCCATGACCTTATCCCCTCTCCGTTCCACCACAGGACGCCCACTTGTGGGCGTTCCCAGTTTTCGTACACAGCGATTCCGCTCTACTTTCTTGATACGAACAGCCCATTAATGGAACTCATTGCCAGCTTATCTGTTTCCTTTAAACTATAATTTGGACGTTTTTAAGGCTAGAGTGAATAGATTTCTTCTAGATCGGCGTGCTCCATCTTCGGCCACACCGTCGCTTTCCATCGGGCGAGTTGGTGGCCAAAAGTAGAACTAATTAAATTTAAAAAAAAACTCCAAAAATTCAATAGTGCATCGACATTCTAAATATACACTGGTGCAGATTTTGGGAATATTAAATTAACAAGAGTGGTTGCTCTATACTCTAATCCGGTTACGCATTTCTTGCCAGCCCACTAAGGTAATTTCCTCATTCCGCGCAAATTAATTGGGTTGCGTCATTAACCAGAGGAAAAAGGGGTTGGCATTAAGGAGACGGACAGTTCGCTGCAACTGAGCCCGTCTGACAATGATTTATTATATATGAGAAAAATTCCTCGCTCAGTTACCTCAAAAACTCGCACAGCTTTAGCGAAACAGAAGGTTTATGTAAAATTACATTTAGGTACTAATATGACAAATGCAAGTAATACAAAAAAGAAGCAATTCATTTCTTTAAGATTATCGGTGCTAGTGTAGAACATGCATAATTATGTTGCAAAAGCGCAAGTCTGATGCGTTTGCCGTGGCGGTGCCGGCCTAAGAATTGTACCCCACCCTCTCTACCCGTGGTTGCCGTAAGAGTCGGCTAAGGGATGTAATCCGGAAGATGGGCGGCAGCGTCTTCCTTGAACAATCACACCTAACTGCGCTCGCCAACCCGCCTGCCAAGCGTGGCGAGTATTGGCAAAACCCCCCCAGGAGGAGGCCTATGTCCAGCAGTGAACGTCCTATGACTGATGATGTGTGGTGCGCGCACTGAGGGGTCCGTACATGTTTTTACAATTTTTTGACTACAGCTGATCTGATGTTAAGTGTGGTGTGGTGTGCGGAAGCACACCTGATCTGGAATGGAACTGGCTTTTAAGCGAGGCTTCCGAAACACACCGTTAGGTGCTTGGTGGCAGATTTCCAACTTGAATCCTATCACCATGTTATGGTTTTCCTTTACTGGCAGCTTAAGCTCATTGATAGGGTTCAAACCCGTGACATACCAACCGCACTAACCACTAAACTATCATGCGCCTTGCCCTACACACATCCCTGTACTCACCTGAGCCGAACATGTTTTCACCTATTCTATTCTGCGGCAATTTCAAAGTCAGTGGTGCATAGAGATAGGATGAATATATCCATCCATAGTTTTGCGCTAGACGCTATGATTATAAACAATACCATTATTTTTGTGTCGTATGTTCAGACAACGATACTGTATAGCGTCATAAAAATTTGCGCATTCTCTCAACAATAATCATTATGATTGACGTCACTAATTCATTAACTATCACAGCCATGCTCAAGCAATTAATATATTTTTGAGTCTTCCACGTGATTACAATAATTTATGTTTCACTTTAATAAGTTCTGATTGTTTCTTCGTACAAGAAAGAATATTCTACACCACAGCCACAGTTTCATAAATTAATTTAGTTAGTAAAAGGGATTAACTCCCCAGAATTTCTTGGAGTTGTTTTGTTTGAAGCGCGGAACCGTAAAAATAAAGTAAACATTTTGGAAACTGACTTTAAGATGTAATAATTACCTTGTATAAATTATAAAATACATCTATAAGCATCGTAAACTTTTGCCTTGCTACAAGTATGTGAAATTTTCATTACCGGGTCGCCACGAGGTAGTTACTAGTAATGTACAAAATAAGCACTAGGCAAATACTATGCAACCACAAGATAGCCACTAGTAACTAGGCAGTCACAATGCAGCCACTAGTAAATAGGTAGCCATAAGGCGACCACTAGGTAGCTACAAGGCAGCCACAAAATAACCACTAGTAACTAGGCAGCCACTAGTAAATAGGCAGCCACAAGGCAGCTACAAGATAGCAACTAGTAACTAGGCAGCCACAATGCAGCCACTAGTAAATAGGCAGCCACAAGGCGACCACTAGGTAACATGCGTATGTTAATATTCCACAGGGTTTACGCTAGAAGAACTATAATATCGACAGTATTATAATAAAGTTTTGGTGTTATGGCACTAACTCAAAATATGTCGATTTTTGGAAATATTTTTAATCAAGAAAGAAACTTCTCCCAAGAAACCCCCCTCAGCCCAATCTTCAGTTTTTCACCTCCAGCCATTACCAGCTATCTTACGTATATCGTCATTCCAACTAGTTACAGTGACACAACAATAATCCTATTCTAATACCTATCTATTCCCAAAATGTAAAAAAAAAATGCAATTCCAAGTTAACGAAGGTCACGGACCCCGGTGTCTGCGGAGAGTAATTTTTAAATTAAAAAAGAAAACTTAATTCTCCCACTTATGAAAGAATACTTATGTGGTGATAGAGGTCGCCATAATCCAATCAGATAATTCTCTCTAATATGCTGAGCTACTGAATATTTTACGTGAGTTTTCAAAGTACCTCCCACGGTTAGGTAGTTAAATATAAAACCGGTGACCGTTTGCCATCAAGGGAAAAGGGATGTTATTCTAATAGTTACGGAGTTTTGATTAATGTTACTGAAACGGCGTATCCGACCGCAGGCTCGATCAATCTTGGTCTCTTCTTTTATTCAATGGAGATACTAGATGCTTAAACTTATCTGGGGAGGAGAGGCTTGACAGTGCAGCAAGAAATAAATAAATAAAATAATAAATATTGCAAGAAAAAAATTTTTTTTTTTTTTATAAATTTAGGACACATTAAAATAAACCCATTGGCTCCGAACTAGTGAACACTGTATTTCGGAAACCAATGGCTTCTCCCGATGTCTATTAAAGCACAAAACGCCAGAGGCAGACTTAAAACTAAACAATTTTTTATACAATTACATAAAAACTAAGCTATATGTAAATATGTGTGTTTACGTGTGTGTTACGTATATGTATGCGTATGCATGTAGGAGAGCGTAAGTGCACTTGTGCGTCCATGATTCTATGATGCATATAGCTCAGAAAGCATATGTTCTAAACTATCATAACTGTATGTATTTAGCCAAGTTAATATAATTTTACTAAACTCATTATTACTATACTTTCTTATTTTAGTTTTAAAATCTATTTTATTATATAAATACATTTTCACACAGCGCCACCTAGCCCCAAACTAAGCAAAACTTATAATATAGGAACCAGACAGTTGATAGAATACTTAAAAACTTTTTTGAAAGTTCTTTATAATACATACAGAACACCTAGACTCAGAACAAACATCCATATTAGTCACACAAATCTCAGTCCTGAGTGGGAATCGAACCCACGCCCTTCAACTCTCGAAGCAGAACTTTATCGAATGAGCTAACAGGGCTGATCAACACATAGGCTACATTTTACCGAAAAATGTGAGCGAACTGAACTGTGTGCCATTATAACGTGATGATGTCTTCTCGTTTCTAGAACAAACTTTTTTAACACGAAAATATTGTTGAAACAAAACAAAAGACAACTAAACCATTCATTCGTTCATTCTAACAAATGAAATCTAACGTTTCTGTTAACTGGAAAAGTTGCCTTTAAAAGTTATCCAGGAAGTTCCTGCTAAAGAGGTTGTGACTACAAAACAAACATTTCACAAGACACGCTCAAGTTACGGGACTGCCAGTAAACAAGACAGTTTTGTCTGAGATACTTTGAGCTTTGTTGAGGGCTATTTAATTGACCAAGCGAAGCGAAAGTCGTCGTGTCTACTTGGATAAATTAGTTTTTGTTTTTAATTATAATTATTATTTATATAAATACCAGATGATTCAATAAACTTTGTATCACCTAAAATGTATTTAAAACGTAAAAACAATTTTAAATGTAATATAGGTACATATAATAACATATATCGCACAAGCGCACGGAATAATAAACAGTTATGCAAGACGCAGCTGTCAAACGATAGCTCCGCTACGAACGGAGCAAAACTATATTGAAAGTAATCCGAACTGGCAATTCACATACAAAATAACAATTGTGATTTTGCGGCTGTTTCTTGGTGTTTTTTCATTGTTCAGGGGAACAAAACAAAAATATATTCAAATCGGTCGAGTAATTTTTTTAACTATACGCGAGATTAAAGTATGGCAATTGATTTTTAAAATATTTATAAGCTGTGAATCATTGATCACTCTTCATGAAACTTTGTAGAGAAATAGTTTGTGTAAATACAATTCTCAAAGTTCTGCAATGGTCATGGTCATCTGTCATCTCTTACTATCAGGAGAGCGTCATGTCATCTCAATAATTTTACATTAAAAACCCCCAAGTTACACATAATTATCAGTAGCCGATGGTTAGTCTCTACAGCCCTGTAATTTCGCTAGATACATCTTCATACAAACTGGAACACAGAAATATTAAATTACTGTTTGGCAGCAAAATATCTGGTATTGTATCAACCTAGATAGACGACATCCTGCTAAAGTAATCTACCACCGAGTAAAATTATGTAGAATTGTTTATCTTCAGCTTTTTATATTCGGTCGTAGATTTCCTTAGCAAGAGGTCGTCTAGGTACAACCGCAGTACCAGATATTCAGCTGCCAAGCAGTAGTGTGTAAACATTACTGTGTTCCGGTTTGAAGCGGAAACTAGCGAAATTACAGGGCTATTGAGACTAACCTAGTCTAGTCTCAAAGTAATGAGCGCCAAGGCAGCGATACCCTGGACTTTGTTTTACTACTCAAAGTTCTGTGTATCGTTGCAATGGTCATGGACAGGCGTTATATCTTAACATCAGGAGAGCGTCTCGTTCGTCTCATTATTGTTACATAAAAAAAATGTATTTGCAATTTATATTGTAAATTCAAATTCTTTTTTGCACCATACACCACCGACTTTATTAGCTGAGTCATCTGTTCTTTCCATCCAAAGGTTGAAATAAATTGTTTTAGGCGATAAAGCAACCCCGTTGTACTACCGTTAACAATACTAAAGTTCTATACTATTCTACAAGTCATCAGGAAAATGAATGTGGTGAAAAGGTACGACAGGGTGGCACAGCGGTCCACTATGCATTTTGTCGTGTCGGTATTCCGGTCACGCCGCGGGCTAGGCGTTTGCCGTCACCGGCGAGTGCATTGCGTTTAGCATAAAAGTTTCTTTACTTTGTCTGCTGTCTGTACACGAGCGGGAAAAAAGCGAGTGAAATCTTATGATGTTGGTAGTAACGTAAAAGGTAAAGGTAACGTAAAAGTACAAAACTATTATGTTACCTTCACTTGGTTTTACTTGGTGGTAGATCTCCTTAGCAGGAGGTCGTCTAGGTAGGTACCACCGCAGTACCAAATATTCTGCCGCCAAGCAGTAGCGTGTAAACATTACAATATTCCGGTTTGACTAAATATTACTACAAAAAGACTGCCCTGTTTGCTCATTTGGTAGAATATCTGCTTCAAGAGCTCTAGAGTGTGGGTTCGATTCCCACCAGGACAAACATTTATGTGACGATTAATGTTTGTTCTGTGTCTGGGCGTTCTGTATGTATCATAAGTATGTAGCACCTGGATGACCGAGCTTTGCTCGGGTGAAATCACGGATAAAACGATATTTTCTAAAAATGAAACCTAGCTCGATTGATTTATTGCCCCCGAAATCCCTACTAAATTTCATGAAAATCGTTGGAGCCGTTTCCGAGATTCATGAGATTCGAATATATATATATAGTACCTGGTTGACCGAGCATTGCTCGACTGAAAACATGGATAAAACGACGTTTTCTGAAAATGAAACCTAGCTAGATCGATTTTTCGCCCTCGAAACCCCCTGCATACAAAATTTCATGAAAATCGTTGGAGCCGTTTCCGAGATTCCGAATATATATATATATACAAGAATTGCTCGTTTAAAGATATAGATATATATTGTACATATATATATATTAAGATTGTCTGGAAGAAATCGCTCTAGGCGATAAAGCCGTACAAGGGCGTTATACACCGTTTACTTGTTGTTTCTATGTTGTATTTTTGTTTCGTTACTTTCTTACTCTTTTTATTTTTTATTTATTGTATGTATTTTTATAATGTTTGGTGTATAATAAAGTTGTATAACGCCCGTCTATTAAAACTTAACAATAACAAGACAGCTCTCCAAGTAGTTTGCAAGTCTCCAGTATCCAGTATCAGAGTACTGTACTGTCGACATACAAATTAGACTTCGTCGCTTCCACTCTTCACTGTACAGTAGACAAAATAAAAATATAGACGAAGAAAAACAGCTGTCTTTTTAAAGGGAGCTTCCTTAGTTGATGTATTCATTGAGTTTATTCGGGTAAAAGGATCTTTTTCAGTGAAATTCTTGGTACTTTTCTTATTGTTTTAGTGCAGACTCGTATCGCTACGCTGTTGATCTGTTTATGAGGGAACTATTTACTTGGCATATTAGGGTTTTGACCAAAGCTCACTATGAAGACAATAAAGCTTGGAATGGTAACTGACTGTAATGTGAGACTAATGAATGGTAGGTACATATAGGTATCTAACCAGCTCATTTTTTTATAGCTCTCATGCTAGATATTTGACTACAGCTTGCTTGATGTTGAGTGACGATGTGGTCAAAGATGGTATGCACAATGCACGTCTAGCCTGGGATGGAACTGGTTGTAGCTAGCCATCAGAGTACTAGAAAGAAGAAAGTATCATCAGAAGAGTGTCTGGTTCACACACATACACATGAATACACACTTGCATACACATGAACACACACATACATACACGCGAACACACATGAACACTCGTACATACACACGAACATACACGCCAAACACACCCACATACACGCACACACGTAGATGTTTATTTTACTCAACATTGTTATTTGATTGCTTTTGTAAGTTCTTAGTAATTCATCATAATTGGCTTTAGTTCATTGAAAAGTTCATAAGGTATTGGTCTCATGTTTTTAAGGGCTGTAAATTTTATTCAATAATAAAATTAAAATTGAATACTCTAGATTAATATATAGGTTACCGCGTCCTCCGAGATAATAATCTCGGAGGACGCGGTCGAATTCGCGGGGCAAACTTAACGTACGAAAAAAGAGATAAATGCAAGAAGAACAATTATAATTTATTAAACTAATAAAATAAAGTATTAAAACCAACCCTAATGCAACAAGACAAAGTTTAATTTAAAGAGAACATCAAAAGCAATCATCAATCAAGTTATTTAGAACCTAACAGCATTATAGACGCCTAAAAGTGCTAATTTAATCTCTGATTACAATTTTAACATGTTACAGAAATTTTCAGTAAATTTTTATGTATAAGCAATGAGTTCCGTTCTACTAACTAGAATCTATTACAGATATTTTTAAATTAGTTCAAAGTGTAGAAAAGTCTAAGCACGTATATATCTTATTTATATGACACAACGAAGCACCGATTCCATTCAAGAGATTATAGACCATTTTTAGAGCCTAGAAACATAATTCACTTTACAATAGGAGCATTTTCCTTTAACGTCTTAAATCTAACAAGTTATAAATTCCTCATATTTTAGCGTAAACGCTAAGTGAAAGCAAACTCTGTAAGTTCCAGGTTGTCTATGAGCTGTGTTTAATTCTACAGACTATTGAGAAAAGTAGATTTTAATTGTAAAAAATGTGGTACATCATCTACAAGTATTTGGATGGATTAGGTCTTGCACATCTCGGTCATCCAAGATCTTATCTGTGATCTTTTGACTTGTTTGATTTCAATAAAACTTGTCAGGTTGCTGGAAGATTAGCTGAAAAGAAAATAGTAACTGTTAGTATCACTTATGAGTGATATTTTTTTATTGTAAAGGTAATGCCACCAAACACATAACTTGAAAAAAAAAGTCTCGCAACTCAGTTCTTTTACCGTAAAAAGTTGTGAGATCCATGTAATCCCAAGTCCGTTAATTTATTCAGTCCCTACTTAAGAGTCCTTCTTTTTTCTTCTAGCTAACCTAACATAATCTTATAGAGACCATATCAATATTAAAAATCTGTTATGTGCTTCAAGAAAAGGGTGATACGGCAGTGCCGCTTTTTTTTTGCTTGACTTGGCTTGGTCACTGCCGTTCCCCCAGATGAGACGAACGAGACGTTCTCCTGATGGTAAGAGATAACGTCTGTCCATGATTATTGCAGCGATACACAGAACTTAGAGTGGCAAAACAAAATCCAGGGCATCGCTGCTTTGGCGCTCATTACTTAGAAACTAGATGGTTAGTCTCAACAGCCGTGTAATTTTGCTAGGTCTAGTACCCTTCAAACCGGAACAAAGTAATGTTTGCACACTACTACTTATGATAGCTGTGTATAGGAAAAAATACTTTCAAAGAACATTTAGGAATTAAATTAAATAATTGCACTTTATTCATTAACAGCTATTTTTCCTAACTTTTTAGCTTGAACTCCTTTGCATTTGATATGTTGGTATTTTTTTGATTTTGTAGTGATGATAGTTCAGTGGTTACCGAGGTCGGTTCAAACACAAAAAGTCGTCGATTCCCACAATAAGATTGAGCTGCCGGTGAAGGAAAACATCAATGGGAAACCATTGCATGGTGGTAGGGTTCTAGTACTCGTCTGGTTAGATTTTTTTTGCGAAAGGAATAATATGAACGTTACGCTCCCTATGGTAAGATATAACGCAACGATGTCCATGACCATTGTAGCGATACATTGAACTTAGAGTAAAAAAACAAAGTCCGCGGTCAAGTCCACTTCACGTTTAAAAATCTGTCGCCAACCACCTAACGGTGTGCTTCGGCGGACTCCCTTGAAAGACAGTTAAATTCCAGGTCAAGTACGCTTATCATGCTAGACCACTTAATCTCAAGTGAGCTGTTCAAGATCTCTAGACATTTGAAAGCAATGTTTTAAACTACTTACTTCTCATATGAGCAATAGTTGAGCAGCTCTGCTAATCTGCATGGCTTGTCACAGCACTCGTCAGAAATGCCTCCGCTTGTAAAGCGCTTTCCGCGGATGGAGCCAAGAGCAGAAGACTTCGAAGACATCCAAGGCCAGCTGAGTTGATTTTCTTGCTCTTTGTAATACGGAGGAATTAAGGCACCTAAGAGAAAATTGAACAAAATAAATAAATAGCGTAGGACATTTCACACAGCGCCATCTAGCCCCAGTCTAAGCAAAGCTTGTACTATGAGAATTAGATAACAGATAGAATACTAATTTACATTTTTTATTGTACATACATATTAATAATACGTCATCATCATCATCATCAGCCTATCGAAGTCCACTGCTGGACATTGGCCTCTCCCAAGACACGCCACTCAGCCCGATCTTCGGCATTTCGCTTCCATCTACCGCCAGCTGTCCTACGTATATCGTCACTCCATCGAGTCTCAGGGCGGCCTACGCTACGTTTGCCGATTCACGGTCTCCACTCTAGAACACCCCTACCCCAGCGGTTATCGGTTCTGCGACAGATATGTCCAGCCCATTGCCACTTCAGCTTGCTAATACGCTGAGCTATGTCTGTGACTTTTGTTCTCTGGCGAATTAATTCGTTCCGGATACAATCCCAATACGATGTAATAATACGTACAGCCCAATATTATTACCGTCGCTGATCGAACCTGGACCAGATTGGCACAGGACCGAAACAGATAGCATAACAAGATAGATGATTATACCCAGCAGTGGAATAAGGAATGTGGATGATGAATACATACAGAACGCCCAGACAAAGAACAAACATTTATCGTCACATAAATGTTTGTCCTGGTGGAAGTCGAACCCACGTTATAGCTCTTGAAACAGATATTAGCTAAATGAGCTAACGGAGCTATTTAAAAATTTGCTCAAGTTCCACATGTATTATAGTTTATCAAAACTTTTCAACGCGCTCAACCATATTGTTCTCTGAAGAAGAAAAAAGATGAACACGGGGAAAACACAACCAACATAGGAAGAAACCAACCATTATAAGAAGTTGCTTTTTTAGAAGTCATTACTTTACTAAAGCGTGACTGGATTTGACTGGCGTGGATTGGACTTGACCAAGACTGGACTTTGACTTTAAAGATAAAAAAGCTGAAAACTGAAGACTGCACACAAAATACAGAAACAATGAAACTGGCAGAATGCACAGAGTGATGCCAAGAAGAAAGAGAAGAATAAGAACCATGTATATAAGTAAGTGAAACAAAAACACTCACCGTACATAGTTCCAAGTCCGGACCTCTTCTCGGAATCGACGTCCTCGGAATATTCATCGTAGCAAACGAAGGCGACCATTCTAGCTAACGCCCGTCCGCAGTACACGGCGGGGTTCTGGTCCAGAGCGTGCTTCGTGCCGCCTATATGGGCAGAAGCCAGCGGAGCCAGCATGAATATAACACCTACTAACTGCTGAAGCAACATCTGTGAGATAAAAATAAAACAGATATATTATTTACTGGCTGCGCCCTGCGGTTTTACCTGCGTGGTGATGGATGATGATGAAAGTATCCAATGTTTTATTCCAGGGCCTAAAGTATCTACATGCAAAATTTCATCCAGATCCGTTCTGGTGTGATTCAGTAACACACATCCATCCATCCATCCATCCATCCATCCATCCATCCATCCATCCATCCATTCAAACTTTCACATTTATAATACTAGCTGCGCCCCGCGGTTTTACCCGCGTGGTGATGGATGATGATGATGATGATGATGAAAAGATTTATATGTTTTATTCTAGGGCCTAAAGTATCTACACGCAAAATTTCATTCGAACCTCCAGATTGGAAGTCAGATGGTCCAACCACTAAGCTGGCGAAACTTCAAAGAACAAAGAAAGACAGGAGATACCGAAACCCTATTCTAATTTAGCTTCAGAGCTAAAAGCAAGGTTCCCCGACGATCTTATTCTAGTAAGAATGGGTACTACTGTACCCATTAGCTATCCTTAAAAATTTGCCGCCACGGAATTTTTGTAGATCTATAAAAGAGGAATATCCCACCATGCATTGGTAGCGTTTTTGATGAAAGCTACCAGGTGGCTTGATTTTTTCCGACACTTCCAACAATTATCATATATGACCAATTTACACAAAACCTTAACAAATTTTATACCTATTGGAGAAACTCAAATCAAAATCTGTTCAGTTGTTTTTAAGTTTATCGCGAACAGACAGACAGACAAAAGCGGATGACTTTGTTTTATAATATGTAGCGATCACACTTACTACATTTATATAAATATCTCCTTATATTGTATTTACAATTTTAGAAAGATGTCCACAGATACCCAAATATTTATTAAAATAGGTTAATATATATTAACCTATAGAAATACAGAAATATTGTGCTTACCTTAAAATATTGTATCGTCTTTCGGAAACAAGCGTGTAGTGAAATCAGGTGTAAATCGTTCCCATTATATACCCCTATGCAAAGGGTGCTTATAAATATTCAATAACATGTCAACTTCAGTGTTAACTCTGCTTAATGAGTCCTGAGCGTAACCTTGAAAGTGACTTAGGGATGCTTGCAGGATTAAAGATGTGCTCAGCATAACAGAATTAGCGAGTTAACCAGAGTAAACAGGTTTCTTCTAAGTAAGCTTGCTCTATGTTAAACTTCATCCTGCTTGACATCAGGAAGGGTGAGGTGAAACCTTTTTTTTTATGGCTGACTGGCTTGGTGTTTGACCACAACTCACCTGATGTTAAGTGACGGCGGGGTTAACACGTAAACGTTGTTCATGTTAAAATTTAATATGTTAGTTACTTTTTTTAAAGTATTTAGGTATTCTATCAGTTATCTGACACAAGCTTTGCTTAGTTTTGGGTCAGATACTATTTTATATGTGAATACTCCTACGATATTTATTTATTATTTTAGTTTTTTTCTTTGTTCTATTAGTATTCTGATCTTAACCAAGGGTATCCTTAGTTATGATTTTAAATAAATCTGTTTAGATATTTGAAGATTATTATCAACTCTTAGTTGAAGAACAAGAAGATGTACTGGTTACTTGGAAAACATTCTTCATTATCAGTGCACAACAAACTACTCTTGTATAAACAAGTCCTCATGCCAATATGGACTTATGGTATTCAGCTATGGGACTGTACCAAACAGAGCAATACACAGATGATACTAAGATTTCAGAACAAAGTACTTAGGGGCATAGTAAACGCACCTTGGTACATAAGAAACGAGGACCTCCATCGGGACCTCACAGTGGACATGGTCGCAACCATCATTAAAAAATACGCTGAAGCTCATGAAAATAGACTTCATCAACATGTAAACGTCGAGGCTATCCAGCTCCTCGACAACACGGACATAGTGAGAAGACTAAAAAGGACAAAACCTTTTGAGTTAGTGTATTAAGTTAGTTAATGTCAGTGCAGTGAGTACTACATATTATAGAACACATGAACAAAGTGTCTTCCCCTTAATAGAGACAGTAAGAAAAGTGTTGATGGACACATTCTTAGATTTACTCAACTTAGCAATTTAAGTTATAATAAAATTACTTATTAGTCTCAACTTGGCTAGATTGTAATAACAATGAGGTATCTAAAAACAAACAGATACATCATTAAAAAAAAAAAACTCTTATCTAGTTGATGAAGGATGTGAGCATGTTCCACTGTACTGATTCAGTAGAAATTTGGTTTCTGTTATTCGTGTCGGGGT
The DNA here is from genome assembly GCA_950106695.1 of Biston stratarius. Taxonomy (NCBI): domain Eukaryota; kingdom Metazoa; phylum Arthropoda; class Insecta; order Lepidoptera; family Geometridae; genus Biston; species Biston stratarius. The sequence continues at coordinate 15,899,991 of OX467111.1, forward strand.
TTTTAAATATATATTTATATTATTAACGGGTTCGTGTTTGACCACATCTACGCTTACCCAACACGAACTTAGATTTGAATACATATTGTATCTTTCGGGAAACACAGACTCCGGTAAAGCATTCCAAATCCTCGCCGTGCGAATAAATATATATGCAGCGAATATTTTGTGGTGTTGCTTTTAGGACAACACTAAAATATGTTCAAAATATCATTATCTCATCAACTAGTTACTGTGTCCACGGACTAAATATACCCTGTTACCTGTAAGTTATGGGTTACCTGTAAGTTCTCAACTCCAGGTAACAAATGGGAGCTCAGCTTGTTAAGCTGTTAACCCAAACTTTGATGTAATTTAGAATCAAACTATCAGTTATTAAGCTGGGAAATTTCGATTCAATTATAGAAGTAAGAGAGTTTGAAATACTTTAAATTTGGGCACATTGGCGGATTAATGTTCTGTTTAATGTAGAATATAATGGTAAGCAATAATGAAGACATTTATTGTTTAAAACTTGTAAAACGTATAAATCGTAAAACGGTGCTTAAACTTTTTACACGACTGCCCAAAAAGGAGTGTATTTTTTTCAGGGTTCATGTATGTATGTGAGTTATAATATTCCACCATTACTTTTAAATGCCTGAACTGATTTGAATGTGTGAGGTATCGTTAAAATCATTACATCACCCCAAGTGACACAGACTAAAGTTAAAAAAAACATCAAATAGCGGGCATTCGTTGGTTCCTTAAAAATTTAATTTTAAAATGAAAGTTAGTAAGGCAAACAAGCGCGTAGCCTAGTGTTAGAATTTTTATAGTAAGTACGCTAGCTAACTACCATCCGCGAGTTGAAAATCTGCCACCAAGCATTTAACGGTGTTGTCTGACAGCCTCACTTGAGGCCAGTTCCATTCCAGTATAGGTTTACCATCTTCAACCACACCATCACTTAACATTAGGTGAGCTGTACTTAAACACCTATCCTGTCAATCATAAAAAAAACGAGGCAGGGTAAGAAATTAACCTGTCAAGAACCGTTGCAAGCAGTAGCGTGGTGGTAAAGTACTTTCTAGTACTCGGCTGGCTAGCTACAACCCTCAAGTTGAAAATCTGCCGCCAAGCATCTAACGGTGTGTTCCGGCAGCCACACTTTAAAGCCAGTTCCATTCCAGGCTAGGTGTGCTTTACCATCTTCGACCACAACGTCAATTAACATCAGGTGAGTTGCGGTCAAACACCAAGCCTGTCAGCTATAAACAACCTAAATTTTTTAATAACAATAAAAAGTCCAGGGCGTCCCTGCATTAGCACTAAATTTGCGTAATTCTACAATTATTTCGTACAACATCCGAGTATTTTTAATGCTCAATAAAGAAATTTTTAAGTAAAATTTCGTTGAAACATTTTACATTATAACACTAATGTGTTGTCTGCCTGACATTTTTTAGCTGGCTTTAACCGAACGAAGTCGTGAGATAGCCCAATATGTCGTGTCACTAGTTCTATCAATGTATTCCTCAAAAACGGCGTCAACAACACGGCACGGCAACGGCTCAAAAACTTTCAATGGCATACACGCCTAGGTGACACAACATTTATGTCGTCGAGTTTACATCTACTGTAATTTCAACATCCTTCAAACTGAAAACCATCAAAAATATGTCACACAGTTGACTTAACCAATGCAAGATAAACAACATTGAAACAAAACCATTTCTTAGAACAACGCTGCCAAGCTGTTTGTAGACGCGGGTAAAACAGGAAACTAAGAATTCTCAGCAAGAGGCAGTCGACTTTCTTTAAAAACACGACTGTGGCTCCCCGATTCAAGTACATAAACAAGTTGCCCATTGTACTAGCAAACCCACAGAGGCGATGCTCCAGATAGAGTTGGTTAAAGCTTAGCCTTTGAATCAACTGTATGCAGTTGCAAATTTATTGCGGTAAACTTATGAATATAGGCCGAAAATAAGGTAGACTGACAACATTATAGAAACAGCAGGGAACGACTGCCAGACTATTGACAAAAATAGAGTAGGATGAAAGAAACTAGAGAAGGCGTTCACCCGTGGAGGGGCTAACATAGTTAGTTAGCAAAGCACGGGCATGGTTTGTGTAAAACAATTTCAGATGAGATTATTTTCTTGATTTGTAAATATTAGAGCGTGATTTTTCGGCGTTTGGGTTAAAAATTTTAAACTTACTTTTTACGGGCATCTCTATGGAATGTAATCTGTGTCAGCGACACAGTTTCGACGCCGCGGAGGCGTGGGTTCCAATCTCGGCGCACTTAAGCCGTCAAATAGGATGTGCTCGAGTGGAACATTAGATGCGACACCCCACACGCCGGCGCCAGCTCACTTCATTTGTTAAAACTCACTTCCACTTCAGAGAACAAGTTAATGCGCTACCCACTCTCCGACGTGTTTGAGAAACAAACAAATTAAATTTTAAGGAAATTCCTGCATTATATCAAAAACAGTAGCCGCTGGTAAGTTCCTACCTAAAATTACAATTGTAATAAAATTACAATTGTGATTTTAGTCATTGTAATTGTAGTTTCATTACGATTTTACAATGCAATTTATTACAATTATTTAGTCATTTTCATGTACAAATGAGTGGCTGCTGCCAAGCTAGGATTAACTCCTGTATTACGATGATGGTAGATATGTAGCTGCAACACCAAACTGTATCATCCGATTTTGTTATCATCATCAATTGCCACCCGCCATGGAAGTAAATTTTAAGACGTATTTACGGCAAAATGATGTGTTATCCTTGTTGTGATAATCTAAAACCGACCATGTTAAGACGTCCTTATATCCAGTGTGACCTACTTTTCAAACTCTCAATATTAAAACCTTATCTTACAATTCGAGCACCTTTGATGATTTGATCAAAGGCCGGAGCTGTAGATGGGAGATTTTTTACAAGTTTACCGTAGTAGAAAATTACCTGTCGTGAACATTAGCGCCGTGTCACACCGCTGTATGACGTGAGGGAATGGAAATGCGGGAGATCATAAATATTTGCTCCTGTGCTCATAGCCGAACAAATAATACCTGCGTAACTCTTGATTTGCTAACCTTTTTTTTCGCCACTGCCCAAGAAGGAGGGCAATGTTATCTCTGTTGCTTTTGACATGGATTGCATAAAATAACAAACGTGAATCTCCTTATGTCTGCCTGCCTCATCTTCAACCACATTTTAGAGATGATAGCTCAGTGGTAGCGCGGTAGTTTCACATGCTAAAAAGCGTGGGTTCAAACCCCAACAATCAGCTTGAGCTGCAGTTGAAGGAAAACATCGTGAAAAACCATAACATGGTGGTAGGGTACTTTCTAGTACTCGGCTGGCTAGCTACCACCCTCAAGTTGAAAATCTGCTGCAAAGTATCTAACAGTGTGTTCTGGCAGCCTCACTTGAGAGCCAGTTTCATTCCACGCTAGGTGTGTTTACCATCTTTGACCACACCGTCACTCAACATCAGGTGAGCTGTGGTCAAACACTTAGCCTGTCAAGCATAAAAAACACGCAACGGATGTATTTAGATGTTTTGTTATGGAATGTTTGTATACAAAATACACCATAATATTTTTTAAATGAGTAGAGAAATTTTCATCCTTGCGAAACCGGGGCGGATCGCTAGTACGTAATAAAATAGAAAATATAAATAATAACAATCACCATTTTTTTTTAAGTTATTGCTGTAGCGTCCATTGTGACAAAAAAGGTTAGTTCTCAGTATTAGTGCTGCAGCGCTGGTTTTCAGAACTAACCTTTTAGGAGGTTCGAGAGTTTTTTTTCGTGAAAATGGTTTCATAGTAAACGTATATCATAATAATAGCAGCAAATATCTTATTTCGGTTTAGTCATTACCACCGCTCTTCGTGACCCGTTAAAATACCTTTTATAAGACTAAAAGGTATAATAATTGAAGACCTGCAATTTTTAGCTTCATCCTCTTATCTACTTGATTGACAAGGGTCTGTTAGAAAGGTCAGCAAAATGTCAGTTTGAAGCGTGAACACACAGCTATTTTTGAAATCTGTCAGAGTAATTTTATTTAAAGATATGTAAGCTCAAATGCCATTATTTGTAGACTACCTATCATTTAGCGTATTATGATTATCTTCTTTTATATGCTCACTTGATGTTAAGTGATGGTAAAGTCGAGGATAGTAAACGCACTTAACCTGGAACTGAACTGACTCTCACGTACTGTAACACACCGTTGGGTATTTGGCGGCAGAATTTTAACTTGAGGGTGGTAACTAGCCAGCCGAGTACTAGAAATAATGTTACCAACATGCCATGGTTTCCTCGCGATGTTTTCCTTTAAAGCTCAAGCTCATTTGTGAACCCACACCCTTCGACGTGTGAACCGACTGCGCTAACCAATGAACTGTCATCATATATACTACAACTGATCGCTACACAATGATAGCTCAGGGGTTAGCGCGGTGGGTTCACACCCCGAACATTTCGTTCATACAGCAAACCTGTATTTTTTTATTTTTTTTTTAAGTTTTTTGTTACCCTTTATAACATGTCAGCATTAATTACCCCTACGTACAAAAACATTTGCAAACGTAATTTATGAGCCAACAAACTAGTATGTCGCCAAAAGCCGGGGCCACCGCGTTGATGACGGGAGATTATTTAAATTAAAGCATTGCCGTAAATATAACAAGTTCGCTTTATAGCCAGCAATCGGCTTCCCAGGGGAGACGTTCGCGCCGCCATTATTTACACTTCCTGATTAAAAACAGATACGAACGAGCGCCGGCTCATTGTTGCACAACGAATCATCGGATTTTTCATCAAGATTATAATAAAAATGTAAAAGTTTGCACAACTGTGCGTTTGTCCTATCTTCAGCAAGCACCTTATAACGTATGTATATACTATGTGAATACATTTGTATTATTGTCATTTCAAGAGGTGATTAATCTATCGTCCTGATAAATAAATAATATGTTGAAGGATATTTTACACGATGCATCATCCAGATAAATAAATAATGTGTTGGAGGCAAATCACATAGCGCATCATCCAGATAAATAAATAATGTGTTGGAGGACATTTAGCACAGCGCATCGTCCAGATAAATAAATAATGTGTTGGAGGACAAATCACATAGCGCATCGTCCAAATAAATAAATAATGTGTTGGAGGACATTTAGCACAGCGCATCGTCCAGATAAATAAATAATGTGTTGGAGGACATTTCACACAGCGTATCGTCCAGCTAACTCAGTAATACGTTGGAGGACATATCACACACCGCATCGTCCAGATAAATAAATAATGTGTTGGAGGACATTTCTCACAGCGTATCGTTAGATCCTCGTAATTCAGTAACACGTTGGAGGACATTTCACACAGCGCATCGTCCAGATAAATAAATAATGTGTTGGAGTTCATTTCTCACAGCGTATCATCCAGATAACTCAATAATACGTTGAAGGACATTTCACACAGCGCATCGTCCAGATAAATAAATAATGTGTTGAAAGACATTTCATACAGCGCATCGTATTTTTAAACGCCTGAACAGATTTGGATGTATGTATCGTTTGATTCCTTACATCATCTCGAGTAACACTGGTAATTTTTTTAACGCAGTGTTTTTTGTTTTATTCGATAAATTCTTGTTTAATAATATTATTTTGTCGTATAAATTAGACGTGTTTCTAGTTAAAGTAGACTTCCGTTTTGTCATTCCATTGTAATTTGTCGATTGAGCGTTTCAAGCGGCCGGAAATTTTCAATTCCGATGAAATATAGAGTTTTAATTAAAATTTCGTCCATTTTCCAATATGTGCGGCATGGACGGTGATATTTCATAGTTCGGCGTGATGATTCCGCGTCAGGCGTCATATTGAAACGACTCTTTTTACATTTTCCTTTATCGAAGCGTAGCTGATTTACTCGTTGTTCTTTAGAAACTAATCCGTATCTTAGGAATAAAAGTTAGTCAATGTTTAATTAGGAGAATTCTGAAAATTTTGAATAAGAAAGTTACGCTATGCATTATTTCAATATTTATTAGAGATATTTATTTGTATTGCACAACATTGCACTCAGTACATTGCACAATTATAGTTTCATAAAAGGACCAAACTTGTGTTAAAAAAATTAATATAATTGGTATTAATTTTAAGCATTACAGACTACATTATTCCGTGACATTTAGTGAGATAGTGATCAAAAACAAATTTTTAGATAGCATAAAAATATTTCTTTTTAAGGTTTATACTATGTTTTAGTACATAAATAATTTTGTACTTGTATTTGTACGTCATACAGCTCAGCGACCCTTTTAAAAACACATCATTTTATGTAGAAAACTCACAAATCTTTATATTTCTAATATCATTAGTGTGACAGGAAAGATTATATTTGAAGGAATGTTTTTCAATAACCAAATTGATGAAATCATTTGATTGCTTAATTCCATTCATGTAATTCAAAAGCGGGAAGTTGTCCGAAAGTTTGTTCGGAAGTATTTCAATAAACGTCATTGTACTAATTGCTAAGATTGTTCAGTAATTTAATTGGAAATTCCGAGCAACTTGCTGGAAAACAGTTTTTTATTTGGCAATTCCAAAACTTTAGAATATTATACTACTCATTAGATAATTATCTAGTCGTTACACGGGCTTATATAAAATTACTTTAATTGCAACTGAATAATTTGCTTCATAAATACAACATAAATGCAAACAAATTATTCATGTTTATATAATTTTTTTGTGTATATAGAAATGCCCACTTCAAATATTTTAACTTCTTTTTCTTCATTTGGCAGGCGAGGCGTTTTGACCACAGCTCACCTGATATTATGTGATGGTGTAGTCTAATATAATAAGCACACTTTTAATATTTTAAAACAATATTAAATAAATTAAATATCGACAATTTCTAAATATCTATCCAAAATATTCCTTAATATCTAAAACTAAAATCCGGTATGAACATAAAATTTAATAATAATTAAAAACAACTAATTGAAATTCCTCTCCTCTCTAAATTGCACCCTCTTCTTGCTGCAGTAATCAGTTGGCAGAGGCATCCTCGTGACGTGTTGACTCTTCGAGAGCTTGGTCGAGAATGAGCAATCATCATTGCATCAAAAACTTTAATGATAGCTGTATAAAAACTCTGAAACAGCCACAACATAGCATTTAGAAGACAGTAAAGCCCAGAAGGCTCTTACGAGCAGAGAGCAGCGGTTAGCATATTACAGAGGTTAGTTAGCATATTACAGGCGCCTGCAATAATTGTATCAAAGAGCATTTGCATGACTAATGAACAGTCGAGATGTTTTTCACAACTCGCGTCTCGGCCGCCGGAGTAGGACGAGTTGACAATGGAGTGAACTGACTATAACAGATTATTGTTTAAAAAGTAAATTGTCCAAATATAAATCTTTAAAAAGTTTAAGTTTGTAAATAATGTTTGTAGTTTTTGGTGCATGTATAAAAGAATAATTATTTATAATAATTAGTTATAATGTAATTCATTATACACAAAAACCAACCCAAAAAAAGACACCTAGATTATCAGGTTGAGAGTTTCACAACCGTATCAACAAGAGTGCCGTGGTGGTGCCGGCGTAAGAATTGCACCCCACCTTCTCTTCCCGTGGTTGCCGTAAGAGTCGGCTAAGGGATGTAATCTGGAAGATGGGCAGCAGCGTCTTCCTTGAACAATCACACCTAACTGCGCTCGCCAACCCGCCTGCCAAGCGTGGCGAGTATCGGCAAAATCCTCCCAGGAGGAGGCCTATGTCCAGCAGTGGACGTCCTATGCCTGATGATATGTGTGATGTGAGTTTCACATATTTGCAATACAGATGATGAATGTGCGTACAAAGTATGAACTGACTTATTTATCTTGGCCATCGTGTACCAAATAGAAGTGGTTGGGTTTTAGTTTTATGAATTTAAGCAGTTTCAATAAGTACGTTAGACGTTTCAATAAGTACGTTAGACGTTTCAATAAGTATGTACGACATTGATTTTTGCTCTAGAGCTAATCAGCTAGCTATTTAACCATAATCAAAATTTCAAAGATTTGGAAATGTTCATTAATTGCATTATGTCCGCGCCTTATGAAGGCGAGATTTCTTGCAGTCGCGTCAGTGGCAGATCCGGTAATTAAGCGGAGCCCCGGGACGTTCTTACAGCGGCATATTAACACAAATTAGAGAGTCAGATTACAGATAAATATCGTCTGATTTATGTAAGAACTCTGTTTGTAACTGAAGGCTTTCGGGGAAAACATTTTTGCATATTTTTGGTAAGATATAACGCCTGTGCATGACAAAACAAAGTCCAGAGCAAAACAAAGTCCAGGGCATCGCTGCTTTGGCGCTCATTACTTTGAGACATTTGATTGCCTATAATTTCACTCAATCAAAAATTACAATACATCTTTTAACGGCCTGTAACAGCGATTAAAAGATTTAGCGATACACCTAAACTCTTTCTTAATCTTAAGTAAAAAGTTTTGCTATCCAATCTTAAAAAAAAAAAACAACAAAATCATAACTTTTTCCTCTATACATCAAAAAGCTTCAATTCTCAAACAAAAACACTCAAAGAATATAAAACAGAGTGAATCAAGCGCGGCGGTCGGAATCTACTCGTGATTAGTGCCTACACCCGCAAGTTTGTCTACATTCGCGCCACGTGTTGATAATCAAGAAAGTTGGCCTGCGACGACGTCAGGCGACTGGAGACGTGACGCCCATTCAGCCAATACGGCACGTGACGACACACAGATCAGATTATGCAGAAGCGACGAAGATTGAACGCCTACAGGATGCGGGTAGCTCTGGATTTAGATGTCGCGGGTAAATTTTTGCCGCGATATTTTGCACACGTAACTTCCGCTTTTGATTGTATGGCGGTGGTTGTATTATGTGGAGATTTTGTTACGAATTCGCGGATATTTCATGATGGGATTTGGGATTGCAGTGCTTCTTCGTGTCGGTGATATTGAAAAAGGCAATGGGAAAAGTTGTTTCGCGGATTCCGTCTAATTCCTGTTATAAGTATCAGTAAGGAGTTAAAGTTACACAGGGTTAGTTTCTTAATTCGTCACGGTGTCATTGTATTCACCATTATAATTAACTTTAAATACGGGCATAAAAATGATTTATTTTTTTGCATTTTCAAAGTTGCTCCTTAATTATTTATTATAGTCGACTTCTGCGTGTTAGACTAAACGTTAAATACTTTATCCATTTGATAATTTATTTTATTGTAATGGCAACATTTATAGAGTTTAAAGATGTCAACGTCAAAACGCGGAAATGACTTACTTTAGTAAACAAAAAATTGTATAAATATATTGGATAAACTCTTCTGAATTTGGTTTCTGAGATAGCAATCTGATCCTTCGTGCAGAAGCTCTGTTTTTATAAACTGTACGAGAGACTCTTACAATGAGAAGACCACAACGCTGGCCAAGTGCGGGTTGGAAAACATCACAGATATTTGAAAACATTAAGAACTAAGATATAAAAGTTTTCTCACTATGCTTCCTCGCCGTTTGAAGTTAGCAACAAATAACATTGCAAAACTTTAAAAAGTCATATATTTCGACAAGCCTTTTTTTATAAACAGTCTTACTGGGCATAGGTCTCTTCTCATTGTGATAAGGGTAAAGTCATAGTCCACCACGTTTAAAAACATTAAACTATTAAACATGCAAGTTTCCTCACGATGTTTTCCTTCACCGTTTGAAGGCACCGGCAATACGTACATAACTTAGGAAATACATACATTTGTGTCGCAGGATTTGAATCCATAACTTCCAGTTTGGCAGTCAAATTTTCACTTTAGTAAGCTGTCGTATCTTCTTACATCATTATCATTAGATAATCAAAGACTTTTTATTTTTTATAAAGTATTTTTATTAATTCACTTTTTTTCTAGCTTAATGAAATGATAACCTGAACAAAAAAGGTAGCCAAACTCTTTTGACTTGATCTGCTGTATTGGCTGTTTGTCTCACATCTACATTGGCATCGACATACTCTATGACGTTTTGGAATCACTAGTAAGGTCTGAGTTGCATTATAACTTGAGATTGACGCATGCGTAGATAATCCATGATTTATTAGTGTAATCCTCAACCGCTTGCAAACTTCTGGAGGCCGTTCAAAGCTTCGACGCAATCTGGACTTTAGGGCCTTCGAGTCCTCGGGAATATCCGATATCTGTGATGAATACGGTCAATTTCAGCACTTTGGGAAGTGCTAGAAGGTCGGAAGAGCTCTTGGAAATTTCAGATGATATTTTAGTGTCAGGGTTTAGGCACAGAGCAATTGAAAGTATAACTTTAAACTCAATTGAGTTGTCTGTGTTATGTCGAAATAAAGTATATTATACAAATGACGACACTGTGATGACGATAATTTAAGATAGATAGATGATTGACAAAGCTTGAGATGCCATAAATACTTTATGATTATCTCTCCACGTCACGGACACTTTTGCACCGAACCCGATCTCGACATCTGTTATAAATTCAATTAAGTGTATCCTCTGGATTCGACTACGATGGTAAATGTTGCTATGTTCATTAAATAACGGAGCAACAACCGATGCCTGTGTCAAATTAAATTAGCACTAATGTATCCGAGTTATACCAAAATCATGAAGAGAGTGCTCCATGGAACAGATTCATCGAAATCAAATTAATTGGTGCTGATTAATGATCTATGATGAACACGAGGAGGCATTAGAGGCACGGTTCATTAGCCATTAAATTACGCTTATATACAAAATGCGTTGAGTATTTACTCCAAATTCGATTAATATGGAATAAGGTAATAATACAATTATTATTTAAAACAGACAGAAATTAAATTCCTGAAAATGTTAATAAATATTCGTACCTTAACAAGTTCTCGAAACGTCTGTTTTGAACTGACTATGAAACTAAGTATCCTACCACAAAAGAAAAGAAAATATAGAGTTTTAAGAAAAGGAAACGGTTTATCGCTGGCATCTCCCCGCGACTCAACTCTCTAGCTTTCAACAAATACACCGCTGATTTCTTTTCTAAAGAATACAGTAGGACCACTTCGATGATAACAATATCGGATTCGGAAGCAAGTGTTTCATTTGAATCTGGTTTTATTGGATCTAGGGACAATTCGCCGCGCACAACAATAGTTTTATTTGACTATGCTTATTTCATCATCATTATAAATAGGTAAATACCTATTGAAATCCACTGCTGAGCAAAGGTCTTTCCCAAAACACACAACTAAACCCGATCTCCTCTACCCTACTCAACCCTAGTGGTTATCGGTTCTGCGACAGATATGTCCACCCCATTGCCTTTTCAGCTTGTTGATACACTTAGCTGTCTGTGACTTTAGTGCATACTTAGACACATTTTTCTTTATGTAACTTAGATCCCAGTATAGCTCCATAAACTCATTATGTTGCTTAAGCAATAGACACAAAAATACCAAAGTCAGCAGGAAAAAAGCTCGTCCCTAGAAAAAAAAATATCTGTTTCACTAGTGTGAGATCACTCTCTTCTTAACACACTTACGTTACCTTCACTTGTAATCTAAGCACTTTAATTAAATACGAAATAAAAACTTCAGAGTCGATATTAGCATACTTTTGATTTTTACACGACCCAAAAAAGCGAATGTTATGTTTTCAGTGTTCATGTATGTATGTATGTGAGTTTTTTTATTCCACCACAACTTTTAAATGATTTCTATTATTTTATGTTTTTCTTAAATATCGATCCTGTGGTTCCTTATCAACCTGGTGAAGCTATATTTTACAACGAAGAGGTGTATTTAACGGGTTGTCTGCGCCTCGTTTCCTCGGGATCGGTATCACTGATTGTGATGATTGTGACAACCCTGCAGCTTTGATTGCAAGTTGCAGCTGACAATAATAGAAAGATATTGCTATTAGATACCATCTTAGTTTATGTATACATAATGTTTCAGGGATGATAGCTTTGTGGTAAGCGCGGTCGGTTTACACGCCGAAGGGCGTGGGTTCAAATTCCTATAATGAGCTTGAGCAGACGGTGAAGGAAAGCATCGTGAGAAAACCAAAGCATGGTAGGAGGGTACTTTTTAGTACTCGACTGGTTAGCTACCACCCGCAAGTTGAAAAATCTATCGTCGATTACATAACAGTGTGGTCTGAGAGCCTCACTTAACTTTTGCCATTTAACATCAGATGAGCTGTGGTCAAACGCCAAGCAAATACATACATCGTCTGTCAGAAGTAATTATGCACAATAAAAGTGAGTAATATACGTATATGGAAAGTGAAAGTGAGTAAAGGGGTTAAAAGTTCGGAAGTCCTGGGCACTGTACGGGTTCTTATCCCTGCAACGTGATGGCCCGGGCACCCGCACGCTGATACCTACCATTGAATGCTAAGGTATCAGTTATTGATAGTTTTATCAATAAATTATTGATAAACGTCTCTGTTACAATAGTTTCCCCCGTTATTTGCCAAACAATGGTTAATTTCCCGTCGATCAAGGGCCGGCGCATTATCGGGCATCAATATACAAGGCAGGGTCGCATTCAGAGCACGTCCGCACAGATCAAACGCCGTGATTCCGGAAGGACTGACGAGTCCGTTATTGCTGGCACTCACTCCTACTCTGAGCGTGGAAAGGAAAATTTAGCTTCTAAAATAAAATTAAAACACTTTTGAAATGTTTGCTAAGTTTTTTCCCTGATGAAAATACAAAGTTAGAATAATACAAATTTTTCTATACTGCTGATAAATAATTATATGGGTGTATGAAGTGGTTATCGTTAGGCTAAAAAGCTTTTAAACAAAACCCTATATAGTGTCTCTGACAAAAAAAAATATTTTGGCCTTAAAAAAACTTCAGACAAAGAGTTAAATTTGGTGAAACATGGCTGGCACGGCACGTGTTGTTTTAAAAACTCCTTTGAAGGTTGTAGTAAAGTCACCAAAACTTTATTAGGCCATGACCGGACTTGACGTTGACTTACTTTGTATGACTGAGTGTGACTTATTATACTAGATTTATTAATACTCAAAATACTTGTAATTGGCAAATTCACAAAGCGCGACGCCAAATAGAAAAAAAAAGACAAATACTTGTGTCATACTTGGTGGTAGATTTCCTTAGCAGGAGGTCGTCTAGGTAGGTACCACCGCAGCACCAGATATTCTGCCGCCAAGCAGTAATGTGTAAACAGTACTGTGCTTCGGTTTGAAGGGTACTGTAGCTAGTGAAATTACAGGGCTATTGAGACTAACCATCTAGTCTCAAAGTAATGAGCGCCAAGGCAGCGATACCCTGGGCTTCGTTTTACTACTCAAAGTTCTGTGTATCGCTGCAATATGTCGTTATGGACAGGCGTTATCTCTTAAGAGCGTTTCGTTCGTCTCATTACAGTTACATAAAAAAAACATATCGTTTTGCTAATAGCCATTCACCGGAGCTGTAATATACACCTCCTTCAGCTACATCATCAAACCAGCTCAAAAGTCTCAAATTAATATAATCAGCTCAAAAGTCTCAAATTAATATAATCGTTTTATCATTAATAAGATCTTATGCAACACAGGCTGTCAATAAAATATTTTAAATTTCAATTTACAATAATTTTAGAAGTAAGTTTACTTCCAATATATTATTACGTAGTTCTTTGCCCACTCAAAAAATTACATGGTGAAGTTTTTTTTAAAATAGGTTTGTTTATGACCTATCTGATGTTGAGCAACCTGTCTGTTTAAAAAGATGTATTCCAATAAAAACTTTTTCACTCATAAGTAAAAGGTAAAAATGTAGAAAAACAATTGTCAACAGTTATCCCTAGAGTGACGTGGCAGCCCTGCTATGTGGGTAAGCTCCGAGCGAGGGTATTTCCGGTGCGGAACGAAAGCAGCAGATGTGGCGCCGCTTCCGGTCCTGCTCTCAGTTTTACTGAGCGGTAGTGGTTTAGGGCAGTTTTCCTATTTCGCGGAACAATATTTGTAGCTTTATTTTTGAAAATATAATTATATTTTGCACAGTTTTGAATCAACAGTCTAGTGGAAAATAACCATTAGTAATTTATTTTTTTTGCCTACTCAAACCGCCGCGCGATTGTATAATAATTCATAATGACTTTACTGAGCTATGTGCCGTGGTGGTGCCGGCGTAAGAATAGTACCCCATACCCTCTCTACCCGTGGTTGCCGTAAGAGTCGGCTAAGGGATGTAATACGGAAGATGGGCAGCAGCGTCTTCCTTGAACAATCACACCTAACTGCGCTCGCCAACCCGCCTGCCAAGCGTGGCGAGTATTGGCAAAACCCCCCCAGGAGGAGGCCTATGTCCAGCAGTGGACGACAGACGTCCTATGGCTGATGATGTGATACTGAGCTGTTCTGAATTGCTGCATATCAGGTAGTATGAATTTTGATTTATAGTGCGTATTTGATGCGTACAAGCATGCATTACTTTCATGGCGTCATCAACGATTGCAATCAAGATATCACAAAAACTTCTCTCAGTTTCGGCCAAGCGCTCGAAGAGTCAACACGTCCTGAGGATGCCTCGTGTAGGGGCGAATCACGCGACAGCAACTGCTGCGAGAAGAGGATGCAAAAACTTGTAGTTAATTTAATGATTTATTTTGATTTTAAGTTTATGTCGGTTTTTAGTTTTAGATATTAATGAGGAAGTTAAGTTCAGTTCGAGTTTTTGGAATATTAACCGTAAAGCGATGTCGCTTATAAGAGCTCTTCGCTGTCAATTAGTAGAATGTCTGATGTTTTTGTTATTGCTATATTATTTCTGATGTGAATAATAAAAAGTTATTGTATCGTATTGTACTGTCGTACTAGTATCGCAATTGCAGTGTAGGTCCTACAACAAAAGTTTTATTTTTGACTGGCTAGGTTTTGACCACAACTCACCTGGTGTTAAGTGACGGCTTGGTCGAAGATGGTAAACACATCAAACCTAGCATGGACCTGGCTCTCAACTAAGGCTGTCGGAACACACTGTTACTGTTAGGTGCTTGTTAGCTACTAGAAAGTAACCTACAACCATGCTATTGTTACCTCACGATGTTTTCCTTCACCGGCAGCTCAAGCTCATTGTAGGGGTTTGAAGCCACGCCCCTCGGCATGTGATCCAAACGCGCTAAACACTGAGCCATCATACATTCAAAAATTTATACAAAATGTTTAGTACAGAGGGCACGTCGCATCGTTTTGCTTAACCTCATATACTATTGTATTTATAGCAGCTTATAACCTTTTATACCCAAATTGAATTCATCCATCGAAGAATTTCTCTGCAAATATTGCAAGTTATGAAACAGGTCTCGCAAACAATTTAACATTCCTTTTTATGCATAGTCACGGAGAATGAATTTTAATAGAGCATGAACTCTCATACCAGATATCGTCTATGGAATATTGCAAGTTTATACTTCACATAAACTAGACGTATCACCATCCTCGATTATTTTCACTGTTTTATTTTTTAGTAGGTTTAACCACATTTTTTATCGCTCAGATGCCTGAGCACACAAAATATTTGGTTCAGTAACTTTTGCATCATTGGTTTGAATGAAATTTATATAAGTGCTAAGACACAAGTTTATCTACTTATTTTGTTTACAGACTATAGTAAAAGTTTTTTTTTTAAGATATACGTATACTGCGCAGCGTCAAATTATAGCCAGACCATTTTATCGTTGACATAGCGATCACAATCATAGTAAGTCCTTTGTTAATGTATATTTTTTCACCTGTGTGAAATGTCCTACGATATTTATTTTCATTATAAACAAGCGACCCGACCCGGCTTTGCACGAGTAGTAAGAATGGGTATAGTAATATATCCTTAAAAGATAGATGTATGCTACCGCGGACTTCTTGTATGTATATCTACATATAAAAAAGGAATATCCCACTAAGCATTGTTTTGTAATATCTCAAAGTGATTATTATAGGCATAGATAATTAAATATAATAAATAGTAGATATTAGGCAGCGTTTTTGATGGCTTGACTTTTTCTGACACTTTCAACAATTATCGTCATATTTCAACCAATTTATAGAAAACCTTAACAAATTATATATCTAAACCTTCCTTATGAATCACTCTATTTATTGGTGAAACTTGCATGATAATCTGTTTAGTAGTTTTTAAGTTCGTCGCGAACAAACAAACAGACAGACAGACAGACAGACACAGACAGACGCGACAGACGACTTTTTTTTATAATATGTAGTGACGTAGTGATACGGCCAAGTGAAGTGCCAGCATTACATTAGTATCCTAAATCGTAATTAACATGGTTATCACAGTCTTCAGGCGTCCTCAGATTTTATTCTGTCAAGAGATTTCTTAGACATGGCAATGTTGTCGATTCCTTTGAGCGAAGGTTTCTCGGACGCTACAGCCTGATCTATAGTGTCTGGTAGGTCGTTCCCAGCGGTGTCAGGCACGAGGAACGCTAGCACGCCAGCGATTAAAGACGAACCACCGAAAATGAGCGATGGTAGACCAGGCCAGTAAGCATTCTGCAATAGTAACAAAATATATCATGAAGTGAGGATCTTGAGTAAAAACGGCAAGTTGTGGGTAAATTTTAAGTTTTATTGAGAAACTAGCTGAATGTGTATATGTATGTATAAACATCGTGCAAAGTATCATGACCATAAAAAAAAAGAATCAGCTAAATCAATTCAGCGGTTCTCAAATTATTCACTTACCAATGAATAACATTTGATTTTTTATTATATAGAAAACTAGCTGTTACCCGAGACTAGGTACGGGTGGAATTTAACAATAAAATCTTGTTCAGTTCGCAGAATTTATGAAAAGTTAATACTTCTATATTTCTCGCAAAGAAATACCTCGATCTTTGGTAATATAACATTTTCCGGCATAAAAAGTATTATATATAGGTATGTTATTAATCCAGGTAATCAAATTTTACCCGTTTTTGCGTTTATCTACATAAATCATTTCGCCTGTTTTTACGTTTCTGAACGGATTCGGTGAGTGATATGCAAACACACAAACTTTCACATGTATAATATTAGTGGTTTTCTGATATAAAAGTATTATATATTTGTTAATCTAGGTATTAAACTATACCTATGTGTGCCAAATTTCATCCAAATCCGTTCGGCCGTTTTTGCGTGATTGAGTATCAAACATCTAATCATAAAAACTTTCACATTTATAATATTTTACTTATTACTATTAGAGACAAAAAAAAGTATATATTTGTTATCTTACGCCTTGGGAGATTTGAGAGAACAAAGGAACATATTTTGTATATAGGCTGTTAAAATCGTAACTTTTTCGGCGTAGCCAAATAAAAAACTAACCAGCAGGGGCGTCTGAGGAGCCAGGATGGAGCCAATTCTCCCGACGGAGGAGCACAGAGCATGCATAGAGTTCCGGGTGTAGGTCGGGAACAGCTCCGACGTGTAGATGTAGGTGATGTTGAAGTATAGCATAGAGAATAGCTTACTCGCCATGAACGCTACCACGGATAACCAGGGAATTTCTGGAATAGTTGATATTTCACAATAAGGTATAAATATGAGGTTTACTTGGTGGTAGATCTGCAAGAGGTCGTTTAGGCAGGTACCACCATAGTACCAGATATTCTGCCGCCAAGCAGTAGTGTGTTAACATTACTGTGTACCGGTTTGAAGGGTACTGCAGGTAGCGAAATTACAGGGCTGTTGAGGCTAACCATCGAAAGTCTCAAAACAATCAGCGCCAAAGCAGCGATCTGTGTATCGCTGCAATGGTCATGGATAGGTGTCTTACCATCAGGAGAACGTCTCATTCTTCTCATTATTTTCATATAAAAAAATACTCGTAGTATTCAAAAAATAGTACAGCTGATGAATTTCTAAGTTTAGATTTTCCTAGTTTAAAACAGATTTACATTGTTTTGTTATCGCTCACTATGTTCAGTTTTAATGGAACAATACAAAGTAATAATCTCACACTTCAATTGTTCACTAAAATTTATAACTTTTTTAGAAACAACAACGACGAATACTTCTTAGCATTCAATTGTATCTGCGTGTGGGTGCCGGGTCCATTGCGTTGCAGGAACAGGAACCTGTACAGTCCCTGGGAGCCCCTTTAAATATGTATTTACTGTCGTCTTCACTGCCCGTGTTGCCATCCCTGCCCAATTTTATATAAAATCCTACCAAACGCTGCTTTG
Source organism: Biston stratarius (assembly GCA_950106695.1). Classification (NCBI taxonomy): domain Eukaryota; kingdom Metazoa; phylum Arthropoda; class Insecta; order Lepidoptera; family Geometridae; genus Biston; species Biston stratarius. The sequence continues at coordinate 15,918,241 of OX467111.1, forward strand.
TATACTCTTTGCAAAAATATTTGCATAAATAAATTATATATTCTTGGCAGACTTGGGATACCGTCTAGATTATAAACTGGAGGTCTTAGTTTAAAAAAATATATAAGAAATAGGTTTACTTATGTAGCGATGATAGCTCAGTGGTTAGCGCGGTAGGTTCGCATGCCGAAGGGCGTGGGTTCAAACCCTGACAATGAGCTTGAGCTGGCGGTGAAGGAAAACATCGTGAGGAAACCATAGCGTGGTGGTAGGGTACTTTCTAGTACTCGACTTGCTAGCTTCCACCCTCAAGTTGAAAATCTTCCGCCAAGCATCTAACGATGTGTTCCGGTAGCCTTACTTGAGAGCCAGTTCTATTCCAGGCTAGGTGTGCTTTACCATCTTCGACCACACCATCACTTAACATCAGGTGAGTTGTGGTCAAACACCTAGCCTGTCAGCTATAACAAAAAAAACTTTTGACCACCATCTCACCTGATGTTAAGTGATGATGCGATTTAAAATGTAGCACGCTTGCCTAGAAGATACCGATTCACTCTCGACTTGAAGACACCCAGATTATATCCAACGGGGAATCCACTCGGGCAGCGCATTCCACTGTCTAGCAGTCCGTACAATGAACGTGGAACCAAATCGTTTCGTTCGAGTTTTTGGAACATCGACCATGCAACGATGTCGCTTCGATGATGTTTCGAATGCCACGGCACGCATCACTATATTTTCTAATCAATGTATTGCCGATAACTTCAAACGGTGCAGGAAAACATCGTGTGGAAACATACTTGTACGACAGTTTTTTTCTCTAAGATTTCTCAACCCGCACTTGGCCAGCGTGGTGTACTTACTCTTCTCAGAATGGGAAGAGGCTCTCGCCTAGCAGTGCGATAGTTTATAAAAACATTGCTGATTCGGATTACAATAGCGAAAGTTTAAAAGGATTACAGGATTATAAAATGGCATCTAGATAGCTTATACCTTGAATTATCGTATAATTTTTATCTCCTAAATGTGAGGGATCTACGGAACGTTTTAAATAATACAGGCCAAATAAAAAACTTACCAAGAGGCAAAAAGGGCTGCACGACGCAGAACAAAGCGCCGGCAAAAAACGAAGCAATCAACGGGTTCCGTCTCTTGAACTTTGTCAGAACATAGATTAAAATAAAGCTTGCTGGCAGTTCTATCACAGAAACCAATGCAAAATTTACATATTTGTCTCCTGGTATCGAAACCACGTTGATCAAAGTGCCGTAATTGACAAAAGTCGACGCAATCCACCAGACAAGGCAAATCAAGCATCTCTTGAACAGAGTCCGTGATGCGAAAGTCATTCTGAGCAAGCTTAAGAATCCAATTTTGATGTCATTCTCTCCACACGGCAGTTTATCTAGCATATCTTTGTCGAGTTTAATTTTGTTTTCATTTGCTATCTTCTCCAGAATAAGAACAGCTTTCTCTTTTTGTCCTTTGATGAGTAACCAGCGTGGACTTTCGTCTAGCAAGTATATGAACGAGAAGAATAGAAACGCTGGGGTGTAGACGACTCGAAGGAAAGTTCTCCAGTATGGAACCCCCCATGCCGCGAAGGGTAAAATTACGTTGCCTATGATGTAACCAATCGTCGAAAGGCCGTAATACATAGCTCGCTTCTTCGAAGATACTATTTCAATATCTGAAAAATTATAAAACTTATTAGACTGTTCGCGTCTTCATGCTGTAAATCTCACATTATATGTTCCGGCATTTTACTATTTCTGTTTCCCTTTCCTTCTTCATTGCCAGTTAGCGAGTTTTGTAGCGATGATAACTCAGTGGTTAGCGCGGTCGGTTCGCATGCCGAAGGGCGTGAGTTCAAACCCCAACAATGAGCTTGAGCTGCCGGTGAAGGAAAACATCGTGAGGAAACCATAGCGTGGTGGTAGGGTACTTTCTAGTAGTCGGCTGGTTAGCTACCATCCTCAAGTTGAAAATTTACTGCCAAGCATCTATAAACGGTGTATTCCGGCAGCCTCACTTAAGCTCTAGTTCCATTTCAGGCTAAGTGTGTTTTACCATCATCGACCACACCATCATTTAACATCAGGTGAGCTGTGGTCAAACACCTAGCCTGTCAGCGATAATAAAAAAACAAAGTAAGCCGGTTTTTTTTCTAGATAAGCGTGATGCATCCTAGACCCCATTCTGCTTAACATCGGGTGTAGTCAAACACAATGAGATTTGGAATAAAAAAGTGCGCATTAGTCGGTTTAAATAACATTAACAGAAAAAGGCGAAAAATATTTGAATAAGATTGTGTTGAGGCAGCTAACACTATCTGAGACGAAACTTTACACCATTCAATGGTATCACGCACACACGCAAACACAGTCTGTCAACCATAAAAAAACTCCGCGCGCCGGATTCATCAACTTCCAAGGCCAATAACCCGTACGTTTGTATTCTTTATATTGTATTTACACAAATATTTTATTAATAACACCAAAGTTACAAGTCACATTTCCATTCATATCTAAAATAATATAAATATCATAAAACATGACAATTTGTATAATAATAAGTTAAATATAAAAATGTGTCAATGTAGTTAGATGTCAATAAAAAATATAAATTATGTCCATAAAAATGTCGGTCTTTGTATTCATATTGTTCCATAAATATAGAGTCAGGGATAGACAAAAAAGTAACCCAGGCAAACATTAAAATTGTACATAATTCATTTGGAAGACCCAGCTTTGTACATTATCAACTAAGATAAGATAGTGAAGATAGATTCCAGCGTTTTCGCAGGAAAAGAACAAAGACACAATACTGCTAACATAACATGACGTTTTTGAATGAAAGCCATGATCTGTAATCATGCGGGACTACATCTAGCAAATGCCTGGATTCCATTTTTCTTTTAAACGACGTTCTCAACAATACAACAATTCATAAATACAATATACATGTATATATGTATACTTTATTTGGATCAATAACTTTTGGACAGGCGTTTTCAATTACGTAAATATATATTCAAACTCAAACATTCACGCGTGCGACCTCATCCTGCTTCGCACCGGGCTACTGCAAAGCAAGACGTGGCCGCGCGCGCGTTGTTCTCAGCTTTATCTCCATGAAGAAGGCCATCAAATGTGGCCGAAGCTATAGTCGGAGACGATATAATTAAACATGATTTAACCCGCATAAGTAAAACAAAAATGTGCCTAAGCCATGTCAGTTTTCATACTCTGTGAAAATCTTTAACTTTCACAGGATCTACAGAAGTTTATAGTCGCACTTTTCTTTTTCTTATAGTCAACAGGCTAGATTTTTGACCACAACTCAACTGACTTTAAATTACAGTGTCGTCGAAAACGGTAAACACATCTAGCCTGGAATGGAACTGGCTATTAAGTGAGGTTGCCAGAATACGTAGATAGATGCTTGGAGGCAGTTTTTTAACTAGAAAGCACCCTACCACCACGCTATAATTTCATCATGATGTTTTCCTTCACCGGCAGCTCAAGCTCATTGTAAGGGTTTTAATACATGCTTTCCTTGGGGTGAACATCAGTAGGTAATCATTTCATTTCAGATGCAACCGGAACATCATTACAGTGCACAGTTTCCTCTACCAACTTACTCAGAACATACATAGGAGAGCAGATATCTCCCACCGCAGCTTCCAAGAACTCCCACGCTATGTAAAGCCAGTAGGAAAATGTGAAACTTCTTGCCAAGCCACATACACCCCCCAGCACTCCCGTCGCTATAGCGGCCTTTTTACGACCTATCCTTTAACAAAATAAGATTGAATGAGGACTTGCAAGATCTAATCATTCAATAAATTCATATTAAAAGTATTCTTCGGCGTCGCTTTTTGTGCATTTTCCAGTGTTTCAATATTTTCAAGAATTCAGAAAAATCTAGTCAAATGAGTCAAAGTCAGAAAAAAACACAAGATTTGGAATATAATGTGACATCAACGAACATTCATGTCACCGCATTCAACACAAAAGTCATTGATAAATTATCTTCAGAGCTACAATCAACAATTTGTAACATTTGACTTTTTATGGTTGACCACAGCTCGCATGATGTCAAGGTATTGTCGAAGACGGTAAAGCACACCTAGTCTGGAATGGAACAGACTGTGAAGTGATGCTGGAACAAACCGTACTTGGCGGTAGATAGCCTACCACCATGCTACGGATTCCTCATGATGTTTTCCTCACGATTGGGCTGAGTATTTTGTGTCTTGGAAGAGGCCTATGTCCAGCAGTGGACTTTATAGGCTGATGACGATGGTTTTTATAGTATACATTCACTGTAGAATAATTACACCTCATTCTATCAGCTTCTTATATCGTACCTGTCCGATAAAGGTCCCACAATGAGAAGTCCCATCATATAACCCAGACTGTGTACAGTTCCCACTAACGTCCGTTTCCATTCTTTGCATGCTAACTGAAACTAAAAAATTAAATGTTTCTTAATGTTGAAGTATTTATTGTAATTGAAAAATTTATGAAGGTGACTTTCTGCTCAATACAATCACACAACTATTTGCATAACTATTTGTTCATACCTCTGCAACAAAACTGTCTGGCTTATCGTAGATCCATTCAGTACACTGCTGTCCGTTTGATATACATGTGTCGTTTCCGAAGCTTATATCTCGACATCTGAAGGAAACATTTTAAATTGTAATTTAAACTTTCGTGACTTGAACACATAATTATGTTTATCACTGCTACTATAAAATACTATACTATAAAATAAGTTTTATATATTTATCTCGACGTTTTGATCATATTACAAGCAGTGTTTACGAGAAGACTGAAGATTACGCGTCACCTCGATGAAAAAATGAGTGTCTTGGTCTTCTACCCTCATTTTTGATGTCTTAAAGCAACCTGTCTCGGCAATGATGTGCGTAATGTTTAGCTTAGCAAATTTATTACGTATCCATTTGCATTAAGTTTCAATTTATGAATCTTGGCATGCTAATTGTTTTTGTACCAAACTAAAATATTGTAAGAACAGGTTCTGTGATCGCTGCTCTGGTACTCATTACTTTGAATCATTCGATGTTTATTCTCAACAGCCCTGTAATTTCGCTAGCTGCACTATCCTAGCGTCAGATTATAATTTATCTGTAAAAAATTGTAAGCTAAATTTGACTATTAGTAAATGGAGAATTTAAAAAACTACTTAATAGGGAAGTACTTTGTGAAAAAAGTCGATTAAATTAGATATACAAAGTTGTAGATACTGGAATAAGAAGTCATACAACTATAACTTTCGACAAGGCGGAAAGAACTATAAGCGCATCTAAACTGCAGTAGTTCCATGGCTTCTCTGTCCTTCACACCTTTGTTTATCAACATTATGATCAGAAAGCGTGTGCTAGACGATGATTCTAAAAAGGCATTCTTAGAAACTTCACTAAACAATTTTTACTAAAGTAGCCTCAGCATGACCTGCATGTGTGCCAGTGAGAGTGAGTTATGGTGCAGCCTCATTTTTTTTAAATCTTAAGTTGGAAGTAATTGATATAAATATGTACGGTCTGTATTGTACTTTTTTATGTTTTGACGCACTTTGTACATCTGTCAGTGTCAAGTATTCTCATATTTTCAAGTATCAAAAGTTAAATAAGTATAAGTCGCAGTCAAAGTCACACAAAGTGAGTCTTGATCGAGTCCGGCTATCAGCTATTTGGTAGGCTATTTTGGTAGCAAAACGGAAAGTCATGTTTTACCAACTTATATGACTTTCTACACTTGAGCATATTATCCAACAAGGGTAGTATAATACTTCCTTTCAGTATTAAAACGTAAATTATTCAAAGACAAAAAAAAATTTGTTACACCTGATTTGTCACATCGACATAAAATTACATTTCTTTGCTTACTTTTTATGCGAATTTTATTCCGTATGTTTAATACAAACTCTTGGAATACGCCAGTTTTGGTAAAGACAATTATTTAGCGACATGATTTGCCGCTGTTCCGTAAAAACTCACCCGTTTTAAATAAAACTGTACTTTTAGGTCTCACAATGGAAAAAGCGATTCATACCGCTTAATTCAAAATATCCAGTTTGAAAATAGTCAAAAAGGTTTAATTAAACCTCTATTATCTTATTTTTACCTTTTAAAGTTAAAGTGATCTCACCATAAATTAAGCGCGCGTTTAAGGCCGCGTTTTGGGAACTATTCCCATTGATAGCGCCCTTCTAGATTAGTTTATTTTATTTAAATTTATTGGTTCTTCTTTAGTATGTACTATATTATTATTATTATTTCTTGAAATAAAGTGGTATATTAGATATTATTATTTCGTGTGTTAATTGCTGTTAAAATCTTACTGCAAATAAAAATTCATCACTCACCTGTAACCGGTTTCTTCAGCTATGAATATGTAATTAGACCAATAAACGGAATTCGAAGCGAATGCTATCAACACCCATATCAACAACTTTACGTGGTAACTCCCGCTCAGTCTAAATTTCTCTAGCACTGAGTCTAACGTCACTGTCTCTCTATCCATGTTGTTCAAAATTACTATTTTGGTAGAACTTTCATAATATAGTAACTTTTTAATGCGTATATTTTTAATGTGTAGTTAAAAAATCACATATTTTTCTTAATTTATTTTATTTTCACTTAATGTTTGTTTAAAAACGGCACAATTTCAGTTTACAAATACGTGTTTAATCCATAATTTTTCATGTATATGTTCGTCTATTTCGTCAAAAGTTATTATCGGAAGCAATACGTTTACATATATTATATAAATTAATTCTTTCGTATATTTTCTAATATTTTTCGTTTAAAAGCGTAAATCTGTCAAGGTGAGGCGGTAAACTGAATCAACGGTTAACACCTTTGTGTGTGTTTGTAAAATGGCTTCATTCATACACACAGAGATACATGTAGGTACACTGTAAACGTATTGCACGTCTATTCATGGACTTCTAACTAAGCCGGAGACAGCTTCATCTGTATTTTTTTATAGTTGACAACCTAAGTGTTTGGCCACAAAGACAAAGTCAGAGTTAAAAGTTTTATTTGCATGACAACAGTTCAAAAAGGTCTTAAATATACTCGTAATTGTTTGCGTCTATTGTGAACCATTACGGTGTGCAAATACATTTCTTACATTAATTAAAATTTAGTACACATGTCAACATCAAATTAATATATTTTTTTATTATTCATTATTACCTACAACAAATTACATTAAAATTTATCAGATTAATAATGTTTGCTTTCTAGCCCGTCCGTAAACATGTAGATGACACGACATACTATTTAGGAACTCATCAACATCATAGAAGCACTCTTTCACCAGCCAACATTTCAACTGTGCACAGAAACGTTTATATGAACACAATTATTTCTAAACAGCTCGAGCCTAGGCTGTGGTAATTTGAGAAGAACTTGAAGCGCCGACCTTTAACTCAAACAATGAGGAGTTATTCCGAATCCGCTCACCTAATGTTAAGTGACGGTGTAGGTACTCGAAGTTGGTAAAGCCCATACCAAGCCTGGAATGGAACTGGCTTTCAGTTGAGACTGCCAGAACACACCGTTAGGTGCTCGGCGGCTGATTTTCAACTTGAGGGTACTAGAAAATGCGCTACCACTATGTTATGGTTTCCTTACGATGATTTCCTTCACCGGTAGCTCAATAATATAATAAATAATGAGCATTATTGGGGTTTGAACCCGCGACCTTCAGCTTGTGAGCCGATTGCGCTAACCACTGAGCTATCATCGATAATTTAAATGTAAAATTATTAAAATGACGCTTACTAATAAAATAAATAAAAACAAACAGTGTTAATTTCTAAATAAATATAACAATTATTTAGAAAATAACACTGTTTTTATTTGTTTTTCATTACTCAATAGACTTTCGATTGACCGCCAACGAGAAGCGGTCAGCAGTCCGAATAAAATAATTAAATGTATAAACGTCACAAGCGAGAACTCAAAGCAGGATTCACTTGAAATAAAAACTAGAACTTATTTGAGATGAAAAGCCTTTAAAAATACTTTTATATAATAGAGATTTTTTTGGTAATGGCAAAACTTAGGGGGGTTCGCGTCGAAGTGATGAACGGGCTAGGGTGATTAGTTTTAAGTGTTCACTTCTGTCGGCAGTCCAGCTTATTTTTTTTTTTTCATAGTCTTGTCTTATTTTTTTATCCGTTGCACAGTATGCGTAGTACAATTCCTTGACATCCGATTTTTCGATTCCTGTGACGAGGACAAATGTTTGTTATAATAGCTGCGCCCCGCGGTTTTACCCGCCTGGTGATGGATGATGATGATGAAAAGTATCCTATGTTTTATTCCAGGGCCTCTAAAGTATCTACATGCAAAATTTCATCCAGACCCGTTCAGTCGTTCTGGCGTGATTGAGTAACAAACATCCATCCATCCATCCAAACTTTCACATTTATAATATTAGTGGGATGAGTCCGTATTTAAAAAAAAAAAAAGTATTTTATCAGTTATCTGGTTCTCATTGCACAGCTTTGCTTAGTTTGGGGCTAGATGGTGCTATGTGCAATGTCACTCGATATAAAACTGAAAATTCCTGTAGGAGGTAGTACTGTGTACAATTATTCTTTGAAGTAGTATCTAAGGGATATTTAGGTAACACTCAGATATAAGAGCTAACCGCTCAGCCTATTCTATTTAAGTTTTATCCTATTATTCTCAGTAATCAAGACAGGTGGATTCCAACAATTTTGCAATTAGAGCAAAACCAGCTGAAGTGGCTATGCCAAGTTAGTTATGAGAAAAGTTCCCTCGGTAGATGGTTCTTGACACCAAACACAAATACCGGTCGCTCCCGTTAGTTCCTCTGAAGTTTCAAACCACTAAAAGTTCATTTTAATTACTAACTGACAGGTGATAGGGTCTTTAAATGCCTGCTCGAAATCCAAAGGTCTGATTTTATAATCCTGATATTTGAATATCAATTGCTATATTTAAAAAACAAGGAGTCTATAATATGAATGAATGAATGAATTAATGAATAACTCTTTATTGTACACACTTAAAATTACATAATACAGAAGAAATTAACTAGTCATATCAATATTAGTACCTGGATGACCGAGCTTTGCTCGGCTGAAAACACAGATAAAACGACGTTTTCTAAACATGAAACCAAGCTACTTCGATTTTTCGCCCCCAAAACCCCCTGCATGCTAAATTTCATGAAAACCGTTGGAGCCGTTGCCGAGATTCAGAAAATATATATACAAACATAACTATAATACATACTATATATAAACATATAGTATGTATTATAGTTAAATTGAAGACCTAACTTTGGTAAGCGAAAAAATACAAAACTTCTTTAGTAAAAATTTCTAAATGATTTTGAAAATCACTTCAAAATCATTTGCATGGTTTAGAAGCGAATAACCAAACACATGCGAAATCCGGCTTCATTTTACATTATTTAGTAAAATCTGAATAATGACAAACGCTTGAAGATTGGCAATATTTCTATCTCAATCGTTTCAGCTCGTTCAAAGACCGAGCTCTTTAATCTAATTGAGCGAAAGAGCTAAAACTTAAAATAAACGAATCGGAAACTAATTTAAATCGGCCCGCAATTAAGTATCTTAGTTCATTTGCGGTGGTCCAATTCATAAGCGTGCACATGTATCATAATAGCTTTAATGGTAGACGTCGGTGATTCCCCATCCCCCTGTAACAAACAACTTGCTACAATACATATTTACTATAACATATCGTTTGCGTGGTGGTAGGGTATTTTCTAGTACTCGGCTGACTAGCTACCGCATAGTTCGAGTTTTTGGATACCTACCATTTAGCACTGTCCCTTTTTAGACCTCCTGGCTGTCCGATTTTAGAATGAGCTCAGTAATATCAGGTCACCTAGATTCAAAAACGTACTTGGTAGAAAACTGACAGACAAGCAATTTTGCATCGATGTTCAAGAAAACGAGTTTTTTTTTACAGGCAAGGTGTTTGACCTCAGCTCACCTGATGTTAAGTGACGGTGTGGTCGAAGATGGTAAAGCACACCTAGCCTGGAATGGAACTGGCTCTCAAGTGAGGCTGCCGGTCCACACCGTTAGATGCTTGGCGGTAGATTTTCAACTTGAGGGTGGTAGCTAGCCAGCCGAGTACTAGAAACCAAACACTACCACCACGCTATGGTTTCCTCACGATGTTTTCCTTCACCGGCAGCTCAAGCTCATTGTTGGGGTTTGAATCCACGCCTTTCGGCATGCGAACCGACCGCGCTAACCACTGAACTATCATCGCTACAGCTACTTTTATGTCCTTAAGAACACCCCGTGTTTTCTAATTCCCGAGAAATATCAAAACCGACCACTACTCAACAGACAGAAACATAACAAACGCTTAGTGAGTACTTTTCTGAGTACGCAACTCAAAAACGCGCGCGCTTATTAATTACATCTAATATAACTATCTTTAGAACTACTTTCTTACTGAGACCTCATTAAGATTGGTAAAGTATTCTAATTAGAAAATTAATGTAGCTCAGTTCGTGAATCGTTTTCTGCAATGAGTTTTGCGGCTTTATTTCCAAGTGGAATTAATTTTCTATTTCAAAAATAATACTCGTTTTTACTATATTAATTGGTAGTTAAAAGCAATACATAAATATTGGCAAGAAACAAAAGTAGTGAAAAGATACATAAACAAAAGTCACAATGACTTGACGTGTCATTTGATTGCCCTATTATCTCAGAATTTCTACTTCGGAAGCTGAAGACGTGGATTCGATACCCATTCAGGCACAACTAACATTAAGTATTCAAGAGCTGCCGATTAAGGAAAACATCGTGAGGAAACCATAGCGTGGTGGTAGGGTATTTTCTAGTACTCGGCTGGCTAGCTACCACCCTCAAGTTGAAAATCTGCCGCCAAGCATCTAACGGTGTGTTCCGGCAGCCTCACTTGAGAGCTAGTTCCATTCCAGGCTAGTTGTGCTTTACCATCTTCAACCACAACATCACTTATCTTTAGGTGAGTTGTGGTCAAATACCTAGCCTGACAGCCATAAAAAAAGAGTGGCGAGTGCGGACTATGCTAAGTTGTTGATGATATAATAGTAGTACCTATTGTTATCTAAGAAATTCCCCTAAATTAGATATAATATCGGTTTCTTTATGTAAAAGTAATGAGACGAATGAGACGCTTTTCTGATGGTAAGAGACAACGCCTGTTCATGGCTATTGCAACGATACACAGAACTTTGGCAAATTAAAACAAAGGCCAGGGTATCGCTGCTCATTACTTTGAGACTTTCAATGGTTAGTCTCAACAGCCCTGTAATTTTGCTACCCTTCAAACCGGACCACAGTACCACATGTTTACACACTACTGTGGTGGTTGCAACCTAAATGACTCCCTGCTAAGGAGAGGATTATATTATTATAGGGATTATCATTATCATCGTCATTGTTACCTGTTTATCATTCATGTAGATTTGTCTTGTCTGTTCCAAAAACACAGTAAACAAATAGAAGTTTCTATGTATACCAATTGACATTTTTACATGATAGTTAAAGAGGCCCATGTCTCGTGTGACATTGGGCCGCTCAGCCAATCAGGGAGAATGTGTTGTGGGCCCGAATCGGGCCCTGAGCGGCCCTTATTTCCTGCTGCTGCCCTTACCATGGGAACGCGGTCTGATCCAAGAAAGATGTTTCTTGTTATTTTTTCCTAAATAGATCTAAGTTTTGCCATCAACTCGCCTGAAAAGCGACGGTGCGGCAGACCATGAAACACACTGATCTAGAAGAAATCTATTCATTCTAGCCAAGAATCCGGCAATGAGCTCCATTCATGGGCTGTACGCATCAAGAAAATAGAGCGGAATCGAATACTGGGAAAATTGTATTTTGCTATTTTTTTGTTTGACAGGCTAGTTGTTTGACCACAGCTCACCTGATGTCAAGTGACGGTGTGATCGAAGATGATAAACCCGCCTAGCCTGGAATGGAACTAGGTTTCAAAATAAGGCCGGAATACACCGTTAGATGCTTGGCGGCAGATTTTCAACTTGAGGGTGGTAGCTAGCCAGCCGAGTACTAGAAAGTACCCTACCAACATGCTATGACCATGCTATCAAGTGACCGAAAATATTGTATAGAAATTATATTTCGAAGGGATGTGTTATCACAATTGTCAGAATAGTCTCACGTTAGACTTACCAAAAAACGAACAAAAATAAATTTATAAAAAACACCAAAACTCTTTATAATAAATTATAAGATTCTGCCTGTTAAAAACAAATATATGTTTTGTCGGTGGAAAAAGTGCGCAAAGCAGTACTGGTAGGATTTCATATCAAATTAGGTTAGACGGGGATGGGCAGGTGTACCGTATTGAAATGGGGGCCACATACAACTACATCTGGGTCCAAGTTCTATGTCTGTATAGATTCCTGTCCCTGCAACGCTATTATCCCGAAACCCAAACAAAGCCAAGCAATAGTGTGTAAACATTACTCTGTATTCCGGTTTCAAGGGTACGGCAGCTAGCAAAATTAGAGGGCTGTTGACAATAACCATTTAATGTCTCAATGTAATGAGCGCCAAATCAGCGATGCCCTAGATCTTGTTTTGTCACTCAAATTTCTATGTATCGCGGCAATGACAGGCGTTATCTCTTACCATCAGGAGAGTGTCTCGTTCGTCTCATTACTATTATATAAAATAAACCCGCAAAGCGACACCATTAAAATGTCAAGAAGTTTCAACTCACTGAATTTCCGAACAATGTACACTAAAGTAAATAATGAAGTCCGTTTTTGAATACTGATTGCGATGGCAACAAACTCGACACAACCACTCTAACAAGAAAACATTGAAGCAACATAGTAGGGGTAACCAAACCACAAACGTCTTCGATTCGGTATCCCGCGTCATCTTTGATCCGGCTAACCGGTCGCCCCTGCCCCGAAATAAAATGCTTTGTATCGGCTTCTTCCAATCATTGTCTTCCTCCATGAAATTTTATCGAGGACCAAGATACCGCAGAATTGTTACTTATAACCAACGACATCATGTCTTATAGATGTTACTTATTCACATGACGTAGGCAAAGTAAGACAAATAGGTATCTATAAGTAGAACATCTTCGCGAGAAAGAATATTCATCGTGAAACGTGCTAAGAGACTCATTAACCGGAAAAGGCTCCAAAGCCTTGAACATGGTCGCAAAGTGGTTTGTCTGTCGGTTTTCTACCGGATACACTTTGGTGAGTGCGTTTCAGATCTACATGAACTAATACCACCCTGTCTATTCTGCTATCGGAGAGCCAGGAGCTCCAAGAAGCGACATCGCTTCATGGTCGATATTCCAAAAACTCGAACTAATCTACCTTCATTGTACGATCCGCTAAACAATGGAATTTGCAGCCCGAGTCGGTGTTTCCTGATAGATATAATCTGGGTGTCTTCAAGTCGCAGGTGAATAGGCGAGCGTGCTCCACCATAGACCGCATCTTCGCTTAGCATCAGGCAAATTGGCGGAAAAAACGCAAACCAATTTGTAATGAAAAAAAAAAATAGTCTAGCTACACAAGCGGGAAGAGGTGGTGCGGTGGGGACAGAAGATGTTTGCCGGCGATCACTACGTGACTGCCGACCGATCAGTTGGGGTTAGCACATATATGTCATTGTTTTCTGTTGTGATAGGTAACATTTAATAGGTTAGTGACTTTTTAGTAAAAAATAGGTATTGATAAGTCACAGAAGCTACGAACAAAAAAGATCGATCGTAGATGCGATGTCGACATCCCTACACGCGCCTTGCGCTAAGCCTGCGTGAATCAACGCTAGTAGGAAAGATGTCCTAAGCAGGTCTCAAGTAGGAGTTTTAGCAGAAAAGCGGAGTTTTGAAACAATCAACTTTTTTTAAAATTGTGTTTCTTCTATTGTTTATGTATAAAAATATTTGTTTTTTTTTTCATAAAGTGTTGAATTATAAGCGCAAGTGTGGGAAAGTGATATAATGTAGTCGCACATGACATTTCTCGTTGCTTCCAAAACTCCATCGAAGCTTGTACTAAAGTTGCCACTACTTTCCTCTATGTGACTTAGACTTATTGAACTTGATTTTTTATCTTTATAGACGTAAAAATATAGTTTTTTTTTGTTAATGGCAAATGCACAAACTGCTACGCCGAAAACAAAGAAAAGGTCTCAAGTGTTTTCAAGATCAGTCGTTTTTTTTAGGGTTCCGTACCTCAAAAGAAATAATAATACGGAACTCTTATTTATTTATATTAACTCATTATATATATTAACACTAGCTTTAAAAATGTCTCGTAGTATTTTTTACGTTACGTTACTTACTACGTGTTCAGTCCGGATAAGTGTACGATCACCTTTATTTTCAGAAAATTTATAACTTATTCCCGAGCCCTGTCTCAATTCCCGACAATATAGGCAGAATCAATGGACTATTGCACCTCCGTACGAATAAAATGGCGAAATATTACCCACTATGTCGGTGTATCTATAAAAATGTTATATAACCTCACCCCCTGAATAGAGGCGTTAAATATACAAAAGAAACGATATAAAATGATATAGCTTCTCTATTCGAGGTCTCATTTTACGGTGCTCTCATAAAAGTGTTATAGCTTCAGGTACAAGCACTGTTTAAGGGTCTCCAAGGAATAAAACAGAGGTAAATATATGAGTCTTTTATTAGATCATCGCTTTCATATTTCTGGCTAGTGTCTACTGTGAAATTCTCTTATAGCTTCGATAAGACTCAACACATTATTTTAGTATGGCACCTGACGTGGTTTTGACATTTTTGTTATACTTATGCGGAATTACTCACATTTAATTATGTCGGATACCCAGATTATAGTTTTGGCTACAACCGGTGGCCTTCTTCAAGGAGACAAAGCAGGGTACAACTTACGTGCGGCCTCGTCTTGCTTTAACACATAATTTGTCCTAAAATGAAGTAACATATCAAAGTATTGTAATTTAAAAGTATTTTGCTATGCAAAAGGCAAGTTACATTATACTATACCTACAGCGCACAATACTTACATTTTGATGACCTTATTTAGTTAATAATAATTACATTTTACTGACGTTGTTTTTTTTGTATGATAAAGTAATGAAACGAACGATATGTTCTGCTGATGGTAAGAGACAACCCCTGTCCATGACCATTGCATTTATACACATAACTTTGAGTAGCAAAACAAAGTCCGGGGCATCGCTGCTTTGGCGCTCATTACTTTGATATCTTCGATGATTAGTCTCAATAGCCCATAATTTCGCTAGGTACTCTTCAAACTGGAACACAGTAATATTTATATACTACTGCTTGGCGGCAAAATATCTGGTAGGTACTGCGGTGGTACCTACCTTGACGACCTCCTGCCCAGGAGATCTACCACCAACTAAAAAAAAAAAATTGAATAAATTTATGAGAGTTTTAAACTTAACGAGCGTCCAATACTTCGTTTGCGGCCACCAATCTGGGACGCTTCAATCTGCCATTACTCTGTTTGAAAGCATGTCCAGTTCAACTCCATTACATCTACAAATACCTCTAAATCTTCTCTATCTCTAGAACTGAAAATTAAAGCCGAGATAAGTGACCTTTACTTTCAAACTTTCATCCATCTTTTCAATCTGTACGCGCAAAATGCACCGTCAGTGGTTCTTGATACGACAAACATGAGATTGCGCTTCTTAGAGCTCGTTGTCAGACTTGCAGCTGTCAGCTCTACAAATAAAGGTGAGACTGGTTCAAGTTTTCACTGTTTATTCGCTGTAGAATGGAAACTTTACACCTTTCTGGGAAAATAAAATAAAACATTTTACAGATAACACCTAAATTACAAGTCAAATTCCGAAATAACATTTCTTCTTCTTGATATTTGGAGTTGTAATTTGTGCATTTGCCAGTGTCAAGTGTTTAATATACTCGTATATCATGAAAAATCTAGTCTTAATCAGAGTCAAAATCAAACAAAGTAATTTATTTTTTAAAATAAATTAATGATCATATGGTAACAATAATTTAACATTTCTAATAGATACCTACTTAAGCAATTTGATATTCTGGCCTTGCTTCGTTTTGAGCACAAAGCAAATCAGCGCTCTGTGATTATAACTAATTTTAATTAGTCTGCTCATAGCTTTATAGATGATCGTATCCTCTTATTATCTAGATGAAGTCATGTATTCTACAGTCATCCCTATATTTTACGTTAACTTAAGCTAAGTATTAATTGCATAAACACGAAACAAGAGTAATTCTTATATTATTATTTCTCTCAAAACAGGGTGCGGCTAAACTGAACCGCCAATTTACACCAAGTAATTGAAGAGGAGATCAGATTTTTATTGTATACTAACTGTGCCTGCGACTTCGTTTGCGACACGTGAAGACTTTATTTGTGGACACCTTTTCTTTACATGCTTGTAGAAAAATTGCATTACAGCAGTAAATATTACTTTGATATAACGCATACAAAGTTAAGCGCAGGTTAGATAGTTTACATTACGAGTATTATATGTTTAGACAGGTAGCTTTAAAACGTAGAAAGTAGTAAAACCCTTGAGTGGAGTACTCGAGAGCTGGCCAGAAAGACTTTTTTTTTGTGGCTGATAGGCTAGGAGCTTTGAGTTGTCTTGTCTTTGACCACAGCTCAAAAAAATTTCTTAAATATCATCAATACAGTGAATTTGACCTCTACCGGTTTTATTATATTATGTATGTATAGATGTGTAACTAGCTAGATACTCGAAGTGATCAAGCTGTATTTGTCGAGGCTCCTATAGAAGTTTTTCTAGAAACTATATGTTTTTTTATATTCACGTCACGTCGAGGACACAACGTGAAACTTGACCGAGTTCGAAGTTGAACCAAACTTTTTATTCATAACAGAAAACTATGTTAAAATACTCTGGGAGTATTTGGGTGAATATGCTAAACACTGGAAACAACTTATATATGGTTTTGCGAATCGGTAGTAGTGAGGAAAGGAGGTTATTGTACTCAAGATATATAAATGATAATGATAAATATTCTATGGCATTTCAAAGAGCGCCATCTAGCCACAGAAATTTTGTCCTGAGTGGAAATCAAACCCACGCCAACTCTTGAAGCAGATACACTACCAAATAAGCTAACAGCAGTCTGTCGACCATGAATAACGTTTGCTACGGGATCGACTTAAAATCGCGAAAAAAGTGTGGCATATAGTAAGTAACTTTTGCCTTTTCTAAGTTATTCAAACGGTGGAGGTAAACATCGTGAGGAACGTGAGGAAGTCCCAGAGTTCATAAAAAAAAGTTCTCGAAGATATGTGAAGTCTGCCAACCCACACTTAACCGGCGTGGTGGACTATGACTAGGACTAGCTGTTAACTATATCCCCAAATCTAACCTGGTTTCAACCCAATTTCCCGACAGAATTACTACGAAGATAACATAAAACAAAAACAAAATGTACAAAATGTGAAAGCCGCTAGAGGGTCACGATTTATTAAATTCCTTCGCTCAGTCCTTAAAGTCGCATTCCTTATCAAAGAGGTATAAATATCTAAAATTTTTAATTAAACTCAATTCTAATCCGTTGAATATTCCCTTAGATGAAGTATTCTGACAATTTATTGAGGAGTTATAAAAACTTTTTGGATTTGAGAGGGTTCTGCATATTTTGGCCTTTCACTTCGAGTTATTGGAATTATTTCGGGGGAAGATGGAAAATGTTAAACATTGAAAGGTTTTGCAAATTTTTGAGGTCGTACAACATTTTAGCGGTGTATCTATGTATTTTAAATAATATATGTAATAGATACTAGATAAAATCTGTGTAGATAGGGCAGGACACGTTGCTAGGCGTAGTGATGACAGGTGGAGTAAGGTTGCAACAGAATGGTGACCTAAACAAGGTAAGCAGAACTTTGGTCGTCCAACCGCAAGATGAGTCGACAATATCGTCATCGTACCTGGACTAGATTGGCACAGAACCGAGGTAGATAACATAACAAGAGAGAGCCCTATACTCAGCAGTGGGATAAAAAAGGCTGTGGATGATGATGATGAATCTGTGTAGTATACAAGATTACGCAAAAGTTTCTCAACCTAATCTTTAGAGTGCTTTGTTAGCCCATTTGTTAGCTCTACTTCCTAAGCAATTTTCTTTTTTAATTATAAAAAGGATTACGTTTGACCGCCATTTCGCCTGATGTTAACCAAAGACGTGGTCTACGATGGAGCACGCTTGTCTAGAAGAAACCGAATCAATCGCGACTTGAAGGCTTGTATCTATCAAACAATTTTAAACAATAGAATTGCTAGAACTGCCCGAGTGGGTTTTTCCCAATAGATATAATCTAGAGTACCTTCAAGTTACAAGTGAGTTCGTTATTTCTAGGCAAGCGCGTTCCATCGTCGATCACATCTTCGCTTATCATCAGGCAAGACGGAGTTCAAATACAAGCATATCTGTATTAAAGTCATCAGTTTGTTGATTTTTTACAATTTTTAAGTTAATTTGATTCTTAGACGTAAATAAAATAGCGAGCCACAGTGCTGGTCAACTTTTATTGAAACTTCATATAAAACCTCGTCAATAAGACAATTTTCATATGAAAATTGAAATGAAAGCGCTCCCCAAGCATTGTGATATGTTCAGTATTTTACTGCGTTACCCAGATTTTATGACTTAAGTTTACCTAGTTTCTATCTTGAAAGTTTTCCATACGAGAATAATATTATTGTTAGATATTTGCGTAGAGGGAAGTAAAATTGGTGGTAGATCTCCTTAGCAGGAGGTCGTCTTGGTATGTACCACTGCTGTACCAGATATTCTGCAGCCAAGCAGGACTTTGTAAACATTACTGTGCTCCGGTTTGAACGATACCTCAGCTAGCGAAATTACAGGGTTGTTGAGACTAACCATCGAATGTCTTTAAGTAAAAGCCAAAGAAGCGTTGCCTGGACTCAAAGTTCTTTGTATCGCTGCAGTGGTCATGGACATGCGATATCTCATACCACCAAGAGAGGCGTTTCGTTCTAATAACTTATACATTTAAAAAAATCATGCCAATATTGTGTCAATAAGCCAAGAAAAAAAGGTTTTCAGTTCTAAGACAGTTCACATCGCTTACCATCAGGAGAGTTGGTGGCCAAAAGCGAAATCATTCGTGTTAAAAAAACTAGTTCAAGTTTAAATAGTTATCCTTAGCAATATACCTAACTACTCTTAAAATTATTCACGTGAATTGGACATGCGTGGCTAAAGTAGCGTATTTATCAGTCGTAGCCAATTATTTTATTCTCATGACATTTCTTGCTAAAAACGCGTATAGCGTTCATTGCATTATACGCTCATCAAGTTTACTTTGACACTTCAAAATAATGTGACGATTTCACAGTGTTATATTGGCGTGGATAATACGATTTCATGCTAATTCAACCCGATCAAACGAATCGGCATACATTTGCTTGCCCGAGTGTAAGTTCCCCAATAGATACAATTTAGGCGCCAGTTTTTTTTTTTTATCATAGATAAGCTTACGTTTGACCGCCATCTCACCTGATGTTAAGTGATGATGCAGTCTAAGATGGAGCACGTTTGCCTAGAAGATACCGATTCACTCTCGACTTGAAGACACCCAGATTATATCCATCGGGGAACACCCACTCAGGCAGCGCATTCCACTGTCTAGCAGTCCGCACAATGAATGTGGAATCAAATCGTATCGTTCGAGTTTTTGGAACATCTACCATGAAACGATGTCGCTTTTTTGAGCTTCTGGCTGTCCGATAGAAAAATGGACATGGGGGAATCAGACCATGTAGTTACGAAGCACACTCTCCGAAATGAATCCGATAAAAAATCGACAAACTGGCAACTTTGCGACGATGTTCTAGGCTTTGTAATTTAACCTGAATAATGGAGTCGTCGCAGATGAGCCTCTTGGCACGCTTCTTCTAGGTAAGCGTTCTCTATCGGAAACCAAAACACAAAGCTACTTAGTAATAAAAAAGGAGCTCATAGGGTATAACACCTGAGCCCTGATTGTACAACATGCACGAGATTCCTTGTAAACGCGTGAAGATTTTATGACGTTATATGCCAATAAAAAGTTTATTTTGACAGTTTAACACGAGAGAGAAACGTACCACGTTTTTCTAAATTTAAGATTAGCATAAGGAGTACCACTCCATGTGAATTCAACGCATAGTACAGAGTTACGTAAACGCGGTTCAATGCTCATTGGGAATAAGGCGCCGTGTATTTCGACATAAGATTGTATGTGAGTAATCGTATCAAGTGCAGTTGGCGCAATCTGGATATCGGCTTAAGGTGTTTTTTTTTTTAAGTTAAATTAAGATCATTAGTTCTGGGCTTTGAACATTTTAAATGCAATTAAGGAGTACGGTTGAAAACATAACTCGCACAGTATATTAGGAAAACTTATTAAGATCGACGTGAATGGTACGTTCCGAGAAAATCTTCGAACACTCGCGAGCTTTGTGTATAGGAAGCTTAGCGCCTTAGATTTATTCGAAGCAAGTATTACTATTTCAAATGCTTACTATTCTATAAGTAGCATGATTGGACGTGGTGTCAAACTTGAATTAGACAATAGGACGTAGGTTTAGTACCGTGTGCGTAAAATTTTAAATCTAAAATGCGTACAGACTCTTTAAGAATCTAACTCGCATAATGCGTTTCTAATATCTTTTGTAATGGAGACATATTGTCAGAAAATAATAAACTCATTAGTTATATGTTTATCTGTTCGTAATGCTTGTTAAATAAATGAATGTAACAGTGTGATTTGACGGTACTTGGTGGCTTTCACTAATCCTATCGAGTCACACTTTAATGCAAATATATACTATATATAATTAATACACAAATATAATTATATTAAGACACTTTGATCAACATCTTTATTTTTTATGCGATACATAGAACTTTGTGTAGTAAAACAAAGTCCATGGCTTCGTTGCTTTGACGCTCATTACTTTGAGATATTCGATGGTTAGTCTCAACAGCCCTGTAATTTTGCTACCTGTACTTGTAACTTTCGTATCCTTCAAAACAGAACTCAGTAATGTTTACACACTACTGTTTGGCGGCAGAATATGTGTTACTACAGTGGTACCTACCTGGACGACCTCCTGCTAAGTAGAGCTACCACAAAGTCAACGTATTAACAAGCTAAATTGGCAGTGGGCTGGTTACGAAATGATAACCAGGCGACTAAAGTGAATATCACAGATCAACAAAGATATTAGAGCACCCTGAGATTTCATAGAGTGACAATATAGAATGTTGTCATTGATTGGAACCGAATAGCCGAAGATCGAACTGAGCAAACGCTTTGCCTCACCTCTAGCTTATGCTGATCATATATGCATTTCGCAGTTACCGAGTCAGCCCAGTTTTTCAAACTATCCCACTGCTCTCTTCTCATTTTGAGAAGGGTAAGACCTTGGTCCACCACGCTGGCCAAGTGTAAGTTGGCAGACTTCACACACACATCTTCGAGAACTTTTTTTTTCATACTGATGTTTGGAGGTCAGCAGGCAAAATTTCTTGCGATCCCATGCTGCGAATTTTAGACGCTGATAGCTCAGCCCAGTCCGTTGATGTCGTCTAGCCACTTCCGTCTGGCCTCTGGGACGTTCTGGGCTTCGCTTCCCCGGGACTCTACCTTCGAGGATCAACCTTGGAAAGTCATACAGGGATCCTCTTTGTAAGTGCCCGAAGAAAGCGACCTTCCGTCTCATGAGTATGGACATCAGCTCTCTTTTGCGGTTAGTCATTTCTAGAACCTTGGTATTTGATGTGAAACTTGTCCAAGGAATTTTGAACTTCTTTCGTAGAATCCACATATGAAATATATCGGCAAAAAAATCGAGCTACAAAAAATTTGAAGGAGAATTTGATAATTCTTAGTAATTTTTTCACGATTTACAAAATCCAAAGCAAACCAAAGTAAATATCTAAAAGGTCAATAACACAACGGAAAATTGATACCAGCCATATCACACACTTGTGTTAACAAAATATGAAATTCAAAAACAATTGTCAAAAATATATAAGCTCACAGAGTTCACTAATCTATATCTTTAAACGAGCAATTCTTGTATAAATATATATATTCTGAATCTCGGAAACGGCTTCAACGATTTTCATGAAATTTAGTATGCAGGGGGTTTCCAGGGAGATAAATCGATCTAGCTAGGTTTCATTTTTAGAAAACGTCGTTTTATCCATGTTTTCAGCCGAGCAATGCTCGGTCAACCAGGTACTATTATTAATGCGAAAGATCTTTTTTTACACAACGACGACGCGACGGATCAATAAAGAAGTGTAATGTTTTCAGGGCTCATGTATGTATGTGAGTTTCTTTATTCCACTATAACTTTTAAATTCCTAAAGATATTTGAATGTATGGGGTAACGTTAGAATACATAATCCCGAGTGACATAGGCTATTATTTGTTTCATATAATTATTTTTTTTGTTTTGACGTCGCACATTGTGCATATGTCAAGTATTTCAAAATTTTAAAGTACTTTATAATAAAGACGTAAGTCTAAGTCACAATCAAATACGATCGAGGATAGTGTCACTCGAACTCTCTGACAAATCTATGTTTTGTATCCCAGAAAAAGCATTAGTTCCTTTCGGATAGTGAATTAAACTGCAGGGTGCTGTTAGTATTATTATAAGATTTTTTTTTAAACGTCCAGATTTCAAAAAAAGAAAGAAAGAAAAGAAAATTTTGGTTTTTTTAACAGTTTGATTAAGTACTAAATTAAACATAGGTTTAAAGAATCGAGTAAAACCGTGAGGAGCGTGTCTATATTTAATTATTATCATTCGAATTATTTAGCAAATTGAGAGGCCGTGTTAAATTTAAATTATTACAAATTTTACGGTAGAATGTGGTTTAAAATAATGAAATATTTTGCTTTTTTCCGGTATTGGGGACAATACGTACCTTTCAGTATTCGTATTCATCATCATCATAAGTACTGCTATCATAGACCAGACAATGTCAACTACCTTAATTATTCCATATAGTAGCAAGGTGTCTTACACTATCTTAGCTGATTTGCAGTATCTACTTTGAAGCATATTCCCCAACACTACCCCGAATTTACAGGGCTGTTGAGACTAACCATCTAATGACTCAAAGTAATGAGCGCCAAATCAGCGATGCTCTGGGCTTTGTTTTGTTACTCAAAGTTCTGTGTGTCAATGGGTGTGGACAGGCGTTATCTCTTACCATCAGGAGAGCGTCTAGTTCATCTCATAAGTTTTACATAAAACCCCTTAACTCTTTTTTGACACCACATTACGAAAAGACACATGAAAATTACATTATGTTATAAAAATGTATGTGGGGTTTTTCGTTTCACCATAACTTCTGAATGCCTTGACCGATTTTGATGTGAGTGATAGCGTTAGAATCCTAGAATTATTAACATTAATTTTAATGTCGTTTCGTATACTGGTTAAATTAAACAAATATTATTGTATGACTATGAGACAAATGAAAATAAACTCTATCTTTATTACAAACATTAGATAAAATGTATTTTTTATGGTTTACGTGTGTTTGACCTGCTCACCTTATGTTTGGTGACGGTGTGGTCGATGATGATTAACGCACTTAGCTTAGAATGAAACTGGCTCTCAAGAGGTTTTCGGAACACACTATCAGGTGCTTAGCGACAGATTTTCAACTCGAGGGTGAGAGTTAGCCAATCGAGTACTAGAAAGTACCCTACTACCGTGCTATGGTTTCCTCACGATGTATTCCTTCACCGGGCTTAAGCTAATTGTTGGGGTTTGAACCCATACCCTTCAGCGCGTGAACTGACCGCGCTAATCATTCATAATCAGTTAGATTATTAAAGTGCTACATTGTCTTCCAACCTGTCTTGAATATTGTTCCTGTCATGAACATATTTAGTAATACGTGGTAATATAGTTAAAGTTAGACTTTGCAACCTAACGGGAGCTGTCAACACAAGTTAGCTAATTGTATTGAGTTTCCAAGGTTCGTGGGATATAGACGTGATCACTTTATGAATTGACTACCATTGTTGCCAGGCAAGTACACGTATAGAATAAAAGAGTTTCCAGAAAAGCTGGATACAATATAATGCTGCAACCCACTGCAGCTAGTCGGTAGCATTCCCAGCATGCTGGTGGCATTGCTACGTCGAACGACATCGAAAAATATATAATAATGCTGACGTTTGTACGAGGTCATGGTATAAACTCATGGTACGTTATCTCGTACCATCAGGAGAGCTTCTCGTTCGTCTCATTACTATTACATTTAAAAAAACCGGCTAAGTGCGAGTCGGACTCGCGCACGAAGGGTTCCGTGCCATTGTCTATAAAAACGGCAAAAAAATAACGTTTTTTGTATGAGAGCCCCCTTAAACATTTATTTTATTCTGTTTTTTAGTAATTGTTGTTATAGCGGCAACAGAAATACATCATCTGTGAAAATTTCAACTGTCTAACTATCACGGTTCATGAGATACAGCCTGGTGACAGGCGGACAGACAGACAGACGAACGGACAGCGGAGTCTTAGTAATAGGGTCCCGTTTTACCCTTTGGGTACGCAACCCTAAAAACTACCTTATAATGACTTGTTTCACTGTTGCGAGAGTAATGTTTCTACAACCAGACCTGTTTGGAACTAACTTGCGATAAATACAAAATAGTAACTACAGTCTGTTATCATACAATGCAACTTCACAAAAACTAAAGCCAAGGCGAGTGTTCCGCTCCATTGAGTGGTGACCTTACGTGGGCTCAACAAAGTCAAGCGCACGTGAAATGCGTCCAGTAAGGGGCCTACCATGGTCTTCAAAACAAACTCACTTGGTAATAAATCTCCTTAGCAAGAGGTCATCTAGGTAGGTACCACCGTAGTACCAGATATTCTGCAAGCGAGACTAACCATTTGATGAGATCTCAAAGTAATGAGCGCCAAAGCAGCGATATCCTAAACAGTTCTGAGTATCGCTACAATGGTCAGGAGAGCGTATAATAGATAGCGCGCCCGTCACAATACTTATACATTTAAAAATGGCGCCTTTGGCGATACAAAAGGGACCCCTAAATGTTAAGAGATTTATCCACCATCTTTGACTTGACGTGGGCAATGTCTGCCCTTTGCCAAAGCTGGGCGCCAGAAGCCATGAACCCTGTGTTTTTTGTCAATATGCTTAATGATCAACAATGAAATAAAATGTATAACAAAATTTCCTTTCACAATTTTTCAAATGCATAGCTGTTTTTTTGGACCTGGCAAAGGCGTTCGACACCGTGTCCGTGGGACTACTTCTTAAAAAGATGGAATTAATGGGTATAAGAGGTGTGGCCTGGGAATGGTTTGCAAGTTATTTAAACAATCGCAGGCAGTTTGTGAAAGTGGGTTCTTTTACTAGCAGTGATCTAGCAATCGACTACGGTGTCCCGCAGGGAAGTATTCTCGGCCCCCCACTTTTTACGATCTATATTAATGACATAGTAAATTATTCCCTGGATAACGCTCAAATAATAACTTATGCTGACGACACTGTAATAATATTTCATAACAAAACCTGGGATCGTGTCTTTTCCACTGCAGAGAAAGGCTTGGCACAAATTGTTTCGCTGTTGGATGCCAACCTACTAACTTTAAACGTAAAGAAAACTAAATACGTTGCATTTTCAAAAACATGTGTTGGCAAACCTCCTGATGAGCTTGGTCTGAAAATCCACACTTGTCCAAATTTTGGTTCCTTTAACTACAACGGGTGCGATTGCAGCAACATAGAACGTACTAGATCCCTAAAATATTTGGGTGTTATAGTTGATGAACGCTTGAACTACTTTGAACACATAACTAGTCTCTCCAATCGGACCCGAAAATTAATCTTTATTATGAAAAAACTCAGAAACTGTATTCCGTTGGACATCATTAGGAAAGTGTACATAGCTTTGTGTCAATCTATACTGCAGTATTGCGTTTCGGTATGGGGTAGCACCTGCAAGACTCATATGTTGAAAGTGGAGATAGCCCAGCGTGCCCTTATTAAAGTTATCTTGCAGCGTCCGTTCAGATATTCTACAGATAAAATATATGATGAATTTAAAGTACTGCGGGTACGACAACTCTATATTTTAAATGCCACCGTCCAAACACATAAAGCCCTTCTAAACCACAATAACTATGACTGCTTGATGGCTCGGCGAGTTTTCAGAATGCCTACACCTCCATTCGAATCCTTACTAGGTTTTAGAAGTCCAGATTTTTCTCACCCCAACACTTATAACAATGTATGCAGGAAATGTACTATTCTTGGCGTCAATACTTCAATGTGCAAAATTATGGTTAAAAAGTGGCTGTTGACCCTTTCGTATGACAAAACAGAAACTCTAATAATATTCAAGCCTCCCTATCTATGAAGATAAGAGTAGCATCCACTATTTATGTAAATATGTTTAATTGTCAGGAAACCTTAAATTTTATAATTTAAATTCTATGTTTAACTTCAACCCTATTAACCAACAGTTTAAATAATATAATTTTGTTTATGTTAAAAATGTATAAATTCATTTACTATAGTTTTAAGCAACTCGTGCTCTGAACCCCATAGCACAGGCCACGTTGCCTAGTTTGGGGGTCAACGTTACCTTGTAAATGTTTTGTTTTTTTTTCTTGTTTGGCAATAAAAATTATTATTATTATTATTATTATTATTAATTGTGGTAGCAGTGGGCCCAACTTGACTAGGCCAGTCTCTTCTAACGTGTTTTTGTTTTTTGTCATAACTTCGTGCTTACTATGGCATTTAAAAAAAGTTGGCGTTTGTTATAAAGTATAATAAACAAATACCAATTGTTAAAAAGAAGAGATTGGATTGTTGTTTGATAATTAACAAATGATGAATTAAAATTTAAAAAAACTGGACTGTCAAAACACATTCTACGTGCAAACCTAATAATGCTAACATATTTTCAAAACAAAATAATTATATTTGACACATAAATTCAATTTCCCAATTTATTTGCGTCAATTTTACTAACTCCCAATTTCTAGTCAGTTTATAAAAGTTCGGGACAACAGCAACAATACAATCCTGTCCATAACAATATCCGCAAATAAAACCCGCAACAAAAGTAGCGGCTAATAATAATTAGTAGTTTCCTTTTCAACCAGGAAGAAGTGCAATGTCCTACGAGCGCCTATATTGGCTTACTTATTTAGGATTCTTGTCAGTCCCTGCATCACTAGCGTCTGTTACCTTGACAGACCAGGACCGGACACAGGAAAAGACGATATAGTATGCATTCATTAACAAAAAGCGCTCATAACGCGTGTGTAATCGTATAGTCATTGTGTCTAGTTTCGACAATACTATCGCTTCACTTAGCCAAAAGTAAAAAAGATTTGCTTATGCACGATTTTCTGAAGTACATGGTTTTCGGCTCTTTTCTTATGATTGACAAACTAGGTGATTAACCAAAGCTCACTTGATGTTAAGTGAAGGTGTGGTTAAAGATGGTAAATCCACCTAGCCTGGAATGGAACTAGCTCTCAAGTGAGGTTGCCAAATACATGCCGGCCGCTATGCTATAGTTTCCTTAGGATGTTTTCCTTCACCGGCAGCTCAAACTCATTGTTGGGATTTAAACTCACCCACCCGACGACCTCATTAACCACTGAGCTATCATTGCTACAAATCTATTACTGTGTTCCTGTTTTTAAAAGGTACTGCCGCTAGCGAAATAACAGGGCTGTTGAGACTAACCATCGAATGTCTCAAAGTAATGAGCGCCGAAGCGGCGATGTCCTGAACTTTGTTTTGTTATTCAAAGTTCTGTGTATCGCTGCAATTGTCATGGACAGGTGTAAACTCTTACCATCACGGGAGCGTCACGTTTTTCTCATTACTTTGATATTAAAAAAATGGCGCCTTTGCCGACACAAAAAGTACCCCTAAATATTAGGAGTTTTGTCAGCCAGTCCTTCCACCATTATTTTTGACGTGGCGTAGGATTTCTCCCCTTTGCTAAAGCTGGGCTCCAGAGGCCGCGAACCCTATGGAAATTGTTTATTTTTTTGTCAATATGCTTGATAATGTAATCTATGATCTATTTGGAGAGTGCGGTTCAGATCTGCATGGCCATATTCCAAAAACCGAAACTAAAAGTTTTGAAACTACTTTCATTGTACGAACAGCTAAACAATGGAATTTGCTACCCGAGTGGGTGTTCTCTAATAGACAATCTGGATGCCTACAAGTCGGAAGCAAGCGTGCTCCACCATAAATCGCATCTTCCCTTAATATCAAGCGAGATTGAGGTCAAAAGCAAGCCTACCTAAGATAAAAAAAAATACAAAATTTAGTTTCACAATTGTGTTAACAGTGGGCCCAACTCAACCATTACATTAAATCACATTTAAAAAATCCTTTGGAAGTTTCTAAGTTGTTCAGTAAACGTTGCTGAGCCTGGTAGCTTACTAGTTTCTTTCGTTGTCCGTAACTTCAGTCCTCTATCTCCTCAGCACTAATGAAGGCCCCAGTCAATACAGTTATCATCAACACCTGCGCTATACTAGACGCTTGTTTTTACTAATAATACCAGTTGTAGTCGCATAAAGATACAAAATTTTACATGAAAATGGATAAAAAGAAGACAAATTTAGATGAAGTGTTGAAGAACTTCAGCTTATTAGGAAGATACCACCTGCAGTTTATGTGTTTAGTAATGTTGGCGTACTCTACCAATTCGATATATTCGCATAACTATATTTATGCGGCGCAAAATGATGACTACAGGTATGTTTGGAAAATCAAAATTGGTTTCGTGATTGTTCGCATAATATTACTAACATAAAGTTATTACAAGTTGTTGTTTGTCAGTCAAAAGTTATTTTGTCACAAAGTATTGCAGTCTTATTGTCGGATGCGCATTTTTTTAATAGTCGTACTTATACATATGTTCCATTTATACAATAATTGTTGTAATTTCTATTGTTACTTGCCACTGACTACTGATTCTTTTTTATATTTTTATAAATAATATAGTTTATTATTTATAGTTTATATTATTTGTAGCGATGATGGCTCAGTGGTTAGTGCGGTAGGTTCGCATGCCGAAGGGCGTGGGTACAAACCCCAACAATGAGCTTGAGCTGCCGGTGAAGGAAAACATTGTGATGAAACCATAGCGTGTTGGTAGGGTACTTTCTAGTACTCGGTTGACTAGCTACCACCCTCAAGTTGAAAATTTGCCGCCAAGCATCTAACAGTGTGTTCCGGAAGCCTCACTTGAGAGCCACTTCCATTCCAGGCTAGGTGTGCTTTACCATCTACGACCACACCGTCACTTAACATCAGGTGAGATGTGGTCAAACACATAGCCTGTCAGCCATAAAAAAAATAAAAATGTTGTATGTATTTCGAAGTAGTACAAAATTTGCAGTAGGTTATGGGGCGGTAGGGTAGCTCTTGGACAACCCTTAAGAATTTATTAAATACCAAAACACAAAAAAAATAATGACCATCAATAGTTAGGGCTCCCTAAACTCAAATGCTATCAATATTCTATTAACACTGTGATTTTTTTTTTTTTTTTTTTTTTATTAACTAGTTACCGTCATACTCGATGGTAGATATCCTTAAATCAATCAAAATCAAAATTCATTTATTCAGTTTAGGCCCTGGTAAGGCACTTATGAACGTTAAGTTACATGTTTGAATCTACCACCGGCTCGTAATTACACTTCAACTGAAAAGACTTCGCCAAGAAGCTCAGCAAGGCATTTTTTTGTGGATCTTTCTTTTCATATTAGGTTACAATTTACAGTTATAAATATTAATACATAAATTATGCTTACTACAATTGTCACTTAGCCAGGGGGATGCAAGTGCAGAGAGGAGCACTTAGCAGGAGGTCGTCTAGGTGGATACCACCGCAGTACCAGATATTCTACCGCCAAGCAATAGTATGTAAACATTGCTGTGTTCCGGTTTGAACGATTCTCCAGCTAGCGAAATTACAGGGCTATTGAGACTAACCATCGAATATCTTAGAAGTAATGAGCACCAAAGCAGCGATGCCCTGGACTTTGTTTTGCTATTCAAAGTTCTGTAAATCGCTGCAATGGTCATGGACAAGCGTTATCTCTTACCATCAGGAGAGTATCTCGATTGTCTCATTACTTACACATTAGAAAAAAACCGGCCAAGTGCGAGTCGGATTCTCGCACCGAGGGTTCCGTACAAACCAAATTTCAAGATTCTGAGTTCACGGGAACTACCCTGTAGGTTTTGATTCCTTTGCGAGTGTAAAAAAATTTGCAGCATAAACGGCTGTATCTTTTGATTGCGTTGTCTTAGAAGTTTGATTTTTTTATAGCTCCAAGGGACAGTAGACCTGAGTATTTGATATGGATTTTAGCTTGATTCCTCCACGCGTTCCTGAGAAAAAGGGTATTGACAGACAGGCAGACGGATAACAAAGTGATCCTATAAGGGTTCCATTTTTTCCTTTTGAGGTACGGAACCCTGAAAATAAATATCTTTATTTCAAGTTGTATAAAGACTCGGCTAATGTAAGAGTGATATTATTATTATTATTTGTCTTGAAACAACTTACCTGTATCCCCAGTACACAGAGCCTGAGTGTGTTCCACATCCAGACGGCATAAAGTCGTGCCGTGTATAGCGGTCATTATCAATCTAGCCACGCTGATCACTATGCGACCCATCTAAGAACAGTCAATTGCATTACCTTGACTCTACCAGTCGCCTACCACTTACCGTTTTTCGTGTTAGTTACCTGCAGTTACCTGTTTTAATTTTACTCGTAAATCATGAGTTTATTTCTTATCATTTTTGACATGACTTTGGCAAGATAATTTTAAAAGAAATAATAAACAAAAAGTCATATTTGAAAATAAATATAAAAGTTATTCCTTTAGTGAAAATTATTTATTTATTTAAATAGTAGATGATTATATTGTTTTCAATATGTGCACAAAACAGAAGTACCAAAAGACAGATTTGGATGAAGTGCTGGGAAAGTTTGATCTGTTTGGGAGATATCACTTGCAGTTCATGTTTTTTATAATGTTAGCATTTACCACTAATTCATTATATTCTTCAAACTATATTTTTGCGGCAGAGGACAGCGGATACAGGTAAGTTAATTAGATCTTATAAACGTTGAATTGAAACCATAGTTAGGTACATTTATTTACTTTTTTAATGTTTAGCTGGGTAAGTCCATATGTTGCGTGGAAGAAGTGGCCTTTGATAGCAAGTTCTTTTCAATAACTTAGTTGGGTGTTTGTAGTTCATAAAAAAATATTTGTATTTTTTAACACAAAATATATTACGATGTATGTAGGTAATCTATTACTTACCTACTGGGTACAGTGGCGGATTTACCAGCAGGCTGAGTAGACTGGAGCCTATGGCAGCAAATTTTAAGGAGGCGGTAAATTTAGTCTTACAGAAATAAAAAAAATATTATTACATCGGATACGGAGAAAAGAAGTCTCGAAAAATTACAATATTTTCGTACAATACAGTACACCGAATATTCCAACGTCTGTACATGAAAAATTACTAAACACTGTGTAAAGTATACTTTTGTGTTTATTAATTTTTTAAGTATTCCAATAGTGTTTCAATATTACAATTTAAATTAAGTAATTTTGACCTATTTTTAATTTGTGTACCTAATATCACGCAATTCCCTAACGCGCGACCGTATGCTATTAACGGAATATTCTAGGAACCGACACGACGATCCCTTAATTCACAATCATACTATTAACGGGAAAAAGTTAATGTAATTATGACGATAGAACACAAAACATAAAATTAAAATTTTATTGTAAAAGAAAATTTAATTAATATGATTGTAAACTAGAGTATTGAATTGCAGAGGTTTGCAAATTGAATAGCCTACTGGCGGCAAATATGTAAATCCGGCACTGACTGGGTATATAGCAAATTCGCGTAACCTTGGCGTTCGAACGCAAACCTAAAATAATAAATACCTAAATACTAAAAGTAGATATGTTACTTATAAGTAGTAAATTAATGCTCTATGTTGCCTAAATTCATCATTTAAATTTAATCGCCGTTTCCCGACAATTACACGATTGTTAATAGCGTCACTGCATATCGACTTTGTGTCAGAATAAAACTATGAATGTATACCTAAAAACAAATAAATTCCAATACAATAACAATGCTTTATTACTTAATAGTTTAACAATTCTACAGGTACATGCCAAACAATTAGATTAAAAAAATGAAAATAATTCTACGAAAAATGTAAATGCAAAAACTTTTTTTATATAATAAACTTCTCAATAACATGTCATCGTACCTTTGACATTGCCTCACTGCATCAAGGTTTAAGGTAAAAGCGACAAAACAAATGCTTTTTTTTAATCCAAAAAAAGGAGTGTAACGTTTTTTAGGGTTCACGCAGGAATGTATACTGTAAGTATGTAACTTTTTAAATACACCATAACTTTTAAATTCCTGAACAGATTTAAATATATGGGGTATCTTTAGAGTCCTTTCATCATCCCGAGTTACAATAGTTGTACCAAGAAACAATTGTAATTAACAAAATAAATAAAAGAACAATAAAATGCACCAACCCAAACAACCAAACAAAACCATATTACTACTTATTTGATTTACACGACACATCATTTATTTTGACTTCACAAATAATGTATTTGTTAAACAACAACAGTTTACTCACATACAAACCATCTGTTAAAACATTGTCAACCTACAATTGTATGCTTTTCGATACCCCAATGTTATCTAAATATATATAACTCAAAGGTGACTGACTGACTGACTGACATAGTGATCTATCAACGCACAGCCCAAACCACTGGACGGATCGGGCTGAAATTTGGCATGCAGGTAGGTGTTATGACGTAGGCATCCGCTAAGAAAGGATTTTGATTAATTCTACCCCCAAGGGGATAAAATAGGGGATGAAAGTTTGTATGAAACTTTGTTAATTTTAAACCGATCGGGCTGAGACTTTGCATGCATAAAGCTACTATAACGTAGGCATCTAGCGTGGTTGAAACCGCGGGGCACAGCTAGTTACTATATATACCTGCGCCCCGCGGTGTTGCCCGCAACATGTTTTCGAGATAAAAAGTAGCTATTCTCATACCTACCAAATATACACAAAAATCGGTCGAGCCGTTTCGGAGAAGTGCGACACCGTGACACGAGATTTTTATATAGTATAGATTTTCATAATAATACCAAAATTTATAATTTTTAACTTAATTTACATAATCAATTTAAATAAATTTGACATATTTATGAGTTTTTTCAAATCGTTGATTGTTTTAAAATATATTTACACATATATTATTTAAATTTCTTGACTACTCTGACACAAATTTGTTTAACGTTAATTAGGGTTCCGTACTTCAAAAGGAAAAAACGGACCCTTATAGGATCACTTTGTTGTCCGTCTGTCTGTATAGACCCTTTTTCTCAAGAACGCGTGGAGGTACCTAGCTGAAATTTATCTCAAATACTCATTCTGCTGTCCCTTGGAACTGTGAAAAAGTCAAACTTCTAAGCCAACGCAATCAAAAGATACAGCCGTTTATGCTGCAAATTTTCGACACTCGCAAAGAAACCTAAACCTAGCCTAACCTAAATAAAATAGTCTCAATAGCGTGTAAAGATGTTGTAAAACAAATGGCAGTCGTAGTCAAGCAAGTCATGGTCAAGTTCAAGTCACTTCAGGCGCTAGTCCTATTGTTTCGTGTCAGCAGTACCTACTTCAGGTTCCGTTTCCGGCCTGACAGTTGTTTGCAGTTCATTGACAAAAAAGAATTGAAATCATTCAGTTCCAATTTCAATCACTGTCGTATCTACCGCTTATATAATCAATATACGAATATATTCAATACCCATTCAATGTTATATGTTAGGTTGTTACCTAATAGTAGCAATCGTAATTCTTACGCAGCGTTACTAAGCTAGGTATTTTACTTCAATGATATTTAAAAAAAAATGCTATTATAAACATTGTTTGGCAACCATTGACTGTAAACTCGTTTGGTAGTAGTTCTGCTTCGAAACCTGATAGGTGTGGGTTCGGTTCCCGCTCAGAAAATTTGTGTAAACATTTTTTTGTGACGCGTACGTGACCCTCTCCTGATGGTAAGAAATAACGCATGTCCATGATCATTGCAGCGATACACAGTACTTTGACTAGCAAAACAAAGTTCAGGATATCGCTGCTTTAGCGCTCGATACTTCGAGACATGCGATGGTTAGTCTCAACAGCCCTGTAATTTCGCTAGCTGCAGTACCCTTCAAACCAGAAAACAGTAAAATATTTACACTCTAATGCTTGGCGGCCGAATATCTGGTGCTGCGGTGGAAGAAGCCAGTTCGATTCCAGGCTAGGTGTGCTTTACCATCTTCGACCACACCGTCACTTAACATCAGGTGAACTGTGGTCAAACACCTATCCTGTCAGCCATAAAAAAAGAAACAGAATATCTGGTTCTAGAGCATACATTTTTGTTCTATATTTCTTCTGTATGTATTATAAGCATATTTTTGCAATTTTTAAAAACAAAAGTATATTCTTTTATATAAAAACTGTTCATTTTTATTTTATTGCAATACAACTAGCGAATAATAAAGTTCAGGGTTAAAAATATACAAGTCGTGAAGTCACGGTTCGAACTGAATAAATTAAAATTATATTTCTAAAAACAAGCTTTTATCTGAGACAAGGAAATAAAAATTCAAAAATAAATTCTAGTAAGTAATTAGCGTGTAGGTTACTCACGGAGGTATAGTAATTACCTAATCTGTAACAGGTAGTGCCTCAAGCTTTTAAGGATATAGGTATACGCCAAATAATTACTAGAATTTATTTTTGAATTTTTAGCTTCTTGAAAGCTTGTTTTTATTTTTATTTTTTAATTTTAACTTTTGAGTGGATAAGTATTTTAGATATTGCTCTTCAAGACGAATCAATCAAGCCTAAACTCGGTAGGTTGTTTTATCACAGAGATGCCATGGCTACCTTCTAGCTTCATTATCAGACCTTGGATATCGTCTAGGCATAAAGTGCTTCTCAAGACGAATCAATCGAATCCAAGCTCGATGGGTTTATCTTGTTTAGTTCAGAAGTCCTATGGCCATCTTCCGTCTCCATCATCAGACCAGCTCCATGGTACCATATAATTGTATTGTCACCGAAGATACATAAGTACACTAAATTTTAGTGCATACGGACATCGGGAAGTAGGTCAAATTCAACTTGCAAGATTTTATCTGAACAAACAGATGTACAAAGTTAAATTTAAAAAACTAAGCAGTATCGCTTTAAAGGATACATATTCTATATTTAGAATTATAAACAAAGATAGGAGACCGGTGCGGTCAATGGGTATCAAATATAGCTATTTCCTGTATCTAGGCTGGCCCTGCTTGTCCCGGCCTATTTCGCAATAAACTTGATTAATGTCAATCATTGATGGTAGGTTTCCATTCCAGGAGGTCACCAGTAGATACCATGACAGTATTAGACATTTCGCCATTCAAGGCTACTTAAAACCCTCGAATAATTAAAATTTTGGGCGTCTTTAAGGCTAGTGTGAATAGATTTCTTCTAGATTAACGTGCTCCATCTTCGGCCACACCATCGCAAGCTCTCAGGCGAATTGATAACCTAACGTAGATCTATATCAAATTTAAACAAGCTGAAAAATTAAACAAATCAATAACTCAATTACGAAAAAAATACCTATAAATTAAAGGAAACATCTTTGAAAACCAGATTTATTATTTCTAATTAAATATATAAATTATGTATGTATAATTTTGTAATTCCCCTTTAATTTCCTTTAATTTGGTACCATACTCGACAAGTTTGGTTATTTTTTTAATTATCGTATTACTATTTCGCGCCAAAAATCCGCCATTGTGTTTTCAGGATCCTATCTAAGGACACTTGAATTTTACCGATACCTTAACTGTCTAATTCCATCCAGCCGTTTGGAAGATACGAAGTAATAAAGAATATACAAATATACATACATACCTACATACAAGGTATGCGCAAAAAACATAAACCTTCCGCGGCAGTCGGGTAAAGAAAGCTTTTGAGGTATTTCTTTCTTACTAAATGCCTGGTATTTCGTACTTGGTGCGGTAGCGTTCGGTCTTCTCATCTCTCTACGAACCTCATTCGAAGTATCACATACATTGAAAAATCATCTAAATCGTCCCAGCCGTCCTCGAGCTATGCGCTTACCAGCGAACATCAATTGTGATTTTCTCATGTAGTTTTCTCAGGACGGTAAATATTAAGGTATTTTCAGCGTTTGAAATCAGCTGCAATATGCACAAAGCCGGAATATTGCTATTTTTTTATCTTTCTTTTTGTTTCGAGACAAACTTAGACTACATCTTAAATAAAGGTTAATAAAGTAATAGATATTTCTGATCGCGAAAAAAAAACAGAAGCACATATTAAACTAATAAGTATTTTTGTTAGCGACTGTACATTCAAGTATGCACAGCGTCACAAGAAGAATAACATGCATGCAAGGCCCTCCGGTAACTTTCTAAGGTTAATAAATTTAAACATGCTGAGCAGTTTCGAATTCCATATGGCGTAACTGGTTAGTCGAGAAAATATTTATCATTTAATGGAAGGTATAATTTTATTAAAATTCATAACATTTATTGAGTATACGCGGAAATCTGAGAAAATAACATAAAAATTCTGTGAACAAATAAAAAGTCAGAGTAGAACAAACTTCCGCAGAAATAGCTGATGTTGTCCTATTTATAGTTTTTCAGTTCTTCGGTATTTTTATCAGTGTACTGTTTTATGAACAATAAAAATATTATTACTATTATTATTCAACAGATACGATATCTTTTTTTTTTCAATTTAAATTTACAAATTTAAATTATAATTTTCACAATCACATATCAGAACAAGTCATATAATATAATTATGTCAATAAACCTAATTAAAACTAAGTCCACCGGTCGAGCCTCCCACCAAACGTACCCATTATTCTTATATCTAGCAATCTATTTTTCTATCTCGGGTCGAAACATGTTATTACATGATAAAAATATCTACAAATTATATCCTAATACACATACTACAGTGTTCCTAGTACAGTGTTTCTAATACTACAGAAGAACTAATAAATAAATTTAAATTAAATAAACTAATCTAAAAGGCAGCTATCAATGGGAATAGTTCCCAAAACGCGGCCCCATTGACGCTTTGTATGGCAATACTCAAACGTTGGACAAAATAAAGGCCCGCGTTTTGGTCACGTGTGACGTCGACCAGACGAGATGACAAATCTATGTATATCTAGCTGATCTAGATACAGAGATCTATTTGAAAGTGACTCTCTTTTGTTACATTCATAAATACGAGATAACCCATGGCGCTGAGTGAAATGTTCTCCGAAATTTATTTATGTATATAATTTATTCCAGATGCTTGGACGAAGCTTTCGCTAACAACACTTGCGAGAGCGTGGAAGGCGTTCGGTGCACTGAGTGGGTGTACGACAACCCACGAGGTTTCGTAGCTGAAGTAAGTACGTACACCTATATCACTAAAACAACTTGCACCCACACACCAGTTACTCATAGTCCCATTCAACGAGCTTAAGTTGCTAGTTGCGAGACCATCTGATCAAAGAAGTTCAAGGTTCAAATCCCACGGCACTGGTTTCAAACGGTGATGGAAAACATCGTGTGGTAACCTGTGTCTGAGAATTTGTAATGTATTTGAAGGTCTTTTTTTATGTAATAGTTATGAGACGAACGATACGCTCTCTTGATAGTAAAAGATAACACATGTCCATGACTACTGCAGCGACAGAAGTTTGAGTAGCCAATCAAAGTCTAGGGCATCGCTGCTTTGGCGCTAATTACTTTGACACTTCCGATGGTTAGTCTCAACAGTTCTGTAGTTTCGCAAGCTGCAGTACCCTTCAAACTGGACCACTGCAACATAAACAACAAAATTTGACTATCCAAACAATAACATCATCATCACATCATCAGCCATAGGACGTCCACTGCTGGACATAAGCCTCCTCCTGGGGGGGTTTTGCCGATACTCGCCACGCTTGGCAGGCGAGTTGGCGAGCGCAGTTACGTGTGATTGTTCAAGGAAGACGCTGCTGCCTATCTTTCGGATTACATCCCTTAGCCGACTCTTACGGCAACCACGGGAAGAGAGGGTGGGGTACTATTCTTACGCCGGCACCACCATGGCTCCTTACGCCGTACATGCCGTTTACGCCTTAAACAATAACCCTATTTGTAAATGGCCAATCTGTTACCACATCAACTTGTCACTCTTTTGAAATCCTTCAAAGAAGACTGGCTTTTGGGGATTGAAGTTTAGAGCCGTAAGAAATAATACTTATACAGAAATAATTGTGTGCTCCTTAGTTCAAGTTGGGTTGTCAGGAATGGAAGAGAACGCTCGTGGGAACTGTCCACAGTTTTGGCTACATGGTGGGGCTACTCATCGTGGGACCTTTATCAGACAGGTACTTACTACCCGAAAATAATACAAGTCTAGAATAGATAATAGTTAGTTACCTCGTAATTTTACATACGACAACGTTTGATTTGATTGTGTAAGACAGCTTGGAGGGGCTGGAAGCGAATATCAAGTATTTAGCAGACTGGCGTATCTTAAGAGACAGCCTTTCTCGAGCAGTGGACTACGAAAATGACTATGACGATGTTTAACACATAAACCTAAAATTTACCATCATAATTATATAAATAATTTTTTTTTTAAAGTCACTGGAGTATTAACTTGTAAGTTATTAAGTAAATCATTGATTAGGGTTATAATTATAAATCAAATAAAAATACGTAAATTCTACAGACAAATAGGTATATAAAAATGTTTACTATATTTTTAAATTACAATAATCTCCAATACCATGAGAAGTTATTTTTATTTTATTTTGTTATGTTTGTGTAAAAGTAATGAGACGAACTAGTCGCTCTTCTGATGGTAAGAGACAACGCATGTCCATAAACATAGGATAAAGCTTTAAAACAACAGAGTAAAATAAAATTGTTAAGAGTTTAGCAAATCGCCAGCACGTTTAGGTTACCAACATAGTACAAATGAGCTAACAGGATTGTCAAATCTATTTTATATAATGAGGTATTTGAAATATACTAAGTAACAATATATATTCTTTAATTCTTTACGTGAGCCAAACATGTCGTGATATAATAAAAGAACATGCCATGCCCGACAATATCGCACAAACGTGCCCAAGTGAACGCCTGCTGTTTTTCCTTCTTTGATAATTAACAACGTATTTGTGAACAATACTGTAATTTGTTTTATGAGCAGATAGAGCTCCTTTTAAGTCCTAATGGATTATTTAATGGAACGCTATTGAAACGGGTGATTCAACTTAAAGTATTAACAATTCAAACTGGCACCGATCATACGGTTGACAGTTCAAAAAACGTTATTCGAGAATTATAAACAACGTTCCGACAAAATACTATCCAACCAAAAAAAAAGCATTACATTACTTGGTGATAAATCTTTTTAACAGAAAGTCGTCACCGCAGATATTCCGGTAAGAAGCAGTAGTGTGTAAATATTACTGTGTTCCGGTTTTTAGGGTACTCCAGCTAGCGAAATTACAGGGCTATTGAGACTAACTATCAAATGTGTCAAAGTAATGAGCGCCAAAGTAGCGATATCCTAAACTTTGTTTTGTTACTCAAAATTCTATGTACAGCTGCAATGGTCATGAACATGCGTTATCTCTTATTACTATTAGGAGAGCGTTTAGTTCGTCTTATTACAATATAAGTAAATAAAAAAAAATTTTTTTGCTCTCTTTAATATGTTGGTTAAGTTACATCCACAGGTACTAGAATGAATAGATAGAACATCATCAAAATCTTCGAAATATTTAACAACCTGCCTATAACGTTTAGTTAAATTTAACTTTACAGGCAGACGCTATCTTTTTTAAGAGAAAAATATATCTTGATATATTTCTGTGACGTAAAAGCCTTGCTGTATGTGTGCATGATCTTATATGACAAGAAAAAATTGTACAACGAAAGAGTCTCCACTCATTTATCTACGCAACTATCCCGAGTCAGCCCTTTATTTTTACAAACTGGCCCACTGCTGGGCGCGAGCCTCTTCTCATTGTGAGAGGATTTGTGAGGTCGTAGTCCACCACGTTGGCAAACAAGTGGGTTGGCAGACATCGCACATCTTCAAAAACTTTTTAAGAAATCTCGGACATCTAGGTATTCCTCAAAATATTTTCCTTCACCGTCTGAAGTAATCGGCAATACACACGTAACTTAGAAAAGACAGAGGTGCGTTTCGTGTTACTGGAGCCCTGGAAGCCAGACGGTCTCCTAAGTAGGCTGCCAAAACTTCAGCTTTATATCCTTTATGCTTTATGTCTAATCTGTGGTGAACGTTATTCTGAATCCATTTTTGCACATAGGATAGGAAGAAAAAAGGCGCTGGTCGTGACGGGAATAGCGGGCGCTGCTCTTGGCGTGGCAAAGAGCTTCTCCCACTCCTACTGGCTCTACATTGTACTTGAGTTCCTGGAATCTATGGTCGGCGACAGCTGCTCGCCGGTATTCATACTAAGTAAGAAATCAACACGAACAATATATACTAGGTGCAGTTTTAGTCGCGGATGCCTGACGCGGACGTCCGGGTTGGACTATAATATCTATCTAATATCTTTAAACGAGCAATTCTTGTATATATATATATATAATCTGAATCTCGGAAACGGCTCCAACGATTTTCATGAAATTTAGTATTCAGGGATTTCGGGGGCGATAAATCGATCTAGCTTGGTTTCATTTTTAGAAAACGTCGTTTTATCCGTGTTTTTAGGCAATGAAAAACAGAGCAAAGCTCGATCATCCAGGTACTAAAATACAAATACATACTCACGCGTTCAAAGCGAAGCGTAAGCGGATAGCTACGAACATCGACCGTCGCGGACGTTTGCGTCAGTCATCCATGTCGCACTATAAAGCCCCTTATACAAAAAAGTGGGAACTAAATAATTAAAATATGATAAATCCGTAATTAATTTGTAATTTTTAAGCTTTTGCGACTTGAACACATAATTATATTTATCACCCGATCTTAATCGCACCCAAAATATTACGAAATTATTTTAGTTTATTTACCTGGATGTTCCAATAGCTGTGGTTATGAGTTGACCGGAGACTGCGGGTCGTCTCGAAGACAAAATGAGGGTGTTACGATCTCCTACCCTCATTTTGGTCTTAAAAAAAACGTAAGGTTGTCACCACGGCAAACTAAATTAACTATATCAGCAGACTGTTGTTCCGTTTTGAACTTTTTTACGATCAACCATGAAAACGATAAAAATATCAACAGTCCTATAAAAAAAATCATTTTTAATCAACATTTCGTTAGTACAGAATAACAAATCTTTTCTTTATTCTAGGATAGGCGTATTAACCATTGAACTATATGTACCACGAGATTAACCGAGAAGTCTCTATGAAATCGATTAGACAAACGCTTAAATAAAACAGTATTGATTGTGAGCTTGCTTTTAGTTTTAAGCTTCTATTCATGATTTTTGTAATCGACACATTTTGCTTGACAATGTTAATAAAAAAGTATAACTTGATAAATGAATTGCATCAATACGATGACTACATGTAACTTTTCTCTTCCAACGATCACTATTCTACTTTGAGATTTAGTCTGGCTCAATATTTTTGTTTTAATTTTTCAGATTTAGAAATAGTATCAGCAAAGAAACGAGTAATATATTATTGCCTGAGTGGCTTGGGCTACTTGTTTGGTGGGCTGATGCTACCACTCGCTGCTTGGAACGTTCCGTACTGGAGAAACTTCCTCCGAGCTATATACGCGCCGTCTTTTCTCTTTTTAGCCTACGTTTTCTTGATAGATGAAAGCCCGAGATGGCTCCTCACAAAAGGAAAAAAAGATAAGGCAATAGCAATCCTGGAGAAGATGGGTAGAAAAAACAATGTGAAACTCGACAAAGATGCTTTAGATAAACTTGTAATAGAAGATGACGGTCAACGTATAGATTTTCTAGGTCTATTAAAAATGACATTCCAATCTCGAGCTCTGCTGAAGAGGTGCTTGGTATGTATTGTGTGGTGGACAACCTCTACGTTTGTGAATTATGGGATAATGATCAACTCCGTATCTCTGCAAGGGAACAAATATGTTAAC
Source organism: Biston stratarius (assembly GCA_950106695.1). Classification (NCBI taxonomy): domain Eukaryota; kingdom Metazoa; phylum Arthropoda; class Insecta; order Lepidoptera; family Geometridae; genus Biston; species Biston stratarius. The sequence continues at coordinate 15,960,642 of OX467111.1, forward strand.
TACGCACTCCTGCAAGTTCTTGACCTTCCTGGAAACTTCCTGATAATGTATGTGCTGACACACTATAAAAGGAGAAACCCCTTGATATTTACGTTCTTCGCTGCAGCTGTACTATGTTTTTGTCAACCATTTCTACCAAATGGTAAGTAATTCTCTATTTCCTATAGTATAAAGATCTCCACTTAGGTTCTCTATATTTAGAATACCACGACTACATATAACTAGGTACTACATATTATATCTCCTTAGCAAAAGATCGTCAAGGCATTTATGATATTTACAATATTCTGCCGCCAAGTCTTTTTTTTATATTTGACAGGCTATGTGTTTGACTACAGCTCACCTGATGTTAAGTGACGGTGTGGTCGATGATGGTATACACACGTAGCCCAGAATAATGATGGGACTGGCTCTTAAGTGAGGCTGCCAGCTAACACACCGTTAGATGCTTGGCGGCAGTTTTTCAACTGGTCGCTTGCCAGCAGAGTACTAGAAAGTACCCTACCACCATACTATGATTCTTCACCTTGCCTCACGATGTTTTCCTTCGCCGGAAGTTCAAGCTCATTGTTGAGGTTTGAACCCACGTCATTCAGTGTGTGAACAGACCACTTAGCTATCATCGCTAAAGTCTTCGTCGCCAAGTCTTGTTACAAATTACTATCTCCCAATTATTTTTACATGAACAGTAAAAAAATCTAATTTTAAGAACTTATTATGATAGGTATTCAGTACACATAAACAGAATAGTATGAACCAGAAAAGAAACAACCGTGTTCTTTAGGAAAAGAATAAATTTGACATCATTTCTGCAGACATGAATGTGAGTGAATGAACTGTCTACAGTAAAATGTTCTCGTATTTTCAGAACTCCCGTGGCTTTCGGTGATGGTGTACATGATCAGCAAACTAATGAGTTCCTTCTACTTCAGCATCACTTACATCTACACTTCGGAATTGTTCCCTACGTACACCCGAAACTCGATGCATGCCCTATGCTCTTCAATCGGTAGAATTGGCTCCATTGTTGCTCCGCAAACTCCATTATTGGTAATATATATGTTCCGTTATATTAAGTCTGCATGCTGTTCTGTCTCTCCACAATAATTATTATTAATTTACAAGTGTAATCTTAGTAAGTAAATTATTGTATTTTTTTATGAGAATAATAAATAATCATTCTTATACCGTTCCGTACTTCGAAGGAGTGCAACGGGAACAACGCGACTCTATTCTAATTCATGTATTTCAAACTTTTTATACTTCATTGGATTTTTTCAAATTTTTTAATTACGTATCTTTTTTCTGGTATATGTACGTTTATTTTTCTATTCTTTTTTTTGGCATCGTATTTTGTGCATTTTGCCAACGTCAAGAATTGCAATAATTAAAAATATTTTTCGAAAAATAGACCGCATATTCGCTTCAAATAAGGCAAGATGGCGGTCAAACGTTATTATATTTATGATTTAAAAAATCCCCCAGTTTGTTTATTAATTTATTTAATGTACGTTATCCGACAAAATATGATTCCAGATGGCATACTGGTCAGGTCTGCCGACGCTGATATTTGGGTGCGCGTCGCTCGCGGCCGGGCTCGCCACCTTCCTGGTGCCGGACACCGCCAACGACTGCCTGCCCGACACCGTGCGGGAAGCAGAGGACATCGGGAAGAAGAAAAAACTTACCATGATAGGAATAGATAACCTAGCAATGACTAAAGAATAGATCGAATCGAAATGCTGCTGTGCTTTTTAAGGAGTACATTTACAAAATAGTTTCTTTAAAAATACGTATGCTACAAATGAGACTGAAGCAATATAAATTATTATAGTACAAAATGTAATAATGTTTTTTTACAATACCTTGTTATTCCTATAATTAGTATCTACTTTCATTGTACGAACAGCTATGCAATGGAATTTGCTACCCGAGTGAATGTTCCCTGATACATACAATCTGGGTGCCTTCAAGTCGCGATTTCGTGAATCGGTTTCTTCTAGGCAAGCGTACTTAACCATAGACGGCATCTTTGCTAAGCATCAGGCGAGATGGCGGTCAAGATTAGGCTTTTTTTCAAGATTAGGTTTTTTTTTTTAAATAAGAGCAAGAATTGCGCAAGAATACGATCATGATAAATCAAATACAATTATTTTATAGACTAGCAAAAAGCTGAGCTTTGTGAGGGCTCGCGTAGTTTTTCTAACGGATAATAATTTTTGAGACAGTTTTTTAAATTATTATAAAACCCCCAAGTTGGGAACACTGATACGACGTTATTTTACAACCTGATTCTAGTGGTGTCATGATTAAACGTGAGTAATCTCGCATAAGTAAAACAAAAATATATTCTATAAAAGAAAACGATAGCATTTCAATAGTAGCAATTGTATCTCAATAGCAAGTTACATGATCTAGTATCAGCGGGAAACTACTTCCATCAGCTGCTGGGATCCTTTTTATTGACGATGTAATAGAATATACCCAAAATTCACTATAACTAATATTCAGAGTCAACAAGAAGTAAACAGCCAGAGACTTAATATGACTAGCTTCTCAACTTCCCGGTGTGAGATGTAGTTATCCAAACTCTGTCTTATTCAATAATATTTTTATTCAAATCTCTACTGAAAGCTTAGAAGAAAGAAGAAGGTGTTGGAAAAGCTTTTAATTATTTATGACAGTTGTATATATACATATATAAATATTAAAGGAATTGCATTTGACCACACGATACAATGCATCTTTTTTAGATCTGTGCTTGTACCACACATTCTGTAGAACAGGAGCTGCAATTGAACAAAGCAACTTTACATGAAAAAAATAACTAAAAAGGGAAATAACTTAATTCCTTTAGCAGATACCAGCTATTGTCCTACATGGAATGATCTATAACACATACTAATAATTTACACTTTTAAGCAAAATCCTGCTGTCTATAGTGATACTAATCGCAATGCCAACCATGACGCTAAAGACTGTTGTTCAAATAACAGTCAGTGGCGTCACGTTTACTATACCACTCGCTTACTACTAACTACAATTGCCAATTATTATCAACACATTTTAAATAAAAATGGTGAACCAAAAAACAAGTTTAGATGAAGTACTAGAGAAGTTTAGCATGTTTGGGAGATACCACTTGCAGTTCATGTTCTTCGCAATGCTAATTTTTAGCTATACAGCGATGTTTGCTCACAATTATTTATTCGCTGCCGAAGAAAGTAAATACAGGTATGTTGGGAAATTGTAATTGTAATCTAGTACCTACTTATGATTCGTGTTATGCTTGACTAAGCACCTATGTACTGTAGACAGGTACTTTAAAATTTGAATATGTTCAACATCTTATGTGCCTAATACTATGTCTAAACCACGCAAAGGTTGCTTGGAAATATAATGTTCATTGTTTTCCAAGATGTTTATATTTTCAAGCAACCTATGCATGATTTAGGCATAGGCATTTTTATAAACTTATTTTCATACCTACATATTGAGATATTTCAACAACTAATAATTACATTAGATGCATAGACGAAGACTTCAGCAACAATACTTGTGGAAGCGTGAACGGCAAGCAGTGCTCGGAATGGATCTACGATGACCCGTTTAGTTTTACAGCTGAAGTAAGTACCCCGGTAGTACTTTACTGAAGGATCACTAAGACGGAATGTGTTCAAGGCAAGTCGTATTAAAAAGAAGAATTATTGATTTCTATGGAGAATAGAAATAATATTTACACTAAAGAGCGTATATAGAGATACGTAAAAACCATGCTTAATATTGCAATTATACTAACCACATATATTTCTTATACGTTTTTCATTTTTATTAGAAAAAATAAATGCTTTGCTGTGGAAATGATTTGGATATTAATTTACTCTATTTTGTCCACAGTTTGAGCTTGCGTGTCAAGAATGGAAACGAACATTAGTGGGCACTGTCCACAGCTTTGGCAACATGTTTGGTCTTCTAATAGAGGGGCCCATGTCGGACAGGTATTATTTCATCACAAACAAAAACTTACTAACAACAGCTATTACTTATTTATTAACTTAATTTTCAATTCAACTTTACGGCTTAGTTTCTGTGTTGTAGCAATCTTATCCTTTTGGGATGCTACGACAGCTAAGACCATCTGACTGCCAATCTGGAGGTCCTGGATTCATATCCTATATGGCACACACTTCTATCTTTTCAAATGTTAGCTTCAAACGCTAAATGAAGACTTTGTGAGAAAACATACAAGTCTTAGAGTTATTAATCTAAGCGGTAGACTATGGTCTTTCCTTTCTCATAAAAAGAAAACACCTGCACCCAGCAGTGGGATGGTTTATATAAACAGCGTTGATCCGGAATGTGTGTAACATTTATTTTTAGGAACTCTTACGTTAACAGCAACACACAATTAACGTAACATAATGGTTCAGAAACAGTTGAAGAATAATAATACAATAATTATAAGTACCATCTGTTTTGGACTTTGTTCCATCACAGTTACTGTGAGCAGCTTAGTTAAGTAGTACCATGACTAATTAACCTACTTTGACCACATTTCTGTTTCTTTTGTTTTGAACCTCTTGACGGCATGATGAAATTACGAAGAGACTACATTTTATGTTGGAACAGATTTCACTATACATATGTACTGATCTGTCCAAAAATATGTCTACGTATCGTAACATCATTGCAACTTGTGGGATATTCATTGAATCCTATAAAGTTGTTTTCGTATAAATAAAATGAGTTTTTAAACATTCATGAAAAAAATAATATGATAGCTTGATTTGTTTTTATATTGCTGGTGTGGCACAAGTCATTCAATTGCTTGTAAACATTTGAAAACTTTAAATATTTTTAAGTACTACAGATATTTTCCTTATTTGTATCGTCTTACGCTAATTCTTGTTTTATATTATATATTCCTTATTTTGTGTCAATATAGAACGAGAGGTAGGTATGTGTAAAACTTATAAAAATTTTAAATTAAATACCAATTTTTTTCCATAAAGGATAGGAAGAAAAAAAACTCTCATCTGGACTGGAATGATAGGCGCTGTAATAGGTGTTGCGAAGAGCTACTCGCATTCTTACTGGCTTTATGTTGGACTGGAGTTTATGGGTTCTTTAATCGGAGACTGCTATTCACCGTCGTATATGCTCAGTAAGTACTTTGTTTGATATTCACCACTTAGTATTTTCTGGATGCAATTCAAATTTTATTTATTAACTTAAAAAAACATCCCATGTTGGTAGGTACCTATACGTTTAACACACAAAATGGTAAGAAAACAAATTTGTCTAAACACTAAATTTCAATTTACGCACAAAACATAAGCAATAACAATCCTATTAATATTATAAATATGAAAGTTTGTGAAGATAGATGAATTTGTTACTCTTTCACGCAAAAACTACTTAACGAATTTAGATGAAATTTGGCACACATATAGTTTATAGCCTGGATTAACATATAGAATAATTTATATACTGCAAACTGAACAAACTTTTTGTTAAATCCCACACGGGCGAAGTCGTGGGTAACAGCTAATTATTTATCTATATAATTACATGTATTGGTCACAGTAATTTGTCTTGTCCATATAATAAATTATTGATTTATTGCTAACAATATCGAATGTAGTAGATATCTACTTTTTTGCAACTGTTTAACTTTTTTCGTATTTTCACAAAATAATGTTTAGTTATTATACATATATATCATTTTAAAATTTTTACGGTTTTAATTAGAATTTAACGGTATTACCTTTTTCAGATCTTGAAATTGTATCAGCAAATAAACGAGTGATTTTTCATTTTCTATGTAATACTGGTAGTTATATTGGAGGTATTCTGTTACCTGTCTCAGCTTGGGGCATTACGAGCTGGAGGAATTATGTTCAAGCCACATACTTCCCAGCTTTTTTCATCATTACATACTTCTTCTTCATCGATGAAAGTCCACGGTGGTTACTTTCAAAAGGAAAAAAAGAGGAAACTATTGTCTTACTAAAGAAAATGGGTCGTAGAAATAAAGTTAAACTTGATAAAGACATTTTGGATAGCCTTTCAGTCGAAGATGATGATAAATGTCTTGATTTTGTAAGTGTTCTAAAAATGACAATTCTATCTCGAACTTTGTTGAAAAGGTGTTTGGTATGCATTGTCTGGTGGACAACTTCGACGTTAGTCTTTCATGGGATGATGATAAACTCTGTATCCCTGCAAGGGAATAAATACATCAACTACGGGCTGAATCAACTGATCCATCTACCCGGGAACTTTATATTAATGTATATTCTACATAACTACAAGAGGAAGATTCCGTTGATATGCTCATTTTTTGCTGGAGCTCTACTATGTTTCGTTCAACTATTTTTGCCTAGCGGTAAGTAATAGCGATCCATTATTTTATAATAATTACATTTTTTAATGCAAATTTAAGACGTGAGATATTTCATCTGAGAGAAGACACGCTTTATAAATGTAAAATTAATTAGTCAAACGACACACTCTCCTGATGGTAAAAGAAAACTCTTACCTACCACGATATCCAGAACTTTGAATGTCAAAAAGCCGAAAGCTTTGCCTTTTTGGCGCTCATTACTTTTAGACATTCGATGGTTGGTCTCAATAGACCTGTAATTTTGCTAGCTATCTTTCACACTGGGCAACAAGTATTTACACTCTACTTTACGCTATGCGGTACTGTGATAATGCTTACCAAAACGATTTTTTTTTTTTAATTTTTAAATATGTTTATGTTTGACCGCCAACTCGAACGAAGATGCGGTCTACAGTGAAACGCCTAAAAGAAACTGTGACTTGAAGGCACCCAGATTGTAGCGGGTAAACCCACTCGGGCAGCATATTCCATTATTTAGTAGTTCGTACAATGAAGGTTGATTGGAACCGTTTAGTTCGAGTTTTATACGAAAAATCTACCACCTATTGTCCTAGTATGAGTACACTCTATGAAAAGGAAATCTACCACTTATCTTAAGCCATATTTGTCTTTCCACTCAGGTTTCCCGTGGCTCGCTGTGGTGGTATATATGTTTAACACAATGATAAGCTCCTTCTTCTTTGGTATCACGTATATGTACACGTCGGAGTTGTTCCCGACATACACTCGGAATTCCATGCATGCTCTGTGCTCTTCAGTAGGAAGGATGGGCGCTATCGTAGCACCTCAAACGCCATTGCTGGTAATGTGTTTTATTTTTAATTTTGACGATGCGTATTTCAGTGTTTCTATAATTTTAGATATTGAGTTAAATAAGTCTAAACAGTCAAAATCCTACTACATAAGCCATAATCGAGTCCAGTCATACTATAGTAAAGTTGTGACGGCTTTACTTCAAATTTGCAACAAGAAATTCATATTTCACCACATTACATCATTTTTCACAATCACGCGCGTAATTAGCTATTTTATTAATTTTTTTTTTTTTATTTATTCATTTACAAGTAACTTTAGGCTCAATGAATACATTTATAAAATATATATATATATACTCGTATAAGCTACCATACATTATACATAAGCACTTAAAAAAACGCAGGGTTTGGAAATATTGTTTTCCAAAACCTGTGTTTGTGGCGGTACTACTTTATCCCGTTCCCGTTACCGGTCACATCGTTCATCATAATCGTTACCGGTTACTAATTATTATTATATTTTCGTCCAGATGGCGTACTGGTCAGGTCTGCCGACGCTGGTATTCGGGTGCGCGTCGCTCGCGGCCGGGCTCGTCACCTTCCTGGTGCCGGACACCGCCGACGATTGCCTGCCCGACACCGTGCGGGAAGCGAAGAACGTCGGCAAGAAGAAATGTGTCAAAACAGGAATAAACAATCCAGGCTTGGCGCTGGATTAGAATTAAAATCCTTAAACGTCATTTTTTTTTTAACTACTTAGGTGGGATATATTATTATAACCCAAGCTAAACCTAACCTTGTATAGTTTTTTTTTTTTTTTAAAGGAACGAAGAAGTTTTATAATTTAGAAAAGGTTTTTTGACACACAAAGTTGACATTAGTTTTTTTTTCAGTTTAGTTAAGGTACTTTTGTGACATCCACATAGCAGTCCCATCGTATTTTCCATAATAAAAATTTTTACAAGTTAAAAAAAAATGCACAAAACATATTAATACACACTCTCTCATACATACATTAACTCCCCTGCATACACTAAAAAATCAAGGTAGGTCACTTGGCGCGACTCACACAAATAAAAAGCTCCCTGGCTGCTTCAGAACAGGGGTCGGACAGCAGCCTGTTGTAGCTACCAACAGACATTTGTTTTTTCGTTGACAACATTGGTGTTTGACCACAGCTTACCTGATGTTAAGTAGGTATATAGTTATTCTATCGAATTTACTGCCATGATAGCTGGCGGTGTCAGGGAGCAGAAAGTTGAATATCAGTTTGAGTGGATTATTTTTTGTTAGGCCTACGCCCACTGGACTACGATAATGATGATGATTTTATTTTAGTGAGCATAGGCTATCAAAAACATAATTTAGGCTTTAATTTTTTTTATCGGCACAGTGGACACAAGCTTAGTATGATTCAGCGCTAACAGCACAGTCACAAATAAAATACGTCAGTTTGGGTGATTCACAAATTATTTTAGAGTTGTAAACGATGCCATTATGTTGATTCAGGTCGTTACGATACTCTCACTGAACAGTTTTATGTTAATTTTGTAAATCAAAAAATATTACCGTCATTTACAGGCTCGTTATCGGCCCCTTCTGTTTACAGCTCAGCTGAACAGTCGGCCGAGATATTTGACATTTTATCCAATACACACTGCGGGCACGTGCGAACTTAGTATATGACAGAACATTATATATTTTGTTACGGAATTACCTAGCCTAGCCATAACAGGCGCAGCTTGAGTTAGCGACTTAAAATGCAGCCAACTAAAACCACGGCTAGACTTGCCTAAACTACTGGCAATTGTGATGACGGGGGCGGCAACAAAAAACAAGGCGATAAAAGGCTAATTCGATCGCTACCGCGGGTCGCGCTTTGGTGGAGCTGTAAGCGCGATTTTCAACGGTTCGTAGCGATCATAGCACAGTGATTAGCGCGATCAGCTAACACGTAAAAGGGTGTGTTTAAACCCCTACAATAAGCTTGAGCTGCAAGTAAAACATCGTGAGGAAGCCATGGCGTGGTAATATGGATCTGTCGCTGCATCTAACGGTGTGTTCCGGCAGCCTTACTTGAAAGCTAGTTCCATTCCCGGCTAGATGTATTTACCATGTTCGACCACACTGTAACATAACATCAGGTGAGGTGTGGTCAAAAAACTTACTATAAAAAAAATATAGCACAGTATAAAGATGTGATCACGACACACTACTACAATACACAAAGTACAGTAAAAGTGAAAACAATATTCAATCTATTTTATTATTCTATGCATATAATTCACAATGATAAAACGTGCAAAGGGCATAAAGATATTTGTCGGTATACATACGATGAAACTTCTCGTTTTGTGCTTAATATTCCTTGGCAGCTACACTGTAAAGTCTCCGGGACACGGCGCGCGGCGTGCCCAAGTCCACCTTCCGGGATTCCATCACTGATCCCAGATAAGATGGAATCGAGTAATAAATGGGGAGGAAGCGATAATCTACAGATTTAAATAATCCCGGGATCAAGTGGAACTTTCGACAGACTGCCTGAATGAGAATTTTTTCGACGCTTGTTTGGAATTCTTATTAGAGATTTAAGTTATTGGAGACATTTTTCAGGGATGTTTTAGGAAGGTCTTATCTATTGAAATGTCTACGTTTCTAAAGTTGATTAACGATATTAACGAAAATAAATAAGAAGTATTTGAATTTTTTATCCATTATCAGAATATTCTTTCTTTTTGTATCCCAGGTTTTTAATACACAAAAAAAATTAAGCAAAGATGTACCTAAACCTGGGAAATTGTCAATAGCAGTTTTCCTAATTAAATATTAAAAACAATACATTTTTACTTATTAAGTTCTAAGTAGCATTGAATATTTGAACAGTATTGTATTATAGATTTTTCAGTAATTTTACATGTTAAGGGGAATAAAAATGGTTAAATTTTAAATGTTAACTTTGACAACTTTTTCGTCATTTTGTTTATTCGTGTTTCATTTCTTAGACTCGAAATTCGAATGTTATGTTACTATTAAATAAATTAATTACTATTATGGGGTTGAAACTTTAGGGCCGTGGGGGCCGGCCGCTCACGATCTGTATCGGGACCTGGCCAAACGTTTAAAGGAGGCTTCAGGTGACCAGAATGCTGGCATCTACTTTGGTCAAAAGCTTAGCATTGCCATCCAACGTGGCAATGCTGCCAGCATTCTGGCCACATATCCCTCATCTGACGGCCTTTTTATTTAATTTTAAGTTAGTTTAGTTTTCTCTAGATGTTTTAAAATAAAGTCTAAAAATAATCTGTACATATAATAAAATATTACTATTTGTTGTTGTTGTCATTAAGAATTATTTTATATTCGGTTACCTGTTGTCAGAAACTTTGCTGATATATAAACAACTCTAATCCTAGTAGTTAAATTAACCTTTCACTAGTAAAACGAGAATTTTTAAACAAAAATAAATTAAAGGTTAAAAATGGTTATTACACCCGAACTGTCATTTTGACGCTGACATAAAATAACATTTCAATGTTAAATTTTTTCCTTGAATTAAAAAAGCGGAGTGTAATTTAAGAGTACTAACTTTTACAATATGTTAAATTTCCACTAAGTATATACAAAAATAAAAATTAAGTGTATTAACTTTCATCTTTACGAATTTAAAGCCTATTTTAGGTAAAACTATTTTTTGTGTGGTTAGGTCCAAGTTAAATAATTGCCTTCAATTATTTAATTATTTTGGTTACCGGTACAGATTGTAACGAGCATTTGATTGTAATGTTGTTATGAAGTTATTAATATTACAGCTTACCTGACCATAACTACTAATTTTGTAATTCATCATCATTATTACCATCCTATCATAATGTACTGCTATATGTGAATATAGGCGTTTTCCTAGACACATCACTCAGTCCGATCATCGGCTTTTCACTTCCAGCCACTGCCAGCTGACTTACATATATCGTCACTCCATCGAGACTCAGGGCGTCCTACTCTACTTTTCCCTATTCAGGATCTCCGGTCTAGAACGCATCTACCCCAGCAGTTATCGGTTCTGCGACAGATATATCTAGCTCATTGCCACTTCTACGCTAGGCTATGTCTGGCGAATTACTTCGTTCCGTATACAATCCCTTAGAGAACTACCGAACATAATTATTTACTAGCTCACTGAACAACTTTGAACTAATGGACCAACAGTGAGTAATTCATAAAAATAATAATATTATTGGTAATGTCTAACTAAAAAATAATCAATAAATATGTAGATATATTCACTTTTATGTCTCTTATACTCGTAGGTTGAAAGTTACGATTTGGTGCAGCCTATAGAAAATTCAATTTCTAATATTCCATTTCCAAGTTTCAATATCCCGACGTAAGCAGCGACTTCGCGACTGGAATACTGCAGGATGAGGAATGACACCGGCCGCATTCCCCGCACGTTTGATCCGCACCGATATTGAATGCGCGCCCCGCATGCGGACTTGCATGCGGCCGTTACCGCAACTCAAGCACATACTTGTGGCGTAGTTACACTATTTATTTTTTCATGTAAAGGTAATGAGTTGAAGTGAATGCTCTCTTGATGGTAAGCGATAACGCCTGCCCATGACAGTAATAAGTTTGAGTCACATAACAAAGTTCAAGGCATCCTTTGGCGCTCGTTACTTTGAGCCATTCTGTGGTTAGACAGCCCTGGCCGCCTGGCTTCCAATCTGGAGGTCCTGGGTTCAAATCCCACGGCACGCACCTCCCGTCTAAACTAAGTTACGTGTGTATTGTCGATAACTTCAAACGGGGAAGGAAAACATCGCGAGGAAACCTACATGTTCGAGTGTTCTTAAAAAAATATTCTCGAAGATATATGAAGTCTGCAAAACCCGAACTTGAACAGCGACTTGACTTGACTATGGCCTTACCTTTCTCATAATGAGAAGATACCCGCGCCCAGTAGTGGGCCAGTTCATAAAAGCAGTGCTGGCTCTTCAAACCGAAACAAAGTAATGTTTACCTTACTGCTTGTCGGTAGAATCTCTGGTACTGCGGGGATACTTATCTAGATGGCCTCGTGCTAATAATCTATCTCAAAATTTTGTTCGAACAGCTCTGTCGTATTAAAAATGATACATAAAATATTCGGTTTAAATGTTCGTTCCAAATTTTATTCTAAACAGATGCGTTTGACCAAATCTTTCGCAAAGATATGTACCTCATACTACGCAGCCCCGAATCCACCATATTTTCCAACCGGGGCAGTAATTCGATAGTGCTGACCACGGTGATACCCCTGGCAAATACATCATGTACACTATGCAAGCGTTCTAACATCAACTTAGGATACTTACATAATGCACTTAGGATATGTTCCAAAACCAGCTGAGCGTTTTAAAATAAATTGAATAATCGATAAAACAACGTGCGCTGGATGCTAGGTGCTTTATGAAACAAGCTTTCTTTTCAAGCACATTAGGTACCTATATTATGATTTTGACGCCCCCAGAATCTGCCGACCGGTGCAGGACCCCAGTTTGCCCCCTAGATCCGATACTACGCAACAATATGGACTATGGTAGAGCGTTTTTATCTAGCAGGAATAGGTTATGTGAGATATATTTGAAGATCATATTTAGTTAGATGTTAGAGGTTTTTGAATGACATTTGATAAGTTTACCACAGTTTGGACCCCACAATTTAAGCGACCTCATCGTCGACCTAGATAAAGGAAGTGTGACGAACTAAATCGTCACGACAGTCACGGAACCACCAAAGCCGAAGACCGGGCAGTCTGGAAGGAGGAAAGGGAAGACTTTACCCAGCAACGGGACACTAGAGACAAAAATAATAGTAAGATCAGGTAAGCTGTAGTAAAACACGTAGCCTGTCAACAATAAATAAATAAATATCATATACCTATGTATGTAACGTATTTTCTGTGTAGGAATGTACCTAGTAGTGGGCTGCCTTTCAAATACTAATCAAACCTTTTAAACAGGATATACTGAACCAAATATTTAAAAACAACTAAAGCTGTAGAAAAAAAAAATCCTGGTCACTTATACTACATGCATCGAATGCCCCTTATATTATTTCGTTTCAATTCCTAGATATGCGGCAAACTCCTCCATATCCGCTTTTCACCGCACTTGCAGTTCTCGAATTCAATAATTCATGCCGCGAATATCATCTTGCAAGTTGCAAAAAGACTCGCTTCGTTCCTATCCCGTATCTCTAGATACGTGCCGATACGGGTTCTAAGCCATGCCATTAAGGTGATCGCACACATACTCCCACTAAACACGTCACGTTCAGCTTAATTCATCTACTCGTAGATCATTTTTTTTATTAAACGTAATGAGACTTATACGCACTCCTGATGGTAAGATACAACGCATGCCCATGTCCATTGCTGATTAGTCTCAACAGCCCTGTAATTTCACTAGGTGCACACTAGCTGGAACACAGTAATGTTTACACACTACTGCTTTGAGGCAGAGTATCTAGTACTGCGGTGGTACCTACCTCATGTTAAGGAGATCTAACACAAAGAAAATATAAAGTAAAATAAAAGTAAATATGTGATCTTAAAAGATTATTTACGCTCTTCGTAAGGGTTAAGATCTTATTGAAAAATTACACTAATACAATTTAGTTACGAATGTAAATCGTAATATAATCTTTTAGTGCTCATTTTGTGCTTTTATGCCTTACACATAAGCGAGAACTGCATTGACATATTTACTAATACTAAAATATATATTGTAGTACACATTACACACAGCGCCATCTGACCCCAAACTAAGCAGAGCTTGTGTGATGGAAGTCAGATAACTGATAGCATACATAAATACTGTAACTACATAGTTATAATACATACAGAACACCCAGACACAGAACAAACATTTGTTTATACCAAACAAACATTTGTTCGTGGTGGGAATCGAACCCACGCCCTACAGCTCAGGCAGACATACTCCCAATAATGAGCCAACAGGGCTGTACAATACTCATAACTCTACTATACTCTCTATACTCTGCTGTATGTGTGGCAATACTGTAGAATGGGTTGCTTTCAAAATGAAAGTGGTGTTTTTTAATTAATACAGAAGTAGCTTAATTAATATTTTTTTAGCGTGCATACATCAGTATATCCTCATTCTGTAAATTTGTATACCGACCAGTACACTTGTGTTTGGCTTCAACGGAAAACTTTCGCTGGTTATTGATGAGTTGAGGTCAGTTTGTGACATAAAGATTATAGTTTTCGGCGGGAACGCGGAAAGATCGCGTCATGATGCTTTCAAAACTCCATCGAAGCTAGTCGTAAAGTCACCACTACTATAATAGGGCATGACCGGACTCCACCATAACTTAATTTATATAACTTAGACTCATATAACTTATACCTAATATTTGAAAATATCAAAGCACTTGTCACTGGCAAATGCAAAAAGTGCAACGACAAACACAAAAAAAAAAATCTTATCCATATTTTGATATTCTAGGTTTGTATACTATCTTTATGTCACAAATAAAGTGTTATTCATAAATTATTTTCATAATAATTGGTCTTATTGAAAACTAGTTGACATAAAAATCTTTTTACACAATTTTTTTTTTTTATCAGATGACGCATGTACTTGTAAGCTTGGGCGTGTGTACCGTTCACCTTTACTAAGCTACGTAGCATTTACTTCACGTTAACCTTACCTTCTACGTCCACCTGTTAGGAAGACTGAATATACGTGTAACTTTTTATTTCAGATGTATTTAAAGGAAAACTATCAAAAATGTAAATCATCTCTTTCAAGTCATGAAGCATATACAAGCAAAATCGATGTTATTCATGAACTACAATTTGATCTAGTAAAATTAACTTTCATATTTGATATCATGACATCAATTTTGTCACGATCTAGGGCTACTTAAAAGATCGAAGTTCTATTTATATAAAAAATTAAAACTACTTTTGAGTCTTTTATATGGGTAAATCTACAGCTAAAACTTACATGTTAGGTCATTGCTTGAACTTGATTGCAAGCTTTGCTTCTTGAACTGTATGAAGTGGATTCAATTCTCATACACTTGAATGTGTCAAGCATAAATGTTCAATCTGCGGCTGGCTGTTCTGGATGTATCTAAAATTAAAAAAAGTTTAAGTATAAAGTTCAGCTAACCTTATTTAGGTTTATTTATTAAGTATTGCTTTTTTAAAGTATGTTCTATGCCTTTTTTTTATTAAGTGTACAATCCCTTATAAATTGAAATCAGAACAAATCGAGGAGACTACTGCGATTTTATATGAGCCTCACTTGAGAGCCAGTTCCATTCCAGGCTAGGTGTGATTTACCATCTTCGACCACACCGTCACTTAACATCAGGTGAGCTGCGGTCAAACACCTAGCATGACAGCCATAAAAAAATAAAAAAATATGAGAGTTTCAGCGTATGTTTTTCTTGTGTTAACGACGCAGTTAAGCTTTAGTTAATTAAAAAGTTTGATAATGTTTTTACAAAAAAATACGTTCCATGAAGCAATAAAGCGCCTCGTATGCAGCCCTAGACAGCGCTACAAGAACTGTTCGTTAAATTGGGCGGTTTGTTGCAAGGGAATTACAACCGGCTTCATTAGCCGCTTAGACTGAGGGAATACTGGACGTAATTATTACGGGCTGCTAACTTCTACAGCTGAAAAATCTTAACATATACATACCTACTATTACATTATTTTTTTTGTTACTGTAATAATAAATCTCGCTCTGTTTTCTTTCTTTCCTTTGAAGGGTTTTTGACTTTGCGCACAGACGCATTTACCATCTGCAAACTGTTATTTATTTCTACAACTTGTCTTGCATTCATTTTTAATTCTTGTGACGTTTGCTATACTTCAATATGGAATGAAGGTTTTTAGGATGGTACGGGTATACGGATCAGGATAGTAGTATAATAAGATGAAATAAATAAGTACATAAATACTATAATTATAAGCGTATTTATTATTATTATTGTTGTACTCACGTAGTCTTAGTAAGCAATAACTACATATCCCTCTGTATTTACCCATGCTAGACAAATAAACTTCCAGTGCTTGATTTCCATATATCAACATATTAGTCCACGAACTCTTTTCTTGGATTCTTGTGATTGTGAAATCACAAGAATCGTGAATCGTGAAGTCGTTTGCAGCCTTTCGTAGACTTTTTTACCCTTAGCTCCTCGCCTAAAGTCTTGTTCGTCGGGACACAGGTGGAGGCTAACGGATTAATTAAAAACTCGCGTTTTTATTCATTTGTTTTGGAAAGCATCGCATCGCTGCGCCGTCCGTGTCGTTCCAAAGAACTAGGCGCTGTTCGTAGAAATTATAATGAAATGGCACGTGCTTCTGTTGATTAAATAAAAGCTGCTTTCCTTTTGGACACTTCGTTTTGGGCGAAAGTTAATTTGGAAAGAGTTGATTCTCGGCTAAGTGCTCGAAAAGTCAACACGCCCTGAGGCACGTGTCGGCAAGTGATTACTGCAGCAAGAAGATATAAAAATTAACTCATGAATATTTTTTTATGTTAAAGTAATTAGACGACGAGACGCTCTCCTGATAGTAAGATATAACGCCTGTACATGACCATTGTATGGATAGACAGAACTTTGAGTAGTAAAACAAAGTACAGGGCATCGCTGTTTTGGCGCTCATTACTTAGAGACTTTCGATGATTAGTCTCGACAGCCATGATAAAATAAATATATATATATAGACCATTCATGAGCGTTCGTATATGTTAAGATAAGCTCATTTTTGTGATAAAAAAAGAAAAAATATATTTTCAAGAAATATCCTAGGACATTTTACACAGCGCAATCTAACCCCAAACTAAGCAAAGCGTGTACTATGGGAACCAGACAGTTAATAGAATACATATATAATTTTTTTGAAAATACATACAGGACATCCAGACACAGAATAAACATTTATCTAAATATATATAACTCAAAGGTGACTGACTGACTGACTGACATAGTGATCTATCAACGCACAGCCCAAACCACTGAACGGATCGGGTTGAAATTTGGCATGCAGGTAGATGTTATGACGTAGGCATCCGCTAAGAAAGGATTTTGATTAATTCTACCCCCAAGGGGATAAAATAGGGGATGAAAGTTTGTATGAAACTTTGTCAATTTTAAACCGATCGGGCTGATACTTTGCATGCATAAAGCTACTATGACGTAGGCATCTAGTGCGGGTAGTGAAACCGCGGGGCACAGCTATTGTGTCATAAATGTTTATCCTGCTGGAAATCGACCTACAGCTCTTGAAGTAGATATGCCAAATGAGCTAACAAGGCAGTCAGTGATCTGTTTGCTCTCATATAGTATAGAAACTTAAAGTAACTTTTATAGTTGTGGACATGCGAAAACAAAGAGGCTGGGAGAGCAGCTATCAGCGCCAATATTTACATATCGGGTACAAAACTCCGCAGAAGTTTGGTCCCGATTCCATTATTCCATAGCCACTCATACCCTTCCGCGACATAATATTGTCCTGCCGATATTTGTTTTTTGTTGCGATATTTTATTCTCTTTATGTTATATTCAATTTCTTGAGGATCCCCCTATTTTCCTATTGTGTTGTTTGTACAGCTGACATCGTGTATTTTCGATATTTTTTTGTGTATTCTTTTCTGAGTACGAAGGAAAATTGTACGAAAATATTCTGGTACATTCGATAACAATAGTTTTTTGTCAGCGCCGAGTCGCACTTTTAAGGGTTCTGCAACAGAATATCGAACTAAGTCCTTTCATTAAACCAACAGCGTCGGCCTTTTCTACTTTTAATTAACTTTTGAACCGTAATATTCTAACCAATATATTATGTATTACGGTATAGACCAATCTATAAATTGCAACAACTTTTACTATAAACCCTAAAATCCTTTCGTTCACTTGAAATACAATAAACTTAGTGTTTGACCATAGCTCACTTGATGTTAAGTAACGGTGTGGTCAAAAATGGTTAACACGCCTAACTGAGTATGAAACTAGCTCTCAAATGAGGCTGCCGGAATACAACGTTAGATGCTTGGCGGCAGACTTTCAACTTGAGGGTAACTAGCCAGAGGAGTACTAGAAAGTACCCTACCATCATGCTTTCATTACGATGTTTTCCTTAACCGGCAGCTCAAGCTCATTGTTGGGGTTTGAAGCCAAACCGACCGCGCTAACCTATGAGCTATCGTCGCTACAAACGCATCTTCAATGAACTACAGAATAACCGAATCTTTTTCGCGATTTGCGTTGATACAATGGCTTATACAGTTTGATAAATCAGCGCCTTTTAGTATCGCACGCCATATAAAACTTCCCGTATAATATCAGTTCTACGTAAGAAATACTTATGCATGTTTATACATAAATATAGCTACGAACGACAGACGTGAAGTCAGTACCTTCTGACCGTCTGAGGATTTATCTCTGAACTTGGCCTTAGTTGTTCCTACTAATGCTTGCCAGTGTTGCAGCAAGTTCAAGTTCGATAACATTGTTGTTGCGTAATAAACGGTTTATTTGGCTCCTTAAACACAGTTTAGTAGACAGACCAGCTTAGGAGCCTTCGATTTCATGACACTGTTTGTAAATTTATGTCAAAAATAAATCAGTCATTTGTGTGTTTACTAAATAAACTGATATAAACTGCTATAAATAATTTAATAGATATTCCAAACGAACTAAACAGTTTGAATCTACCTTCATTGTACGAACCGCTTAACAATGGAATTTTCTGCCCGAGTGGTTGTTCCCTGATGGATACAATCCGGGTGCCTTCAAGTCGCGAGTGAATGGGTTTCTTTTAGGCCAGCGTGCTCTACCGTTGATCGCGTCTTCGCTTAACATCAGGCGAATTGGCGATCAAACGCAAACCTATCTTAAGTAAAAAAAGTTCTATAATAATTGATTACAATTCGATTAATTAAATAACAACAATGTTAGTTACAACAAAATAATGTAGTGTATAAATAGTATGTATATTTATAACTTACCTAAAGCGCACGGGATTACGTTCCCAAATATTTAATTGGGCCGAAACTCGCAATCCTTTTCAATCCCGATTGAATAAATCAATCCAGCAATCCTCTTTGCTAACTACCCATATTTAAAATTCGTTACGTTCAAAGGCTTAATCCGATTTAGTTTAGTAGTCGCTGGCATCGTCTCAAACGCCTCGCTTCCGTGTGATTTAGAACCGAGGAGCATGTGCTAAGAGAAGATAATCTAAAGATACTTAAATATCTATAACTCTGGAACTCTGTTTCAAAATCATATTCAGTTATTTTTTGTTCTATTAACATCCTTATTGGCTCATTTGTAGTATATCTGCTTTAAGAGCTGTAGGGCGTGGGTTCGATTCACACCCAGGACAAACATTTTTGTGGTATAATTATAATTTGTAGTGTATCTGGGTGTTCTGTATATATTATAAGTATGTATTTCCAGAAAAAATATTTTTTTTTATGTGAAAGGTGAGAGGTAACGCCTGCCTTTGACCATTGCAGCGATACACAGAACTTTGAGTAGCAAAACTAAGTCCAGGGCTTTGGCGCTCATTACTTTGAGACTTTCCATGGTCAGTCTCAACAACCCTGTAATTTCACTAGCTACAGTACCCTTGAAACCGAAACACAGTAATGTATACATACACTACTGCTTGGCGGCAGAAACTGCTGTGGTACCTACCTACACGACCTCCTGTCCTCCTACCACCTAGAACTATTTATGTATTTTATCAGTTATACGCCTTCAATAATACAAGCTTTGTTTAGTTTGGAGTCAGATGGGCCTGTGTGTAATGTGTTAAAATATTTATTTATATTCCTGAATATTAGCATACGTATATCTCGCACACGTCACGTCTCACAAGCTGCTGACACACCTCGTCGTGGTTTTTGCAAGTTGCAGAAAACTAAGGTAACTTAATTTAGCATAGCTCGCATAGCTAACGCAGTGTTTTTTCGTTTCAATGTTCGCACAATAAACTACTTCTTTGACAACTAACGGAAACTTTCTTCATCGATTATATTCATGGCAAGCGATAGATAATTATCTAATTAAAGATCAAATTTTATTTTCTGAAAATCGCACAGTATACAGAGGAAAGTATTCCATAAATTTATACGGATAAGGTGACTACTGACTTTAGAATTCAAAGTATAAAATGTTAATTATTGGAACCCAAACTAAGCACGAGGCTTGTTTCTTGGTAGCCGAGTGCGTTTTCCGCTGAATATTTTGAGATTATTAACAAACAATTAAAATTTATTAAACTTCACAACACTGCTGTTTAGTTATTGGTGGCCCGGGACATATTATTTCTAGTTTAGGTTTAGTTTTCGGTCTGCAACCCGCATTGACAGCCCTGTTGGCTCATTGGGAGAATGTCTGCCTGAGCTGTAGGGCGTGGGTTCGATTTCCGCCAAGAACAAACATTTCACGGTATAAACAAAATGTTTGTTCTGTGCCTGGGTGTTCTGTAAGTATTATAAGTATGTATGTACAAAAAAAAAGTATTGATGTATTCTATCAGTTATCTGACTTCCGTCACACAAGCTCTGCTTAGTTTGGGGTCAGATGGCGCTGTGTGTAACGTGTCCTACAATATTTATTTATTTTAATTTTATGGAGAGTTCTTTTCTTTGCGATTTAACTAGAATTTCTCATCTAAACGTGGCACGTTACATATTCAGTGCTCATAGAGAATAAGGGCCTATTTACCCACTAGCCACGTGTTCTGCTCAGAATATAACATTAACCAACGTTAAAACACTAAATTAAATTTAACTAATGAATATTAACTTATTAATTTTTAAAATGTAGTTATAAAGAGCTTTAATCAATTATTTAATTTATGTAGATTTGTATATTAAAATTTATTTTAGGCAACGAAAATATTTCCAATTTCTTTTTTAACTTATTAACATGTCAGTGTTTCTTTTAAGGGTGTATTCCATAGATAATTCGTTTTTTTTTTCTCTTTCTTCCTGGCATCGCACTCTGTGCATTCTGCCAGTTTCAATATTTCTATATTTTGTGAGTAGTCTTCATTTTTCAGCTTCTTTATCATCTATAGCTACAGTCAAAGTCTAGTCTTGATCAAGTCCAGTCGGTCCCAGTCAAATCAAGTCATGCCTTAGTAAAGTAGTGGCGACTTTACTATAAGCTTAAGCTTATAAGCTTATAAAAACTCGAAAAAAACACTAGTTTTAGAAAAAATATAATGGGGCGACACGACGCTCACCGCGTTCCCGCTAAAACTCCATTATTCGTTTTATAGAGTTGTAACTCTGTCGATTTTTTTGTCTGTGACGCGTGGGGGCGGGGGTGTCGCACGTAGGTCTCTTGGCAGGCGTCCCCGCGCCACTGCTGCCAACTGTTTGATCAAAGGTTCCGAACGATGCCGCGCTCAGATAGCGTTTGATAAACACTGGATCATTCACCGACGCGCTATGACATCAAATGTATGGTGTGATTGAAAGTAGTATTTTTTCGATCAGGTTTTCATTAGTGCGCTTGTGCTGCTAATTCATACACTCACTCATCACTTATTCACTCACTCATAAGTCATTCAATCATTCATTTGACTCATTTGAAATGTTTTATTCTTACGTAGAATTAATTTTATATTTATCATTGGTAGGTTTAAGTAGAATAAAACGTAGTGATTGATTTAATTAAATAAATACGACGAATTAATTAACTTTAGAAAATTAACTGTTAAGAGATGGTGTAGTTAGTTGCAAGGAATAAAAACGTATTATCTTGTATAAATACAAACATCTTGTACACCAAGCTTTTTAAATAAGGTTACCATACTTATAAACGTCGTTTAAAGTAAATCTTCGGTATGTGAACCTTAAAATGTTTTGTCTACTTATCTGTCAAATGTTGCCATCTTATAATACATTATCCGAAGTTATTTCTCATGTAAATGTAAGTAAATTTAGTTCTTTTAACCGACTTCAAAAAACCGGCCAAGTGCGTGTCGCACTCGCGCACCGAAGGTTCCGTACAAACATGTAGGCTTATAAGTAAAAGTAATGATATTTTTTTTATGGTATTTTATGCTTTTCTCAATTTTTCCTTTATCTGTGCTCTAAGACGTTGTTTCGTACCAAATTTCAAGTTTCTGAGTTCACGGGAAGTACCCTGTAGGTTTTGATTCCCTTGCGTGTGTCGAAAATTTGCAACATAAACGGCTGTATCTTTTGATTGCGTTGGCTTAGAAGTTTGATTTTTTCACAGCGCCAAGGGACAGTAGACCTAGTATTTGATATGAATATCAGCTTGATACCTCCACGCGATCCTGAGAAAAAGGGTCTTGACAGACAGACGGATGGACAACAAAGTGATCCTATAAGGGCACAGTTTTTTTTTCTTTTTGAGGTACGGAATCCTAAAAAGGAAGAAGGTACTCAATACGGTTGTATATTAATTTTTGAGAAATAAAACTATCCTAATCCCAAACTTCTTGTCGACGTAAAATGTGTGACAATGAGACAAGCAAATTTAATTAAGCAACGTTAATAAATAAAGTTTAAATGATTAGTTACCCATTACGATATTTACGTCGTAGTCTTTCTTATTGAATAGGAAATGAGTGTAAAAGGGATAAAAATTAATAATAATAACACCGGGAAAACTGTTGTTTTCGTATGTGGCTAATAGCGGCTATAGCGGCTAAAGTCCTAATATGTTATGTTACTAAAGTACCTATGTTACTGTCATCTTATAATTTCTTTCTTTTTTTTTCTATTCAGGGTACCGCCTTTTGACGGTTGCCTTTTTAAGGTTGGCTCGCCTGATTTTAAGTGACGGTGAAGTTGAAGATGATGATGATACCTGGCCTGGAATGGAACTGACTCTCAAGTGAAGCTGCCGGAACACACCGTTAGATGCTTGAAGGCAGATTTTCAACTTGAGGTTGGTAGCTAGCCAACCGAGAATTAAAAAGTGCACCACCTTGGTATCAGCAGGATGTCTCCCTTCATCGGCAATTTAAACTCATTGGTTTAAACCCACTCCCTTCGGCGTGTGAACCAACAGCACTAACCACTGAGCTATCATCGTTACATGCTAAACTTAGTGAAGATCGAATTTAGATAGACAGACGGAGTTACAATTTCTCGTGAGGTTTGATCTGATTGTCATCTAGCCTGATCTAGCTTGGATGTTGGGGTAAGTACGGCCGACGTGACGTCACTCAGGCTTTAGTGGATAACCTCGATATTTGAGCTGAGTTTCCGGAATAGACTGATGGGTTGAACGCAAGCCCGTACTAATGCTGATTGACAGCTCAAATTCTAAGTTCATAACGGTAAGTAGAAGTATATTTGGCTTGCTGGAATAAATATAAAATCATAAATATCGATCGAGGCGTTTCGAAAGAGTACGACCACAAACACCGTATAGGTACGTATAGACTTAATTTGATTTTCATAGAGTACCTTGAAAATATTAAAACACTTGATACTGGCAAATACGCAAAGTGAGATGCCAAAAATATAGAAGAAAAAGAATAAGGCATAACCTAAAAAGACTAAATGCGATAAGATTTATGACATGACGAGTTTTGGCGGGAACGCGGAAAATCTCATGTCGCCTCATTGTATTTTCTTCCAAAACTAGTGTTAATGTATAAAATAGTAAAATGTTTTATTCATAAAGTGCCGACTTGCAAGCGCGAGTGTGGGAAAGTGATATAATGTGGTGTAACATAACTTTTAGTGTTGCTTCCAAAAATCCAAGCTTGTAGTAAAGACGCCACTACTTTACTAAAGCATGACTGGATTTGACTGGCACGGACTGGGCTTGACCAAGACTGGACTTTGACTATAAAGATAAAGAAGCTGTAAACTGAAGACTGCACACAAAATACAAAAACATTGAAACTGGCAGAATGCACAGAGTGCGATGCCAAGAAGGAAAAAAAGCGCTATAAAAACATGACATAACATACACAATAGCGGCATATTATCGGACCCAGAACATCTCGGAGATCCGATAACAAAAAAAAACCTAATTATTATTATTATATATATTTATTTATTGAGATAAAAACGACTAACTAATATCTACTTTAAAGTCTAACTATGCCATACAATTAAAACGAATTCTACCACTGACTTGGAGCAACGAAATCATAGACGTTGCTAATCCGTTGTAAGCTGTGACGATTCATTACCGAACCAACGAGGCGCGGGAATGTAATCCATCATTACGGTACGGCCGGTCTGTTTTACTCGATGTTATGGGGGATACAGACCGAGCGAACAAACGCATCCTTTATGTTAACCGCTTTCATTTGCAATCGCTTCTAAAGTCTGACAATAGACTGATTCCTTTTAGATTTATGTTTTTTTTTCTTCCTTAATATTTATCTTTGGCAACACTGGCAATACAATATAAATTCAAAATTAGAACTCGCTGCTCAATATTGTTTTATTAGACATAACATGTATTTTGTTTAAGGAAAAGCCACTGGCTCCTGACACACAGTCTTTGACTAGTTCGGGAGCCTATGGAACTAAATCTGTAATGTATTTTTTTATGTCGAATAAAATTATTGTTTATTTGTTTGACTCCAAATTTTAATTTTTTATTTAGACGTTAGTAGCGATGATATCTCAGTGGTCAGCGCGGTCGGCTAAAGCGCTGACGAGCGTGGGTTCAAACCCAAACAATGAGCTTGAGCTGCCGGTGAAGGAAAACATTGTGTAGGGAATTTCCTAGCACTCGGTTGGTTGAAAATCTGTCGTTAAGCAACTTACGGTGTATTCCGACAGCCTCACTTGAGAGCCAATTCCATTCCAGGCTAGATGTGCTTTACCATCTTTAAACACACCGTCACTTAATATCAAATGAGCTGTGGTGAAACACCTAGCTTATCACACTATATTACAAAGGTGAATGTGTGTGTGTTTGTTTGTTACTTCTTCACGCTCAGTCGGCTAAACCAATTATGATGAAATTTGGTATGGAGATAGCTGACACCCTGGAGTAATACATAGGCTTTTACTTTTTCTTCCGAAAATGTTTCGTTCACGGGAGAACAGCGCTGGGCGCAGCTAGTCAACCATAAAAATGCAGCGATGCAACTTGAACGATAACGACAAAGCAAGTGAAGTATTTTTATGTATAAGTATTATTTGTTTATAAACTACCTAATTCGTTAACGCGTAAATCTAAATATTCTATTTAAAAATCATGAAATAAAGTTATGCCTTTTCTCTGTCTGTTTGAAATAAAAGAATTTAAAATCCCAACGCCCCTGGATGGACGTTTGATCTCGAATAAATCTTTATTCGAATAAAATGAAGTGAAAATGAACTGCAATTAATCGCTAAAAGCTCTAACGTGCGAGTCCGGAAAAATCCACCATAAGTCCCACCCAAATTCGTAAAGGAATTAACTTACTAGAGAACCGATATGGGTAAAAAATATATACTAGGTATATATTATGTGTATATCTCATTTACATTTTAAGTTTATGTCGGATTTTAGTTTTTAGTTTTAGATATCCCTGTTAGCTTATTTGGTAAAATTCTGCTTCGAGAGCTGAAGGGCGTGGGTTTGATTCCCACTCGGGACTAACTAACAATAGCTTTGTTAGTTTGAGGCTAGGTGGCGCTCCAAAAAATGTCCTCCAATATTAACATTATCATTAACAACAATGACGAAGATTAAATAAATTAAATTAAAATATTTATCTAACTTGACAACAATTATTAAATATCTATTTATCTACCGTCTGTTCTAAAGCTGTATCGTGTTTTTGTATTCTTAGTTGCCAGGGCGAAATTGCTCTTAGCGATAACCCTACCACCACGCTATAGTTTCCTCGCGATGCTTTCCTTCACCGGCAGCTCAAGCTTGTTGCTAGGATTTGAACCCACGCCCTTCAGCGTGTTAACTAACCGCGCCACCAACTGAGCTATCATCGCTAGAAAAAAAAAAACAAATCTTAAAAATATTAAGTTTATTTTTATCAGTTCATTGTTCTTAACCCCAAAACAGTGATAATAAAAGGACTGTATAAAATTTATTGAAAAATACCTGTCCATTTTATAATTCCTCTGCGCGCTCTTATCACTCCATTTTCGGAGGACAATTTGTGGCAATTGCGGGGTGACGGCATCCACCGTATATACTGTAACGTACGTACCGTAGCTCACGCTGTACAGTAATGTTAAAGGAAAGTAAATTAACGGCACATCAAAATAAGTGACTGAACATCAAAATAATAAATCTTTTGCAGCTTAAATTTTAATAAACATTAGGATCAAAGCTCTCCGTTTTAGCTTTTATCATCTGTCACTTTATTTTTATTTGATATCAGTATTTATATTTGCTGTCCATGCTTTCTTAATCTAAGAACTTGTATTGTTACATTATTGTTAACTAATTACATGTACTATTATTTATTCTGTGTCACCAAACATATAATAAGTCAAACATATATAAAGTCATAAGCCTGCTTAGTGACTTTAATTTGTAATTTTGTGTGTGTGAGGGAGCCGTTTACTCCATCGTTTTCTGAACCAATTTCCATGCTCATTTTTTATTAAGTGTGTAGAAGAAATCGAAATGGTTCTTCAAAAAAATTATCCATTTTAACAGCTGTAATAAAGTAATTATGAATAATTACGTTCGAGCGGCTACTGATGTAAAGTCAGTTTTTATAATACATAATTGTATAATCAAAAAGTAATTCTTAACACTACAATTTCTTACACGTTCAAATTCTTACACGTTTTCGTTCTTTTTTAACCGACTACCAAGAAAGAGTTATGTTTTTTGCGCGTATTTTTTATGTAGTATCTTTCACAGGCTGGATGGATTTAAACAGTAAAAGTAAAAAAATATAATATTCGAAAAAAAAAATGGCGGAGTTTTGGCGCGATATAAAAATACGCTAATAAAAAAAAATAAGCAAACCTATCAAAATAAAGGAAAATAAAAGGAGATTACAAAAATATAGATAAGTTATATTTAAACGTAAATTTCTTCTTATTTAATTTTAACATAAGTTTATGTTAAAATTAAATAAGAAGAATTACTTGGTTTAAAAAGTTTTTTTTTTAACTATAGCTATTTTATTTGCAATCGGGTTATAGATTTTTTAAACTTCTCAGCTTGTTTACGTTATGCGTTTTGTTTGTAGGTATTTTAGCAACGATGCCAGCAGGATTTTATTTTAAAACATTTCGTAACATTTTAAGTTAGATTTGCGTGTGTATTTGGTGGTAGGGTACTTTCTTGTACTCGGCTGGCTAGCTACCACCCTCAAGTTGAAAATCTGCCGCCAAGCATCTAACGGTGTGTTCCGGCAGCCTCACTTGAGAGCCAGTTCCATTCCAGGCTAGGTGTGCTTTAGGTTGCATCTTTGACCATACCGTCACTTAACATCAGGTGAGCTGTGGTCAAACACCTAGCCTGACAGAGGTTAAAAAAAAAATTACGATAATATAACGTGAAAACTGATTTTTGGAGTGCAATTAAATAGTATTGAATGTAAAACAGTGAACATGCTCTGAAATTATTCATGCAAATTTCACCCAATGATAGGGACGGCACACTTTAGTTCAAAATCACAGGCAACACGACGACTCGGGGCAAAAATTAAATTTGGTGCCAATTTGCACATTTCCGAACTCGGGGTGCGAAGGCACTACGACTCAATCACGGATGTAGGTACTTTCTATGAATTAAATACTTCCAAACGCAAAGAACGTATTTGTTTTGCTTTTTTAGGGTTCCGTACCCAAAGGGTAAAAACGGGACCAACTAAGACTTCGCTGTCTCTCTGTCCGTCCGTCTGTCTGTCACCAGGCTGTATCCCAAGAACTGCAATAGCTAGACAGTTGAAATTTTCACAGATGATGTATTTCTGTTGCCGCTATAACAATAATTACTAAAAACGGAATAAAATAAATATTTAAGGGGAAGGATTAACATTCAATTTTTTTGCCGCTTTTATAGAGAATGGTACGGAACCCTTCGTGCGCGAGTCCGACTCTCACTAGGCCGGTTATTTTTTTAAGATTCCGCTCTCTAAAAATTGGCCCTTTCGTTATGCGTTTCTTTGCATAACGCTGAGGTGAGCACTTATTTTGTGAATGTTCCTGATTTGTCTTTGTGTGTGTTTTTTAATGACTTTAGATTTTAAGTTTGTCGGATTTTAGTTTAAGATATTAAGTTAAGTTAAGGTGGCGATGGCGGTCAAACGTAAGCATATTTCTAATAAAAAAAAAAAAAAAACAAGTATTTATACCTTCTTATCGCTGCAGTAACCAGTTGTCTCAAAAAGTTTGAGGCAAACATCGTTTCATTATGCGCTAATCACTATTAACTGACACTAAACGAGAGAAACATTGTATGTTTATAAACACAGCTATAATTACATAGAAATAGAGGCTTTTTCTATGGTTTCGTACCTCAAAAAGTAAAAAAAGACCCTTATAGGATCACTTTGTTGCCTAACTGTATGTGTCCTACAAGATCCTTTTTCTAAGTTGAAATTAATATCAAATACTCGAGCCTGCAATGTCTTGAAGCTGAGCAAAATTCTAACTTCTAACATATATTGATACTTCTCGTATAATCATTAAATTTATTAACTTTGCTACGAACTTTGTGTTATTTCATCGCGTGATTCGCCTAGTGCCTACCCGTTTCAATAGATCCAGCCTCATCGGATGTGTTGATGGAATTAATGAATGGCCGTGATTAAATTATTGACGGGCGTGATTGCTTTACGCGCTTCATAGCTTTAAAGTCAGTGACCAAAACGACACCCATACATGGTGGACATTTCGATACCACATTTTTTATTCGCACAGCGAGGATGTGGAATTCTTTGCCGGAGTCTGTGTTTCCCGAAAAATACAATATATATAAATATAATATAATATAATACAAACGGGTTAATTCTAGGTAAACGTGATCCATCCGCTTAACATCTGATATGTTTAGGTCAGATAAAAAAATGACTTCAAATTCGGAAGAAAAAAAATGGATGTTCCTTTTTTTATATGAAGTCGATCTTTGGTCACTAACTCATCTGATGGAAAGCGACGGTGCGGCCGAAGATGCAGCATATTGACCAAGAAGAAATCTATTCACTCTAGTCTATTCACGCCCAAATTGTAGCTCATAGGAAACAAAGCAACCGTCAATGAACCCTATGGGCTGTACGCAGCAAGTTAGTAGAGCCGAATAAATTAATAAGCTGTACATTTTGCCGAAGGTCTTTAAAACAAAGAAAGTTGATGAATATTTTTTTTCCTACAAAAAATATTTTTTTTTTTTTTTTCTAAGCACTAAACAAATTTAATAATATTAATTTCAATTCGATTCACAATTCATTTTTCACATTTGTATCACATTCCAAAACGATGTATGTCTAGGCGCATTACAAATTCACTAGAGAATTCATATAAAAGTTAATTATATCATTTTTGTTTTATTGTTAAGTTAAGTGTTTTTCTTAAAAACTGAGAATCTCTTTATTGGCCACATTCATGTAATGTAAAATATGTAAATAACTAGATAAAACAATTTTGAAAGTTAAGTCAACAAAAGAATACAGTTGGGTTGGACAACATTCGGAAACTACGTCGAGTCTTCTCGTTACCCATTCCGCAAAGTCTCGAGACAAAAGTCTCTACCTGTCATGGACTACGAAGCTAAAACGTCGACACTCACAGCGGGAATAGTCCACAAGTTCAAAGTCACTCAACGAACTATGCAAAGTGTTGTCAGGTGCTTGGCATTTCTCTAAGGGATCATATTCGAAATGCCAGAGAACTAAAGTAACCGACATAGCTCAGCGTATTAGCAAGCTGAAGTGGCAGTGGGTTGGACATATCTGTCGCAGAAATGATAACTGATTATTTGTAGCGATGTTAGCTTAGTGGTTAACGCGGTTGGCTTACACCCCGAAAGGGGTGGATTCAAACTACAACAATGAACTGTCGGTGAAGGCAACTATAGCGTGGTGGTATAAGGTACTTTCTAGTACTCAGCTGAATAGCTAGTTGGCACTGTTGAAAATCTAACACACGGATTTAATATCAGACAAACTGTGATCAAACACCTAGCCTAGCAAACATTTAAAAAACCGCTGGGATAGACGTGTTCTAGAGTGAAAACCGCGTATTGGCAAACGTTGCCTGAGACTCGATGGAGTGACGATATACGTAAGGCAGCTGGGGGTAGATAGAAGCGAAAAGTCGAAGTTCGGGCTGAGTGGCGTGTCATGAGAGAGACCTATGTCCAGTTATGGACATCCATAGGCTGATTATGATGACGAATCAAAAATATTATCAAAAATTGCTTAGGGTTCCGTACCTCAAAAGGAAAAAACGGAACCCTTATAGGATCACTTTGTTGTCCGTCTGTCTGTCTGTTAAGACCCTTTTTCTCAGGAACGCGTGGAGATATCAAGCTGAAATTTATATCAAATACTCAGGGCTACTGTCCCTTGGCGCTATAATCAATAATCAAACTTCTAAGCCAACGCAATCAAAGGATACAGCCGTTTATGCTGCAAATTTTCGACACTCGCAAGGGAATGAAAACCTACAGGGTACGACCCGTGAACTCAGAATCTTGAAATTTGGTACAAAACAACTTCTTAAAGCACAGATAAAGAAAAAATAGCGAAAAGGCATAAATTACCATTAAAAAAATACATAACCTTTACTTATATACCTCCAAGTTTGTACGGAACCCTCGGTACGCGAGTCCGACTCGACCTTGGCCGTTTTTTTTTTTTAATGTAACCACAAAATTCATAACGTTAATGTAAGTACGAGGAACGTCAAGCCATTGTTCTAAAAACACATGCGTGTCCTACATCGTGATACAATTCAGAAGCGGGATTCCTCGCGGAAACTTGGAAAAATATGCCGCTTTTTATTGTGAATGAAAAATTGTATTTAAATATGAATGACGGGACATGTTGATTTAAAAATGCGTTCGTCTGTCTCGAATTACAGTGCTGTCGAGTTTTTGCTGAAATTCAACGGAATTTCTGAATTTGTGTATGATTCAGAATATCATTCTTTTGCTGTACGATAAAACAAAGAAATAAGGATTTTTTTAAATGGACATTTTTATTGTAGGCCCCGTTTAAAATTCTTTGAAATGGTATGGTTAAAAAACCTTCAGTAGGTACATATAATTATATTATTAAAAATAAGTCATCCGTCGCGTCTATCTGTCTGTCTGTCTGTTCGCGATAAACTTAAAAACTACTGAACGAAATATCATGCGAGTTTCATGAATAGATAGAGTGATTCATGAGGAAGGTTTAGGTACTTATATAATTTGTCGAGGTTTTGTATAAATTGGTTGAAATATGATGATAATTGTTGGAAGTGTCGGAAAAAGTCAAGCCACCCGGGAGTTTTTACAAAATGCTGCATAATGCCTTAGAGATAGAGCAAAAGCCCCGCGTAAACCCGTGCGCAGCCGGGGCGAGTCGCTAATAAAAGTATAAAAATTACACTGTATAAAAACCAAAAATCCTACATCTCCCAATTTCCTAATTTTTTTGGTATTTCAATTTTGTTACATAGAATATTCCTACAATCAGAAAATTAAAGCAGATGCCAAACGACAGTTGTAAATTGTGAATAGTGTTTTACATCATCGAAATTACATCGTATCACTAGCTATGTTTCAACATGTATGTACAACTCGGAATATAGTGTTAACTAGCTGTTACCTGCGACTTCGTCCACGTGGAAATCAACAAAAAGTTTGTTCAGTTTGCAGTGTAAAAAGTACACTATTATGTTAATTCAGGCCATAACCTATATGTTTGCCAAATTTCATCTAAATCCGTTTAGCAGTTTTTGCGTGAAATAGTAACAAAAAACAACACAAACTTTTACATTTATATTATTATAATAGGATTATTTGATATGATAATTTAGTGCACGAGTAGCCAAACTGAAGTAAAACTCGGAAATATTGCCAGGATACTATGCTAAGTTGTTCCAACGAGTAGAACAAAAAATCTACCATGCAATATTGACGAAAATGGCAACGATGAAGAAAGAACACACCCGCTGTTGGAAAATATTCGATTAGGCTCGCACAGAACCGAAAAAATTAAATAAAAATGAATTTAGTCAAAATGTTGATACATAAATTGAAAAGTCGCTTATACCATACTTAACCCAGTATTGGGTGTGCAAAAACTGAATAAAAAGGAATTACTTATTAATTAATGACAATTTAAGATTGATTAATTATGCCGTGAGCTCAATTTCAAAAGGTCAGTACAATTACTCTGTTTAAATGTTATTGTCTTAATTAGTACTTATTAACTATTTTTTGCCTTAAAATCATAACTCTGATGAGTCAGTTCATTGGAATGGTACATTAATGTATCTGCCTATTACAATTTCTTATGTAACTGTCATCTACATATATCTAAACCGCCATAAAGTATCATTTAAGATCATGTACTTACCTACCTACATAGATATTACTCTAAGATGTAAGAAAACTGAGAACCCTGCCAACAAAGTATTTGTATAATTTGGTAGACTATTGTATATGTTAAATGAGTCATACTATGAATAAATAAAAGACTTGTATCCATGACCGAGGATAAATTTCAAAACAGGTTTGATGCGTACGCAGCTAGCGAAATTACTAGGCTGTTGAGACTATCTATGTTTCAAAGTAATGAGCGTCAAAGCAGCGATGCTCCGGAATTCATTTTGTTACTCAAAGTCCTCTGTATCGCTGCAATGTATAAAAAGTTATCGTTATCTCTTCCCATCTGGAGAGCGTCTCATTACTTTTACATTTAAAAAAACTTCCAAAACTAACTAAATTACCTTCGTTTAGCACACATCACCTTGACAAACAAAGATTTAGATCTCGCCTACTAGCCGGCGTAAAGCAAGCATAATTACTCTCAAAAAGTCGAAAGAGCAAAAGAGCCAGATAGCCATTCCATCGCTAACGATGTTTTCGCGTCTGCAGAATTTATTAGCTACCCCCAATTCATTAACAGCACTCGAGAGGGGCGGCATCACTATTTTTCTTCCCACCTAGTGCGGAATGCTGTATTTATGGGACCGTTGGGTGAAATTGTAGCCAACATGTCAAGGTGCAAGAGAAGTCAGTAGATCAAGTTAATGCGTGCGAGGCTTGCCCATTTCGTTTGTTTTGTGCTCACTATACAAAAAAGCTGCAGTTTTGCTGAATAAGTTATCAAATCTTACTGTTTGCAAAAGCAGGGCAGTCGAACTTTGTAACTTGTACAAAATAAATTTTAAAGGATCACTGCGTTAGAACTTACTACTTTGTTAGGATGATGAGTTTTGTTAGCTATCTCTTAATCCGTTACAGTAATTTTAGATACTACTTGACACTACTGCTCGATTGATGCGTATATATTAGAATTCGATACGGCTATGGTACCCAACCGTGCACCTAATACAAATCCATTAATTAGCATTCGAAGCCATTTGTTGAAGTCTTATTCTGTAATGATCATCCGCAAGAAATTGCGAAGTCCAAGAGTATTTAAGAATGAAACTAAGTACGAGCTAATTTTTATCAAATCACGCTGAAACCCTCCTTGACCCCGTCCTGATTCCTCTCGTTATAGAACGTCGCCGACAGGAGCTAGCCTAAAAGGATTATAAATTCAAACTTAAATACAGTTTGCGCTACTTCGACCCAGGAAGCGAGACTATTGACAACCCTGGCTTCCGCCGCTGAAGACCTTATTTGTTACTAGAGTGCGCTAGTTTACGGTACTCATTTCCTGAGCCGTAAGTTTTAGTTTATACTTGTTATCTCGGACCATTTTATATAATTTTGTTATCTGCTCTAAGTCTGGGCGTTTTGTCCGTGTTTTGTGTGAGTTCCTTAACATCTCCGATACCGAGATTTCTAGTGGTAGCTTTCACAGTTACACACAAAAAATTATGGGTTATAAAACAGATTTGAGATGGTGGACTATAGAATTTATACTTTAGGTAAAATAAAATTTAAAAAAAATTATTTACACAGATATGTTACTAAATCATTACTGAAAACAGACACATTTTTAGTGACATATTATTATTGTGTTTCAAAACTATATTTTTTACTAGGTATGTCTTACTATGCAAATCCTGTATCAAGGCAACCTGTTTGCCTGATCATAATATGGTTGGATACGTAATAAGAAAAGACTGTTATAAGTCTTTTCTTATTTATAAACTTATAATTCTATTGAAAGAGCCTAGAGGTCGCGAACACACCGTTAGGTGCTTGCCAACAGATGTTCAACTTGAGATGGCCATTGATTGGATGATGATGAGCCAGTCGAGTACTAGATAGTACCCTACCACCACGCTATGATTTCCTCACGATGTATTCCTTCACCGGCAGCTCAAGCTCATTGGGCTTTGAACTCACGCTCTTCGGTGTGTGAAGCGACGGCACTAACTACGGAACTACCATCGCTACAAAACTCCATTCAAGGCTAGTTGTGTTTACCATTTTCGACCCCGCCGTCTCTTAACATCAGGTGAGCTGTGGTAAAAAGCCTGTCAACCATAAAAAAGTAAACACACTTGTGAATTTTTGTAAATTTTTACACAATTCCACTTTTTGTTTTGTTAAGCGCTTGGTTTGTAAGCTAAAGCGCCCAATTCTCTTCATTTTCTACTTATTGATTGGACGACGCGACGTTCAAATCTGCATGATGGTAAAATCTACCTCGGCGACTGTCGGCCATCTCCGCTTTTTCCATTAATCTACCAAGAAACGTTTCATTAGCGAGCTAACTCTAAAGTGAATTTTAATGCATCTTTTGTTTCTCGAACCTTCCGCTTCGTTGTTGTAAGCAAAAACTTTGAGCCAAGTTTCGTTTTTTAGTTCGCCCAGTTCGCGCAATCAGCGTCGGGATAAAGCGAGTTGAACTTATGTATATCGAGTGTCGTGAAGTAACGTAATTCAGAGACTGCATTTTAAAAAAAAGTATTTTAGAGATTATTTTTTGTGTGTCTTCGAGTCGAGAATGAATCGGTATCCTCTTGACAAGCGTGCTCCATCGTAGATCGCATCTTCACTTAGCATCAGCTGAGATGGCGATCAAACGTAAGCTACATTATAAAAAAAAATGTAATTAAGCAAAATGAGTAAGTGACCATTGCAGCGGCATTCAGAATTTTAAGTAATATAACAAAGTCCACTTATTACCCGACTGCCAAGTAAGGGTTATGTTTTTCGCGCTTATCTTGAATGTATATAATTAGGTATGTAGACCAATTTGAAAGTATGTTTTAATAAAAGAAAGTTTTTTTTTTATCGCTGCTTAAATGACGTAGGTCTGCGGAACTAACACAAAAAAAATACAACAGAATTGAGAACCAACTTTTTTTTGAGTCGGTTAATTAAATTAATTTAAATGAAATGTTTAAAAACTGCCATTCTCTGGACATAACTATAAATATGTACGTATATACATTAAAGTATATTACGTGCAAGTTGATTATTTAATAGATGATAAATATTGATTGGGTTGTCTTCGTATATGTATATAACAACTTCTTTTCAGTAGTCGGAATTTAGTTTTTACTTACTTTTTATCCTCATCGACGTTAATATGTCTCTCTTGTGTGACTTTATTTAGATATTTTTATGTTCCCAGCGAGGCGAAACATCTCAAGTCGCAAACTAACAAGCAACTCGATATCGACAAACTACGCAGCGCTGGAATGAGTGTCGTTTCACTTCGCGTACTTTTAGATTTATGTATACACTTAATTAATAAACCATCGCACAAGTTTTGTAGCGATGATAGCTCAGGCCGAAGGGCGTGGGTTCAAACCCCAAAGATGAGCTTGAGCTTCCGGTGAAGGAAAACATTGTAAGGAAACCATAGCATGGTGGTAGGGTACTTTCTAGTACTCGGTTGGGTAGCTACCATCCTCAAAGTTGAAAAATCTGCCGCCAAGCACCTAACGATATGTTCCGGCAGCCTCACTTAAGAGCCAGTACAATTCCAGGCTAGGTGTGCTTTACCACTTTTGACCACACCGTCACTTAACATCAAGTGAGCTGTGGTCAAACACATAGCTTGTTAGACGAGCAACCCTCCATCAAACAATGAAATTTGCTGCCCGAGTGGGGGTTCCCCGATAGATATGTACAATCTGAGTAGGTACCTTGAAATCAAATATTCTTCTTTGACAGCCCTATTGGCTCATTGGTCTATCTGTTTTGAAAGCTGAAGGGCGAGGGTTCGATTCCCGCCCAAACATTTTGTGGTATAAAGAAATGTGTGTTCCTGGATGTTCTGTATATATTATAAGTATTTATTTCCAAAAAAAAAGTATTTAAGTGTTACATCAGTTTTCTGATTCCCATAGTACAAGCTTAATCAGATCATCGGCCAGATCGCGACGGGTATCGTCAAAAAAAAAAAAGCGAATTAATCGGTTTCTTCTGGGTAAGCGTGAATCTTGAAATCTTAGACCGCATCTTCGTTTAACGTCAGGTGCATTGCGCCGCACCATGCACGTCCCCCTGACGTATGTGCCTGGCGTGCTCTCACTCGAGAACTCTTCCTGGCTGGCCTGGAAGACCAAGAGGAAGAGGTGGCGAGAGGCAAGCCATGAAGCGGCCGTCGAGACTACGAGGGTGCTCGAGCTCTGCCCGGTAACCTGGGCATCGAAAACGCACCCTACGTACGGTCAAACGTAAGCCTAATTGTAACTTAAAAAAATAGTAAGCCATCCACGAGTAATCGCATAAGTTAATACAAGCTTTTTGTAATTAACTTTCAGAGATTTTATGGTAGGGACAGAACTTAAATTTTCACTTACTAAAGCAGAGGTTAATTGACAAAGCCTACTATAAGATGGCTCATTACGTGGAAGACAGGAATATATGGTTGTAGTAGCTTCTCTCTGCACTTGCATCCCCTGGCTAAGTGACAATTGTAGTAAGCATAATGTATTAATATCTATAACTGTTAACTGTATAAACTGTAACTTAATATGAAAAGAGTGGATCTTCCACAAAAAAAATGCCTTGCTGAGTTTCTTGCCGGAGTCTTCTCAGTTGAAGTGTAATTACGAGCCGGTGGTAGATTCAAACATGTAACTTAACGTTCATAAGTGCCTTACCAGGGCCTAAACGGAATGAATGGCTTTTTGATTTTGATTTGACTTTTTCGGCAGTCTCCATCACTATCTAGTCCAAGATCACAGAACAAAGACTTAAAAAAAAAACAAGACGACTCTTCTAAAATGATCCTCATAGTCCACACGAGCGAAGCCGCGAGTAAATGTCATAACAAAATATTTCTCCCACTCAGCCAAAACCTGAAAGTAATAAATAGACTTATTTGCAATTCCCCCCGAAGTTATCTACGAGCCACTAAAACTATTACAGCCCATAACATTACCGGTACGATGTTTATTAACAATCAATAACTGTTATACCGGTAACTGTACAGCGAAAAACGAAATAATTCCGCTTTTTAAGCGTTATTTTCAATTTTAACTGTTGTTAATAACGATACGCGAGGGTTTATGGGGGCGTAATTTTTATAGACGGGGAATCGATGACGGGCGAAGTAAAATGACGTCATTTTACTTTACAGTAAAATGAAGGTAACTACCATAACAGTAATACATAATGTTATGTCCATGAGGGTAGTTGTAGAAAAATTTGTCTGGGGACGTGTATCTGTCCAGTAACATTGTGTTCAGACATCGGTTCGTTATATACCTACGTCGGAAAATAATTGCAAGGCAGTGGAGACTTCAAATAAATATCTTACGATATTTTACACAGCGCCATCTAGCTCCAAACAAAGCAAAGTTTCTCGTTAATTAATTTAAAAAAAAATGTTATGTTAAAAAATAAGTGTAGTATTACTTGTATCTAATAACACACTTGAATTAAAATAGTGAAACTAAAAGATGGTAGGTATAGGTAGTAGTTGTAAAAACCAAAACAACAAAAATTTGATATATTTTTGTTTTACTTAATTATGCGGGATTACTCACGTTTAATTATACCGGATACTCCGACTATAGTTTTGACCACCTCCGATTGCCTTCATCATGGGGACAAAGCTGCGACAAGCGCGACAAGCGACGGCGCTGCGTCTTGCTTCGCATAAGTAAAGCAAAAGTGTGTCAAGACACGTCACACCACGTCGTTGGCATCACAGTAATTGTTTTGTTATCCATTGCTCGTAAAAGTGCACTCTTAGAGATAAAAAGTTCTAAAAGCCCGTCATTTCTCGTTTTCGTTCAGGTCTTTATATCAATAAATGACTGTTTTTCTACATAGGAAGCTGCGACCTCCCATCGATCATCTTCGTCACATTAAGGCTAAGTGTCACTCGCGGTTCGTCGTAAAGTGAAACTTATTTACATGTAGTTGGACGGAGGAGCTACTCTCAAGGTTTCCAAGAAAACTGACAGGAAATCGCAGAAAATTTTAGTTCTAACATTTATCCAACTTTGGAGATAAGTTGGTAAGTAAAGTTACAAAGAGCCTGTCAATGGGGATCAAGCCTTCAACAGTGCTGTCGTTAAATGTATCTGTTTTAACAGGTGACGTGGAGGCGAACTTAGCTTGCGAAGATTCTACATTGATGAATGGATAAATTGACGAGGATTGTCAAAAAGTGGTGCCGTCAAATTTTTGATACCTACCGATAATTTTATAGGTGGTTAGTAGAATGTTGAATAAGCTGAAGTGACAGTGGGCTGGACATACATATCTGTCATAGAACCGATAGCCACTGGAGTAGACATATTCTAGAGTGGAGACCGCGTATCAGCAAACGTAGCGTAGGAAACCTTGAGACTCGATGGAGTAACGATACAGTAAGGCAGTGGGCAGTGACTAGAAGCAAAAAGCGAAAGATCGAGCTAGGTGACGTGTATTAGACCACTCCTAATCCACCGACCACCATATCCTATGTCTAACAGCGGACATCATCAGCCCACTTTAGGAATGATGATGATGAAAGCGTCTGCTATCTGAACAGAAGCAACCGGACTCGACTTTCGACCTTACCAATGCACTTTAATAAATTTAAGTATCTAAAACATTTTTTTTTAAATATGTGTATATTATTAATAATCAATATTGATATTTATTAATATTAATTATTATCAATATTGATATTTATTAATACTATACTTATAAAGACTAAGCTAAAAACTTCATAAATAAATAAGGTAAAGTATGCAAAAAGAGTCGATACATTACAACAACAAAATTATTTTCCAACTCGGGTAAGTTCCTAATTACTATTAAAAAGTTTTTTACTTAATGTTTATTTTTCCTCTGCAATGTTGTCTCCTCACTGAATAACAAAATTCACAAACTCACTCAACAATGAAGATTATTCATTCGTGACGGTAAATTCACCAATTTTCGAAATCTTTCAAGCGAAAAATCGAATCGACTTTATCATTGCTTACATAAACCGGGTGAAGAGTATGCAAATCAGTTCATTAACTAAACAGAATTTTAATAATATACTCATTTTGCGAAAGAAGAACACTACAAGTACCTAGGTATGATGCCAAAGGATAAAGTTGAATTGCTTTTTAGCCCCCTTTAATACAGCTTGAGCTGCCGGTGAAGGAAAGCATCGTGAGGAAACCATAGCGTGGTGGTAGGATACTTTCTAGTACTCGGCTGGCTAGCTACCATCAAGTTGAAAATCTCTCGTCAAGCACCTAACGGCGTGATCCGGCAGCCTTACTCGAGAACCAGTTCCATTCCAGGCTAGGAGTGTTTGCCATCTTCGACCACACCGTCACGTTAACTTTTTCCGACACTCAACAATTATCATCATATTTCAACCAATTTACACAAAATCATGACAAATTATATACCTAATCCCCATGAATCACTATTGGTGAAACTTGCATGCCGTTCAGTAGTTTTTAAGTTTATTACGGACAGACAGAGAGACAGACGTGGCGGACGACTTTGTTTTATAATATAATTTAAATTTTAAATGTGTGTAAAGGCTGACCTATTATGTATTCTGTGGTAAAGTCTAAAAACGACCGTATACAAAGTAACAAGCAGCCAGGCATTTCATTTACCTCTATCGCTGGACTTCAGTCTGATCATGACGCGAGTAGACACTTGGTCTAGTATTTTGCTTGCGACAGTTTGAGACACGCCTTCAGTATTTTTATTGCTCACCGAAGTTATCGCCTCGGGAATCGATGTAGTCAGCAGGTGCTGGAATCTTCGTGTTTGACACTTCGTACACTTGACGTTCCATCGGGAGCACTTTAACAAATGCGTAGCTGTAAATAGTATTTGAAAGTATTATGGTGTGAGTGTTGTGGAAGAGTAAAGGTACTTAAGGTTGAAGCACCCTGATTTGCAGTAGGCGTTGTATTGCGTACCTATCAAAAACGTACTTGCATACCTACTTACATTTTTATCAAATCATTTTCATCAATTAAGATACAAGAACGATTTTTATAAATGTAACTAAAAACACG
This sequence comes from Biston stratarius, assembly GCA_950106695.1. Lineage (NCBI taxonomy): Eukaryota > Metazoa > Arthropoda > Insecta > Lepidoptera > Geometridae > Biston > Biston stratarius. Next base: position 16,001,372 of record OX467111.1, read on the forward strand.
ACTGCGTTGGAAAAATAGACAGTGTCACTCAGGACGATGTTTTTTTATGGTTGACCACAGCTGAGATGATGTTAATTGACGGTGTGGTCGAAGATGGTACAGCACACCTAGCCTGGATTAGAACTGTCTCTCAAGTTGGGCTGCCGGAACACACCATTAGGTGCTTGGCCATAGATTTTCAACTTAAAACCAAAAAAACATTACACTCCTTTTTGCAGTCGTGTAAAAAGCCCTATATATACATCACAAGTAACTGAGTCTTCAGATTTGATGACTTTATCCCCGAGTCTGGATGCTGAGTAGGAAATCCCCCGCGAATCGAGTCGGCCGGGCATCAATCCGCCGCGCGATTTCAATAAGCCATTGTAATCAATCTGAGCAATGGATGAATCCACCAGGGCTGCTATGCTTTTTAAAAAAGTAAAAATTACGACGCCAACCTTTCCTTAAAATCTAGAAATAACTAAGTAATCTTTTTACGCAGGTGAGTTTTTACTTTCATGCGAGGCGCGAAGGTACTCCCTTACTTAAAAGATAAATCAGACTAAATTAAATAGCCTTTAAGGACAGAAAACAACCAAAAAGGCCAAATTAAAAGTAGTATATCCGCAATTGACCAAGATGTATGAAAACGCTAATGGAAAAAAGACGAGAATGTATGTATGGGGGTACATCTACTTACCAACTTTTAATAAAACTATTTTTGTAAAAGAAAAAATTTATGCCAGTATAGTCTATACCTCGTCTTCGACGAAAATTCAATTCGTAAAAGCGGGCCCAATCAAGCCCCATACCCATCTTTTGTAGTCAGAAATATCCTTCGAGTGGCACTCCAGCCAGTCAGCGCAAAGTGGCAACCCTGGACGTGTCCGAATTTGCATTCGCGAACAATTCAAATGTCGAGAGTCGCAATTGAGGCGGGAACGCGAAAAAGAAAGGCGCTACTTACGCGGCCGCCGTCCGTCCGACGTTTCGACATCTCCCTGATTGGGTTGCCGGTATATTCTGCTATTCTGCTTTGTACGCGGCACCGGACAAAGGCACGAAGAAAACTAGAGCTACCAGCGAAACTACAAGGTGAGCTGTAAACAGTATGGATAAACCGCCATGCCGACGCATGTTATGAAATAAACACATTTTATATGTGTTTATTTCATATTCCTAAATTCATCTACAAAAACAAAAATAACATTCCAAAAAAATCGAGGTGTGGCTGTAGGACTGGACAGTTTTAGTTCGAAATTCATTGCTTTTCCGAAGAGCAAAGTCTCGCATACATATTACAGCATCATCGGTTGTTTTTTTTACGAAAATTTTAATTAATATATATATATATATATATATATATATTGTAGGACACATTACACATATCAATCATTATCATCAGCCATAGATCGTCCACTGCTGGACATATGCTGAGGGGGTTTTGCCAATACTCGCCACGCTTAGCAGGCGGGTTGGCGAGCGCAGTTAGGTGTGATTGTTCAAGGAAGATGCTGCCGCCCATCTTCCGGATTACATCCCTTAGCCGACTCTTACAACAACCACGGGTAGAGAGGGTGGGGTACTATTCTTACGCCGGCACCACCACGCCAATATCAATAGTTGTTTGTTACGCTGATCTCAGTGGGATATTTCATAGTTATCGATGGTCCTGCATTGTATAGGCACCTAATTATTTAACGTAGTCGTAGCATCAGTCCTTAGCCCTTACTGATTCTGCCTTACTGACGTGTCTGCCATGAATCGCCCCAATGGAAATTGTGTTTCTATTCTCTCTGGAGCCATGCACTAATTTCAACGAGAACGTTCATTCAGAGGTGTGCGTTTAACTGGACGGTACCCGTCTGATTTATTGTCCCCTGGCGACAGAAAAATGTTTAGCTCGGTTCATTGTCTACACGTTGATGAATAGCCTCAGCGCAGACCTGGAGAAATCATGTCAGGAATTGTTCGTAGTTCGAATGTTAAACTAGTTCTTTGTGTCTGGCTATAGTGAATACACGAGCAGTAAGTTCGCTACCTCTAGTAGAGCTTTGCAATTTTTAAATTCGTTTTGATATTTGAAATTTACAAAAATATTTGCATTAAATATTATAAATTTCACGAAGTTCGGTTCAAGGATTTGCAAGTCTTCTGCTGTCGAACAAATAATCACAAAAACCTTGAAATAGTTTTAAGGTTGACATTTTTAAATAGATCTAACGCGGCCTTTCATACGTAGGTACTTATCCGACCTACTTGGTGATAACAAAAGATGGCCGACGTAGATACCCACCTTTCCTCATCAATCCCCAAAAAATTCAATCAAACACATTAATCACCCATCTCGCCTGAAGTCCAGGGAGTCTGTCGGACAATGACGAGTAGTCCAGCAAATCTTTCCGTGGCCACAAAGGCCACTTGATCGCGGAGGTTCCATTGTAACCCGCCGCCTGGCGCCGACGTGTTCAGATAATTAATTAATAATTAAGCTCGTACCATTATCCTCTAATATCCGAAAGTCATTTCTTTAATGTTTCGGAACAAGGGTCTGGAGTAATCGCGTGGAACGGACGTGTGGAGAGGTGGAAATAATTGGGAAGGTTTGTTATAATGTGTGATTAATTTTGTTTCGTTTTGCAGCTCCGCATTGGGTTTTGTGAGAGCATTTCTGTTTGTTCGTAGTTTTTTACAACAAAGCTACATAGTTCGCGTACCTAATATACGAAACCGACTTTAGTAACAAAAGAAAGACCCTTAGGACTTTATGATTTTTATCCGAAGGTAAGGAACCCTAGAAAACCATTAGAGCTTGAGTGAAGGACAACATCGCGAGGAAAACATATTATCATGGTGGTAGGGTACTTTATACTCGTAGTACTCGGCTGGCTAGCTAACACCATCAAGTTGAAAACCTGCATAAGCGGTGTGTTCCGGCAGCCTCACTTGACATCAGGTAAGATGTAGTCAAACACCTAGCTTATTAATATTTAAAAAAACTTACATTGCACATTATAAATAATTTTTTCACTTCAAGTTTTTGTTATAAAACCCTGTAAGTGAAATATTTTCACTTTTAATTTATAATTTTTTTTTGTATTTGCTTTTTGTAAAAATGAAAACACATTGTGTTACACATGGTAGGTATAATTAGGTAGGCCTAGAGCAAACTATAGCGAAAGATTCTATCATTCAACTACGCAAATTCTATTGTATTCGAATCCAATTTTTCTGCCATGTGACTGATTTTTTTATTTATGTCTTGAAAATTGGATTGGTATTACCGAGACAAACCTTATTTTTCCAGCATGATCCCTCGTCACGCATCAGAATGGAAAAGTAGAGATCTTGCACGCGAGCTCCACCTGTCACGTCCCTACACTTTGGGTTTGACAGGTTTTTATTGGATCCCTGATTTCCCATTCAATAAGTTTCGGGTTTGCATTACGGTGTGAACTGGCCCGTGAAATGTTCGCAAGAGTATAATGGCTTGCGTGGCCATGTGACCGCCTCGGTTATGCTCTAATTTTATATTTGCGCGTATCGAACTCTTTTTGAGTGAGCAAGTATATTTTAACGATAGGTATATGAACGTACGGCAACGGTACGGGTTTCCGTAGATATAAAACGCATCTCGATTCGGTTCGATACGTATTTATCGATTTCAATGCGGTAATCATAACGCTCATGGCGGTACGGAAACGCAGCTGACAGTAGCTGTCATGCACTACGCACTCGACCAATGTGATCTCAGATCCTCTGGGTTGGAAGAAGAAGCGCATCGTCATTTGAGACTTAAATATCGCCCAGTGGCGGATTGAAACATTTTAGTAATACACGTTCAACAAACAATGTCTGCACATTAAATTGAAATTGATAAACTTATTCAATTATTATTTTTAATCTTTTGAACAAGAAAATGATGAACATTTGTAACAAAACATTTTACTTTGTAATATTGTTTTATTCAGGCATACCCAACTAATACTTATACTCAATAGGCACACTGACCACTCTGCAATCCCCAACGAATAGTCGGCCTTCCCTTGTATGAGCGGATCACCCAGCCATACAAGTGAAGGAAGAGTGTAAAATATATTTTCCGAAATACATATATTAAATCCTCAAATTTGCCGCCCTAAAGCCAAGCCTACTCAGCCTTATAATAAATCCGCCTCTGGCATTGCCCGCGCACCTAAAAAATAACTACTTAATTACTTACTGGGCTGTTGAGACTTGCCATCTAAAGTCTCAAAGTAATGAACGCCAAATCAACGATGCCCTGGACTTTGTTTTGTTACTCAAAGTTCAGTGTATCGTTGCAATGGTCATGGACAGGTGTCATCTCTTACCATCAGGAGAGCGTCTAATTCGTCTTATTACCTCTACATTAGAAAACAACTTAAACCGTTGGTAAATCTCATCAAGGTGTGACCGAACTGTTGAACTTTCATGTGTTGTGCCCCTTCCAAGACAAAGGAAACCAAAATCACAAAGAGAAACGTCATCTGAGGTCTGGAGCAGTCCCAGAAGGCGATGTGTCATATCTACTTGCTACCGCTTTCCTTCGTTGTTGGCAGTTTCGTCGCGCGAATTAGCGCCGCGGCAGAATTCTAACAATTAAATATCTTTAGCAATTTATTACAAATTTCACCCGCAATTTCCAGGGTAAAAAATAGCCCATGTGTTAATTCATGGTTATAAGCTATTTGTATTCGTTCATCCAAATCACTTACCTACATTATTTTAGTTATTGTGACTGAGTACTACATACTTATTTTTTGTAAGGCAAAATTGCCTTCTCCACTGACGCCCAATTAATAGGTGCCCTTCTAAACACCGTGCACAAGCCACTCGTTGCTCTAAGTCTGTGTTTTAAATCTGTGCTGTGCTTTAACCTTACTCGGGGGGTCGCCGGCATAAGGAATAATGCAAGTATATACACTACAATAAAAAACAATTTTTATGAGAAGGATGGGCAAATGTATGCCGCAAATTTAGGCCCGCACAAGCTAGCATCCAAGACAAAACCGCACAAAGCTTTACCAACTTACCTTGTGAGCTGCAAGATCATTCAAAGCTCCCGCGGCTTACTGCACAGTGGAGGTCTAATGAATACCTAAAGGTACCAAATACCAGAATAGAGAAAATTATAAACGTAATGTTTAAAATTACTACCTTTTTCTGTCTATGGCCCAAGGGGGTCGCGACAATTTATCAATCTATAAAGGGGTCGCGTATTCAAAAAGATTTAAAAACACTGCTCTAAGTGTTCTGAATCTGAAAATTTGCTCTTTTCTCTATCTATCTATATATCTCTAAGTTTCTTATTTATATAATTATTATAAATTTTACACTCGTGTTAATTAGGTATTTTACAATAGAAACTGACGTGTTTTGACACATATTTTATATCTTCCGATAAAATTAAATGTTAATTTCCTCACAGTTAAAGTAATAAGTACCCCGTTCCAAAGCTTCAACTTTTTTTATACATTGAAGAACCTGATAAATTAGATCGTAAACAAATATACAATGTGGGACGCCATAATTCACGCAGTATAAAAGAAGAAAAATATTGTCAAGTTACTGTCATTGTCATGAGCATGACTGTCGATGTCAGTACAGCTCGTGTGGTTGTGTTTTGTTTTGTTTTGTAAGACTGAAAACGAAGAATATTAAAAAGCGTACATCTTTGAAACGACAAGGAATTAATAATAAAAAAGCTCAACGATGATGGATCACATTCGTCAAAGGGATTGGTAATTCATTACTAAATTGTATTTCTTAACCTAAACATATTTCATGTTTTTTAATCTGTTGCTTAACCTTTCTCATTATTTTTAAATTGAATATTAAATAATGTTACCTAATAGATGTATTATATCTATTAATTTAATAAGCCTATTATGAAAAAGTGGTACTTACTCACTGATTTGTCGTTTCAGGAATTCTACAAAAAATCTATATAACCATTTTGTAGACGAACGTGACATCGACAACTGTGTCGTAGAGAGAATAATTCGAAACAAATTCTGGGATCCCATGATATCCAGTGATGAAGAGGATCCTCCAGGGCCTATAGACTGGGGCAGTGTTTTCACTAAGAAAAGTTCTGTAAGTAAACAACTGTATTTTGCCAACTATTTAATGGTGGGCCGATGTTAACTCCTTGGGTTGATTGCATCACTAATCATCACCCTTTAAGTGCTTGCTCACTTGCTTATTTCATTATGTTATTACTTTTGCAGAGAGACAGCCAGTTTCGTTGCTTTGTCCCAGGATATCGCAAAGCACCACTACACCCTAAGCTCTCAGCACTAACTCTGGAAGAGCACCGAAAGTGTATCAAGGTACTCAGCGCACAGAATGAGCATATTCTACTGCATGAGTTTGTGGGGAAGCCCTCTAAAGCTGATTTGAGAACTTTTGAGGTAATTAAATAAGATTTATATTTATAAAATTGTTAATAAGTCTTCATAGAAATAACACAAACTGGTTTGCTCAAATGTATATCTATTTTCTTTAAATTTATCTTGCCACATTTGGTCTTATTGTAATGTTGCCTATATACATAAAATTGAGATGTTATAGCACTTCAAGAGTATTGACTATTAAGCAGACAATTTTCAACCAAATTTTTGACACCAGAACGTAAGAAATGTGATAGCCTTTATAGCAATGACAGCTCAGTGCTGTGTTCAACTTGCACACTGGCCCCTGGCATGTTAACAAAGTGGTAAAAGTCTACATATGAAAATGAAACACACATATATATATTTTAGTTTTATATGGCCCTGCATGTGCAGAGTTTGTTGTCAATACCTAATAATACCATAAACACTTTTTTAGGAAAAAAAAGACCTTTATGCAACAGAACAAAAAGAGTACATAGAATGGGCACGGCATCTCTGGACAACAACCAACTGCATCAGAACTCTCCGTCCAAAGCCACTAGTGGAAGTAGTGTATGAAACAGAGTATAAGATGAAGTCACTGATGATAAAAGACTTTCCTAAGAGCTACATACTAGCGGCACAGATACCATTGAGAGCAGATAATCATACATGTGAGATGATATTACCTAAGACTGACTTAATAAAGGTAAGCTAGCATGGGTTTGCATGCTCTGTCTATCCTACTGCTAAATTTTCTGACTTATTGTACAGAAATAAGGTTCTGTTTTTTTCATAGGTGGACATCTCAAAACTGCCAATAGTATACTTCCCAAACATTTATAAGAACAAAGAAAGTATTATCCGGAAATGTTCACTACCTGAAGCCTGTCCGCAGCATCCTTGCAAATTCAAACTGCCACGTAAGCATTATTACTAATAACAATATTAATAGTAAGCATTATTTACAGCCCTCATTGGCTCATTGGCAGTATATCTGCTTTAAGAGCTGTAGGGCGAGGATTTGATTCCCAGCCAGTACAAACATTTTGTGGTATAAACAAGTGTTTGTTCTGTGTCTGGGTGTTCTAAATCTACACTAATATTATAATGAGGAAAGATTTGATTTTTTGTGTTGAATAGACTCCAAAACTACTGGACTGATCCGAATAATTCTTTCATCATTAGAATGGTACATTAATTGTGATGAACATAAGCTATATTTTATTCAAAAAACAGTTAAGCATCTGTATGAAAACTTCATTATTGTAACCCAAACTGTGAAAAATTTACTGAAAAAAATCCTTACCTCACGTGCGCTGAGAAAACTATTGACAATAGAACAAAGTGTTGTTCTACAGTTGTATAGAGCAAATTGATATCTACAAAAAATTGAGTATGACTAACTATTATAGTTATGTCACAATAATTACTTTTTCATATTAAAATATGCATATTTATTACATACCTATACTACCCGTGCGAAGCCAGGGCGAGCCGCTATAAGTATATGTAAATTTACAACAAAAAAAAAGTATTTATCCTATCAGTTATCTGACTGCCATAGTACAAGCTTTGCTTAGTTTAGGGTCAGATGGCGCTGTGTGTAATGTGCTACAATATTTATTTATTTCAATCTTAAAGGAAATATAAAGGATGATAATGTCTATAACCGCAATCCACGGCAGTAAAACACCCAAGAAATTTAGATTTTGGTGTCCTGAGAATAACATCTAAAATTTTATGTCTAATATCAGGTGAAGCAGAACAGTCGCTGCTGCCACTGAGTGATATCCACTCGGAGCTGGCGCAGTTTGCACTGGAAGTGGGCGCAGAGTTCGTGGCAAGCGAGAGCGGAGCGCGCTGCCTGCTGGAGACCGATCGCACCTGGAGCTTGCCACTCTCTGTGTGTGAGGTCATCGGACCAGGTACATCAATGCTCCAATATACTTAATTACAATTCTACATAAATATTTTTTGATATTTAATTAAAATATTTTCTTCATTATTAATAAGGAATTAACTGATCAAATAAGTAAGTAACTAATAACTATGTCATTACATAAAAAAATAATTGTGTTTAATTGTATGATTAAAAACATATATAGAATTAATGCAAATCATTAATCAAACTTATTCCATTGTCATTATTATAATATTCTAATTGATGAAATTTGGTTCCCAAGTAGGTGTTCCCCGATGGTATCGTTTATAGAATAATACACCACAATACGCCAATTATAATAGTCCTTAAAAATAATAATAATAAAATAAAATGTATACATTTTGATTAATACAATCTGGGTGCAATCGAGTTGAGTATCTGTTTTTTTAATGGTTGTTAGGCTAGGTATTTGACCACAGCTCACTGGATTTTAAGTGACTGTGGTTGGAGATGATAAACACATCTAGCCTGGCTCTCAAGTGAGGCTACCGGAACACACCTGTTAGACGCTTAGTGGCAGATTTTCAACTTGACTGTGGTAGCTAGCCAGCCGAGTACTATAAAGTGCACTACCACCATGCTATGATTACCTTACGATGTTTTCCTTCACTGGCAAAATAACATGGTCTTCACAGATGGAGACAAAAGCAATGTGGTGGTGCTGGGTAGTGAGTTCCCTGAGAAGAAAGAGCCGGGCCCAATGCGGTCTTACAGGGCCTTCAGGCATCTCTTGCTACATGCATTCACCATGTAAGTATGAGACAAATTTCATTGCAGGCTATGCTTGCTTATTGTCTTTGACTATGCTTCTAAATGGGCAATAGTTTTACTGTAATATGTGGCGGCAACACAATCTATGGGGACAATAGTTTTCCAACAGCAAAGTTAAGTTTGTCCATCAGTCCAGTTTATCTTTTTGTTGGAGCAATGTTTGGTGCTTTCATAGTTCCCGTGATGGACGAACTATTTTATTTATTTATATACCTACAAGTATGTTCGGAACCCTTTATGTAAAAATCAGACTCGTACTTGGCTGGAGTTTTCTAAAAGAAAACAGTTTTAAACTGTCACGGTTTTTCACTGTAGTGATATGATCGCATTATGCGCCATGTGTACATTTGTTCCCTATTTGGCAATAGACAACAAAAGTACACCACCTCCGGCAATCGCTGTCGCTGCCGGCGCCGTCTCTAATGACACTTCTGAATAAAACCGTATTATACCATCAAAGCGTAATTACAAATTCTTTACAGGGAATCATCGCGAACGCGAACATTCAGCGATATAAGCGATTGTTCTACGCAAATGAACTTTCATTCCCAACAGACCACTACGATAAAAACTCGTTCTAATGTAGAAAGGAGAGGTTTAAGATCAAAAGGTAACAGGAAGGTGTCGTCGGATTGTCACCGGACAGCACTGGCGTATAACAGCGCTCTCAAAAAGGTCGCTCACCATCTGGAGGCTAGCGATAGTGAGGATGAAGTTCGACTTGAAATCGTAATGGATGGTTAGTATTTTAATAATTTATATGTATAGCCTATACATATACAATTACTTGTTTATACATAATTATACAATTAGTAATAATTATTTACAAAAAATAATTAAATGCTATTAAAAATAATAGTCTATTATAAAACAATAATTATATTGTTGCTTGTATATAAGGATTAAAAAAAAATGTAGAAACAGATACTGTTGAATATATTGTGTCTTTCGGTTTGAAATGTACTGCAGCTAGCGAAATTACTGTGGTCAAACGCAAACCAATTTTTTTTTTTTTTAATGTCTTAAGTTTTTATATTCAATTCGAGCATGCAATAATGTATGATTAACTTAAAATTATATTTACATTAACAGTAGTAAAGTGTGTGTTTTTGCGTGGTGGTAGGGTACTTTCTAGTACTCGGCTGGCTAGCTACCACCCTCAAGTTAAAAATCTGCCGCCAAGCATCTAAAGGTGTGTTCCGGCAGCCTCACTTGAGAGCCAGTTCCATTCCAGGTTAGATGTGTTTACCATCTTCGACCACACCGTCACTTAACATCAGGAGAGCTGTGGTCAAACTTCTAGTATGACAGCCACAAAAAAAATTTATATGTAAATGAACTTGAAGAAAATCTGTTTAACAGCTTGGATATAACAATGTTGTATATGTTAAATATGTATGTGTGATGTGTTTCCTGATATCATATTTATTCGTACTTGTTTTTTTTTTTTTTTCAGATGACGATGGCGGTCAGAATACCTCAGTAATTAATGACGAAAATGATAAAAGCATGACCAATGGCATAAATAATAGCAACGGACATGATCCTGGGAGTCCACCAAGAAAAATTCTAAAAGCCTGTCCACGATTATCCACAGAAAAGAAAAGCCAAACGGAAAATCTAGAAGATACAGATTGTGAAGATCATATGACACTGTCTAACATTCAGAAATCAATAAAACAACTGGATGATGCAAAAAGTCAAGCAATGGACAAATCGGATAGCGTAGAATCGAAACATAATGATAGTCAGGAATCAAGCCAGACTAATGCGGCAGAATCAAGCGAAACTGACAGTCAGCTTTTAAATCAAACCGATATAGACGAACCCTTGCATCAGTCGGGTATTCAGGAAGAGCAATTTGATATTGAACTGCACAGTTGTGTTTGTAAAGGTACTGTGACTTTTATATTTACTAGGCAAAAGCTGAGCTTTGTGAGAGCTCGCGTAGTTTTTCTAACGGGTAATAATTTTTAAGACAGTTTTTTTTTTTTAATTGAGTTTAGTTCTGTTACAGCGATGTTAACTCTTTGGCTTTCTAACAGATGGCTTTAGTAGTACAATAACATTCTATCCAATGAATACAAAATTGTTAATGTTCATTTTTTTATGGTTATAAAATTATTATTTTTTGACAGATAACACATCTAGATATGAATTTAAATTACTGTGTTATAGCACAAATCTATAGGCGTGATAGTTTTTCAGTAAAGTGTACCACAAAAACGCTTAGTTTGTGGGATAGTGATAACAAAATTTGACTGACCTTATGCATGTCACACACACGAACCTAATAGAAAAAAATGTTGTTTTATTTATACCAACTTTTTCTTTTAGACTTTGAGATGCCTTCACCTCGCTCTTACAAAAACTTGAAAATAAAGAACCACACAACTAAAGATCAAATTAACATAATTGTGCACACCTCACACAAACTCAAGGTAAGTGTGTTTATACATGTTGCTTTACTTTAGAATCAATAGTGTGAACCTGACATGCTTTTGGACAATTTTGATAAACAATTTTCTTGTATCCTAACATTATAAAGATGAAAGTTTGATTTATGAACGTTTGTTGCCTCATTACGCTCGAACGGCTGGACCAATTTTGATGAAATTTGGTATGGAGCTAGCTGACACCCTGGATTAACACATAGCCTTTTATCCCAAAAAAATTAGTGTTCACATGGGAACCGCGGGGCGCAGCTAGTATGTGAAATGTGAAATTTTGTATGTTCCAATGTTTGGATCCTTGTTTGAGTAATCAAACAACAACGGCTGAACGGATTTGGATGAAATTTGGCAAACTAATGGTTTATTACCTTGATTAACACATTGGATACTTTTAATCCCAGAAAGATATTAGGTTATTGTGGGATTATCAGAAAACGAACTTCTACTCTTTATAATTTTTCTAAAGTCAACGTAGACGAAGTTATGTAGATAGTAGATAATAACTTCAGTGTCATCAATAAAATATGTGTATATTTAAGGTTCAGAATGGCGTGTCGCCCGGTGAAGTAGTATTGGAGCCGATTCTGGAATATCAGCTGGATATCGGAGGCACGATGCAATCTCCGCAGAAGATACAGTCACTCGCCTTCGCTCTGATGCTGCGCAAGCACGCGCTGCTAGCTAACGGTACGTACTGCCAACATTTGACTCGATTATCATATTTATTTATTTTGTATTTTTTTTCTCTTTCTTCTTAGCATCGTACTCTGTGCATTCTACCAGTTTTAATGCTTCTGTATTTTGTGTGCAATCTTCAGTTTTCAGCTTCTTTATCTTTTTAGTCAAAGTCCAGTCTTGGTCAAGTCCAGTCCGTGCTAGTCAAATCTAGGCATGGTTTGGTAAAGTAACGGCGACTCTCGCGCTTGTAATTCGGCACTATATGAATAAAACACTACAATTTTTTTACATAAAAACTCGAAAAAACACTAGTTTTGGAAAAAAAATATAAAGGAGCGACACGACTCTTTCCGCGTTCCCGCCAAAAAACTTCGTGTTAGTTCTTTCTGTTATCTGTTCTTTCGTTGTCAGTTCGCGTGGACGGCACGTGCGGCGAGATAGTGGCGATAGAAAAGACAGACCTGCGCGAGCTGACGGCGCGGCACGGGGACTTCAAGCCGCACATCGCGAACACCCTGTACACGGTGCTCAACCAGCTGGCGGGGCTCCTGCCCGGGCAGTACATACTCAAACACGAGGTAAGCAGCACATTTTACTCAGAATGTTTCACTATGTATTGTTTCAAACTGATTTATATAAAGCTAAAACGATGTTGCTGTTGATAGGGATGCCATATTATAACGCTATCCCACAACCTGAGCATTTTTGTGGTACACTTTACTGAAAAACTATCACGCCTATAGATTTGTGCTTTAACAAAGTAATTTAACTTCAAATCTAGATGAGTTATCTGTCAAAAAAAAAAAAAATTATAGCCATTAAAAAAATGAAAATTAACAATTTTGTATTCATTGGGTATAATGTGTTTGCACTACTAACGCCATCTGTTACATGCCATGTGTATGTGCAGCCGGGTCATGGCGCGAACGCGATCCTGTACACGCGAGCGCGCGGCTCGGAGGCGGAGGCGGCTCGCGTGCCCCTGCAGGCGCCCGACGGGGCTCTGACGCCGGCCGAGGAGGCGCGCTTCGTGCAGGCGGCGCCCGCGCTCGGGCCCGTACTCCTGCCGGTGCACAAGTATGTATACACTCGATATTGTACACTATATTAAATAATAACGCGTAATATTATACGCGTGATTTGGGTGGGTTTTTATATTAATATCTTTTTTTTATTCATTGCATGTAAGCAGTGTTTTAAAACTTTTGTTTATTTATTTTTTATCAATAAAAAAAAAATATTTTGTGCCAACTGGGGTAGATTCGTGATGTTAATTCGACTCTCGCAGCGATAATCTCATTTTTCTGTAACAAAACAAAGTCCAGGGCGTCACTGCTTTGACATTAATGAAGGGTACTGTTGCTAGCGAAATTACAGGGCTGTTGAGACTAACCTTCGAAATTCTCAAAGTAATGTGCGCCAAAGCAGCGATGCCCTGGACTTTATTTTGCTACACAAAGTTCTGTGTATCGCTGTATATCTCTTACCATTAGGAGAGTCTCGACTAGGAGTTCTTCTCATTACTTTTACATAAAAAACATGTTTTATCCAAAAAAAAAACATAGACAAATATTCAATAACCCTAATAAAAAAGTTCAAAAGTGTACGGGATTGACATAAGTTTGACGTGACATATTGACAGTATATGTCAATCCCGTACATTCTTTACTTTCCTGATTAGCGTTATCGCTCATCGATTGTTACTTTGTCTAGGCCCTCAGTAAGGCGTGTTGTTCGGTTATACCGTCTTTATAAAAGAACAATTGTATATCTCCATAATATTGTCGTATAGGTACCGTCGTCAACTTCCGCTGACATTCACGTGCCACAGTAACGCTGTGGCGAAAGAAACAAGCAAACCCACATTCAAGAAGAAAGCTCCGCCGACCGCGATGCTGGTTAGTACCGCCATATCACGCTTTAAAAATACATCGGTTCAGTTGACAACTTTTAGAGATCAACTTAAAAAAATATGTCAGCATTCTGACTGCCATCTGAGTCCCCTAGTATATCGCTTTGTCTGGGGCTAGACTGCGCGGTGGGAAACTGTGTGTGTCTATATCTATTTATAACTTCTTTACAGCACAACAAACAACTTATATTCTAAATGAAATTTTCGAGATTAATGTAACTGCCTTTTTGCCGTAAGTGAATGGTTTTTTTTTCCACTAGCAACTTGTAATCATACGTCGATCAAAGACACGGAATATTGCACACATGCAATGCGAAATATTGTGGCAAGCTATTAACTATCAAAGAAAGGACAACTTCAAACTAATTGGTCAAGAGTTATTAGAGAGTCTTATTCTAGTCTTTTATGAGGCCTATATTGTCATTTATCTGTTTTAACTTTAATATTTTGTTTAAAAAGTTTTGAAATTTATATTTATTGGTGTTTAATAATATGGTACTCTTACATCTGTTCCCGTGCCGGTGTGCGCTTGGGGCACTTAAACTTAATCTAGTTATCACAAGTGAAAACCTTTTTGGCTTTTATGTTATCACTTATCTCTTATTTATTTCATCAATTAGCAGCTGATCGTTTTTCATGTAAAATAAAATGAGACCAAAAAATACAAAGGGGGTCGTTCCAGTATTACGTAGGCAGAGTTTTTATAAAATGTTCAATCCCTCCCCCCTTTGTCAGCGAAAGTAAGCAAAGCTCTTACACCTTTCGTATGCTTAGCGTTAACGTAAGTATTAGTAAACATGAAGCGAATAAATACTACTAACATAATCACTATCTAGAGTCTAGACCCAATGTCCGCAGTGTCATAAAAAATAAAGCAACGCTCCTTAACTTGATACTTAAGTAATAGTAGAACGCCCCAAGTGAGTGTTTGTTACAACTCAAATGAAAATAGAGCTTGGCCGAATATGCACCGAAGCGTTTTGCGCAGTTTCTGAAAGGCGATCGATTAGCAAATGGTGCGAAATCTTTTTCTTTATTTGATCGAAGATGTCATAAAACTTGTTTATTGTGCTGTACCAATGTTGATCTTAAAAAGTTGTCAGCTACGAGTAATTGAATACACAGACATTGTTGTCAGGCTTGTTTGCAAATTATGCCTGCTAGTCTCTAGGGTCCCGTACCCGGATGGTGTTCCAACGGGAGCCTATAGCTAAGCCTACATCGTCTGTCTGTCCCACTTTTGTATGTATGTAGGTATGTCAATGAGAGCTTTTCACAGTAAGGATTCCTTTAAAAATTCTATGATTTAGCCAAAGATGCAGACGTAATAACTAACTAGCTCGTCTACTGCACTAGATACTTTTTTATTTTTATTTGCGCATAATAACTTGTCAAAACACTGAAGATGCCACTTTCTTACAAAACATTTGCTTTTTTGTGACGTAAGAAATTGATTAACATTGACGTCCTATATTAACGCGTTAATGGTTTGTGATGTAGGAACGCCATCTATTGAAACTTATCGACAGATCTTGCTGTGAAAAGCTCTCATTACGTCTATATCTTTGTACTGAAAAACCGCGGGGCGTAACTAGTGGTTTTGTAACCGCCACGTTAATAATGCGAAATTAGCGTTTGTTTGTAGTCGTTTCACAACTAAGCAGATTTTGATGATATTTAACAAATAGGTAGTTTTCAGAATTAGAACTGACATAATATCTCGGAAAATGCATGGTAAACAGAAATAAGAATAACTCTGTAAAACTTCGAGGCGCAGTTTATTGCATTTGTGAGTTTTAACACATCACGGCAAAGCGACGAGAGGGAAAGAGAAGGTAATATATTGTCTTTCTTTCTGTTCTCGTCTGACGGCGATCTGTTAATACTTTACTCTGGATAGTTGAAGCGATTCGAATCGCTTCTTTTATGCGAGTGGACAAAGCTAGTTAAAACCAACACACTCCACGTTAATAGCAAAATTGCCCTCTATTCAAAATGGTAGTAAAAGTAGTCAAAAAGAAAAAAAAACTTGGCCTGACCGCTATTAAATGCTCTTTTATTTTTCGATTTGTGTGTATGTAAGTATATGTATGTATAAATGTATGTTATGTTTGTTAGTTATCCACGCTGATCGGCGTTACGGATTTTAATAAAATATGGAATATAGATTAGATAGGATTAATATAGCTTACTATTGATTAACACAGCTATAAAATTGAGACATGAATCGTAAATTTTTAGTTTTTTGTTTAGATTTTTTGTGTTACTGAAAATGGACACAAGAAATAAAAGATGTTACCAGTTAATTTAATAAACTAGAAAGTCTATTTTCAATTTCATTTTTTTAGAAGAGATTATAATTTTTCTTTTATGGTCAGGCCTCGCTTTATAGTTGCACAGACTAAAAACAGCCCTAAAAGCACAGGTACAAAATACACGACTTCGCATCTACACAGATTGCGTTTAAAAGATTATTTTCCGTCAGTTTGTCTATCCCATCACAGCTGATAACTTGAAACGAAAACCAATCAACACCAAGGTAAATAATGAATTATCTCTACATTCGTTATTAATGAAACAATACATAATAGTTGTATGTATGTTGTATTTTGTTATTAGGGGGATGACAACCAAGGCGGCGGCAAGAAAAAGGTTCGACAGTACTCTTCGCACATGATATACCGTAGAATACGCAAAATCCGGTGACGTAGTACATACTGGTGTCTCATGGTCTGTACTCGGTCGCCTCTAGGTTGAGATCAAAAAATGTGATTTCATTTGGCATATTGCGTCGTTTTCATTCTACACATTTTACTAATGATTATTAAAACTTTAATATTCAAATTCACCTAGGAAATCATACTAATATTGTGGACTGGATTTAAAAATAATAAATAATTAAATTGACATGCAGCATGAAAAATATTTTCCGCAAAATTAATCCTACATAATCACATTTTAAAGATGTTTTTGGCACATTACAGTTGAAACTATAGTTTAAAAAATTGGATCATTTTATTATTATTAATATTTATAGAACGGAAAGCAACGCAAAAACACGACTGAAATTGCATTCGACTTGACTCTATCCACGCATGGTGCGACGAGTTTGATACTCAAATCGTGAGTTGCACGTGCAATCGAAATAACGTGTATTTATGCCATGCGTGTCTCTTACCATTTGAGAACTATGTCACAATCAAAGCACTTACGGAGGAGAGCTGAGAGCCAGCGGTGGAACTATGAGACACGCCTCGAAACCAGTTTGAAACGCGTTGCACCGTGTGTAAAGAAAACCTAAACAGTTTGAATGAAATTTGGCAAATAAAGTATCCTTTGTCAGGATTGGGTATCTACGCTCCTAGTAAGTTAGTAAGAAAAAGTTTGATATATAAATGTTTTTTAAAGATGTGCAATCAACGGAAAATAACACTTGCACCGTAAAATACTGTTTATTTAGGGTCGTACCATCATATCAATGATAAAATTTCAAGAATCTAAATTTTTGTTCTTCCATATGTTCATTGTTCACCAACTTTGTGGAAAGCTGTGATCAAACGCCTAGCTTATGATTCATAAAAAGTAACGATCACATCCAGTAGTTTGCATTCTTTGGTGGCGGGCAAAGACTTATTACCTTATAGACACACAATAGCAACTGATAATGCAAATTAATGCCGATTGGTTTTGCATGCCATTATTACTGAACTGCCATTGGTAAGCTCAATGTTACAGATAATGTTTACACACATGTGATAGCTGGAATTACTCGACGTATATCAGGTGTCTATGGAGTAGAAGGTCTGATTCTTTAATTCATATCCGTTGGTTGCACTCACGTAGGTACTTCTATGTCGTATTTATCATACTGCATGAAATATTCAGTATTCAATGTCAATGGTTTTATTACGACAGTATATTGTTTATCTATACTTACTGTGGTCTCCATAGCAGCAAGACGTGCGAGTAGATACCCCCGCTGTATTAGATATTCTGCCGCCAAGCAGTAGTGTGTAAACATTACTGTGTTCCTGTTTGAAGGGTACTCCAGATTGCGATATTAAAAGGCTAATAACTATCGAATGTCTCAAAGTAGTGTGCGCCAAAGCAGCGATTTTGAGTAGCAAAACAAAGTCTAGGGTAGACTTTGTTTTGCTACTCAAAGTTCTGTGTATCGCTGCAATGGTCATGGTCAGGCGTTATAACTTACCATCGTGGGAGCGTTTTTTTCGTCTCATTACTTTTAAATTAAATAAAGTTTTTTTTTCTTGTCCTAATTTAAAACTTACCAGGGCTTTTGGTTTTTCAACTTTCTTAGTCTAAAATTATTTCCTGATTGTGTGCGACTCGTTTACAACTTTATACTTTGTGTCGTATTTGCCCTAGAATACAGAACAACACTGAAAGCATAGTGCTTGTTAGTATTCGGAATATTTTTTAATGAAATCTTAATAAAAAAATCAAATGATAACTTCATTCATGATATTTGATGTACAGACTCTCACTTTCTTAATCATTGAAACTACTACTCGTTCTCGGATAGTTTTTCCGCATTGCACTAGACATAAATATTGGGAAAGAGGTCTTTCGGCAGGACAATATCAACCTACTAAACATCCAATCCAATCGCCTATACGTGTAATACTGTGTAGTTAGAAAGTGTTAGTGCAAGCGCATATTCGTTTGACCGACCGCTGAGGATTTGAAGCAATGATAGCTCAATAATAGATGTGTCTGGACACCACGTTGCATGTGTGGGTTCAAACACCTGCGGAGCTTGAGCTTCCGGTGAAGGAAAACATCGTTAACAAACCATACAAGAACCGAGTGAGATTTCGCTCTCGCGTTTTCGATCGGTATTAATGATACATTTTTTAAGATTGGGAGATGGGGAGGGTTATCATTGGGTTCCGAACATGTTTAACTACAAAATAGAGTATTATACTTAACAGATTTGATACAAACCCATTTGGGGTTAGATTCAGAATGTGCACTTCCGAAAATGGGTAATTTTAAACATTGCACCCAATGCACCCAAAACGGGACATTTCTTAATACGCTGTGCACTTCTAGCGTAAAAAAAGCGCATTTAAAATTTTATAAAATTATGATAAGACTGATGTTCTCCATTAATTACGTGAGGTGATTTTGGCGATTTTTTTAATTAGCCGAGTTGCGCGAGTGAGATTCGACTCAAAGGCAACAAATTCAACACATCAACACCTTTGCACTAATGCTGCAAAGCTAAATGCTGCAATAGCAAAATTACATTTTGGAAATTGTTCATGCTGAACACTTGTAATATTTATTCAAAATGCCGATAGTGTGGGTTTTCAATGATTTTACTTCATTAAAAAAAATATTAAAATCATCAGTGGTTAAAGAGGCAAACTGAGCTTCGGTCATCCAATATGCACTTACACTAAAATTCTTATGAAACAATCATATGAACACTAACATTTTGTTCCAGTGGCCGAAGAAAACGAGAAGGAAGAAGGGAAAGGAGAAATACAGCAATTAATTTTAAATGTGCATTTATTCATGTAACAATTTGATATATTTTTGTATTTTAAAGCTAAATAGGTGCTATAATACCACAGATGCTGTGTTATTATAATTGTGTATAATACTTCTATATAACTTAATCTATACATAAATAAGTAAGTTTTTACTACATAGTCCGTTCGCTAATGGCTGCAGTAAATTTAAAATACCGAGAGCATTCTTTAACGTCACATTTGAAACGCGTCAATCGAGTCGCGTTGAAAAAGAATTTCAAAACCTAGCAGACTTGAAACATAACTTAGTATTGAGTGAATAATATTTGATTAATTAAAAAAAAAATACTTTTGATTATCAACTGCAGCTGTCAGCGATTATAAGTTAGCTAATGGACTATATTTCGCCGTCACTGGTGAATATATGACAGTGATCTCAAATAGATAAGCGTAGATTAATAAGTTTTGACTTCGTTACTGGTGTTTTTTAAATATGTTATGATTAAGTCTTGTGATTAAGCGGCTTCATCAAAGTAGCCATCCAGTTGTGAACCAATCTGAAAGAAATAAAGGTTATGTTAAATGGTTTATCTTGTTTTTTTTTTCTGTTCTGGAGGAAGAAATGATTTGCGTATGTTTGGACGAGAGATAGCCAGGGGGCGAAATCTTTTTCATGTGTACATTGAACAAACTTTGTCACTCTCGGTAAAGGAAAAAACGAAATTCGAAATTGAATTCAATTTTGAAATTTCATAGCGACTCTATGTCACTTTGAAATATTGTTTGTTCTTCAGCTAATAAGAATTTTGTTATAGGCCACCATATTCTACTGTTTTAATAGTTTTACTCACGTCCTATCTCACATAGCTTTGCTTTTTTAACTTTGGGGCGTAGGTTCGATTCTACCTCGGACAAACATTGTGATGAACCTAAATGATTGTTCTGTGTGTATTTACATAAATAAAAAGTATAGTATATGTACTCTAACAGTTATCTGGTTCCCATAGAACACATAATTTGCTTGGTTTAAAACTTAGGTGTTATACACGTTCCTTTTTGCCACACACATGCAAATTTTGAAATGATATTTCCTCCGTGTTCCCGCGGATCTACAACATTGGGTCATTCAAAAGCTGTTTCAATAAAATCTTAAAAGGTCGGCAACGTACTTGATACTGCAGATATTTATAGCAACCCATCTGCTTGATTGCCACCGGTGGCATAAGTGTAAGTAGTCCTCACCTGCACGGGCGTGTACTTGACGTACTTGTCCGGGTTCTTGGAGAAGGGCAGGTGCGCGGTGGCGGCGTGGAAGGCGGAGTAGCGCGGCAGCAGCGCCTGCTTGTTGTCGCGCTTGAGCGCCTCGCGCAGCTCCGCGTCGGGCACGCTGTACCCGCGCTGGGCGCGCGTCGTCTCCTCCCACTCGCGGTTGAACGCCTGCCGCACAACACGACACTTTATACCACTTAGAGAAACTAACACCCTTAAATAACAGATTTTCTTGGTGGTAGATTTCCTTAGCAGGACAACACTGTACACATCACAACATTTATAATGGTCAACAACATAAAAAACATATATTTGATGTTATATAAATTACAGGTGACGACGACATGCATAAAAATATAAAGTTAACAATTATTAAGTATAAAAAATTTGGCAATGCCAATGTTACGTAACTGGTAAGTAGATATGTCAAGTTTATTTTTAAATCAAACTAAATAATATTAAATTGAAATTAAATTTGGAAATGTATTGGAATTAATAAATATGTCATGGTATGGTCGAAGATGGTAAACACATCTAGTCTGGAATGGAACTGGCTGTAAAGTGAAGCTGTCGGAACACACTGTTAAATGCTTGGCGACAGATTTAACGTATAATAATTTGAATGCCGAATTTATTTTCCAAATTCCGCTGAACCGATCGCGCTAACAACTGAGCTATCGTTGCTGTATAATTTTGGCTCCCGCGCCACCACGAGTCACCATATAAATGTATGTGCGTTACTGGGTAATGGTTAGTGTCCAACACTGTGAATTTTGTATAGTTCAAAGGGATCTAGTAATGTAGTGTAGTTTTTATGCTCACCGCATACTTGTCCTTGAGCATCTGTCTGTCCTTGTCTCTCAGCTTGGCCGGCAGAGCTTCATCCAGCTCCGTATGCGCTAGGAGTTTGTTCCAGCTGCAATGGGACAAATGTTTACGATTTCGATAACAAAAATATTTCAGCCACATATGAAGAAAAACATTTGATCATGATAATTTTAGAATAGCGAGATTGTGATTTGTTTTTGTTGTCACTGTCATTGTTTTTTTTTCTTTCTTCTTGGCATCACACTCTGTGCATTCTGCCAGTTTTAATGTTTCTGTATTTTGTGCGAGTCTTCATTTTTCAACTTGAGGGTGGTAGCTAGCCAGCCGGGTTCTAGAAAGTACCCTACCACCACGCTAGGGTTTCCTCACGATGTTTTTCCTTCACTGGCAGCTCAAGCTCATTGTTGGGGTTTGAACCCACGCCCTTCGGCCTGCGAACCGACCGCGCTAACCACTGAGCTATCATCGCTACAAACAGACCAGAAACGACTTCGTATAAAGTGGTGCCGTGAAATGAATGAATGATAGCCAAGTTTGACGGAAGGTATTAATCATTGGCTGTATATCACATCATCAGCCATAGGACGTCCACTGCTGGACATAGGCCTCCTCCTGGGGGGGTTTTGCCAATACTCGCCACGCTTGGCAGGCGGGTATTGGCTTGCAGGCGAGCGCAGTTAGGTGTGATTGTTCAAGGAAGACGCTGCTGCCCATCTTCCGGATTACATTCCTTAGCCAACTCTTACGGCAATCACGGGTAGAGAGGGTGGGACACTATTCTTACGCCGGCACCACTACGGCACATATAATATTTCGTAAGTATGGCTCCAATTCGCAGTGCGCGGCTGTAGATACTTAAACGGTATTAAAAGGTCACGGTAGCCCCCAGTAATCAGTTCACCTCTGCAGGTAGGCGTTCTTGTGTTCGTGTATCATGTCGCGGTAGTTTTTCTCGCAGTCGGGCTCCGCCAGGCTCAGCACGTCCAGTAGTCCACTGCGTTGCAAGCCCTACACACAAATTATCTTATTAAAACTTTAGTGAACAAATATAAAAAAATCGGCAAAAAAATTTCAACATAATCATTTAACATTTTTGTTTTACTTATATGGGATTACTCACGTTTAATTATATCGGTTATTCCGACTCAGGGTTTCCACTTTTAGAGATTTTGCCCCTTTTTAGGGCGAAACTATGTATTTCATGAACGACTTAGGACTTTTTTATTGTAACAGGGATTTAGGGAATTTTAGGGGGGAAAAACTTCATGTGATAACTCTATTTATTCTATTCTCTAAGGCTCTATCTGTTAGGGGATTTCCCAAATTGGTTTCGTATTATAAAAATGAAATAAAGATGAGGATGATGAACGGGAGCAAGTACTTTCTTCAAGTTCTTCATCTCAAGAGATGTCATCAGTAAAAACTATGTGCAAAAATTTAAAATGTCTTGGAGCATCCGGATTTTAAATCTTGGCTAATATAATTATATATACATACATACTATACTTATATAATATACTTCGATATGTTTCATTTTTGGTATTCAAATATGTTTCTTTTATATAAAATAAATTATGCCCTAAATTAAGGAATTTACGAAAAAGTTTAGAGCTTTTTAGAGACAATTTCTACACAATTTGGAGCAAAACCAAAATCTTAAGTGGAAACACTGTTCCGACTATAGTGCGAAGCAAGATGAGGTAGCTTTGTCTCCTTGAAGAAGGCCACTGGATAAGGCCGAAACTATAGTCGGAGTTTCCGGTATAATTGTTTAATTATACCGGATTATTTGGGATTACTCACGTTTGTGAGTAATCCCAAATAAGCAAAACAAAAATGTGTCGAAACACGTTAGTTTCCATTGCAATCATTCAACCTTTACCGGCCTTTACATTATATTTACCTGCAGTAGATACAGAGTGTTGTTTAACAGAAATATAGCTTTCAACGCGTCCGGATACTGCTCGCTCTTGTTGCGAAGTGCGAAGTTCAGCTGAGCTAATACTTTACCTGTAAACATACCATACAGTAATAAATAAATATTTATGACTGGATGTGTATCGCCTAAACACAAATGCTTGGAGTGAAACGAACCGACCGGCCAAGAAGTTTTTGGAGGGATTATTTTTCGAAAAACACTCGACAAAATGTGTATGCCATCATGTCACCACCACGGCAAGTGTTTATGTATAACAGTGCCAAATTACGTTCACCAGTGTGAGAAAGTCATATAATGCGGTGAAACATGACCTGTAGTCACTACTACTTTACTAGGGCATGATCGGTCA
Organism: Biston stratarius; assembly: GCA_950106695.1. Classification (NCBI taxonomy): domain Eukaryota; kingdom Metazoa; phylum Arthropoda; class Insecta; order Lepidoptera; family Geometridae; genus Biston; species Biston stratarius. The sequence goes on from OX467111.1 coordinate 16,025,391, forward strand.
TGGCTTTCACTGTCTAACATGGAGTTTTTAACTTAGTTTTTTAAATCAAATACTTGAAAATATCAAAACACTTGACACTGGCAAATGCACAACGTATGACGTCAACAACAAAGAAAGAAAAAACACAACTTCTTAGATTTTACTTAAAGGTCATTCATATTCGTATATACATATGTCATCAAAATAATTTTATCACAAAAAACATCTATTTTTTTATGAAACAAGTCTGGAAAAGTGGTCTGTCTTGTATGCTAAAGAGGATGAGTGAACGAGACGGACTCACGCATGTATATAGCGAGCATAGCGGCGTCCCTGTCGTGCACACCGGACAGCTGACTCACTGCGCGATTGTAGGCCGGCTCTGTGGCCAACGCGGGACCTGCCGCAAACAACAACATTACTTACTCATTTTTTTATTACCACAAAAAACTAGGACATGAAGGCAACTTTCTAGTACTCGGCTGGCTAGCTACCTCCCTCAAGTTGAAAATCTGCCGCCAAGCATCTAACGGTGTGTTTCGGCAGCCTCACTTGATAGCCAGTACCATTCCAGGCTAGGTGTGCTTTACCATCTTCGACCACACCGTCACTTAACATCAGGTGAGATGTGGCCAAACATCAAGCCTGCCATTAAAAAAAAAAACTTTGTAGAAATATTAAGAGCGAATTTGATAAAGTTACAAAAAAAAAATCGGTAAAAGTTTAAAGTTAGCCTTACAGATTAGTTTTTTTTTGTAAATAATTTGAAATGAAATAATAATAAATAAGAGGTCAGTAAATACAGTTAACATTTAATAAATAACTAAATAAGGACTGACGTGTTCGTATCCGCTTCGCTGCTAGAGTTGTAGGGTGTAGGTTCAATTCCCACAGCAAATTTATAGGTACATACAAAAATTTTGATTAACAAAAAGTACAGCAGTGAGCCCCAAACGCGACGTTTAACAGGTCTGCTTGTAATTTGTAAGATTGTAACTTAAAATGTACAGAATGTTCTATTCTAATGGAGTATTTATTAATTATAAAAAATAAATTACGTTTAATTATGTCGGACACTCCAACTATAGTTTAGATCACATCCGGTGGCCTTCTTCATGGAGAGTAAAAAGCACGCGTGGGCATATTTTTAAACAAACATGTGTGAATACCTCGTCGGTTTGCATAATACAGTATCAAATGTAGTTTGTGTGTGCGTACCTATAGTGTTGGCGTGCTTAGCGAGCGCGTGCAGGTGCGCCAGCGCGGCGGCGGCCAGCTGGTGCACGGTACCGTCCACGGCGCCCGACGCCGCGTCCCCGCGGATGCCCTCCACCCACTCCTCCAGCGAGCGCACGCACTGCTCACGCCATCCATATTAAAACAATCAAATAACAACCACATGTCGTTGTTTGAGTTCTAACGTCGACTATTAGCTCATTTGGTAGAATATCTGCTTCAAAATCTATAGGACGTGGATTCGTTTCCCACTCAGGACAAACACTAGCATAAATATGAGTTCTGTATCTGGGTGTTCTTTATATGTATAGTACAAAAAAACCAGCCAAGTGCGGGTCGGTCTCGCGCACCGAAGGTTCCGTACAAACCGGTAGATATATAAGTAAAAGTTATGTTAATTAATGCTTTTGGCAACTTTTATTTTCTTTATCTGTGCTATAAGACGTTGCTTCGTACCAAGTTTCAAGATTCTGAGTTCACGGGAAGTACCCTGTAGGTTTTGATTCCCTTGCGAGTGTCGAAAATCTGCAGCATAAACAGCTGTATCTTTTGATTGCGTTGGCTTAGAAGTTTGATTTTTTTTCACAGCTCCAAAGGACAGTAGACCTGAATATTTTAAATAAATTTCAGCTTGATACCTCCACGCGTTCCTGAGAAAAAAGGTCTTGACAGACAGACAGGCGAACAACAAAGTGATCCTATAAGGGTTCCGTTTTTTTCTTTTGAGGAACCCTAAAAAGTAAGTATTGTATCAGTTATTTGGTTCCCAAAGTACATGCTTTGCTTTATTTTGGGGCTAGATAGCGCTATGTGAGTAAATCACAGGACAAACATCTATGTCCGTCACATAAATGGAGTGTCCACACAAGATAGTTCTGAGTGGGAATCGATCCCACGCTTTCAAAGCAGAAATTGTACCAAATTAGCTAACAGGGCAGTCAAAAACTTAATACTTGTATAATGCACAAAAACCAAGAAATGAAGAAAAAAGTGGCAGAACTTCCATCGTACAAGCTCTCTATGTAAGTTAAATAACGGAAGATAAACAAACACATAATTATCAAAATCCACCACATGTTGGGCGCCGCTTTACAATTACGAATATTTTATTAATAACCCAAAGTCAAATTCCGCAATATAATTTCAAATATGTCATTAAAAAAAGTTTTAAAACAATGATTACATGTTAATGATTAAAAAAGATCAAAAAATGAAAATAAAGTCAATGTAAAAAAAATTATTGTCAATGTAATAAAATTATAATTACTTTCCGGCAATTTAATAATATTTTAGTTTAAACTCGTCGATTTATCACCATTAACATTTTTAGCCATGGAAGAATACTTATACATATTAAATTAAATATAAAATACGTTTCATTAAATAAGCATCTCGGTGAAGGTCGTTGTATATCGGGATCTTATACTAACATAAAGTGCAAAATATTTTTATACTATAAATTTATATATTAAAATTAAGTGTCACTTTGTTTATCCGCGATGAACTCCTCAACAACTGAACCGATTTCAACCAAATCTTGCACACTGTGCAGTTTGATCCAACTTGAGAGATAGGATAGTTTATATCTCAATTTATAATCGCAATATTTTTTTATTGCAAATTATTTGTTTATTATACGACAAGAAGTATAATTATCAGTGAGTTCCATAAAATTCTAATAGATGGCAGTGTAATGTAATTTATTAACTGGATTGAGTAAGTATCCAATAGATGGCGCTACGTTAAAAGTCCAAACGTTTCATATGCGCTACAATTTATTTCACGTTACACGCGTGTGTTCAATTTGGCCACAGCAACGCGTGCTAGTTAAATATATAAGTTTACTTAGCTTCTCTAGCAACTTAGTTCTCTCACTCTCACTTAATCCTTTTTTTTTTAAAGTAAGGCTAACCTCTTTCTGGCAATATTGTACAACAGCGGTGTAAGGGGCAGGCGAGGCGGGTGCCAGGGCTCGTTCCACGTCGGGCGCCAGTTTCTGAAGCCGCGTAAGCAGCGCCCAGCATCCCGCAGCGCTGCCGCATCGCGCGGCCGACCGACGCGATTTACTGCACGCACGCTGAAAAAAATTCGCGGGAAAACATTAGGACAGAGTTTATTAAATCAATTTTTTGTGGCGACATCAGGAGTTTAGTGGCACATAAGCCGACATTCTATCAGTCTTCCTGGATACCCTCCCACCAGGTACGACCCTGGCTGGACGATTAGCCTTTACGGTTACCACGAACAAAAGAAGTCCCACTTCCTGCTAATATTATAAATGTGAAAGTTTATAAGGATGTATGGATGTTTCACCCAAAAACTACCGAATAGATTTAGATGAAATTTGGCACACGTGTTTTAGTTTATGACCTGGATTAACATATAGGGTACTTTTTAAAAACTTTTTGTTGAATTACACGCGACCAAATATAAATATTTTATTGATAGCACCAATGTTACAAGTAAATTTCTTAATATTATTACATTTTATCGTTTAAGAGTTTTAGAACACTGATTAGGTACACATCAATGAAATAAAAACAAAATGTCGAAGTATACAAACATGTCAATATAAAAATACTGACAATATTTAAAAAAACGAAGTTATAAAGCCTAAACAACGGTTTCCTGACGATGTTTTCGTCCGGCGTGTGAACCGACCTCGCTAACCTCGCGACGTTGAGTTATGATCGCTACAGTACCTCGACGTCCTGGTGCAGCAGTTGGAAGCACTCCTTGCAGACGGCGTGCAGGAGCGCGGGCAGGCGCGCCAGCGGCACGAGCCCGAGCGCGTGGCGCTGCTCGAGGCGCGCCAGCCGGCCCGCGCCCGCCGCCACCGAGCCCGCCACGCAGCACTCCCACTCCTCCAGCGACGCGCTGTCTTCAGAATCTAAATGCAACGTCGACAGGCTGTTAAGGCTAATAACAACCAACTTGCACAGGTACACGTGTGTCCGTAGTTTGCGTATGTATAAATCGCGAAGTACCAAAAGGTATAATTTTTTTTTTTTTAAACTTAGCTAAGTACCTCCGTAAGGAAACTGGCTTTCAAATGAAAAAAACCGCATCGAAATCGGTCCATCCGTTTGAGAACTACGATGCCACAGACAGACATCGACGTCAAACTTGACGTCAAACGTCAAACACACCTTTTTTTGCGCCGAGGGTTGAAAATAACCTTATTGTTTCGTATAAAAATACAATAAATTAAGCAACGCTGTCTGCAGCTGTAGCTTTCGGAGCTGTTCTAGCAAACGTGGATAAATTAACACAGTATGTACATAATGATTTTAAGAACGAGGTATAAACGATAAGCCAACTTACAAGATTCCACAACGGACCTTCGCGGGCCGATAGCCAGCCCCGTGGACTGCTCCAACGTCTGCGACGCCTTTATCATCAGCTTATTGGCGCGTTTCTCGATGCTGGAAGAACTTTGGGGTTTTATTGACTACTTTCTTAACTGTCCAGTTAAGGACAGTCATACTGTATAGTCGTAATTTAAATTGAAACTTACACTTTTTGCAGCTTGCTCGTTCTGCGTTGAGTGCTGTCAGAACGATTCAGAATGTGTTTGGATTTCTGAAAGCGTGATAATCGGTGATTTAATCGACTGCCATATTGCCAATCTATGTTGGATTGATATATATAAATTGAAATCTCTATGGGCTGCCTTTTTCGTCCTGTGTTTAGTTTTTTTCCGTCGAAAACTATAGACACTAATGGGGTTTCAAATGCAATTTCCTGATTTTTTTTAATACAATAAGGCTTACGTTTGACCGCCATCTCGCCTGATGTTAAGCTTGCCTATAAGAAACCGATTCACTCGCGACTTGAAAGCACAAACAATGTACCTATATATCAGGAAACACCCACTCGCCCGATCGAATTCAAGAAAAGTTACACTTAAATTTTGCAAGTACAGGGGCGCCTAAACTGCATTTAGTAATTTAGAATTAGAATTTCGTGGTGGTAGGGTATTTTCTAGTACTCGGCTGGCTAGCTACCACCCTCAAGTTGAAAATCTGCCGCCAAGCATCTAACGGTGTGTTCCGGCAGCCTCATTTGAGGGCCAGTTCCATTCCAGGCTAGGTGTGCTTTACCATCTTCGACCACACCGTCACTAAACATCAGGTGAGTTGTGGTCACACGAAGCATGTCAAAAATAAAAAAAAAATACGGAAACTTTTTTTTTAATCCAACAACAAAGAGGATCCTGAGACGACTTTCAATGGTTGATCCTCGAATTTAGAATTCCGGGGAAGTGAAGCATAGATGACAAAGCCTACTATAAGGTGGCTCATTACGTGGAAGACAGGAATATATAGTTGTAGTAGCTTCTCTCTGCACTTGCATCCCCCTGGCTAAGTGATAATTGTAGTAAGCATAATGTATTAATATTTATAACTGTAAACTGTAACGTAATATGAAAAGAAAGATCCAAAAAAATAAAAATGCCTTGCTGAGTTTCTTGCCGGAGTCTTCTCAGTTGAAGTGTAATTACGAGCCGGTGGTAGATTCAAACATGTAACTTAACGTTCATAAGTGCCTTACCAGGGCCTAAACTGAATAAATGACTATTTGATTTTGATTTTGATGGAAATGGCTAGACGACATTAAGGAAAGGACGGAGGTCAGCAGGCAAGACTTTTAGTATGAAAATGGCACTTGATGATGATGACGTACCATGAGCGGTGATGCGGCCATTGATTGCGAGCGCAGGTAGTCCCGGAAGGCGAGGAGCGACTGCTTGGCGGCGGGCGCGCGCGCGGCCAGCAGCGCCTGCGCGGGCGCGCGCCCCGCCGCGCTTAGCCATGCCGCGGCCACGCGCATGCACTCCAGCGCCGCCGTGGCAGACACGCTGCTCCCACTCACAGACACAGACTCCACGCTCGAGTCTACGCAGCACATCCAATATGACCAGCGGCGTAACAAGACATATAAAGATTACTTGGTGGTAGATTTCCTTAGCAGGAGGTCGTCTAGGTAGGTACCACCGCAGTACCAGATATTCTGCCGCCAAGCAGTAGTGTGTAAACATTACTGTGTTCCGGTTTGAAGGGTACTGCAGCTAGCGAAATTACAGGGCTATTGAGACTAACCATCTAGTCTCAAAGTAATGAGCGCCAAGGCAGGGACTTTGTTTTACTACTCAAAGTTCTGTGTATCGCTTGCAATGGTCATGGACAGGCGTTATCTCTTAACATCAGAACTTCTCGTTCGTCTCTTTGCTGTAAAAAAAAAAAAGATCCTGGTGCAAAAATTAAGGGCCCTAATATATAGATAGGTTTTAACAAGTTAATTTACTTTTCAATAAGTAAAAGTTGAAAAACTTGAACTTGAAAAGTTAAAAATTATTATTAAATCCCACTAATATTATAAATGTAAAAATTTGGATGGATGTTTGTTACTCAATCACGTCAGAACGGCTGAACGGATCTGGATGAAACTTTACATGCTTTTCATCATCATCATCATCTATCACCACGCGGGCAAAACCGCGCGGCGCAGCTAGTAATAAATAAATATGTCAACTGACTTTGATGAATGAGATGGGATAAATTGCAAGTTCAGCTTGATGGGTGGTCAGGGTCCGAGGTGCCCCTGCCAACTGCCGCATAAATCACGGCAGTTTGTGCAAGCCAAGCTGCGGTTTTTTTTTCTTCTTTTTTCACGGTTTTTTCTCAATTCAGTGTTTTAAACATAAATATGCATTACGCAATAGGTGCACTGGTGCACATTTCTAAGTCAATAATTTTTGATAAGATATTTTTCATATCTATATTTTTCATTTTCTGTAACCCAATTGAACAAACTACTAACGTATAAACAGTTAAATAAAACAAATTGTTTATGAACTGATTGAAAGAGTTGTTTATTGATAGAGAATGTCATATAAAGGAAGTAGAAAATACCTTCTTCCACAGCGATCATATCCATCAGAGTGGTGGGGGACACGGGCCTCGTGTTTCTGCTGAGCAACTCTTCGAATGCCGTCTCCAGATTTTGCACTCCTTTGTTGTACAGTTGATTCTAACAATACACAAAACTATATGCATAAGTTTTAAACGAGGAAAAGTCGTATTGGCGCATTCTATTATTTTGCAAAACTTATGTTTTATTAAGTGTTCATATTATATATATATATATCTCAGTCTTTCAGTTTACAACAAAACAAATTAAAAAATGACAATTAGTAAAAATGTCAGTTATGTAATAAAATATTATAAAATTTTGGCATATTCTTATAGTTAATAATTCTTATTCAAAGTGAGTGTGATAAGTCCTGTTTCGAAATCCAGCTCGAGATGTTTTGTGCATTTCTCCTTACCAGCATCTACCCAAGCCAAAACCAGCTCCTTGAAGTATCGGATCGAGGGTCTTTATGCTATAGTAGCTTGAGTGAGTTAGGTGGAATGTTAAATGACATTGATGACGAAAAGCATCCAAGGTGTTGCGGCGACATGGATGATAGCGAAGCAGTGTCATGCAGCCTAGTGGAATTTCTATTAGTGGCATACAGTTATTCAAATAAAGAAATAACTACTTTAAACTAGTTTAAGCCTAAAAATGTATAGGTAATACTATCAAAACTTACTATATTTTCCAATTCAACACTTTGCGGATTATTCTTATTGAAGTAGTTTTGAGCTTCAGACAACTTATCCAGAGCCTGAAATAAAACAATAAAGATATTTTATAACCCATTCAATATTTCAAAAGATACAAGTTCACACTATAATTAGTTTGAATAAGTCAATATTCAAATTCAAAATATATTATTGGCAGCCTGATCTAATTTATAAAAAAATCTAAAGACATGCTGCGCCCATTTGGGCAAACAATAATCATTGAAGAACAAATACATTCAACAATAAACTATATTGTTTTATGATGACCCATATCAAGCTGTAACTATAATAATAATGATCTTTATTACCATACATACAATTTGCAATTTAATAATTTCACAAATTAAATTACTATTTACGATTTGGTTACTCTTTGAGTCTAGATATAGGAATCCATAATGGACATCCACTAATGGCTTATTTGAGTGTAGCTATATATCAACATAATATGATAAATTTAACTCACTTCAAGATAGAGATTAAGGGATTCAGTGCTGGAAGTATGCGGCCCGGCCTGGACAAGATCAGCCAGCTCTCTGGATACCATGTAGTAGTTAATCACATGGTCTAGAGCTTTCACAGTTTTCTCCATATCTGAAAAATATTTAACTAACCATAAAGTCACGAATTACCAGACATGGTGTACACTCTGAGACTCAATGTTGTAATAATATATATGAGATAACTAGCAGTGCTTAGAAAAAAAGAGCAAATATTGGGCCGAGTGGCTTATCTACAGGAAGACTTATGTCCAGCAGTGGACTAGGATAGTCTGATTATGAAGATGATGGGATAGCAAATGGTGCATAAGAATAGCTGCCATCAACTATTGCAAGCAGTTTGATGCAAAATTGCAAATCTAATGAGACACCAAATAATATTGAAATGCTTTTTTTTATTTTTATGATGAATTGGCTTGCATTTGATCGCCATCTCACCTGATGTTAAGTGAAGATGTGATCTACGATGGAGCACGCTCGCCTAGAAGACACCCAGATTGTATCCATCAGGGAACACCCACTCGGGTAACACATATACATGCTTCCAATACAAAGTAAACATAACTGGCCAGTTCCATGCTATATATCAACTGCTATCATAACTTGGTTGTTATTTCCTTATCATAAGCATAAAGTAAGTCTGTCATACTATGATGAATATGTTGAAGCCGTGCAGTGTCTCCATACAGCGGTAGAACAGCGGTTTCCAACTGCTGCAAGCGCTGCTCGCATGCTCCTAGCACATTGCAAACATCGCCCGCCAGTGCTGAGCTTCGTGATGCAGCTGCTTTCAGCTCCTGGATGTTTGTCATCTCCTAAAGAAATAATAAGAAAATTTGGTGAAGTTTATAGCTGCTGTTAGGTTAGATATTTTTGCTGATATACTTTTTATTACTCTAGACTCAGTATGGTTAAAAATATAGTTGAAACAATAGATTCAACATTGACATAAGTCAATAAAGCTATGAAAGGTACTTTGTACTTACAAAGGTAAGTAGTTTGAAAGTACTGGCAGTCTCATTTTTGAGAAATTATAAAATATAGTAATGTTTGTGTGCCCCGAATACAAATATGGCTGGCTTTTGAATCCTATTATATGACAGACAAATATATTCACATGTGAAAATTCAGGTGCTTAATTTAAACTTTGATTGATTGGTAAATACATAGATCACAAAATTTATCTGTAATATCTCAACAAATTGAATTGATGTTACATATTTAAAATCACATCTTTCATTATTTCTTAGCAAATTTTTCATTACTTTTGATGCTTCCTGCCAGCCTAACATGGGTGTGGGTTCCACTCCCACCAAGGACAAACATTTATGATACAAACAGACCCGTTTTGTAAATACAAAAAAGGATATAGGTAGGTAAGTATTCTATTAGTTATCTAATTCCCACAGTACAAGTTTTGTCAAATTTGGGCCTAGATAATGCTAATTCCTATGATATTGATATATTTACAGATTAGTTAGCATGAAAGTATGTGTGAATGGCAGTCTTTAGACTATTTAGTAGCTTGATGACGTAATTAGCCATTCTTATTTATCTATATCAACTAGGGGGCGAACATACATAGGTACGCCTCCACTTAAAATTTTATTTAAAAAAAAATTTATTAGAAAATTTTTCCTTAACGTCAACAATTCTTAGTAGTAGTAATTATGTACGTATTAAAAACTTTTTAATGAGATCGATGGATTTAATTAGGGATTAAAATTCGTTTATGCCATCATCCTGAAAACATTAATTTGAAAACCAAGAAAGTGATGAATTGATTGAAACAAACCTTTCGAAGTTTCATTTCTATCTCGAATTTCTTCTCTATTGCATACATTTTAATGTCACTTATTCTTCAGTGTTCGAAATTTTCAAAATTCAAGTAATAGTTTAATTGTGATTTATATCGTAACAATCACTGTAACAATAGGGTAATCATGTACTTAAGTAAAAAGTTAAGTGTTGTGAATGTGAATGTTATAACTTTGACTAATTATCGCTAACAAAATATGACACAAAAAAAATGATGCCAGATGACTGTATGGATTTCTCCCCAAACTTCACTCGAAATAACCTCGAAAAATAGATCAATAATATGAAGAAAAAACCTTTATTGAAATTACAAACACAAATTCACTTAAAGCCATCGATATAAGTACTTCATTATTTGTTGACTATTTGCAATAGTTCAAAAATCTCCTAAAAATCCCTATTTCTTATCATTAAAATAAAAAGTTTACCTCCAGAAACCAAAAAACCCGAATATTCAGGGAATCCTCCCCCCATCTGGCATCACTAAGAAAAACTTTCCCATATTTCCATAACCAAGAATAAATTTTAAAAAATCCTTTACCACAACACGGTAAAAAGGTAGAGGCTATTTGGGGCCACAAAATCAATGGCGCTAATAAAAATCAACAAAGTAAACGTATTAGCATATGAGAACTGTGTTGGTTTAAATAAGCGCTCTTAGCTTCGATAACATTTACATCGTATTCCAGACTACTCTGTTGAAGAATGACAAAGACAATAATGTATTGTCCATCACTATTTACCTACTACATCAACTACATGGTACCCAAATTTCACCAATCCTCAGACGAGTGATCAGATGATTCTATGTAGGGCTAGGGTCCAAGCCCCAATCTCTTTTATTTTCATAGGATCCGGATTCATAAAAGTGACATTAAATATCAAAGTAAAAAAAAAGAAGTATTAAAGAATGTAGGTTTCATCATAAAGCAAATAGCATACATTATGGTTTACTACATTGGTTTAGATGTATCATATCAGTATCCTTGGGTTTAGTCCTTAGAGGAATTATAATGTACATAATATAATTTATCAAAGGTCTAGCCATTTTTCTTCTGAAGATCATGCATAAGGATAAAAATGAGTTGTAATTATGTACTGAGGTTTATACTATTCTTTACGAAGTGGTTTCATGGAAATTCAAGATTTGTAATTTTTTACTGAATGTTCTACGTAAGCGTGCACTAAGTTTTTTTTTAGGTACATTTAAATTTCTGTAGATATTTTGTATACAATCCTGTTAATTTATTTGTACAAAAATTGCTGGTAAACGATTGCCAAAAATGTAAATCGTTTACCAGCTTGTTTAGATTCTGAACAATAAATAAGCGATCGATTTCATCCAGTAATTTTTTTGTGCTATATAAAGTACCTACATGAAACAGAGATAGTAAAAAGCTTACATTAACCAATCGTTATAAATGATCGGCAGAAGTTTGTTTCACAATAAAAAAGCTGTAAAAAAGCCCAATAATTAACAATGTTCTTGTGTTTTCTAATTTTAATATCTAATATCGCGTTCGCGTCTCAACGCAACCAAATATATTTTTGGGAATAACGTTTGTTTTTTATAGTTTATAAGATTACAGAAAATTTTAGAATGGAGGCTTAAATTAAGAAATCCTATATGTTATTAAAATATTTTTTCATTTTACAATCTTTGTGACATTGGCAGATTTGTTGAGTACTTTCGCTACACGGTTACTGGCGCTAGCGTGGAGCGTGGAGCCAGCTTGTATCCGAACGTTTTCCGATGACGTGCGATGATTTTTGAAACGTGGCTGACGTTTTGCTCTGTTGTGTCAATTTTCGATCGAATATTTTCTGAGGTCGGCTGTTTGTAATCGCAGTGAAATATTTTATAGAATTACATCTCCTTACGTAAATTAGTGCTATTTGAAGTTATAACGTAAGTGTCGGTAAATGTTGACGAAAATTGGTACTGGAAATATTTTAACAGCTGATTTTTCTGTCTAATAAGTGTGTTCCCCCTTTTCCAGAAAAATGGATCAAATTGCAAAATTCGTCGAGCCTGGCAAGCAGTTTGCCAAGGATTCCATCAGATTAGTAAGAAGATGCACTAAACCAGACAGAAAAGGTATAATTATTAGCAATTTCATTTACAATCTACGAGAGTTCTTGCAGTGTTGGCAGGATATCTTAATGCCATGTACTTACAGCAAAGTAAGCTAGGATTTGCCTTTGGTCCGTGATTTTATACCCATGCCTAATTTATTATATAACTAAACTTTTCAAATGTCCTTGTCATTATTGTTCACTTTCACCAAGTATTTAAAAAAGGTCTTGTAAGGTAAATTTGTCTGTCCCTTTTTAAGAAACAATTTTGTAATAGCTTCGGTTTTTCATAACCTTATGGAGCATTTTAAAATACTTTGACTTGCAATTCTAATTATTTATCTCTGTCTTGTCATCAACTTGCTATGGAAACTGCATATTTTTCCAGGATAAAAAAATAACTTGTGTTAATCTAATTACACTTAATACCTTATAATCCATATATTATCACAATAGACCAGCTGCTAAAGTATGTCAACATCTAGAGCTAACCTTTCATTTTAAATTGCCATGAAGACAATACCAAGACCTTCGGTGATGTCCCTACTAGAATCTATTCAAGCCAGCCCAGCTTCTCATAGAATGCAATTGAATATAACTTTATTTTTATACTATAGACCAGTCCTCTTACTCTGAGCTCCATATTGTGGTTCCTGTTAGGTGCTTACGTTAAAGGTACACAACTGTAAACTTTACTCTTTGGGTATACAATATGAAGTCGCATTGCTTTTTTAGGAGCACCTAGTGGGAATCACAATAAGACACGCAGAGTATGACACTGCCCTGGTTGCCATTTATTTTGGCAATCTGATAACAAAACATTGGCTTGTCTACTTACACAAAAGATTAATTAGGATATAAGTATTGTAAATTATACAAAGTACAACAGTATCTAAATATGAGTGAAAAAGTAAGTGGAGAAACAGAGATGTTGATATTAACTTTGCTTAATACTATTTTTGAAAAAAACATGTATACTTATCCTGAAAACTAATAGCATTCAAAAGTTAGTTTGCCACAATATAACAGAGGCCTTACTGCCGCCATCAGTATTTAGTATAGTTTCTTCAAATACAAACATTTTGTTGATGACACCAATGTTACAAGTCAAACTTCAGATTATTTGATAGATGTTCTATTGTAATTATATTTTCTCATATCAATTTCTTGCAAGGAAGAAAGTTTTTGAATCATCATTGTTTTGTTAGGTTATTAATGTGCGATTCTCTTCTTTCCAGAATTCCAGAAGATCGCTATTGCCACAGCTATAGGTTTCTGCATCATGGGCTTCATTGGATTCTTTGTAAAGCTGATACACATCCCTATCAACAACATCATTGTCGGATCTTAAGACTTCTAGTTATTTAGCTCTAGTTTAATTCTTACCTGTAAGGCCTCTACCACACATCTAAGTTATACTCTGTCCTTTCCATTTTGTTGTATTAAATTCATGAAATAAATATTTATTTCGAACTGTTTAATTTTTAATTTGCCTATCAAAGATATTTACAATACAGAATATATTTTAATTTAAAAATATGATAAGCATAAAAAAAATATGATTGTCCTTCTACAACTATGGTATAAAATAGTTATTTTTAATTTAGATATTTATCTATTCTCAGTTGAAATCTATTAATTTATTAAATATCTTTGCTACCTATTGATAATTTAATGTGGATTATAAACATTTGTAGACTCAGCTAAATAAAGAAATACAAATTTTGTGTTATTTAGTTTCATGTCACATTTATTCAGAGGATAAACAAGATATATGTATATAAGTGTTTACATCACTTGCAATAAAACTGTAAAAGGAGTTAAAAAATATTGTTTATTTTTAATCTTACGTCATACAATAATATATTACAATAATTCAAAAATAAATTATTGAAAACAAGATCTTTTAAAAGTAGTTTGAGCATTTTACAATAAATACACTAATCGATGGTTATTTTTGATGTTTCTGCATCACATGTATGTAGAACCCTGGGACGGGCACTTGGTCCAAAGGTTTGAAATCTGCATAGATGTGGTGGGTAGCTTTATTATCAAACGCCTCGTCTAGCATCTTGGTGAAGTTATCTAAAGTGTGAGGGTAGTAGCAGAGACGGAACTCGCTGAAAGAAGATAGAACTCGTTAGTTTGTAAAGAGAAAGATACATAGGCAATAAAAAGGAGTGTATGTAGATGTAACTAAATGGCATGTATTATTATTATTTCGACCGTAGCAATTAACACTGTCGGATCTACATTTGTGCTATTTTCATTTTATTGCATTAAAGGTCTTAGAATATGTCTAAGAATGCCCCTGCAAATTATTAAAGTCTATTAAAAAACTTAATTATTTACAATTAGGTTGATTTTAGGAATTAAATAATTTGCGGGGGCATTTTTACACATATTCTAAGACCTTTAATGCAATAAAATGAAAATAGCAAAAATGTAGATCCGACAATGTTAATTGCTACGGTCGATTTTTCTGTGGTAATATGCTAGATATGCGACCACTGCTCACTTGATGTTAAGTGAAAATATAAGTATTTTTCTTTATTTAGACAAACAGAAACCATTAACCCTAGCTTCTATTGTAAGCTGTAATGTCATGTAGAGATGGACAAACACTCGTACATTGGTGTCTACCAAAATTATGATTGCAACTCGCATTTCTTATTCATTGCAAGTACATTTCGATCTGAAATGTTAGGTGTGTTATTTTGTTACAGTATAATATATATAGATTTTGTTATTTGCTTGTAATAATATTAGACCTATGTATAAAACAAAAAAAAAAACAAAATCTAACGTTAAAAACCTATAGACTTATCTATCTAATCTAATCTAATACCTTTAAACGAGCAATTCTTTTATATACCTATGTATATACTATATATATACACATAATCTGAATCTCAGAAAAGGCTCCAACTATTTTCATGAAATTTAGTATGCAGGGGCTTCGGGGGCGATAAATCTGTCTAGCTAGGTTTCATTATTAGAAAACGTCGTTTCATCCGTGTTTTCAGCTGAGCAAAGCTCGGTCATCCAGGTACTGTTTAATAAATAAGGGGAAATTCAGAAACTTAAAAACTGAGCAATAATTTTGTAAAGATTTGAATCTACTACGTCGACAAAAGGTAGCTTGTACTTGATCATGTTAAGAAATAGGCTCGAAGGACCAGCAATTTTGACACTGAAATTTGCGAACTATGTACAGGATGGAAAAAACAGTTTTTAATTATGTTTGTTGATCTAGTGGAATACACGACCCGAGTGGGTGTTCTCCGATAGATACAATCTGGGTACCTTTAAGTCGCGTGTGAATCGGTTTCTTCTAGGCAAGCGTGCTCCATCGTAAGCCGTATCTTTGCTTAACATCAGATGCATTCGAGTGCTTAGCATTTTACATAACTTACCTCTTTTCACTAATCTCCCCATCTTCCGTGGCATCGATTAGATAGTCAAGTGCTATCAGTTCGGGTTTGCCCTGGACTATTAGCACGGAAGTTTTGATGTCTACCGGGTATTTGCACTGGAATAATAAACAAATAAATGACATATAATATTGGTGAGCATTTTACATAGTGTCATCTACCCCGAGATTAAACTATCTACAAGAATAAAATACTTCAAAATCAAATCAAATTATTTGGCATAAATTTTTGACACATTAAATTGAACTCATTGGCTCCAAACTAGTGATAACTGTATTTTGGAAAACAATGGCTTCTCCCGATATCTTATTCAAGAACAAAATTTCACAAACCGACTTAAAACAAAAAAGTTGTTTTGGACATTGGACATTAACCCATATGCGGTGATATACGTATAGGTGTATAATAATAAATAATCATTCTACTAGGAAACTTCGAAACTAGGACAGGTGTAGGATAGATCTATCATTTGGCGTGTTCCTAATTATATATTTTTGCTATGGAAACTGATGTGCTTTTATTTTAGCACATTTTTGTTCTATTTATACGATAAAATTAAACGTGAGTAATCCCGCATAAGTATAACAAAAATAAGTAAGTTATATGTGTAACTTATATGGTTTTGATTCCGTAACGATAAATAAACAAACATCTTAAGAGACTTTTCGTAAAGGGTTTTTAGCGATTATAGTTCAGTGGTTAACGCGGTCGGTTCGCATGCCGAAGGGCGTGGGTTCAAACCCTAATAATGAGGTTGAGCTACCGGCGAAGGAAAACATCGTGAGGAAATAGCGTGGTGGTGGGGTACTTTCTAGTATTCGGCTAGCTAGCTACCACCGGCGAATGTATTTTCATTCGCCGGCTACCACCCTCAATTTGAAAATCTGCCGCCAAGCATCTAACGGTGTGTTCCGGAGCTTGAGAGCCAGTGCCATTTCAGGTTAGGTGTGCTTTACCATCTTCGACCACACTATCACTTAACATCAAACACCTAGCCTGTCAGTCATAAAAAATCAAGGTTAAGCCAAGGGTCAGATCCCTAAGACGATTTTTGACATAGTGCGCATTGTCAGGAGGTTCCTTACTCTACAGCCCTAACCTCTGGCAGCTTGAGCCCTGGCCCGCTGCCGGCGGCACCCTGGTTTTTACTATTTTTTTGACAAATAATATTCATGTATTTATATACATTCAATGGCAAAAAATTAAAAAAAAAGGATAAATACGTGAATAAAAATATCACGTAGGGGCGTGGATGTAATGCCTGGACGCGTGATGATCTTTGAAATATATAGCTACGCCGGCAATAAAAAATATTTCATATTATTCTTACATAATTCAAAGTTTGTTGTTGAGTAGATATACTTTAATGATATTATGAATATTGGCTAAGAAAACATGATAATCAGTTTTATAACAGAAAACTTTATATTATAACACTAACAGAATATTATGAAACAAAACTGATAACAAGTATTTACCTACTATATCTTCTTGTGCCTAGTTATTATTAAATAAATAAAGTACATATGGACGCATTACGTACCTCTAGATACGTATTCTGTATACTGAAGAAGGGGAAATGTTATCACAACAATATAAACTTAGATGACTTGTAAAGTTGGAGTTTAACCGAAATAAAGCGGTTCACAGTCGATAATTTTATCAACCACTCTCACTTAGTAAACGAGGTTAAATTTAATTAACGTCAAATATCTTGCGGTCATTTCCCTACATCACTGTCTAATAGTTTCAGTTCCATGACTTTTCATAATTCCGTTTTTTTAATTTTTATCTCGAAACAAAAATAATTGAATGAGATGGGAAGAGGTTTGGTACGCGCGTGTCCAAAGCTTTAGGGTTCTTAAAGCACAAGTTTTTTTTAAACAGCAAAAGCAACTAATAAAGTTTATTGTTGAGGCATGAATAACGTAATGAGTCTGTGAGAGCTTTGATTTTAAAAATACTTTTTTTTAATGTAAAAAATTAAACGAACGAGATGCACTGGTGATGATAAAATAACGGACGTCCATGATAATCGCAGCGATATACAGAATTTGGAGTAACAAATCAAGTACAGGGGGTCTTAGCTTTGGCGCTCATTACTTTGAGACACTCGATGGTTACTTTCAAGTTTCAAAATCCCTGTTAAAATTTCACTAGTAGTTCATTCAACCGGAACATAATGCTTAAACACTTTTGGCGGCCGAATATCTGGTAGGTGTATTGCTAGAGTAAACTAAGTATTACTAAGTAAACTTTCAGGTGGTTGAAATTAATTTTCTGAGTTCTGTATTTAGACACATTTCTCTTAATTAAAACATTGACTTAGAATTAGTTAGAGTTAGGTATACTCACATTGTAATAAATAGAGTGCCCTGGTGTGGCTCCACTGTTGATCATAGCGTCATAGTTCCTATGGTCAATCAACAGCAGTCCGCCTGGCTTCAGGACTTTAGCGAAGTTTCTGAGGCAGTTCTTCTGGACGCGCTGGTCAGAGTTCTCATCCAGGAGATGGGCGAACGAGTTCCCGAGGCAAATGACGGCGTCGAATTGCACTTCTGGTAGGAAAGAGTCGATGTCGCGGGGCAGAGTTGTCCAGTTGGCTTCTTCGATCACTGAAATGTAAGTATATTGGTTACTGCACCCTAGCTTTCAACCGTTATCGTTGTCAGTTTTCTATCGGATACATTTTGGAGAGTGTGCCCTGAACTTGCACAATTTGGCTCCAACTGCCTCTTTTTATTACTGGGTGGCTAGGTAGACGTAGCCTTAAACGCCATCCGTACATGGTGGACATTCCCCTCATTCGCACTAAACGCTTCGATTCCATATTCTTCGTACATACAGTGAGGACGTAAAACTCTCTGCCGGCGTCTGTATTTCCCGCGAAGTACAATTTGAGTGTCTTCAAATCCAGAGTAAACAGGTTTATTTTAGGTAAGCGTGCTCCATATTAGAATGCATCTTGTTTAACATCAGGCAGGGTGAAGTCAAACGCAAACCTATTTAAAACAAAAAAGGTACGTACCCCATTCATCGTACTTGGGGTCCTTCCTTTTATCCCAGCGCGCCTTGAGCGCGTGTTTCAGCATCTTGTCGGAAGCATCCACCGACACCAGCTTGAATCCCTCGTCCACCAACATCATGGAGTCGATGCTGGAAATATTACAGATTCTTATCAGAATATTTTAAGTTTAGATCTATCTTAGTTACCTTAATGTGCCGCATGTTTTTAGGTTGCTAGCTGGCACCATCTAGGTCTAGTATGTTAATTTACGGAAAACTTTCGTCAGGTTTTTAATACCAAAATGCATGAAAAATGGTAGTCGCTTTATCTAAGTTTCAGCTTTCGCCTACGCCCACTAGAGGCGTTAGCATATCAGTTTGCGAGTTTTAATTTAAACGTAGATAAATGGAATACAATCAATACATTTATAAACAAATGAAGTTGAAAACAATATTGTATTTACTTGTCATTTTTAATACATAATTAATAAAGTTCGGGGTCCAACGGTTCTGCATAAAAATAATAGAATATTTTTATATAAGTACCTACTCTTCTCGGCATAAGTATGTAATACATATTATCAATAAACAATATACTGTATAAGTATTATATTTTTCTTTACATAAAATACATTTGTTAATCTCCATTTTACTTCGAGGAAAATTACAACTCATCAACGTAAGAAGCCATTAATCAAGAGTTGAAAAAAGTTAAACTGGTTTCAAAACTTTACAGTTCCAGAAAGTCAACGCGAGTATAAACGCATGGTGTGCGCGTGTTTTCATTTGATGCGCCGATAACATGTTTTTGATAACATACTCGATTCGAAGGGAGACGTGAGGTCAAGTGTTTTCCTCTCGATAACATTGTCGTTATCATCATGACGTCCATTTAGGTATCGAATCAATTGATTCATTACGGGTTTGAGGAAGGAAATACGAGTTGTTGCATCACCAAACATGATTTGCAAAAAATATCATCAATTTTTAGCCAAAACTGGAAGAATATCTTCTTGTAGGTCACTCTTTCGTCCCGTTTTTTTAATAGGTATTTAGTTTTTTTTTCTTGTATAAAATAACTAAAGTTTTATGTAAAAATAATGTAACTATCGCAACGCTATCCTGATGATAAGGATAACGCATGCCATGACCATTGCAGCGATACACAGAACTTTGAGTAGCAAAATAAAGTTTAGGGCATTCCTGCTATCATCATCAGCCATAGGACGTCCACTGCTGGACATAGGCCTCCTCTTGGGAGGGTTTTGCCAATACTCGCCACGCTTGGCAGGCGGGTTGGCGAGCGCAGTTAGGTGTGATTGTTCAAGGAAGACGCTGCTGCCCATCTTTACATCCCTTAGCCGACTCTTACGGCAACCACGGGTAGAGAGAGTGGGGTACTATTCTTACGTCGGCACCATCACGGCTCATCCCTGCTATGGCGCTCATAAATAACTTATCAATCAAAAGAGGCTGGAACCACTGGACCAACAGTGGCGTATTACATGTAGTATTCTGGGTCACCATCAATCATATTTAAAGCGATAATAGCTCAGTGGTTTGTGCGTTTGGTTCCCACGCTGAAGGGCGGTCGGTTCAAACCCCAACAATGAGCTTGAGCTTGTAGGGTATTTTCAAGTAGAACATCTGCTGCCAAGCACCTATAAACGGTGTGTTCCGGCAGCCTCACTTGAGAGCTAGTTCTATTCCCGGCTAGGTGTGTTTACCCTCTTCCACAACACCGTCGCTTAACATCAGCTGAGCTGTGGTCAAACACCCAGTTTGTCAACCATTGAAAAAATCCTCTTGGAGTAGGTATAAGCTTCTTCTTCAGCATTCCATCTTTTCCCGATTTTGTGCCATTCTCACTGTTTACCTAGTTTAGTAAACAACTGAACCTACCAAAACACACTTGCATTAGTCTAGTCTGATAATTACCAGAGATATGATTGTTGATTCCCAAAATGATGGTGTTATATGTCTAGTATAGAGTTGTAGTTACCCGGTGCCGCAGGCAGCGTCCAGCACCTTCTCGCAGTTGTGCTGCCGCAGCAACCCTGTCAGGAAGCTCCGGTAGTTGTGCGTCCTCTGGTTGCTGTCTCCGATGAACTTGTTCCAGGCGCGCGCAGCTTTCCCATCCGCGTACTGGTCACGTACTCCCTCTGAAGGAATGCCCTCTGATCGGGAGTGGAACACTTTGTCTGCTGACATGGTTGGTTCTGAAACTGAATGGAAAGATTTTTTGATTTGAGTTTTTTTGAACTTACGCATATATAGGTACATGTATATGTAGTTAGTTAAAACTGTGCTTAGTATTGTAGCGATGATAGCTTAGTGGTTAGGGCAGTCACTTCTCACGCGCTTCACACGGGGTTCGCACCCCGACAATGAACTGGAACTGCCGATGAAGGAAGACATCGTAAGGAAACCCTAGAGTGGTAGGGTTTTTTTCTAGTACTCGAATGGCTAGCTACTACCTTCAAGTTGAAGCCGTCAAGCACCTAACTATGTGTTCCGGCAGCCTCATTTGAGAGCCAGTTCCATTCCAGGCTAGGTGTGTTAACCATCTTCGACTATACCGTTATTACATCAGTCGAGCTGAGGCCAAAAACCTAGCCTGTTAACCATTAAAAAAAGGAATAAACTAACATAGTCTTTACGTACTGAAGTGATGGATAACGAGGTGAGGTAATCCGTATGATTCCTTACAGTCTTAGCCCAGATACGGACGAAATAAAGGTTCAGACGGATCACGGTGAACGGTAGACAAGATAATATAATTACTTATAGCATTTGCATGTTTACACAATGGACTCTCTGAGCAAGAATGGAATCTCTTTTAATCGAATCAATCGTTCTAAATTACGTTTCTACTTTTACGAAATTACGATTTTATGATTGAACATTTATGTGTCGATGAATGTTTGTTCTGTGTCTGGGTGTTCTATATGTATTATAAGTAATTAATGTATTTACAATAAAAAAGTATTTAAGTATTCTGTCAGTTATCTGGTTCCCTTAGTGCAAGCATTGCTTAGTTTGGTGTGAGTGTGCAATAAATAAGCAAATAAATTAATAAATAATTTTCATATACATAAATAAATATTGGATGACATTTCACACAGCGCCATCTAGCCCCAAACTAAGCAAAGCGTATTATGGGAACCAGACAGCTGACAGAATACTGAAATACTTTTTTAGTCTCACAAATTTTAGTCCCGAGTTGTAATCGAACCCACACTCTTCAGCTCTCGAAGCAAAACTTTACCAAATGAGCTAACAGTCGTTATGAATGGTAGAAAATGATACACATAGATCTAATAAGACTACCACTTACCACTATCTACTCGTTAAGAAATGTCCAAGGTCGTTTATAACTATTGCCTAATATTATAAAGGCGAAAGTTTGTGAGTGTGTTTTTATATTTGTTATTTATTCACGCTCAAGCGGCTGGACCAATTTTAATGAAATTTCGTATTGAGGTAGCTGACACCCTGGATTAACACATAGGTTTTTTTTTATCCCGAAAATATGTAGTGAGTAACACCGCGGGGCGCAGCTAATGTTAATATAGTTTTTTACTTTTCAGCACCAACGTTTCTTTTTGTGTGAAAATAAATTGTCTTATCTTACTGGTTCTAAGTGGTAAATAGTCCTTTTTTGGGACTGTGTTGTGGTTCTGTGACGCTCACTATCAAGCAGACGCTTTTACCCCTGCTCTCATGTAATTTGAAATGAAATCGTAAATATGAGTATTGGATCGAGTTATTATATGCACAAAGTGTATTGTAATTCGCGAACTCGAGCAAACAGATAGAATTTTTAGCTAACATACAATACGCATATAAACAACTATGATTTATCTTTGTCGTGATGTCCTGTGACTTAGGTATTCATGATTGGGTATGAAAGGCTTGGTGTTTACCACACCTCATATTAAGTAACTTTATTTTGTTGCTGAAACTTCGATTTCACGGCCAGGCGTTATCTATTATCATCGAGAGTCTTGCAATAGTCTCAATGTTACCATATAATAAATATAGATATCTGAATCAGCTGTTATTTTATAAACTATCCCACTTCTGGGCTTGAGCCATTCTGAGAAGGGTAAGGCCAAATAATAAAAATAAAAAACAGATATAATTATGTGAAACTATTATGTACGGGCACGTATTAAATAACTGATCATTTGCTCCCCTGTCCGGCAATTTCGCATTTCAAGAATTTATGTAGAATTTATTGTAGATATACAAATCACTAGTATTTTTTTCTGTGCAGTCACACAAATTGTTTTTATCCCTAATGACACAGCTTACTACAGAGTTAGTAAAATAAAACAATCATACACGAGACTTCAACGCACCACTGCAGTATGAGCAGTGTTGCAAATTAATTTAAAACTACGTGATTGATAAAACCTTTTTGATTTCATATACAATGCAACCAAAGCAAAAATATTACGTAGGCAAGAGCGAGCGGTTAAATAAAATAACCAATAACTTACAGTCTGATGCAACTCCGTCCTCCAGTGCTGTCAGCCGCTTACTGCCAGTTCACATAGAGTAGCGGATAATATAACTGTGGTATCAAACGACACACGCGTCAAAACTGAACCAAACAGTGAGCCAACATGTTTTGGTCGTGTCATCAAGCCAACGTTGCAAGTCAACTGCGATATGAAGCGGTTCAAACTATTGCGAGGCGAGATAGATCCATCCAAGTAACTATATCTGTCTAAATGTCCTTTTTACACAGTAAAAAACAAAGTCACTTCCCGCCGACCGTCTGTACCCTAAGATCTTTTAAACTACCTA
Organism: Biston stratarius; assembly: GCA_950106695.1. Lineage (NCBI taxonomy): Eukaryota > Metazoa > Arthropoda > Insecta > Lepidoptera > Geometridae > Biston > Biston stratarius. The sequence continues at coordinate 16,048,887 of OX467111.1, forward strand.
CGCAACGAATTTCCATCAATAAACAGAGTGATTCAAGAGGAAGGTTTATATGTATACTACAGAATTGTATATCCTAAAAAGATCTACCTACAGAAAATTCCGCGCTGGTATACATATGTCTATCTCGGATAACCCAGAGTAACCATTTTTATACTTTACATATTACAAAATTAACAAATAAAGAGTAAAAATAGTCTAATCATAATAATAATATTATTAATCATTAGTATCTACATTGCACCCGTGCGAAGCCGAGGCGGGTCGCTAGTCTGACAAATTATTGTAATCTATGTGATAATGCTTTCTAATTCCTTGCCAACTTTCATCAAGATCAGTTCAGCCGTTTAATTGTAATGGGAAGAACAGCAGGCATTTATAGATGCTTTCGTATTGTATTTGTTTGTGATAGTGTATGTAAGTAGATGGTTAATGTCAAGTCTAATTTGAATAAAACCTTGAATCGTTCAAAAATATCTGTAAAAATTTTCAAGTGGGAATTATTACCTTATCACAGAGCAATATAAGTATAATTGGGATGTAAATCGTCTTGCTGTGTCATGTTCGGTTTCACATAACTTAATCACCGGTTAAGGTTCCGTTATCATTTCAGCCTTCCGAGTAGTGTCCGAGCGAAACAAGATTTTCAGCCGAAACCGAAACTTCAGTTCTAGTCATACTTTTGGCCTAAAACGGAAACTAATTAAAACATATCAAATTAAAAAAAAAATATCATGTTAAAATTCAGTGTATTATTTTGCGTGGTGCTAGGGTACTTTTTAGTACTCAGCTGGCTTGTTACCACTCTCATAAATTTGCCATCAAGCACCTAACGGTGTGTCCCGCCAGCCTCACTTGAGAGCCACTTCCTTTCCAGGCTAGATATGTTTACCGTCTTCGACCACACCGTCACTTACTTAACTAACTTATCAATTACTTAGACTATCAATAGTAAAAAAATATTTTTACACAAACATATTCAGACAGATAAGACTTGAAATAAAATAAAACACAACAATAAGGTTACATTTATCCTAAAAAAAATAATCCAACTACTACACAACTACCCACAAAAAATGTTAGTAAGGTTTAATTGAACATGATCTCTTTTGAGTGTTACATAAATTTATTCAGAAATTCCAGTGAATAACTGAACAAACAAACTATATATTATAAAAACTTTTAAAATATGCTACAAAGAAAGAATAAGGAGTTTTGGCGTAGACACAGAAAGTTCGTGTCATCGCATTATATTAATGTCCACAAAAAGTTTTTTCGAGTGTTTATTACAACAACAAAAATTAAATACAACAGTAAAAAAATCTATTCTTAACAAATTTTTGTTCAAAGAAACTCACTGTTTTAAACAAGTTGTAATAAAGATTTTTTTTAAATATCGCTAAAATTGCATCCGTTCTAAGTTGAAGCCGGTCGCTGTAGTACAAAAAATAAAAGTAAAGCTTTGAACATCGACGCAAAGTTGCATGTCTGCCAGTTTTCTACCAGATACCTTTGGAGAGTGTGGTTAAGATCGGACAGCCAGGAGCTTTTAAAAGCGACACCGCTTCATGGTAGCTTCATGGTAGTATATTCCAAAAACTCGAACTAAACGGTTTGAATCTACTTCTATTGTACGAACAGCTAAATAATGGAATTGGGTGTTCCCTGATAGTTTCAATATGGGTGCCTTCAAGTCGGGAGTGAATCGGTTTCTTTTGCGAGCGTGCTCCACCGTAGACCGCATCTTCGCTTAACATCAGGCGAGATGGTGGTCAAACGCAAACCTATTTAGAAAAAAAAATACAAATAAATTATCAACATAAAACCGAATACTTAACTCAATCGATTCATTAATATTAGAACAAAGTATAGACGAACGACTAAAAAAAACTATAACCTTGATTTAACCCGTGGTTAAAGCATCGGGCCCTGACGTAACCAAACAACAGATTAACTAGCAGTTAGTAGAAGAGCCTCGTTCGTGAGATGATATCAGTTATCGAGCTGATAGTAGGTACTAGGTCACGTTCAATGCGTTGATAACGCGGCGTGAGCGAAAACAACTCGCTCCTTGCGAATAATGACCAAATACCGCTAGGTATATGAACGATAGGTTTCGTTGACTTGAATAAGTCTTTAAATTTGCTTCCATAGCGGGAGGCAATCCAGAACTTTTTTTTTATTTTTTTTATTCAAAATAGATTCGCGTTTGACCACACTCTGCCTGATGTTAAGCAGTAATGCGGTCTAAGATGGAGCACGCTTACCTAGAAGAAACCTATTTACTCTAGATTTGAAGACACCCATATTGTACCTAACAGGGAACACAGACTCCGGCAAAGAGTTCCACAACCTCGCTGTGCGAATAAAAAATGTGGAATCAAAACGCTTTGTGCGTACATGGGGAACATCCACCATGTACGGATGACGTTTTGGACCCGTTTGTCTATAACAAAATCGGTTCTACATATCGGGGTTACAGTTCGGTGTTGCAGCTTTATTATCTATCATCTACAATCAGGGGTAGGCAACATGCGGCCCGTGATTGTTTTGTAAATCAGTCATAAATATCTAAAATATTATAAATTCTAGATAGAAAAATATTATAATTATATTATAAGACCTATATTTAAATAATTTTTAATAGCATTTTTTTCTGTTTATTCTATGAGATATGACCAAATAGGTACTTACCTACATATATGAAGGTTTTAGGGTTATTATTACTACTGAGGCCCGCCTCTACTTTATTTTGCCACCTTGTGGCCTGCCTGTTAAAAGGTTGCCGACCGCTGATCTACACCTAAAATTTAATTACTCGATAGCTAAAGGATCAAAGAATACGATACGTTGAGTAAAACTTGAAACATGGAAATCCGAAAGACTTTTTAGTGTTTATAAATGTACACGTACACACGGCCGTGTCTACCACACAGCCACACCGATATTTACCCGACTGACAAGAAAGGGTTATGTTTTTCGTATTTTTGTTCGTTTCTTAGCATGGCAGAAGTATTTATTAATTTTTATTATTATTTAAAGTCTTGATTGTTTTTCTCCACTTATACTTAAAACCCATAACAGATCAAGGGTCCCTCGATAAAATTTGCTACGGGCCCCGCGCTTGCTTCATCTGGCACTGATCCTAGGTGGGAATAGAACCCAGGCCCTGTAGCTTATGATGCAGGGTCTGCTACCTACCGAATAAACAACAGACGGTGGGCATGCGCTGAAGGGCTCGATAGTCCTCTGCACTGGGACCCTCAAGCTCAGGGACCCCTCGGATCCTGACCTAAGATAAACATAAATATAACAGGTTGCAACACACAATCATGGCAATTAAAACTTGTATGCGACTCTAAATTATTTCTGTTGTTTCTATTCCCAATTTTACTTATTGCAAAAGTTAGGTTAACAAAATTATGTTAGCATTGTACCTAAAAGTAATTTATTTGATAAAATTTAACCAGTTTATCCGCCTCATTTTTATTTTGCCGTCAAATTCGTAGTAGTAAAAGCAGTAGTGTATAATTTTTTTCTTTAATGTAAAATGTAATGGAGACGCTCTTCTGTTGACAAGAGATAATGCCTGTTCATGACCAGTGCAGCGATACACAGAACTTTGAGAACCCAAGTTTTGGGCATCGCTGATTTGGTGCTCATTACTTAGAGACATTAGATGGTTAGTCTCAACAGCCCAGTAATTTCGCTAGCTGCAGTACCTTTCAAGCCGGGACTCAGTAATGTTTACACCCTATTGCTTGGCTGCAGAACATCTGGTACTAGGGTGGTACCTACCAAGACGACCTCCTGCCAAGGAAATCTACCACCAAGACCAACCATCTAATGTCTCAAAGTAATGAGCGCCAAAGCAGCCATGCTTTGGACTTTGTTTTGTTACTCAAAGTTTTGGGTGCTGGTGCAATGGTCATGGACAGACGACATCTCTTACTATCAGGAGAGCGTTTTGTTCATCTCATTACTGTTACATTTTCGGTCGCAACGTCGCTTTCCATCAATAACTTATTTCTATGAAAATTACCAAACCTATTTTAGTATTTACATAATATCAAATAATTTTCTAGAATTTCTGTAGTACCTAGGTACCGTTTTTTTTCCAGATAATTGGTTAATATCAGTTAGGATGTGGTCTAACGCAAAAATATAACGAATAAAAATATGTACCTTCAAAATCAATTAGTCAGTTAAATACGCGTTTGATAGGTACCTATTCCTGGTTCTCCGTGTGATAAACGAATGTTGATAGCGTCAAACGCCAAGCAGAATACATGCAAATATAAAACAAAGGCTAACTGGTACAACTAGATACTAAAACATGGTATATAAAATGTAAAAATATAGATTCGTTATTTTTACAACGGACTGGTTGCGCCCCGCGGTTTTACCCGCTGTTCCCACGTAAACACTTCATTTTATGTACATACAGGATGTCAGCTACCTCCATACCAAATTTCATCAAAATTGGTCCAGCCGTTTGAGCGTGAAGAAGTAACAAACATACAAACACAACTCATAAACTCACGCCTTTTTGGTGTGATTAAAACTATTAGGTATATCTGCAGAGAAACACTCACAATTTGGTGCATCTAATTCGTACCTATACTATATAATGCGTTATTACATCATAATAAAACAATAAATACAATACAATTAAAACAATATAATATGCATACAGGGTAATGAGCTTGGTATGTACTAATTACTAAGCCAAAAAAATATCTATGTCATCATTATTTCTATTTCATTTTACATGGAATACATTAGTCGCGAGTGAATCGATTTCTTCTAAGCGAGCATGCTCCGCCTTGTCTTCGTTTAACATTAGGCGATTTGGCAGTTAAACACAAGCCTATTTGTAATTAAAAAAAAAAAACAGCTACTAACAGCGTGGTTACAATACAGGTCATGCGAAGCCTAATTAAATCTCACATATGGAATTAAGTAAGAACTGTCCTGATGCAATAATAAAATTAAACAACTGCTCCTTATTATAAAATTAGTTATCACTTGCGGTTCACAGCCATACAGATGAATACAACATTATTATTATTATGCATATACAATATTATACACGTAAAAATAAGTTATGTATAACGGGTTTTGTCAATATTTTTCCTATATTGAAAACGTTTTTTTTTTAATAGGTACTAAATATGTTCGCGCTTGACCACATCCTGCCTGATGTTAAACAACGATGTGGTATAGAATGGAACACGCTTACCTAGAAGGAACCTATTTACTCTTGATTTGAGTCTTCAAATCAAGAGTAAATAGGTTCCTTCTATACATATATAAAATCTTAATCTCGGAAACGACTCCAACGATTTTCATGAAATTTAGTATGCAGGGGGCGATAAATCGATCTAGCTAGGTTTCATTTTAAGAACACGTCGTTTGTCCCTATTTCAGCCGAGCTAAGCTCGGTCATCCAGGTACTTGCCTTAATATAATTTATTGTTACATTGACATTTTTTGACTTAAAATTTATAATAGATCAATTAAGACATAAATATAAAATTGATTTATTCAAAATATTAATAATTTATTATATTATGTAATTATTCAATATATCTTTTTAACAAATCTTTTTATTTTTATTTTTTAATATTTATTTTTCATGCAACATTTTTTTTTAAATTCATTTATACTGTTTAGAAATAATGTAAGAAAAATAATTAATTTTAAAATTAGTATTTACAAACTTGTTACTTTCATGGTTATACACTAACAGAAATTTTAATACTTGACATTGGTAAATGCACAAAGTGCAATGCCAAAAACAAAGCAAAAAAACTCCGCGCTAAGCTGTGCTTGCTAGTCGCTGGAACAATAGATGCGGAAGCAGGCCAGGCGCGCGTTCCCAATAATTAAATTAATTTTTGTAAGATAATAAATAACTAATGTAGGCTATTAATAAATAAGTAAGATATAAGATACTCAAGTAATGATAAAATAACTATATAAATAAAGATATATTGCAGGACATTTTTCACACAGCGCCATCTAACCGCAAACTAAACAAAGCTTGTACTATGGGAACCAGACAGCTGATAGAATACTGTTTTTGTAAATACTTATGATACATACAGAACACCCAGACACAGAAAATAACATCCATATTAGTTACACAAATGTCAGTCCTGAGTGGGAATCGAACCCACGCCCTTCAGCTCTCGAAGCATACCGAATGAGCTAACAAGGCAGTCGATATGTTATAGCCTACAAAAGTAAACTACGCAAAAGTATCTTAGTTCCACTTGTTAAGGACATGCAGGTAGAAGCCGGGCACCGGCACGGCTCCTTGCGGCAGGAAGTCTCCAAAGACGCGATGAGAGGCGCGCGCGCACGCCTCGCGTAGCAGCCGCGAGAAACTGGACACGCGATGCGGGTAGTACGAGAGCCGGATAGCGCTGGGGATTTCCAGTATGTTTTACTTATGCGGGATTCATCATGATTATTTCAGCCGTAGGACGTCCACTGCTGGACATAGGCCTCCCCCATTGACTTCCATAAAGACCTGTTGGAAGCGGCTCGCATCCAGCGCGTTCCTATGCGTTCTTTATGCGGGACTACTCAAGTTTAATTATATCAGAGTCTCCGACTTGGAGACCTTGTCTTCATGGAGCTCGTGAGAGTGGTCAGGGATCTGAAGACGTAGCAATGAGCTCTCTGTGCTGAAATTTTTCTGACTCCATAGAGGAGGTGAGGAAACTCTCCAGAGCGCAACGGCGCATCTCGGCACACTGTCCGCTCCCACCCCCGCGCTTGCGCATCAAACGCTGTCTTTACGTGAAAGGTCACTTCGCGTTGTACCCAGTTTTGTCCCATGAAGAAGGCCACAGATTATGGCTTAAACTTTAGTCGGAGTATCCGCTATATAATTAAACGCGAGTAATCCTGCCGTGCCGTGGTGCCGGCGTAAGAATGGTACCCCACCCTCTCAACCCGTGGTTGCCGTAAGAGTCGGCTAAGGGATGTAATCCGGAAGATGGGCAGCAGTCTTCCGTGAACAATCACACCAAACTGCGCTCGCCAACCCGCCTGCCAAGCGTGGCGAGTATTGGCAAAACCCCCAGGAGGAGGCCTATGTCCAGCAGTGGACGTCCTATGGCTGATGACGTGTAAGTAATCCTGCATAAGTAAAACAAAAATGTGTCAAGACCAAGTCAGTTGCCATAGTAAAATAGAGAACTTCTCAAACATACATAGATTACAAAAATTATACTTGAATGAAATGAGATGTTGAAATCTACGTCTGATACTTTAGACTCGATTTTTCAGAGCAAGTTAGTTGAAAGACAATTAATTTTAATTTGGTCAAAGTTTGGCACTCATTACTTTGAGATTAGACTGGAAAAAAATAAAAAATGTGTTTGTGTTTGAATGTGTTTTGTAGCAATGATAGCTCAGTGGTGAGCGCGGTCGATTCGCACGCTGAAGGGTGTGGGTTCGAATCCCAAAAATAAGCTTGAGCTGCCAGTAAAGGAAAATATCGTGAGGAAAGTTGAAGATATGGCATGACACGGCTGGCTAGCTACCACCCTCAATTTAAAAACCTGTCGCCAATCACATAACAGTATGTTCCGACAGCCTCACTTGAGAGCCAATTTCATTCCATGCTTTCACACCATTCATTACCCCGTCTGTAGGCCTACATAAGATTTTTTTAAGATATAATAGTAAGATAACCTGATGGTAAGAGATAACGCATATCCATGACCATTGCAGTGGTATCTAGAACTTTGTGGTTTTTATTTGACTTTTATGCCACAGGTTACCATAAAGCAGACGGGTTGCCTGAGAGAAAGCAATCACCGTCGTCTATGGATATCTGCAATACCAGGGGCACTACGTTGCCGACCTTTATTAACACGCCTTTTGATGAACTCAATGTTGTTTAGCAAAACAAAGTCCAGAGCATCGCTTTGGCGATCAATACTTCATGGATAGGCGTTGGTTCAAATCAGAGTTGAAGCGCCTAAATTTATTTTAGCTATGCATGAAGGCCATATGAGCGACATCGTTCTACATCTCACAGGTGCGATAGAAATAAACGGATTAATAGCAAATACAAAGGAAAGTTCATTGTCATAGAAAATATATCTATGCTATATAACTATATATTGGTCTCAACCAACAAGAGTTAAAGTGAGAGAAGAGAATGAATGAAAGTATGTTATATCCTTTTCTCTCGTTGGTTATAAAATATTAGGTACTTACATTTTCTCCTTAGATTGATTCACGCAAAAATCCAGTGTAATCATTTTTGGTTTGCCATCTTCAGTTACCAATGTGCTTTTTATTTCCACAGGGTTGTGATACTGAAAAAATCAGACTCGCCTGTAATAACATCAGGCCGGCAGGAGCGGCCATAGGCCACCGAGTAGGGTATCCAGATACAAGCGTAAATATTACAAGAATAATTTACAAGATACAGGAAGAAAGAAGAAGGATTATGGATGTCGTCGACAAAATTTAAGAAAGTATTTGTTTCGGCAAACGTAGTGTAGGACGCCCTAAAGTCTCAGGCCGTGGAGTGACGATATATGTACGTGTGGTAGGCCATATAGGCCCGGGATCATATCTGGTTGGGGCAACCCTCCCTTAGGTTAACCCAATAATACACGATTCCCATAAGAAAAAAACCCAATGGAAACCCAGGCGGATAACAGTTCAAAAACTTAAAGGATTATGAACATACTTTTGGTATAAAGTTGCAGATAGAAATTAACATTCATCCAAAAAAAAAAACTTCAGAAAACACAGCGATTTTGTAGCGATGATGGCTCAGTGGTTTGCGAGGTCGGTTCGCATGCCGAAGGGCGTGGGTTTAAACTCCAACAATGAGCTTGAGCTGCCGGTGAAGGAAATCATCGTGAGGAAACCATAGCGTGGTGGTAGGGTACTTTCTAGTACTCGGCTGGCTAGCTACCACACTTAAGTTGAAAATCTGCCGCTAAGCATCTAACGATATGATCCGGCAGCCTCACTTGAGAGCTAGTTCTATTCCAGGCTAGGTGTGCTTTACCATCTTCGACCACACCGTCACTTAACATCAGATGAGTTGTGGTCAAACACCTAGCCTGTCAGCCATAAAAAAAAGAACGCAAACCTAAAAATAATTGTATAAAAGCACGGGTTGACATTTTCTAATATAGAAACTCTTTATTTATTGTGCACTCCAGAAATATATAATAAAAAAAAATAGAAAACAAAAGAACCTTTTGTTATTTTATACTAACGCTTTCAATAAGAAAAGAGAAGCTCATTGATCAAAATGATGTTTATCATACATTTGAATAAAACATTTATTACATTAGACTTGTAGCATCGAGTTACATTTACAAGATACAGGAACAATTTTAATTTTGCAGGTAACGATTTTAATTTTGGTCAAGTGCCGTAATTTTCCTTGTGGTGTTGATGAATGTACGTGCATACATGCGAAAGAAGTGTCTTTAAAACGTAGTTTTTTTACATCCCCTCAACTACCTACTTTCCCTGGACGCTAGTAGTTTTGTTTTGTTATAACCAATGATGTTTCTTTACCTCATAATACACGTTACGCGCCGGCGTCTGGCCGTCCAATAAGGCATCGTAGTTCCTGTGATCCACAAGCAGCAACCCGCCCGGCTTGACGCAGCGCGCCAGGTTGGCCAGGCACCGCCGCTGCGCCGTCTGCCGTCCGTCGTCGTCCAACACGTGGGATATAGAGTTCGCGAGGCACACCACCGCGTCAAATTGAGTATCGGGCAGGAAAGCAGCGAGGTCTTCGGGCAGAGTCTCCCAGTTGGCTTGCTCGATTACTGTTACGTTATTTTTTTATGGCTGTCAGTCTAGGTGTTTGACCACAGCTCACCTGATGTTAAGTGACGGTGTGGTCGAAGATGGTAATCATGCCTAGCCTGGAATGGAACTCGCTCTCAAGTGAGGCTGCCGGAACACACCGTTAGATGCTTGGCGACAAATTTTCAACTAGAGGGTGGTAGCTAGCCAGCCGAGTACTATTATAATACCCTACTACCACGCTATGGTTTCCTCGCGATGTTTTCCTTCACCAGCTCAAGCTCATTGTTGGGGCTTGAACCCACGCCCTTCGGCATGCGAACCGACCGCGCTAAGCACTGAACTGTCATCGCTACAAAAGAGATACTGGTGGATTTTGTATTTGTAAGTTAATATTGCTGTTGGAATTTTTGTTTGGTAGTTATTTAGCTGTTTTGATTTGTTGTTTGGTAGTTACTGTTGCTATTGGATTCTTTATTTGTTACTCATCATTGCTGTTAGATTTTCTATTTGTAAGTTATTTTTGTTGTTGGATATATTTTTTACTAAGAGGGTTAAACCTCATACACATACTTCGTAAAAAGTGGAGACGTTTTTTAGTTTGTTAGGCTTAGAAAGCTCTCGCGCGTAACCTAAACGACGGAAATAAAAAAATGAGTTAAAAAACCTTTACCAGGAGCGTAGCATCATCACATCATCATCAGACATAGGTCGTCCACTGCTGGACATAGGCCTCCTCCTGGAGAAGTTTTGCCAATACTTGCCACGCTTGGCTGGCGGGTTGGGGAGCGCAGTTAGATGTGATTGTTCAAGGAAGACGCTGCTGCCCATCTTCCGGATTACATCCCTTAGCCGTAACATAACCATGTTACTCTCCTGGTAAAGGTTTTTAAACACATTTTTCTACTTACTTACTCCAGGCATCATATCGCGGATCACCCGCTTTTTCAGCTTTCATTTTCTTTGCAAACTTCAGCATAGGAGACGACGCATCGATGGATACGACTTCAAAGCCATGTTCTATAAGAATAGCCGAGTCTACTCTGAAAAGTTGAGCAATTTTATGTGCTTATTAGTGTTTAATTATTATTAGTCTTGCGTTTGATTGCCTTAATGTAAAGCGAAGAAGCGGTCACGATGGATCACGCTTGCGAAAAGAAACCGATTCACTCGCGACTTTAAGGCAGCCAGATTGTATTTATGGGTTCAATTTAATAGAATGCCTACGCCGTACTAAAAACACTGTATGAACACTAACATTTGCATAAAATATTTAAAATGCCAACTATTCACCGGCTCCTCAAGTTGGAGAGGTCAATATAAATTCTGGGGCCCGCGGTCCACAACCGCGTACCCGCTTCTGTCGAGATACACAATTCGCGGGCCTTTTTAAATTGTGTGAAGGGTAATGCCATAGTCCACCACACTTCCAAGCGCAGGTTGACAGACTTCACACATCTTCGAGAACTATTTTTTATGAACTCTCGGACCTGTAGGTTTCGTCACGATGTTTTCCTTCACCGTTTAAAGTCAGTGACAATACGCATATAACTCAGAAAAGGCCGATGTTCTTGGAATTGAACCCAGGACCTCCAGATTGGAAGCCAACTCGGCTTCGTCTCCCAACTAGGCTGCCGAAACTTCTGTATTGCATTGTACTTATGCGTGGTTATTGCTGCGCTCCTCCAGGGTTTGCGCTCTGAACCTGGGCACCGGGTCGTTGGCGTTGCCGTAGTTACGACTCTGAATCTAAGTCGTAAGACGCTCTCTCTGGCAAACCAAAGTCACCGATATAACTCAGAGTATTGGCAAGTTGAAGTGGCAGTTGGCTGGCCATATCTGTCGCAGAACTGAGGTGCATAGATGTGTTCTAGAGTGGAGACTACGAATTTGCGAACATACAGTAAGACGCCCTGAAGCTCGATGGAGTGACGATATTCGTAAAACAGCAGTGGCTGAAAGCGAAAAGCCGAATATCAGGCTAAGAGGACTATGATAGGTTTGATGATGAGTAAGACGCTCAACTGCTCACCCCGTGCCGCAAGAAGCATCCAGCACTCGCTGACACCCGTGTTGTTTCAAGAAGCTGGGAAAGAAGCTCCGGTACAGCTGGGAACGTTGGTCGAGGCTGCCTAGAATGCGGTCATAGTGCGCTGCGAGCGTCGTGTACTGATCGCAGTCTTTGGGAACAAGTGACGCGCCCGCTCCAGACATTCTACCTGCGAGCACAGTTCACGTAATATTATTGTTGTATAGTTTTTAAGGTTCTGTTGATAAGAAATAAAGGATTCCGTGGCTACATGATCAGATATAGATTTACGTTCCAACTAGCAAAATATGGTCTTACAAAATATATCCTAAGACCATGATATTTTTACCTTAAAATACACTTCAAATCGTCTATAAGTGTGGAAGTAGGCGTAGTTTATAAGGGTATTTACCCTCATCGTTATTGTATTTAGGTCTTAACAAGTGTATTTTTAATATGGAATTTTGTGTGTTTTTGTAAGTGTATGGTCTAGCTAATGCTGTTGTCAGATCCAAATAACTTACAAGTGTCTTATACTAGCATACTGTAACGCCAATAAGCCTTTGAATGATCTTAGAAATGCGTTTTCAGCGTATTTCCCTTTATATTTACTCTCTGTGGTGCCATCGTGTGACAAATTAAAGGCGGTTTTACCAAAATCTAAATTAAAGCAAAAACATTTGTGGTAAAAAAGCAAAGAACGTATCATAATCATAATCATGTTTATTGATAACGGGGTGTTACAGGTCAGTAAATTTTGATAATAATTCAAATTTTAATACTTATTATGTAGTACAATATATAGTACAATTAAAAATAAATACGTACGCTTTAAAATAGGGAAATTAAAAATGTCAATAAAATAATAAAATTGTAAAAAAATAAATGTAAAAATGATATAAATTATTAAAAAAAAATATAGGTATCAAAATTCATTGTAGCTGTAAAACGTGTGTTCGATAAGCCAGCAGCTGCCCATAGAGGGCGCTGAAACAATATGCTCTGGCAACTTGTTATAAACTGTCGGACCCATAACATGCGTCGACCTGGCCGACTTTTCCAGCGTACGGAGGACCTCCGCCAGCTTACCCACGGCGGCGGCGCAAGCGCTGCGGAGCGTTTTGTAAGAGGCTTAGTTTAATCTGACCTATACCGCGACTTGAAATATTACCAGTGCAGGCAATGTCAAGATCCCTAACCTCTTGAAATGTAGGCGAGCAGACTCGTCTTGGGGTATTCCAGCGATCGCCCGGACAGCGCGATTATGTAATTTAAAAACTCGCTCCCATACAATGCCGTACAATTCCGCACCGTACTGCAGGAGAGATAGTGGCAAATAGCACGAACTCACCACATCAGCAGTGGGTCTTTCGTGCCTTTATTTTTTAAAATAAATTTATTCTTTTTTTATAGACATTAACTTGCCAATGTATAGATAAACGATTTGCGAAGTGGATTTCCTTGATGGTGTTGTAGCATAAATACCAATATTTTAATAAAAGTCAGAGTGCTCTTTTAAAAGATTAATGTATGGGTGATATTTCTTATTGACCATTAGCTAAGGCTTAGCTAATTGAATATTATAAGTCTTTCGCTGTTCTTAAACACTACTTGATGTAGTCTGCCTCTCATCCATAAGTATAATATAATAGTAGTAGTTTTATAGTTCTTTAAAATAACCGACTCAAGTTTTTTTCAAGCCATTATACCAATAATGTTTAATGTCCAGTATTCTCCAGTCCCAGTGCAGTTATTATTTACCCTATTACTATGACTCCCGCCCGTCTGTCACCAGGCTGAATCTCATAAACCGTTTTCACAGATAATGTGTGTCTGTTGCGGCTATAACAACAAATACTAAAAAACAGAATAAAATAAATATTTGAGGGCGCTCCCATACAACAAACGTGTTTTTTTGAAGTTTTTATAGATAATGGTACGGAACCCTTCGTGCGCGATTCCGACTCGCACTTGGCCGGTTTTTATTTTCGACCTGACCTGTATCTATATTTATGCAAATAAAACATTTGAATTTGAATATAAATTATAAATATGTACGCTATTGATATATTATTTCAAATTCATTTATTTTAAGCAGTATCGAACGAGAATTCTCCTAAAAAATTTACTGCAATAATGGATAGTAAAATGATTTACTACCTATTAACGGGATATTCATGAAAGTAAATACCTAAGGAAATATGATGTTACTTTGGTGATCAATAAAATATTGTATTGTAGAAAAAAATACCTTACCAAGAGCGATTTGTAAAAGAATTAAATAGGTACTTACTTAGGTATTAGAAGACACTATTTTGCACATACGTGCTGCTTGCAATACAAAACGTTATCTCGTACGGCAAGGCTACTTGTCAAATTATGTAAATAGAATTACACTTCGATAACCTATAGTCATCTACTAATTAAGACGAAATTAATTTATAGCTATCGGATGACCAAACGCTGTCCAAACTCGAATAAAAATTCTAGTTATGCTGGTTTTTCAATGTGGCCGACCGATTTTTTTCGTACATTGGTGGAATTTAAAAATCGATAATGTGCAAGCCGGACCGAGGATCCCGTATACAGAACATTGAAACGAAACTTTTTATTATTACAAACTTTTTCTTTTATGCATCTAGTGACACGCTACAGCTTGATCACAAACCATTACACAACCAAGAAGAACAGGAGTGAGCACTAACCTGGCTTGCCGACTGGCTGCAATAAATATTCACGACACGGAGGGAAGAGACGAAGGGAATAGCTGGAACGGCGGGATTGAGGAAAGGAAGAAGGTAAGTTCGCGCGTATGATTTAAAGATGATAGTTGCTAGTTTAAAATAATAGTAATGTGCGATGCGAGTGTCAACGACTGAATGCGGAGAGCGCCCGCGGCGGCTATTCTTAAGGTCAATGTTATTAGAGCGCTGCCAGCTTTGCCTGTGTCTCACTCCGAAACATCAATCCTCTCACTTGTCTAACACAGATGGCGTAAACAAATATCTCTACTAAGATTTACCTATTATTTAGTTTATGTACCTATATGTATAATTACTTGATGGTAGAGATGGCACCGCTTCCTAGTAGATATTCCAAAAACTCGAACGGTTTGAAATTACTTTCATTGTACGAACAGCTAAGCAATGGAATTTGCTGCCCGAGTGGGTGTTCCCTGATAGATACAATCTGGGTGCCTTCAAGTCGCGAGTAATTTTTGCAGACATATAATCATCGCCTGAAAATTAATAGTTTAGTTTGTTGTAGTTACTTGTACAACGTAAAAGTAGTATTTTAAGGAATTTAGAATTATTTATTGAACATTCTGTAATTCTAGTCATACATACATTTAAAATAAGAATGATATTTATTTTATCATTAACTAAATTACTATCGCTCGGGTACAACAATAAAACAACATTACATACATTTAAAATATGAATGATATTTATTATCATTAACTAAATTACTATCTTACAATGGACTTAGTATTTATAATTACAATATTTTATATAACAGGTGACACACAAGTTCGGAAGCATTCTCATTATAATCATAGATTGAAGTTGTTCTCGCTCTACTGTCGAGAGAACAAAACAGGATTAAATTAAATTTAAGATTGTTTTAAAATCGGGTACTCTAAATATCACTTGAGATATTTTATATTTGACATATTATTATAATGACATGTTATATTTTTGACATTTTAAATTTTATTTTATAACAATTATGTAAAATTACCTGTAACTTCTTTGTTATCAATATTTGTATTTGTATACTTTTTTTTTTTTATATCACAAAAAATTTACCAACCTGTCTTTCATTTAGAAGAATATTGTTTATAGTCTCTAGTGAAAGGTTTTCCGGACGTCTGCCATCTGTTACAAAATCATTTGATATTACACATAATACAAAAATGATGTTCGTTGGTAAGCGCATAACTTGATAATGGCTGAACCGATTTAGATGATTGATGGATTTAGCTGTTACTTTGCAGAAATTGATTTTATTTTAGCTTTGATTTCTTTTTTTAGTTTAGTAAAATGATTTTAACCTACCTTCTATTTGACACTAATTTGCAGCTCAATTTAAGTGTTTGACAAAACCTTATATGTAAAATTATTATGTTTAACAGTATTGATTGCTGTCCTACGGTTACGTTTTCCTACTACACGAAGTTGAAAAAAAAAACATTGAAACTGGCCGAATCAGGCTATCAAAAAGAGAAATACATACGTAATATTCGCAGTATGTACCCATGCATTGGATTAATCTGCAATTTAAGATCTAAATTTGTCAAACAAGGTCAAAAAAGGTTTTGTCAAACACTTAAATTGAGCTGCAAATTAGTGTCAAATAGAGGGTAGGTTAAAATCATTAGCACATTATTCTCACTAAATAAGCAACAATGGTACAAATGGTGGTCAACATATGAAGCTAGGCTAAAGACATTTAAAAATACAAATTTATGTCAGAGGCCCTGCAAATGCAAAATATAATGCAAATCTGACCAGCCCCGATCAAAATTTTTTTCCAACAGAATTTGATAAGTAATGTCAGAAATTTGATAGTATCGAGCGCTCTCAAAAACCCCCGCGTTTAATCAGCTTATTCGTAGAACCTTCAGTTCTAGATGCGATGGTGATTCCCCCGGCAGATACATCTTGTACACTATACAAGCATTCAAAAATAGACTTAGGATACTTTCATAATGTAAGACATGTTCCAAAACCAACTGGGTGTTTTAACATCAAATGAATAATCGATAGAACAACGTGCGCTGAATGCTAGGCGCTTTGTGAAACGTTCTTTTTAAGCATAGCACACTAGGCTGACACCGGAGCTGGTCAGTAACTGCGAACGTCCTTATTTTATACACATCTATATCCCGGCACCCACATCACTGGCATCGATCCCCAACATGGCTAGATCATCCAGCTCCTCTTTCTTCTTAGCCGCCGCGTCACTGTTATTTTTCTGCTGTATATCCTTGGCGTCCTGACTGGCCGGTTGCTTGTTGTTGGGCAGCCGGTTGATTTTGATCGGCCTCGGTTTGTTTTGATTGGGCATTATCGGGACGTGCGAGTCGTAGAGTTGCGGTTGAGGGAACAGCCCAGGGTTGAGGTCGAAGCTGAACATGCCCGGGGGCTGCATCATGCCCATATTGCCCACGTTGTTGACATTGCCCATGTTGCTCATGGGTGGGTAGGATTGCATGCCCATAGCGGGTGGCATGCCCATCAAACTAGGTGGCTGTTGCTGTGGTATGTTGAACAGGCTCTGCGGCATTTTGTCGTTTGGTTTCTGGTCGGCAGGGAAAATGATGTCTAGGGCTTCTTGGAAGTCTTTCGGGAGCGGGGCTGTGCCCGGTGGCGGAGCCTGCGCTGGAGGCCTGCTGGCAAAAAGGACACTTAGAAGAATGACGACATACATCTATCTAATACCTTTAAACGAGCAATTCTTGTATATATATATATATATATAATCTGAATCTCGGAAACAGCTCCAACGATTTTCATGAAATTTTGTATCCAGGAGGTTTCGGGGGCGAAAAATCGACCTAGCTAGGTTTCATTTTCAGAAAACGTCGCTTTATCCATATTTTCAGCTGAGCAATGCTCGGTCAACCAGGTACTAATACTAACACTACAAACCAACGCACCACCTTTTAATAGTTTGCTCGCTTCCGTTCTGAAATTCTGAATACTTTGGGGAACAATAAGGAATTAAAGTCGATTGTGAAAGCTGCTCAATCTACGGCTGAATTAGCAGCGGCTTTCCACGTTGGCGTCAAATATTGGTCAATTTGCGTCCATTGGCATGGTAAAAAAGCTTGACAAATGGCGATCATTAAGTTTGTGGGGCACGCACAAACTTAATGATCGCCAGCAATTACAAAAAATAAAAACGGCAATTTAATAGGTAAAGACCTAATATGTATAATACATGCATATGCACCGCATTAGTACTCGTATCTACATTGCACCCGTGCGAAGCCGGGTCCGGTCTCTAGTATATAATAATCAAAATATCATAAATCTCAGAGTAAGAATATAATTATATAAAATCAAATTGAGAACCTCCTCCTTTTTGAAGTCAGTTAAAAATAATAGTAACGACAAGTTTTACTGTGGGTATATAAACATGTGCGATAATCCTGTTTGGAAGGAAGAAGACAATAGCAACAGATCTTACTGTGGCTGCGGCTGGAGTGGCTGTTGGAGTTGCGGCTGGAGTTGCGGCTGGAGTTGCGGCTGTGGCTGCGGCAGTGGTTGCGGTTGTGGCTGCGGCACGAGCAGCGGCGGCGGCGCGGCGCCGAGCGCGCTGGGCAGCGCGAGCGGCGGCGGCCCGATGTCCGTCGCCGCCAGCTGCTGCTGCCGCTCCAGCTGGGCGGCCGCTATTTTCTCCTTGAACTCGGCCACCTACACAAACACAAACAAATACACCTCAATTCCAATGTAGAAGCGCCTACAGATCGTTCGGTTTTTATACTATTAAACAAGTAAAATTATAACAAACAAAAACCGACTTCATGTGATTTTCTCATGGATGCCATTGTCAGAACTGGACCAAATAGACAATTGAAAACGGACCACACGAGAAGCACCAGCTTTCAGATAAAAAAGAATCACCACAATCGGTTCACCCAGTCGAAAGTTATGAGGTAACAAACATTTAAAAAATACAGTCAAATTGATAATCTCCTCCTTTTTGAAGTCGGTTAAAAAAGAAAATACATAAAATTTTAAAGCCATAGACCAGCCTTTCCCAAAGTGGGCGATAACGGTCCCTTGTGGGCGCTGCAGGCCTAACGGAGGGCGGTATGAGACCCAGAAAAAAATGGGGGCGTTGTGTAGAGGCCTGGGGGGTGATTTATAATTTCATTTAGCTAGGAGGCCTCTTAGACACCGACTGCATGAGCTCTCGACTCTCAATTACAACTTGTGAACATCAACTAATATTAGTTAGGCAGGTGTAGCCCGTAAGAGTTAACTTAAGATCTGAGCGCCGTTGTGTATTACCTACTGCGCTCAGGTTTCAAATTAACTCTTGCGAGTTATAGTAAATGTCTCGTTTAGAAATAATGTTTAATCTCTGCTAATATAGCTCACAATAATTGATTAATTTAATTTGAAGTTATAGTGGTTTTTAAGTAGGTGAAAAAATGGGGGCGCTAAAAAATAATTTATTCTCAAAGTGGGCAGTAGACAAAATAAGTTTGGGAACCTCTGCCATAGACCGACCTAGTCGGACTTTTTTTTGCAGTAATTACTAAGTCATCAATGTAACGATACACTAAGTCAACATCTATTTCAACTAATGAAATTTATCTTTGTGTGGTATGGCAGAATCGTCCTATGCGAGTTAAACTTGCACTTAGCCGGTTTCTTTACCTAAATTATCGTGTTTGTAAACTAACCTTCCTTTGAATTTCAGCGTCCATCTCCTGTTTTTTCTTTGCTAAGCTTTCAGTTTCTTCCTTCTTTTTCTGTTCTTCTTTTTTTTGGTCCTCCGCTTTCGTTTTTCCGAGATGCTTGTAGACAGGCATCTTTCCTAAGAAACATTTTTAATTATTCCTAGTCACCTGACAAGTCACAGGTTAGAAGCAACAATGAGAAATTAACTTAGGATTTGACTGTATAGAACCAACTATTCTATCGATTTTTTTAAATCACAACTAGTCTTGCGTTTGACCGCCATCTCGCCTGATGTTAAGCGAAGATGCGATCTACGATGGAGCACGCTTGCCTAAGAGAAATCGATTCACTCGCGACTTGAAAGCAACCACATTGCATCTATCGGGGAACACCCACTAGGAAACAAATTCCATTATTTAGCGGTTCTTACGATCGATGATGGTGGTATCGGGCCACTTAAAAAAAGGAAGAATAAAAATATCGTAGATTATTTACGTAATAATCGTGTATAAACAATTATATAACAGCTATTCAATAGACCTCTGAACAAATGTATGAAGCAGATTTTTTTTTTCACAATCTCAGAGTTAACGTAAATTACGTAGTACAAGAGTTATACTGGCCAAATGCCTTTAAAAAAAAAATGCCTTTTTGATGGGCAAAGCTGAGACTCCAAATTGTGACACGTGTGGAGTTGAAGAGGATGTGTACCACCTCCTGGTGGAATGTGTTCGCCTCCAGCGGGAGCGACGGGCGCTTGAGGTGACTTACCATTTGAATAGACTGGATGTTGGTAGCTACAACAGGCTGCTGTCCGAACCCTGTTCTGAAGCAGCCTTTCAGCTTTTCATTTATGTGAGTCGCCTCTAGTGACCTACCTTGATTTTTTTGTGTGTATGCAGGGAGAGTGAATGTGTGTATGAGAGAGTGTGTATAAGTATGTGTTGTGTCTAGGTATTATTTTATGATTTTTTACTTGTAAAAAACATTCTAGAAAATACGATGGGACTGCCATGTGGATGTAACAAAAGTAACTTAAATAAATTGGAATTAAAAAAAAAAGTGTTGTACATAATCGTGAATAAACGTTGATCGTAATAATATTTTTTTTTGTTGACAAGCCTGATGTTTGACCACACCTCACCTGATGTTAAGGTACGGTGTGGTTGAAGATGGTAAAGGAAACCTAGCCTCGAATGTTGCTGAATGTTGGTGCTTCGCGACAGATTTTCAACTGGAGGGTAGCTAGCTAACAGAGTACTAAAAACTCTACCACCGTGCTATGGTTTCCTCAAGATGTTTCCCTTTACCGGCAGCTCAAGCTCATTATTGTGGTTTAAGTCCACGCCCTCTGGCGAGTGAACCGACCGCGCTACCCACTGAGCTATCACCGCTACAATTTCGCATTTTCAGTTTTGTACAATGACCTTTTTACTTGAATTTCGGCTTACACCACCAAACTTATACTCCTGTATACAAATACAAATATAATTTTATTGATAAAACCAATGTTAGAAGCAAATTCCGTATTAACACTTATTATATGTCAATGAAATAAAAACAAAATGTCAAAGTATACAAACTTATCAATATAAAAAAATATTGTCAATTTGAAAATATGTCAATGTATAAACATGTCAATGAAAAAATGTGTCAATATAAAAGTGTGTCAATGTGCCACATACCATATATTTTTAATGGTTGACTTGCAAGGTGTTTGACCACAGCTCACTTGATGTTAAGTGACGGTGTGGTCGAAGATGGTAAAGCACACTTAGCCTGGAATAGAACTGGCTCTCAAGTGAGGCTGCCGGAACACACCGTTAGATGTTTGGCGGCAGATTTTCAACTTGAGGGTGGTAGCTAGCCAGCCGAGTACTAGAAAGTACCCTACCACCACGCAAAACCTACCTAACCTACAAGATTTACGGACGTCGGTCCACAAACGAGGGAGTAATCGCTGTTTATAACTTCCATTATTTTCAAACTCGGTTAAAAACTTCATCAGCGTCGTTAGCTTTTTATGTATGTATATATCTTCGTATGAAACTCACCAATAAAAGGCATTTTCTTAATTTCCGGTTTCTTCTCGGGCGGTTCGTCGCGCTTGTCGTGTCGCTCCCAGCGCTCGCGCGCCGACTCGCGCCGCTCGCGGGCGTCGTCGCGTCGCGAGTCGCGCTCGCGGGACTGCCGCTTGTCGCGCTCTCGCGACCCGCGGCGCTGCTCCTCGCGACTGCGCGACGTGAGGCGCTCACTATCCCTGTTACAAACGTCGACGGATGTACTGTACGAGCCACGTTAACACACCACCATCACGGATAACAATATAATACAATATTATAATATGTGTTTACACAACATTAATAACTCCATAGTTATATCACATCACATCATCAGCCATAGGACGTCCACTGCTGGACATAGGCCTCCTCCTGGGGGGGTTTTGCCAATACTCGCCACGCTTGGCAGGTGGGTTGGCGAGCGCAATTAGGTGTGATTGTTCAAGGAAGACGCTACTGCCCATCTTCCGGATTACATCCCTTAGCCGACTCTTACGGCAACCACGGGTAGAGAGGGTGGGGTACTATTCTTACGCCGGCACCACCACGGCAATACATACACACACTATATATGTATATTATGAAAGACAGAAAAATAAAATTATAAGCTTAAGTATAATTATTGTTTATACTATCTATTGATAAACATAATAATATGTACATAGATATAGAAGAGCGGGATCTTCTGCCACAGGTATCTTAATAATTACAAGAAGGTTCCGACCTACTTTATGTTACAAAAAGTGGTTACAGAAAATAAACACCTTCATTTTTTCAATTCACGTAATCCTGTATATAATAGCTTAAGTTGCAGCCGTGTTCGGCTGTAACTGTCGCTTTTCATAAATCATTTCAGATGTTGATGTAAGTTGTAGTTGTGTTGTGTTGTAGTTGTTGGTGTAGTTGTTGCAAGTGTGTGTGTGTTGTTGTGTTGTGTGTTGTTGTAGTTGTGGAGTTTCCGATAAAATTATACGTGAGTAATCCCGCATAAATAAAACAAAAATTGTAGCAAGTCGTTGGTGCGACAAAATGTTTACCTTATTTTCCGCTGCATTTCTTTAACACGCTCGATGTCACGCGCCGTCGACTGTTGCTTTTCCTCTCTTTCCTTCTTTATCCTGACAGAACGAAATACTTTATTTATACATGCTATTAATATTATAAATAATAAAAAACGTGCAAGTTTGTATGGATTTTTTGGATGTTTGTTACTCAACCACGCATAAATAGCTAAATGGATTTGGATGAAAATTGGCAAACATATAGGTAGTTTAATTACCTGGATTAAAGTATAGGATACTTTTTATATTAGAAAAATGTTAGATTCCTGTGGAATTATCAAAAAACGAACTACTTATATTTTAACTATAAATATTTTACTACTTATACAAATTTTTAGAACAGTTGATACATTTCTTCACGATTTCAAAATTGTAGTCATGGTAAAAGTTTTTGTTGATAATGAATAAATAAATAGATATCGTAGGACGTTACACACAGCGCCACCTGACCCCAAACTAAGCAGAGCTTGTACTATGGAAATCAGATAACTGATATAGTACATAAATACTTTTTTTAAACTTATAATAGATACAGAACACCCAGACACAGAACAAACATTTGTTTATACCATAAAACGTTTGTCCTGGACGGGAATAGAACCCACGCCCTATGGCTCTTAAGACAGACATTATATTACCAATGAGCCAACATAGCTGTCAAATGATTATATATACTGTGTGATGATTACACAAACTCCCTTTCAGATACTACTGGATAGTTTAACTATCGTATATTTGAAAAGAAAGACACGAAGGGTTCCGTACCATTATCTATAAAAAAGGCTAAAAAATCACATTTATTGTATGGGAGCCCCCTTAAATATTAATTTTATTCTGTGTTTTAGTATTTGTTGTTATAGCGGCAACAGAAATACATTATCTGTGAAAATTTCAACTGTCTAACTGTCACGGTTCAATAGATACAGCCTGGTGACTGACAGACAGACCGATAGAAGGAGAGTGGAGTCTTAGCAATAGGGCCCGTTTTACCCTTTGGGTACGGAACCCTAACTAGCATATAAACCACATCTTTGGCTGATTTTTTATCCCGTCATTTGTGCGGGTTCGGGGAATATTTACCTTGTCTTGAGGTTGTCCAACAGTTTTCTGTCTCCGTCGCTGAGTCGATCGACCTGTATGCTGGACATCCATTGTTCCAACGCTTTATCGTCTGTCACGTCTATGTTCTTTAATCTTTTACCTGAAACAAGAAATGTTTTCAGTGTAAATAAAAAATACTTTCATTTCACCTACACATGACATTCTGCAAAACTGACTGAGTTTTTTATTATGTATAGGCTTACGTTTGACCGCCATCTCACCTGATGTTTAGTGATGATGCGGTCTAAGATGGAGCACGCTTGCCTAGAAGATACCGATTCACTCTCGACTTGAAGACACTCAGATTATATCCAACACATATTATATTCAGATTATATCAATTATCGTAATGATATTTTGAAAAAGTGACATTATGCGTAATTAATCAAATTTTTAACGATGACATTTTGCGAAATTGACATTATGCGTCAAAACCATCTGTGTCATTTATCGATGAGTCCGTTGCTTTTTAACTTTGGGTATGTCATAATAATAATGTTAATCTAGTTTTTGTAGATATAGTAGAAGTAGGCCTCCCCCGGTTTTGTCCTATGTTTTTATGTGTTACCATTCTTATCCAAATCTGCCCATATTATTTTTACTTTCCCAGTACCTGTTCGATCTTTCTGTTTAGTTTCACTCATCTTGTCCCCTATTCTATGATTTCACAATCTTTATGACTTCAGCATTTAAAAAAAATACAATTGACTGACTAATGGACCTTGAGCCTACTGTAGTATTGTACAGTATATTTATTTCATTTGAATTTTTGAAGTTAGTTGATAATTGTACTAAGATAACCTTCAACTTGATATTCTGGTGTTAATATCTCTATTGTGTTGAAAGGGCTATTCTCTCTATGAGATCGAATCAGAAATGAAGTGATCCGTACACGAATTAAAGTTACCGACATAGCCCAACGGATTAGCAAGTTGAAGTGTCAGTGGGCAGGGCACATAGCACACAGAACTGATAGCTGCAAAGTTCTAGAGTGGAGACCACGGACCGGCAAGCGCAGCGTAGGACGTCCACCCACAAGGTGGACAGACAACCTAATAAAGACCGCAGGAACGCGCTGAATGCGAGCCGCTTCCAACCGGTCTTTATGGAAGTCGATGGGGAGGCTTATGTTCAGCAGTGGAAGTCCTACGGCTGTGATGATGATGAAGATGATGATTGCACCAGAATAAGATGAACTTCCGCAACGTAACACTCGAATTAATCTGTTAACATTTGACTTAGCTATTTATTTTTCACATTACACTGAAATCAGTTTAGTAATAGCAGCGTGATTAAATTAAAAATATGTGCAATGAATAAAATTTGCAAGTGGGACTTACTTTTTTCCTTTTTCTTCTTTTTATGAGAGTCGCTATCGGAGCTCTCGCTCGGGCTGGAGGAGCTGCTGCTGCTGTCTCGCTTCCTCTTACTTTTCTTCTTTTTATCCTTCTTCTTCTTTTTCGGTTCCTCTGGCAGCGGGGACGGACTTTTTTTTGGTCTCTAGAAACAGATATTTTTAACCGACTTCAAAAAGGAGGATGTAATTGTATTTGGCAAGACGTTTTTGAATCTTAGCGAGTC
The DNA here is from genome assembly GCA_950106695.1 of Biston stratarius. Taxonomy (NCBI): domain Eukaryota; kingdom Metazoa; phylum Arthropoda; class Insecta; order Lepidoptera; family Geometridae; genus Biston; species Biston stratarius. The sequence goes on from OX467111.1 coordinate 16,073,941, forward strand.
TAGTTAGACTCATACTGTTCAAGTGTTTCTTGGTGTGAACATAAATTAACTAAAAATTAAAAAATAAATAAACTTTAAAAAGTTTTTTTATACTTAATTACTTACTACTTCCATCGTTCTTGTTGCTCTGCGGATTGATGAGCGCAGTTCGCTGGCTTATTACCTACCCTACTTTACTGGACAAATACCTACAGCCAAAAAAACGTTTTTCCAAATTATATGGTATTACAAAAAGAATTGAGTTTATAAGATTTATTATAAGCGTACATACAGCTTATAAACCGTAACTTTAATTAAATTTAACAAATTTAATGTCAAATTAATGAAACGGACGAGACGTTCTCCCGATGGTAAGAGATAACGCCTGTCCATGACCATTGTAGTGGTACACAGAACTTTAGTAAAACAAAATCCAGGGCATCGCTGCTTTGGGGCTCATTACTTTAAGACATTTAATGGTTAGTCTTAACAGCTTAGTAATTTCGCTAGTTGCAGTATCCTACAAACCGGAACACAGTCATGTTTACACACTACTGCTTGGCAGGGGAAAATCTGGTGCTGTGGTGGTACCTATCTAGATGAACTCTGCTAATTTCTACCACCAAATAAAAGTATATGTGCATAGAAAAAGTGATTCATTGCGATGACTAAAAACCGACTTCATATGGTTTTCTCACGGATGCCTTTGTCAGAACTGGACCAAATTGAAATAGAACCACAAGGGCCACCAGCTTTCAAATTAAACAATAATCATCTAAATTGGTTCGCCCAGTCGAAAGTTCCGAGGAAACAGACAAAACAAAAACAGTCGAATTGAGAACCTCGTCCTTTTTTGAAGTCGGTTAAAAATAACCCTTTTCCTGATTTTTACTCCCACTTATAACCCTGTATATGTAAGTATGTATGTAATAAAAGTTCAAAGTATGGTCAGTCAAAAAAAAACTATGTAGTAAAAAAAAGGTTTCAAATACCTTTGTGTGGAACCCGTCCTTGCTGAATGTGATGGTGTGCGCCGTGTAACTCGGTTTGTCCTCCGTCGGCTTCAGTTTGTTATTATTGCTGCGAGCCTTCTCGAACGCCTTCTGGCGGTCCGACATCCAGTCCGTCTCCCAGTGAGGATTCTGCTCCACGAAGTTCTGGAACAAGGGAACAGGTTTCATGGTAAAATATAACACACAAACACATCGGCCGCAAGACACCGGCCTGCTATAAATTCATTGCCAAGACCAATGCAATCTAGAATAATATCATCATATTTAGTATCGATGATATCTCAGTGGTTAGCGCGGTCGATTAGCATACCGTAGGTCGTGGGTTCAAACCCCAACAATTTTGAGCTGCCGGTGAAGGAAAACATCGTGAGGAAACCATAGCGTGGTGGTAGGGTACTTTCTAGTACTCGGCTGGCTAGCTACCACCCTCAAGTTGAAAATCTGCCGCCAAGCATCTAACGGTGTGTTCCGACAGCCTCACTTGAGAGCCAATAAATACCATTCCAGGCTAGGTGTGCTTTACCATCTACCACGCCGTCACTTAAAGTCAGGTGAGCTGTGGTCAAACACATAGCCAGTCAGCTACAAAAAAAAAAATGTCGCATCCCGCCGTCTGTACGCTTAGATCTAAAACTACGCAACGGATTTTAATGCTGTTTCCAACAATAGACAGAGTGATTCAAGAGGAAGGTTTATATCTACATTGCACCCGTGCGAAGCCGGGGCGGGTCGCTAGTTAAATATAAGCTAAGAATGAATAGGCTCACGTCCTTCTGACACTCACCGTATAGTTTTTGGAATGCACGACAGATTTTAGATGAGCCGAAGCGCAGTGCAAGTCGCCAATGAACTGGTCGCACAGCTTGCAGTACCACGCAGTCGACGGCACGAAGAATTGTAGACCTTCAGGGAAACAAGATTATAATACAAAATTGTCTTTGTACAATATAAAAAAAAAAATGAAAACCAATAATAGATTGTGACAAAATATGTATCGGTAGACGATAACGTATACGAATAGCATTCCATATAAAGATTTATTCACAGCCTGTATAGATCTACATCAGGAATTCCCACAGTGATCGATATCGGTTTTTCAGTTGACATAAACGAAAGCTGATTTTGGGGATCGACAAGGTCTAAAAATTAACACAAATTCATAATTTAAATTCTGAAAATACTGTATAAGTTGTGTCACGTGTACCAACTTGTTATAAGAATGACTAATATTTTAATAATATACTTACTTAACCAACCATAAAGTTTTTGAATTGGTAAGTAAATAAATAATTAATAAATATCGTAGGACATTACACACAGCGCCATCTGACCTCAAACTTATTTTTTGTTTTTTAAACTAAGCAAAGCTTGTACTATGGCAGAACACTGTACTGAATACATAAATACTTTTTTTTGTAAATACATACTTATAATATATACAGAACACCCAGACACAGAACAAACATTTTTGATTATACCACAAAATGCTTGTCCTGAGTGGGAATCGAACCCACGCCCTACGGCTCTTGAAGCAGACACACTACCAATGAGCCAACAGGGCAGTCAGTATTTTGTATCAATACGAAAACAAGTAAATTATTAATAATTTAAAAAACCCCCGACACAAAATCAAAGATAGCTAATCCGTTCGGGAGCTGCGATGCCACAGACAGACACGTCAAACTTATAACAACCCGTTGTTTTTGCGTCGGGGGTTAAAAACTAGAGATAGGATTTTTAAATTAATTTGGCTATGGGGGTCTGAGGTATCAGTTCATTTTGGAAAAGGGGTGCCCAAAATAGTATGGGAATCTCTGATGTAGATGCTTTAACGGGCGTAAAATTCGTCACAGTAAATCTGAAAAATTTATTACCCACCCAAGTCGCGAGTGAATCGATTTCTTCTAAGCAAACGTACAATATTATAAACCGCATCTTCGCTTAACATCAGGCGAGATGGCACTCAAACGCAAGCCTATTTATAACAGTGCCAAAAAAACTAGAGGTCATTCGTATATTTTCAATTTTCTTAATTAAGTTGTTCAATGGTATTGACTCGATAGGTTAGGAATAACAGCAAGTTGAGCGGTTGTAGCGTCGTACCTCTGATGGGAGTCCGCTTGGTGGGCGCGGCGGGGTAGTTGGGGAAGCCGTCGTTAATGCCTGTCACGCTATGCCATGGTGCCTCCATGTGCTGCGCCGCCATCCTAAATGTCACCAGAATATTTATCAATTAATATTTCCTATGACAACTTTTTATTTTCAACTGATGTTAGGTGTTTGAAGACAGGTTTTCATCGCAGGACCGTAATCTGTATAGTATCTTAAAAAGTCGGCAACGTATTTGTTGTGCCCCTGGTATTGACGATATCCACAGGCGACAGTGACTGCTTACCATCAGGAAACCCGTCTGCTTGATTGCCGCCTGTGGCATCCAATTTAAAAAAAAAAAAAGCTTATCAGTAGAATACACTATGAAGTACTCTACCAGTTTTCTTCAGCACAGCTCAAGCTCATTATTGGGGTTTGAACCCATGCCTTTCAGTGTGAGAACCGACCGTGCTAACCACTAGATCATCATCGCTACAAACTTGTTCATAATGTATGTACAGCTTTCGGCTTGGTACCTCACCGTGTATTTGTAAATTAAAGCAAGCAAAATAATTAGTAGCAAACAAATGGAAGCGGGCAAGGAACAGCAAACTTACTTGTGATGAGCCGCAGAGTGCAGATGGTTGAGATAATCCTTGGCGGTGGGTGGGAAGTCATTGCAGACCCTGCACCAGTGCATTTCCGGATCGTAGTACACATAATTCACCTTCTTGCTAGATGCTGTCGCCGGTGACCTGTAATATACTCAGCTTTAGCAAAAGAATCAAATCATACATTTAAAAAAAAGAATACGTTTTACGTTTTTTAAGTACCGAATTCCTTGTCTACATCATTGGACTGATTCTTACCAAGAAGTGCAAGTATGAAACAAGCATTGAGCTATTGTCCTAATTGGACAAGATCGACAATCTTAATAGTTGTTACTGAATTTATATAGTTGACGTTATTTTTCTATGGGAAAACAATTTATGATTAAATTTTATTAACGTAAATTTGATTAATGTTATTAATGTTGTTTCGTACTTGCACTTTTGTGCATTCAAATTAATGCGACGTACATTCGAAAATCGAATTCGAATTGTGCTGAACACAATACAATTTAAGGTTCACATTTCAAGTAGTAATTTGTGCTCCGAGTGATATAAATCAGCTTTTTTAAAATTAGTTTAAATTTTCGTACTTCATATAAGTATTTTTTGTAAATAATTAATTTTCGAAAATATTTAATAATTTTATTAATAATTTTGAATTAATTTTATGTAAAGAAAATCCTTTAATAATTCGAAATCTCATTTTTTCATATGTCAAAATTTTGATCATATCTAAAAATATTTATATTGGAACTGCAAACTCAATTTCACGTAAAATTTATATAATTATATTTTTTTTAAAAGTCAAAACCAATTTTTATTTCGGTACTGAATTTGTTCTGGACTCTCAAATGCTAAATACATCTAAAAAATTGGTAAATATACCAATGAAGCCTATCTAACAAGCAATTAGGTAAGTAAGCAGTCATCTATTGTGTAAATAGTAAAACTTAAGAAAGCAATTAAAATTTCAAGCATAGGATAATTCCATCAATTCCAATAAAAGATAATTCCATCAATTATTTAGTTTAATTACAAACATCAGTTTTACATAAATATAATTTTACAAATAAAATACATTTTTTTATATATAAAATACAAACAGTTGACAAATCTTATTTGCACATCAAATATCACAGCTTATAATGAAATAGGTCTTCGTCATAACATAATAAAGACACATGATAAACTTAACGTTACTACAATTAATGAGAATTTGCATTTGACAATATATTTCATTTTATTTATTTTATATACAATTATTATTACAATTATCATATACACTTGGAATTTATCATATAAAAGATAAACTAAGCGTTATGTAATAACTAATAATTACATTAAATACCATTTCCGTTATTGCCGTCTCCTAATTTTATAGTAGTATTATTGTAGAACCAATCTGGATCATCTTCCATCGGGATTTTTTCGATGCTCCCTACTCCACCGAGAAGAAAATATATCCGACGATCTTACTGTAGGGGAAAATGTAAACTAAACATAACTTACCTATCAAAATTTATATGAAAAATATATGCTCTGTTAACCACAAAGTTCCTCAAAATAAAGTATGTCAAAAAAACTTATGCAAATAAATAAAGTGCTTCAAATGGAGGCAATGGCAAAATGTACAAGGAACTTTATGTGTAACAATATTAAGTTCATTGTTGTAAAGCCAGAATGCCACTGACCTGGATTTTCGTTTCCGCTCCGGAGATTCCTCCGATTCTGGTAAGTCCTGTGCTGCCTCACCTATGATGCCGTTCAGCATATCCACCACATTGTTGATCGTCTTCAGCTTGTTTTGGATCTCCAACTATAAGGGACAGAGCCATATGATAATTACTTAAAAAAGGATTGCTTCAAATCATAAGCAATATATACAGAAATGAGAACTAAAAATTAGCTATGTGCATTTTAAATTTAATAATATCTAATTTCTTGTAGCATCCATCAAACCTGGAGCTTCGTGTTTTCCTTAAGGAACCTCTTAGTGTCCGGACTCGGAGAGCGCTTGGGGTCGCCTCGCAGTTCATTCCGCTGATCCTTCAATGTGTCCAACTCCTTTTTGAGTATCGCAGATTTCTTAATATAGTCTTCTCTTTGTTTTGAAAGTGCGGCCTTTTGCTGGCGCATTTCCGACTCTATAGCAGCTGTAATAAAATATATATTGCTATCAGTTTTTTATGGGTTGAAATGAGTGCAACATCACATAACTATATAATTACTTACATTCTGGCAGCATTAGTCAAACCACTTACCACTGGTATTGGTCTAAGTTATTCAAGTTATGTGATATAGCACTAAAGTTAAGCAGTGAATTTATCTTGATGTAGCTTAACTGTTGACTTGTCCCCAAGGTTGAAAGTTGGAGAGTAGTGCATGTTTCTATGAATGTGGAGTAGAACAATACAAAAGTCTGCACATGTTTCTCTATAGAAATATTTTTTTTAATAAATACTTTTTACATCTCCTTTGCTCTACCTGTGGTTTACCTTTATTACCTGTTCCATCTTGAAATTATAATACAACCTTATTCAGTAATCAATTTAACTGAAAATATACAAATACTTAGTTGTGATTTAGACACAAATGTGTCACACACACACACACTAACCTAACACAGTCACACTTGTAAATAAAATAATTATGCTGAAGGATATTTTGACAAATATTTTGTCATTGGCATCCAAGTATTTTTAAAATTCTAATTACATACTATTTCTTGATATATAAGTATTTTTTATCTTAATTTAAGACTACAGAATAAACTTGACATACATAACATTCTACATATTTTTATTAATAAAATAAACATTGTAGGAGATTACACACAGCACCATCGGACTCCCAACTAAGCAAAGCTTGTACCATGGAAGTCCTGACTAAACCCTTATTTTTTTTGTAAAAACATACAAAACACCCAGATGCAGACCAAACATTTGTTTATACCACAAAATGATTATCCGGTGGGATTGAACCCATGTCCTACAGCTCTTAAAGCAGATATACTACCAATGAGCCAACAGGGCTGTCTTGACAAGTAACAGTTTGTCTGATGATATTTTAACACAGCATGTCAATGTGTAGTATGAAATGAGTATTAAACATGATCTAAACTTCTTAGAGCTTATTTTCCATAAGCAATACTGTTTTACCGAGGCTAGGGAGCCCTGAATAAACCTGATTGCCTGACCTACTCCTGAGGAAAAAAAAAACAATAAAAACCTCTCATATTGGAAAAAAACAGTTAACCTTTTCTCCGCAACAGAGTTTGACCCTGAAAAACAAAACCAATAATAAATAAAAGTTATAACAAAAACAGATCAGATTTACCTTCTTTCTTCAGCTGATCCTCAGAGTTGTGATAGGGTGCGGGGGCAGGTGCAGCCGGTGGTGGTGGGAGCGTCATTTGGTTCCAGGAGGACATATCTGGAGGAGGTGGAGCCGATGCAAGTGACGGGAAGTCATCGTAGATACCGGAGTACTGCTGCTGGTAGTTAGACCCGTAGCTTGGCTTTTAGTGGCAGAACAAATGCGACATGAACAGAAATTACAACATTAGCCATACCCAACAATTTCACCAACATGGATTTCTACAAAACTGTAAAATTTCCTGGCATAAAACAAGTACCAAAATGTTGTTAGTGTGAAACAAGAACATACAAAAGACTGAGATATAAAATAGCTTTACTAAATGTTTCAGTCACTGTATTACAATGGATTTGTCACCTGTAGTGATACAATGAATCAATTTAAAACAGTTGAATTTTCAAGCTAAGTTTTATATCTGTGTTATGATTATAATTAATATACAAATGAATAAATCTTTACTTTAAAACATTTTAGGATCATTATTGTGTCCACTTTTATGATCTATGAGATATAAACTGATCGGGTAATAATCCAATTTAATTAAATGTAAGTTATCCAGCATAAGTAAAACAAAATTCTATTAGGCTACCATTAGGGGTAGGATTAATAATGGAATGCATCATGATTAGAAATAGAGTCCTATTTCATAATAAATAAATATTTTATCAGTACCCAATCTCATTGTTTAATTTTGCAGTTGTTTTTTTTAACTACCATGCAGGAACTGTTTACCGAATTAATCTACAAAGATTTTACATATTCAAGTTTTTTTTATTTGACTAGGATTCCGGGGTCCATGCCTTCTTAAGTTTTCCAAGCAGTCATAGTTCTATGTATATGATAGCAGATTATTATCAGAACTTAATTGATAGTTAGGAGAGTATTGTTATACAAAGCGATAAGAGACCAGCGTTTTGGGAACTATTCCTATTGATAACGAATTTATAGATCCGTTAATATAAAATTGTTTTCCCTGCAGTATTGTGCATGTATATTATCTAAAATTGGTAGTAATGTTTTTGATTTCAGAAACTCATGAATAAATTAAATTTTAAATCATAGATTTTTCTTGGCGTAAATATTGAAATTACCTCTCGCGTGAAGCTCGGCGGTGGCGGAGGTGCCGGGTAGCTATCTTGATATCCGCCACTTGCATTGTTATCCCACAGCTCGCTTGGCTCGGGCAACTTAGCGATTTCACTGAGTATATTATCATCAAGCATGTCCTTGTCGTTTTTTCGGGGTGTGCGGCTGCGGCGCTTACTGAGGTCACTACGGGTTAAGCTGCGACTCCGCTTCCTCGACATACCGCGCCCACTGCTCCTATAGTCTGGCGCCGGGCGCTCCCAATCGCAATCACGATCCCGGCCATAATTGTTGGTCTTACGACCACGATCGTATGACATTATGCACAATATTAAATTTGAAAAACTTAATTTTATCTCCGACTTTTGAAACGAAAATAATCACAGCGTCTGGTCGGTCTGGATAGGGAAAGAAACGTCATTACATGCGTCAAAAATACAGACAAAACAAAAACGTGACGGTTGTTGTGTCCGAAAAATAGCAATAGCACCCACATTGCCAATACGGCTAAAGTGAATCACAAAAAACCTACGCAGTACAGTATAAACACTCTTGCTTTTCATTAGCATTATTGAGTTTTATTGGCACGATTAGCTTATTACGGCTTCTATTCTACGTCATTGACATAAAACATTTTTTTCCCGTCGCGTTTTTTGTTTTGCAAGATCAATAAAATAGGTAGGTAAGTATATAGGTATCTATCTATATCTTTAAACGAGCAATTCTTGTATATTATATATAGCAGTATATATACATATACAAGAATTGCTCATTTAAAGATATAGATATTCTGAATCTCGGAAACGGCTCCAACGATTTTCATGAAATTTTGTATTTAGGGAGTTTCGGGGGCGAAAAATCGATCTAGCTAGGTCTCATTTTCAGAAAACGTCGTTTTATCCATGTTTTCAGCCGAACAATGCTCGGTCAACCAGGTATTTATATTTATACAAATCGTGCCAAAATTAATCGAGAGCGTGCCTACCTTTCTCCTCCTTCTTTGTTTTTGACATTGCACTTTGTATTTGCCAGCGTCAAGTTTTTCGATATTTTCAAGTATTTTTACGCAAAGTCATATTTCACTCTTTGATTATGTAGGTACTTGTTGTTGACTGACAAGTAGGTACGCCATTATATAATACAAAAAAAAATTACTAACATTATAACATTAATAATACGTCTTATAGGTACCTGGGTAATAACATACTATATTTTCTATGGCGTTATAATGCCTAAAATAGTCTTGCAGCCATAAAAAAATTAGCTCTAAAAGTTCTATAGCAGTTGAAAAGTTTACTGATGTACATAATACACCACCCTTAGAATTTATTTATTTCTATATTCGAAGACACCACCAACAGACAGCAGTATTAAAAAGAAATCAAGGATCTTTATTACATTATTAAAAACGAAAAAGAAGACCGTAGACTGCGATGCCGATTTCTTTCGCAACAGTCACATTAGTCGAGCACCAGAATTTTTAACTAACGAACTTGTCACTTTTTAACACGTGACTGCAAATGGCAGCGTTTCGTCTGGACAATTGAATCGGAAGGAATGCCACGGGGCTTCAGTCTGTAGACCACAGTGGCTGTGGGGTTGTGACCCGAGGAGCACGGCCGCTTGGTCACCGTCCTAACCGTAACTAAGATCTTATCGGTAATAGGGACGCCGGAGACAACAGACTCGTAGCTCATGTTATCTTCGACTTTTTTCATGGCTCGTCCATTTACTAGCACCTGAAAACATTGATAATACACCATGACTTTTGTAGGTAAAGCCTCATTTTATGATTTGTTCGGTTAGAATTTTGGGGATACGCATTGGCTTTCCCGTGTCGATAATAGCAATACAACTTTACCAACTTTTTCTTTTTATCGCTTATTAATCACCCTGGTGATACTCATACAGTCTCCTTCATTCCTACATACAATACATAAGAGATACATAAATTCTCCCGTGATGTTGATCGATTTAATCGCTACTTGTACAATCGCATCGCGAGCGATCGCCTCTGTCAGTATTTTTTAATGGCTGACAGGCTAGGTGTTTGACCACAACTCACCTGATGTTAAGTGACGGTGTGGTCGAAGATGGTAAAGCACACCTAGCCTGGAACGGAACTGGCACTCAAGTGAGGCTGCCGGAACACCGTGGGATGCTTGGCGGCAGATTTTCAACTTGAGGGTGGTAGCTAGCCAGCCGAGTACTAGAAAGTACCCTACCCTTGTCAGTATGCCTGCCCATCAATGTATTTGTATGCATGTTTAATTGTTTATTGCTTATGAGTATACTTTTATTGTTTACTAGCTGCGACCCGCTGTTCCCACGTGAAGACTACATGATATGCGTAAGCCTATGTGTTAATCCAGGATGTCAGCTACCTCCATACCGAATTTCATAAAAATTGGTCCAGCCGTTTGAGCAAAGAAATTAGTAAACATACAAACACATTTACACACTCAGTAACTTTCGCATTTATATTATTAGTGTGATTTTGGTTATTAGAAATTAGTACCTGGATGACCGAGCTTTGCTCGGCTGAAAACACGGATAAAACGACGTTTTCTAAAAATTAAACCTAGCTAGATCGATTTATCACCCTCGAAACCCCCTGCATACTAAATTTCATGAAAATCGTTGGAGCCGTTTCCGAGATTCAGAATATATATATATATATCGCACGTTGAAAACAAAAGTGACACTAAACGAAAAACTCAATTTTTCAGTATGGCCATTTTAAGTTTTTTTGTAAGTTTTATGAGGTTAATAACTCAACTGTGACTTGACATAATGTATTGTTATTGTTTTAAATAATAGTTCTGGTATTATTCTATCAGAACCTGATTGATTTTAATCAGAATAACAGGTAAATATATAAATATACAGGTAAAGTAAATATTTTAAACAGGTACAGGTAAACAGGTTTTCGTTTAGTGTCACTTTTGTTTTCAACGTGCGATATATATATATATACAAGAATTGCTCCTTTAAAGATATAAGATAAGGATCCTTCTTTTTGTGTATCTACTGCAGGAAGAAGTCGGCTCCGGGAAACGGAATTCCTTCTCCGGAGTCCTACAGTTTGTATATAAAATGTGTAGATATAATGTGCAGGTTTTGACCACAGTTCATTTGATGTTGAGTGTACGTGAGATGGAAGTCAATTACTTACCCATCGGATTTTGATACAGTTTTTACATTATTTAAATTATTTCGAAATGTTTACAATGTCCGTCCAAATGTAATAATATATCTAAACTACCGATATATAGGTGATGACAGCACACATTAGAGGTAGGGCAGATTATGCCACATTTAGCTTGTAACATTTCTAAGTTACAACTAGATACGTAAAGCGTGCTACAATAAATTGAAAAAAAAAAAAAAAACTACAATAGGTACACATTATAACAAACTCGTAAAACATGACACTGAGTTGAACCAACCTCGTAACCTAGAACGTTTCTCAAAACTTTCGGGATTTGCCACTTGACTGCAATGCTGGTATCGGATATCTTTCGCACTGTGAGGAAGTTAACTTTCAAGGATTCGCACTTGTGAACCTATAAAATATAAGTTTAGGAAGAAGTTATTGTCTTAAGTGTCATCATCAAGCTAATTTATTCCACTGGTAGGTAGGTATTAGGTCTCTCCTAATGCACATCATCTTCACTTCAATGAGTCTCAGCTCAGGGCGTCCAACGTTTCTACTTTCAACTCGTCAACCCCAACGGTTATCGGTTCTTCGACAGATATGTCCAGTCCACGTTAATAATAGGCAGAGCTATGTCGGTTACTTTGGTTCTCTGGCGAATTACTTCGTTCCGGATACGATCCCTTAGAGAAAAACCTAACAACTCTTATTTTACTATGCAAACTGACGTGTTTTTGACACATTTTTGTATTACTTACGCGGGATGTAAGAAAAAATAAAGAGTAAGTAATTCAGCATAAGTAAAACAAAAATAGCTCTTCCTATAGCACGCTGAGCGACTTTGAAAGTGTGAACTGACCCAACTGTGAGTGTCCCCACGTTTCGGCACCGTAGGTTATGATTGGTAGTACGCACTGGTTGAAAGCTTTCGTTTTGAGACTCTGCGGAATGGGTGACGAAAAGACTCGACGTAATAGGGAATAATTATAACTTATTCTATGCCATTGCAACCATTGCAGTGTAGTAGAGGAAATAACGAGGCACGCACCTTATCTGCATCAAATATTTCATTACATCCTATTTCATGAATATGGCATTTTTGCAGAAGAGGCATTTCCAATAATTTCTTCACTTCAGAATGAAGTCTCATCTGCGGAGCAAATTTAAATTTTATAGGTTGTTGACACCTACTGGCAACACATCCCAGATTTTCGAGGTTACGGTTTGATACGGAATATACAGAATTTGTTTACCAGAGCTGCATTTTCATGACGCCCTTCCGTAGCCTCATGAACTTTTGTGTAGTTAGATTCCCAGGTCATGGATGCTTGCTTTAGTGCATTCACGGCTTCTTTGATTCCCTTCCCTAAAGAGTGCTTACGATATACTCCAACTAACACCTCGTTTCCAGATATTCTATTATATGTTTCTTTTAAGTTTGTATGCTGGAATGAAATATTAAGATTTATTTTCAGACTAAGTAGTGCTTTTAAAAGGCAAACTAGCTTGCTTTTGTTGCTTGCTTGGTTTTAAATTAAAAAATAGGTCAGAACCTCTGTTTTTGATGGTGGCTTATTCATGGCAAAGTTTTTTTCTTCAGCTATATTCATTTTATGATGTGGAATCATTGCGTGTGGTTTTAAAATATCTGTAGTAGCTGAATCATCAGTTGCCACTTGGATATTTTCGTCAGCAATGCTTTCATTGTCCAATATTGATAGTTTGCTTTCATCGTCATTTGCAAGCTCTTGATCACTCTCATAGATTCTATCGTCTATATTATTTAATAAGTCAGATACAATAGAACATTTAGCAAATGTTGGTGTAAAAATTTTTCTTCGTTTTGATACAACGACAGCTTGTTTATACATTTTCATGTATTGTTTAGATCTTTTCTTAATATAATGTCTATTTATTAGGTTTGTCGGAGCATTTGTTTCATTTTTAGGATACAACGATTGATTACAGAGGACTGAATCATCGATTATATCAGAATTATGAAAACTATAAGTGTTTGATGAATCAAGGTTAAACTCAATTATTGAGTCATTATTGCAACTGGCATTGCAGATACTTTCATTCGATATTTTGTCTGGTTTAGGTTTTATGCGACGATAAGATTCCACCTTGTTTACTTTTTCAGGTTTTGATGAGTATTGGCTAAATTCTGTTAGTGACCCAGTATCACGAATCATATCAATATCGTCTGCCAAAAAATCTGATGATTGGATAGATTCTAAGTGAATTTTTAGTCCACTTTTGATTTTTGTTACGTTCGTACATTCTTTTGTGGGCACATTATCATAAGAGTCTAGTGTGGTATACTTTTTACTACAATCTTTTGTAATTAATGATTCATTTGTAACACGTGAAACATTTTGTGCAATACTAACCATATGGTTTACCATATACGTTTTGTTAGAATGAGCCAGTTTACAATAAACGCTTTCAAATTCTCTATTTGCTTTTTCATATTTTTCTAACAATTTCATTAAGCGCTGTGAAAAAGCTCGAGCATCTTTAATAGTTCTCTGAACTCTCTTATAATCTTCATCAAGATTGACATTATATGTAGTGATTGAATTTTTAGTATTTATAGGGGGTGTTAAATCTAATTCACTGATATCTTTGTGGAAAATTTCAACACTTTTCGAATAATAAACAGACTGATTCCAATCTTCTGCAATGCTTTCTTTCATTTTTGAAATCAAAACTTTATTTTGATCATCTGTTTGACTTAAATCTTCTTTGTCATTTGACTTAGTTCTTCCCATGCCTTTGACGCTTGATTTATTTTCCCCGACGATTATGCAATGACTAGATTCGTTGAATGACGGGACATTGTTGTTTTCAACAAAGTATTCATCGTGTCTTAGTTTGCATGGGTTTCTTTCAGTATCCATAACAGATTTAGATGTTGTGTCGTAATCAATCTTGTTTGCATAGCGAGTGTGATAGTTTATAGAAACGTTTATATTATCAAAATTGTTTTTAGATAGAATATTCAACTTTTTATCTCCAATGTCGGTAAATTTATCTAAGTAATTAGTTTCACTCAAATAAGCAGTGGCTTTCTTGGGTAATTTAATTAAATAATTTGAATCGTCATAATCGGAGTTATTAGATATTTTAGTTTGGTGTTTATCTCCAGATAACGGGTTGCTTTTATTGTTCGTATAATTCGACAACAGCTTGTTAGCAACCGTATTGTAATTGGGAGCTTGAAATACCAAAGCCTTATTTTTAGTAGAATTTGTGAAAGGTTCTTTTTTACAGTCATTATTAGATTGTTTACTAACTTTTTTTCTAGTTTGTAGCTCGATTCTTAGGTGATTATCGTGAGTATGTTCATCGACTAGATCATTATTTGGCAAAATCGAATCATGATGTCCACCTAATGATGAGGTTCGCACTTTTTTCGACAGTGGTTGAAGGCCAAAATCATCTTGATCATCGCAAAATGTAATAAAGGATCTGTTCATTTTATTTTCGAATATAGCTGGTGTCAATATTTCTCCTTTTTTAATAGGATAAATAATTTCATCACCAGAAACGCATCGCCCGCACGTGCAGTGTCTACAATCGCAGACATCGCCTGTACAGGTGGCCATCATATCAAAATCGATTGATTCGTTTGGATTGCATCTGCAAGTTTTATTGGATAAAAATTTACTGATCGCTTTTATCTCCGACGGTCTCTCGATGGAGCATTCTGTAGCTTTAGTTGTCCTCAAAGATGACTTCCTAGGCGCGAAATCACGATTGTTTGATCGAAATTTATATGTCGTAGCATCATGGATGTTAAGATTATTTCCCGATACATTATTTGATGTTTTGACAGCATTCACGTAATCGTCTTTGTATTTGCTATACAGGCATTCACATTGGTCACATTCACATTTTTTAAATTGAGAATTACACTGCGGATATATTTTTGATATAGCTGTGAACATTGCTATCAAGTCTTGTCTACATGGATTTTGTTGAGCTATTATAGATCTGTGAATATCGTAATCAGTATCTCTTTGTACAGGTTTTCTCATTATTCTCTGTCGTCTCTCACAGCTACAAGTGTTGGCACCATCAGGCAAGCAGGCTTCGTTGAGGCACGCCTCGCAGTGACATTCCTCTGGTCTGCTTATTTCCGTAGACATTTCATGGTGCAAGTTGGAGGACAAGCCATAGTGGTGACTGCATTCAGCACAGTTACAGGGGTTACACATGCAATCTTGGTTATTTTGGCTGTCGCTTTCGACGGATGCAACAACCAACTTCTGATACTTGTTATTAGTGTATCGGGCTTTACACTCAGTACAACGGCATTGTTCACAAGAGCACGGTGCAGCCGTGTTTTTACTATAGTCGGCACATTCACATGGCTTGCAGTCACACTTTCGTTTGAGTTCTTGCTTTGCGTATTCTTTATACAAGCTCTTCTGTACCCTTAAACAGTCTGACCCAACTTTAGTAATATCTAAGGTTGTAAAATTATTCGAAATAGTAACCTTTTTCTTGAAATTATCACACTCATCACATTCACAAGGTTTACATTTGCAAATTTTATTTTTTTGCGATTTACCAACGATGCATTCGCATACTTTGCAACTGCACGCTTTGTAAACTTCTTTTATTTTTTCGAAAATGTCGAATAGAGTTAGCCTGGATACGATTCCTTGCGAAACCTGTTCGTGACGATACAAAGAACCTTCCAAATCTTTAAATGCGACGTTCATTATTTGTGCACTCAGTTTTACTGCGGACGGTCTGAGTGTACTACGAGAACTCGTCACATAAAAAAAATTGTCATGTCCATCTTTCAAATTATCTTCACAAGATACTGCGGAAGGTGTCTCTGTTAACATTTCAGAATCCTGGTCAATGGACACCTCTATTTCATCATTGCAATCGTTGTTTACTTTATGTTTCAATTTGTAATCTTCGAATGAAAACGTATTGACGTTTTTATCAATCTTGTTAAAAAATAAAAAGGTTTCGTCTTCTTTTAGGTTGCCGTAGATGCATAGAGGATGTTGTTTGTTGGGGCAGGCAAACGAGTTGCAAGCCGAGCAAGAGCACTTCACTTCCATAAGCTTAACGAGCTTGTTCAAAAATAAGAAAAATAACTCGATAGCGTTTATAGAAGTCGTGGAATTGGATCGGTAAATTGTGCAGGTTTCGAGGTCGAGGTCGCTCCGGGTGAATTACTTGTTGATTTAAAAAACTAAAACAGTAATGTCATTTAGATTAATTTTTTAAAATTAATTGTACTAGGTATATTATAATAGTAGGTTAGATTTAGATTTCTTTTTTAAATTATGTGCTATATTATGATAGTAGGTATAATAAAAGAATCAAATGTCAATTAAAATAAAATGGCCATTATACAATAATAAATAATTAATAAATAAAATTAACATAACAATTTAGAATATTTGTGTAGGTACCGCCTATTTATATTTGACATCATTTTATATTTTGAATCGGGGTACAGTAGATCGAGATACCTGTAGGTATCCGTAGCTGATACATGTATTATAATATTGTATAAATTATATTGTAACCACAGTTCAAATAATCTTTTTTTTAGGGAAAAGACACCGAGATAGAAAAGGAAGACTACTAATACTTAACTTAAATAGACTTGTTTTTTTCGGTAACATTAATGAGAATATGAGAGCTTACCTAAAAACTTAAAAACTTTTCCACTGCTGGGCTGTTCATATATTTATGATAAGGGTAAAGTCATAGTCCACCACGCCGGCCAAGTACAGATCTCAAATATTAATATTTTTTAAGAAATCTCGGTCATATAATTTTCCTGGCGATGTTTTTCTTCAGCGCTTGAAGACAGCGGCAATACACACATCACTTCACTACATAGTATATAAAACAAAGTCGCTTTCTCTGTCCCTATATCCCTATGTATGCTTAAATCATTAAAACTACGCAACGGACTTTGATGCGGTTTTTTTAATAGATAGAGTGATTGAAGAGGAAGGTTTATATGTATAATACATGCATATGCACCACATTAATATCTACATTGCACCCGTGCGAAGCGGGGGCGGGTCGCTAGTAAATTATAAAAGACAGAGTTACGTGCCGTGGGTTGCGAACTCAGTACCCACAGATTGGAGGCCTGACGGTCTCCCGACTAATTCTAGCCTATGGTATTCACCAATTCAGATAGTTCTCGGACTACGTAGGTACCTACGTACCTAATTATACTAAATATGCTTATATGAAAAATACGGTACATAGACATACCTGAATGTGATGAAATTGTTACTGATATTATACACAAACCATTATTGTAAAAACTTTTTTTTATGTGTATTAAAATTATTATTTTTACACTTATTGATTTTGCGTTTTTTTTTCAATATTTTTTAAATTAATTTTAAATTTTGTTTAACAACCATAATTTCGTTTGAAGCTTTTGATTGACATTTTTGTCATTAAAAGGAAGCTTATTTTTTCATAGACTAAGCTATTCTTTACCTCGTGAATTTCTTTCAGTTCAAAGTTTACTCAAATCAAACCCAAACGGTGGAGTGGATTATGGAACTAGCTTCGCTCGCGTAGTCCATGGATTTGCGTTGCAAAGTAATCCAAACAAAATAGATACCCGAGTATGATGTACTTTATGAACTATTCCACTTTAATAACAAACCCAGTGTACACCGAGCCTCGTTCACTATGGGAGTCACTTTATTTTGTGATTCAACCTATAGTGGATAATAATTCAGGCGTTACTTTGCGAAATTCATTTTAAGCTTGAGAATTTTATCTTTAGTGTATTTCCGCTTATTAGACGTTTTGGTGACCACAATAACGAGGATTTAATGTAATTCGTATACCATTTAAATATTCACCCGAAATAATTACGTACCTTAAAAATAAATCTAATTATATCTTTAAACGAGCTATTCTTGTATATATGTATATATATAATCTGAATCTCTGAAACGGCTCCAACGATTTTCATGAAATTTTGTATGCGAGTAATAAGTATAAAATTAACTATGTCTGTGCCAAATTTCATCCAAACCAGTTCAGCCATTTTTGGGTGATTGAGTAACAAACATCCAAACATACAAACTTTCACATTTATAATATTAGTAGGATAATACATAAAACACACCCAGACACAGAACAAACATTTATCGTCACATAAATGTTTGTTGCACGGCCTACAGCTCTAGAAGCAGATATTCTACCAAATCAGCTAACAGGCCAGTCAACTAAATAAGTTCTTCTATTGCGGTAGGTAATTTTCTAATTTACAGCTCAATCAATAATATTAGAGTTCAAAATTATTTGTAACTTTATTTACAACAATATCAATATATAAGCACCCCCTGGCCCTTATTATCTAAGAGTAGAATAATTATGAAAATTTTCACATCCAGTTCAGTGTCAAAAAAACCGAATTACCTTTTTTTCTATCTGTCTTCCCCTATCTTTTAATTTTTTCAACTGTATATTTAGCAGGTTGAAATTTTAGCATATCACAGATTATGAGTTAGTGTGCAGGATTCATGATATAAAACAACAATATCTATATAAAAAAATGTGAAGTGATTTTATCATATAAAAACAAGAAATATGAACAATATAAGACGTTTCCACATAATAAACGGTTTTGATTACATACAGGGCAATGAACTTGGGGTATACTAAGTGTAAAAAGATTTATTATAATCATTATGAAAAACTAGCGCACACCCAAAAAAAAACATGTTTCATATAGGTAATTATTTGGTTAAAGGTTATCCAACTTTTTCTATAGAACAACTATCCCGGTACTTTTATCCTCCGATATTTAATTATTATAAGGTTCGCAGTAGCGTAGCTTACTCATAAACACCTAAAGGGAATCGCAATAAGAATCTCAAAGTATGGGGGCTGATAATTATATTTAGTAAAAGTTGTTCTCGATGAAGAGTACAATTACCTCCTTTTA
Organism: Biston stratarius; assembly: GCA_950106695.1. Lineage (NCBI taxonomy): Eukaryota > Metazoa > Arthropoda > Insecta > Lepidoptera > Geometridae > Biston > Biston stratarius. Next base: position 16,093,219 of record OX467111.1, read on the forward strand.
TTAAGTACACGCCAAGCTTATAACCCTGTATACGCAATACAAGTGAAAATTTTAAGTAGGTATAAGAAAAAAATTAAAAAATTCGGCCAAGTGGAAGTCAGTTACGCACAAGAAGTTCCAACTGATCGAAAAATATGATTTTTTTATAACGTATATTGTACTTGGTCGAAATTTTGGGTTATTGTTAACTTTAAAAAAATAATCTTTTACATTCCTAGAAATATGCTTTATAAGCTTAACATGCAATTATTTATAATTAATGAAAGGCACGGATCTGCAGTCACAAGCAGACTTGGAACAATTCCAGCAGTTTTTTCACACTCAGTACACAAGTAAAGATAACATGAATAGGAACAATGCTTATTTCTTAATGACTTACTCCTCCCTTCCATTCATTGTTCGTTAAGGCAGTCCCGGCATGTTTTTCTTACAAATAGGTATCTACTATTTGAACTTTATGGAAGATACTATAAAGATATAAGCAGATTTTTTAATTTAGTTTTAACACCCGACATTATGTTTTCATTTGAAATATACAGAATATATCTCCATAAAAAGAACATTCACAGTGTTGCAATTAGAACTGTTCACAGGGCCGTTCTCCGGTAAAACTTTACTAGGTTGCCTGAAAGACATCGCTTTAAGCGATAAGGCCGCCCATTGTTGCACTTAATTTAAATGTTTGTATTATTGACCTCGTTAATTGCACGCCTCTGGGATTGGAACCAAAAAGCAACCTGGAAAATGATTATGAACAAGCTTAACTAATTAAATTAAACTAGCTTCATTAAGAATACATAATTATGTATATAACCGGGTCTCAATAGCACACAAAATACTATGAAATTAGTTTTATTTATTTACCTCGACGTTTCGGCTATATTTCAATAGTAGACTGAGTTAACAAAATTAAAAAAAAAAAAAACACGAAAATCATTTCTTTTTAATTATTAATTTTTACTCAGAATGATGCAAAGATTTTAGAAACACCCCATACATCCATTTAAAAGTAATGGCGGAATAAAGAAACTTACATTCACAGACACGTGAACTTTGGAAACATTACACTCCTTTTTGGGTAGTTGTGTAAAAATTATCTGCATGCACTATTCCTCGGTTAAAATCAGGCGAGACGGCGGTTAAACGCTAGACTATTTATTAATAAAAACATAATTAAATTATAACGATTATTGCTCAGTTATCACCATCCGAAGCCTTAATTCGTATTTCAACTTTTTTTTGCCTCTAGTGCCCGCTGTTTGCCCACAGCTGGGCAAAGCACCTTTTAATCCTTCGAGAGTGCCCGGTCTTCGGCTAAGGGATGTAATACGGAAGATGGGCAGCAGCGTCTTCCTTGAACAATCACACCTAACTGCGCTCGCCAACCCGCCTGCCAAGCGTGGCGAGTATTGGTAAAACCCCCCCAGGAGGAGGCCTATGACCAGCAGTGGACGTCCTATGGCTGATAATGTGATGTGATGTGTGTATACTACGATCCAGCACCGACGTCGCTCGAATCGATGCCCAGCATTTTAAAGTCATTCATATCCTTGTCTTCCGCGGAGGATCTTTTGTCGGTTGGTTTCCTGTTTTCTATAGCCGGAGTTTGTTGTTTCTTTCTGTTTTGTGTGTGTTGATTTTGATTATTCCTCGCCCTCCGATGGGGTGTTCTGATAGGGGGTCGGTGCGGCATGTTCGTGTGCAGTAACGACTGTACAGTGGCATTTAAGTCGTAAGGAAACGTTGCCGGTGGAAAGCCGTAAGGAAAGGCCAGAGGAAGGCCCGGCGGCGGACCAAGAATACCCGGCTTTTGGTTCACTTGCATGGCGTTTAGCATTTCCGTGCATTTGGTCGGGTCCGTGGGGAATAGCATTTCGAGCGCTTCTTGGAATTCTTTGGGCACCGTCGGTATAGAGTCCGATAGGAGCGACCTAAGGTAACATAAAAAATCAGTAATAAATATGATATTATATTTTAGTTTTTGCCATATTTAATGACAATGGCGTAATTTTGTGATTTGACTTATAACTTTGGTGTTATCAATTAAATATTTGTATTTAATACTTTTTAGTACTCGGCTGGCTAGCTACCGCTCTCAAGTCGAAAATCTGTCGCCAAGCACCTAATGGTGTTTCGGTCAAATATTTCGCTTTCAGAAAGGGCTCCGTCGCCAAAAAGTTTGAAAGCCGCCGGTGTAAGGTAACAAATACGAAATAAATCCGAATTGAAAACCACCTCTTTTCTTGAAAACGGTTAATAATAAAATCCCTAACGTACGTACGTTGTAGGTATGTTTCGTGTAATGCTGTGTTATGCCTGAACTAATAAAACATGGGTCTAAAATTGAAAATTTGAGTTGGATTTTTTTCTAAGAACTTACAAATATCGCACAAAAAGTTAGGACATTATGATACAAACACAAATATGTTATTGATAACACCATATATAATATTATGCTTACTGGGGCGGTATCATCATCGGCGGTGGCATTGCCGCGGGAACTGGCGGCATTACCGCGGGAGCTGGCGGCATTACCGCGGGAACGGGCGGTATCGCCGTGGGAACGGGTGGCATCACCGCGGGTACGGGCGGCACCGCCGCGGGAACGGGCGGCATTGCCGCAGTCGGCATAGGCAAAGTGGGCAACTGTAGCGGGGGCGGCAAAGGCGGCTGCGACGTTGCTACCACCTTTGATTCTGCGATCTGAAATACATACCACAACTTGAAGCTGGTATAGCACTATGAAAATGGAAACTACTTTAACATTCTATGGTTGACGTACTACGTTTTTTTAAACTTGCAATAGCTCGTCTCATCATCAACATAATCAGTCTATCATTTAGCTTTTCATTTCCAGCCACCGCAAGCCGTCCTAAGTATATGTCACTCTATGGTGTCTTAGGCTGATAGTCCAAAAATGTACGGGATTGACATAAGCTGTCCACGTGACATATCTACAGCTTTTTTTTACGTGTCTAATAGCATTATCGCTAATGAAATGTTACTTTTACTTTGGCATGAAATGGAACTGGCTCACAAATAAAGCTGCCGGAACACACAGTTAGATGCTTGTAATATAATCTTACTTGACTATCGTTTTGGCCGATGCGGCTGACGTCTCTTCGTTCCCTACTGCCGCCTCTTTTGTCTCGGCTGCTGTCTCTTCTGTCTCGACTGCCGCCCCTGCGATCTCGAATGCCGCCCCTGCGATCTCGACTGCCGCCCCTCCGGTCCCGGCTGCCGCCTAAAATAGTATAAAGCATATTTTTTACTTTGTAAAATACCTACCTATTCTAAATAAATAAATAAATTTGAATTGAATATTATGACAATTCTCGACATATTTTAGAAAAAATAAAGTACTAAAGTACTACTCTGACCATAAAAATCCTTTATTCACAGCAAAAAAAAACCTTCCTAAATAATTACGGACTCGAAAAATATATGATTTCCAAAGTTAACCAAAAACATATTAAATAATACATAATACTAGAAGTATAAGACTACCTTAATATAATTATGTGAATATACATACATCAACGACAAAATCATTAATTTTTCGACAGATAAAATATTTTTCTCACACACACACACACACACACATCAACAGCCATAGGTCGTCCACTGCTGGACATAGGCCTCCTCCTGGAGGGGTTTTACCAATACTCGCCACGCTTGGCATGCGGGTTGGCGAGCGCAGTTAGGTGTGATTGTTCAAGGAAGACGCTACTGCCCATCTTCCGGATTACATCCCTTAGCCGACTCTTACGGCAACCACGGGTAGAGAGGGCGGGGTACTATTCTTACGCCGGCACCACCACGGCACAATAAACATGGCACATATTTTTTACGTTTTCTTTAATAAACACGGCCAGTGAAGGAATAGTCCTGAACGGAACAAAACACAATTAAACAGCCTAGTCCACGTAGTCTACAATAGACAAAGGAGAGAATGTGTGAAACTTTAATAGCAGTGGGTAAAATATCTATAGAGAATATCGAACCTCGTCTATCCCGGCTAGCGGGTGTTCGCTCGCGACTGGCGTCTCTCCGATCACGGCTTTTCCTTCGGTCGGACCGCTCGCGGCTCCCGCGTCGGCGGACGGCGCGGTAGCGGCCGCGGTCGCCGCTGCGGCTGCGACTGCGCAAACGGCGTTCGCACGAACGACCTCTGCTTTCACTGTCTCTAAGAACGAAACGTGCAATTCCTCAAGGGAATGTTATACAGAACTGTCGCCGTGACACTGTCACGGATGAATAGGAAGTACTTGCTCCTTGGAGTTTTAGTAGGAACATCAAAAACCGGCAAAGTGCGAGTCCGACTCGCGCACGAAGGGCTCCATACCATGTACTCCGTATCCATGAAAAAGACAAAAAAATCGCGTTTGTTGTATGGGACCCATAAATATTTATTTTATTTTGTTTTTAGTATTTGTTGTTATAGCGGCAACAGAAATACATAATTTGTAAAAATTTCAACTGTGTAGCTATCGCGGTTCTTGAGATACAGCCTGGTGACAGACAGACAGACAGCGAAGTCTTAGTAATAGGGTCCTGTTTTTACCCTTTGGGTACGGAACCATAAAACGGAAGATTTTTTTTATTTTGTAACACAAAACAAAAACATACAAATAAGTTACAGTTACAAAATACTCAATTAAATAATCAATATACGCAGTAAGGGACAAAAATATCAAGTAAAGTAGTCTTCGTATGCGAATTCTGTGAAGTCAGTTACAATAACATTTTTTTTTTATGGTTGACAAGCTAGGTGTTTGACCACAGCTCACCTGATGTTAAGTGAGGGCGTGGTCGAAGATGGTAAAGCACACCTAGCCTGGAATCGAACATTACTTTTGGTTGAGCTTCGTTTGACTTTAGACTTAAATTATCATTAAAAAAACAAGTCAGTGGTACTTACATTATTTTTCGTTGCAATTCTCTTATGCGTTCTTCGTCTTTCGACGTCGATCTCCGCATTTCATCCTTCTTTCGCATTCTATAAATTAATTACAATGTTCCACATTCAATTAAACCCTACTTATCCAAAGAGATTTAGAACTGGTCGTTCTAAACTGGTTGAATTAACTATTTGACCGAATGAATGAATGGTCATGGGATACAAACATTATTATTTTCTAGGCCAGCCTGTGGTTATACATAATTTAATAGGAGGTGGTAGACAAAAATATAATAAATATTTGTGGACTTTTTACACAGCACCATCTCACCCTAAACTAAACGAAGCTTATACTATGGTAACCATGGTATATAGCGATGATGGCTCAGTGGTTAGCGCGGTAGATTTGCATGCCGAAGGGCGTGGGTTCAAACCCCAACAATGAGCTTGAGCTGCCGGTGAAGGAAAACATCGTGAGGAAACCATAGCGTGGTGGTAGGGTACTTTCTAGTACTCGGCTGGCTAGCTACCACCCTCAAGTTCCAACCACCGCCAAGCATCTAACGGTGTGTTGCAGCCTTACTTGAGAGCCAGTTCCATTCCAGGCTAGGTGTGCTTTACCATCTTTGACCACACCGTCACTTAACATCAGGTGAGCTGTGGTCAAACACCTGGCCTGTCAGATATAAAAAAAAAACTATGGTAACCAAATAATTAATAGAAATATTTACATACTATTTTTTTTAAATACATATAAGTAAGTATAAGTATCGTAGGATACACACAGTGCCATCTGACCCCAAACTAAGCAAAGCTTGTACTATGAAAGTCAGATAGCTAACAGAATACTTACTTTTTTTGTAAATACATACTTATATACAGAACACCCAGACACAGAACAAACATTTATGATTAACCACAAAATGCTTGTCCTGAGTGGGAATAGAACCCACACCCTACGGCTCTTAGAGCAGACATACTACCAATGAGCCAACAGGGCAGTCAAAGTCATATAAAACTGTTGCGTCGGGGTGTAATCACATTAATATTATAAAGGTATTTGTATGTTTGTTACTTCTTCAAGCTCAAACGGCTGGACCAATTTTGATGAAATTTGGTATAGAGGTAGCTGACACCCTGGATTAACACATGGGCTACTAATCCCGGAAAAATGTATCGGGTAACAACGCTAGTTACATATTTTTTGTCCTAGTTGGGAATTGCATTGGAACCTTATAAAAAAAACACATGTTTGAAGGGAAAAAAAACCAGCTAAAAAAAAAATGCAGAAAAATTTACGGTGTTGGCAATGGTCATGGGCATTGGACAGGCGTTATTTCTTCATTAATTCTTAAATACATTAAATGTTACCTGTCTCTTAGAGTTTCCAACACTCTTCTGTCTTCATCCGTCAGTACACTTGTCGGCGTGGGAGAATCGAAATCGTCCAAACTATCAGTCAAGTCCACAGATATTAGTTTTTTATCTGTAACAAGATTTTAAGGATGCTGTGACTACAATCGAGACTATCTGAAGACAACTATACCTAATTGTACTACGCAGTAACTATGATCTAATCTGGGACCGCACGCGATTACCATGTCATTTTCGGTGCGCGGACACTCAATGACAATATTTTTGTGTTTGCTCAGGACAATTAGGTCAAATATTAACCACCTATTTTTTATTATTATTTGGAACGACAATCGAGTACTAAGCTACCTGTATTAATATTGCTGATCTTCAAACTTACGCGGTGTATAACTCGAATTTCAAAAAGCAGACCCCGTAACTCGATGTTAGTAAAATATAATGACGTCTTACTTGGGATTCCCCAAATTCATAGCAATAATTTTGTTCGTTGTCGAATTGTCGATCAGTATTTATTTGGCTATGAATTATGAATTCGAATTTTTATTTAACTTCGACTAGATATAACTCGAAAAACATACTTACTTAGAAAATCGCGCCTTTCTAAGTCAAAATTTAATTAAATCCTTTGTATCTCATTTCTCTTTCATATCTAATTTCTTGTTAAGTCGAAACTCAGTAACTCGAAATTTTTAGCATATGAGTTATCGAGATTCCACTGGAAATGGGTATGCGTGGCAATCGGCTCAAATCAATGTTAAACTTTCTCGCGAAATGTAAGCGTTACTCACTTTTACGTCTCGTATTCTCAGTACTTTCGCTGGCTGAGTCATCAAAACTGGACAGACTGCTGCTTCTACCAGGCTTGCGTCTTTTCACTTGTCTCTGGCGGTCTTCCAACTCTAGAGGAGGCGTTTTGGGCGGACGCTGGATTAATAGACAATTTAAAAATGTGAAACGTAGCACGTGAATAAAAAATAAGTTTAAAAATAAAAATAATACACAATGTAAAACATGTCACTGATTAAAAACAGACGAAAGATTTTGTAACACTATTTAGTTCTAAAAATTTAAATCAATAAAAATAATATAAGTGTTTTTTTTTGGTTTATAGTTCCCTTGTTACCTTGGTATGCATGTCCTTGCTGATGGTGACGGTGTGCCTGACGTATTTTAGTTGCTGCTTGAGGCAGGGCCCGTCGTTGACGGAGCGTACGGCCTCACGCGAGCGTTCGAACGCGCGTTGCCGATCCGACACCCAGTCAGTCTCCCAGTGCGGGTTCTGTTGCACGAATTTCTACAAAACAAGTATTATTTTAGCTTTGCATTAGCCAGTAATTACGACAAAGTACAAATTAAGAGTCATTATGTTAAGGGTGATCTAAGTATTAGAATAAATTATTATTAGAATAGCCGTCTATTTATTGGCATAGGGTGGCCTGTAAGAGATCGCTTTAAGCGATAAGGTCGTTAGTTGTTTACCTATTATTGAAGTAATTTTTCTTCTATATGTAATATTTCACATAGTGACAGGACAGCAAAATACGCAATATCGTTTACTTGGATGACATATTTATTCCAGTTAATTTGGTTAAAAATCAAGCTGCTAATCAAAGCAAATCAAGCTAATCTCAAAGTATATCCTTTCCAAATCGGTTTATAACCAAAGGATCTTCCCTTTTTGAAGTCGGTAAAAAAATCACGCATCCTAATGGGGTATATAATTTATACTTACGTTGTAATTTTTGGAGTGTTCTATGGATTTCATGTGAGCTGAAGCGCAGTGCAAGTCTCCGATGAACTGGTCACACAGCTTGCAGTACCAAGCAATCGCCGGGACGAAGAATTGTAGACCTACATGATTATTTATTCATTACTCGATACAAAGACTTGTTGACGGGTTGTCGAGCATCTTTTGAGAAAAAATAAGTTAGTAGGATTTTTTAGATCATTTATGAAAAACTGCTTGAATATGTTTTAGCAGTTTCAAGCATCTTATTAATATAAAAGCTATAAACGAGGAGATTGTTGTGAAGGATGGAAAGGAAGGGCACTTAAAGCGTAGACTCGCAGTGTGAGGTGAAATAATACAAGGGGTAAGGAAGTCCCTACCTCGCGCAAACATTCTTGGCGACACGAAGAATGAGCAACATAAAATAGATGCCTTTGCATATAAAGCAATACTGTTGTACAGCAAGCGTCAAATAGATGTTAACGTTATGGGTTTTCTATTTAAGAATTAAAACCAATGTGCATACTAAGTTGGTACTGTTATTAAAAAACGTTTACCAGTTTAGGTGGTTAAAGAAATATGATATCTTTGGTGACTCTCTGTCACAGTTCAAGTCTCATTTAGGTGTGATCTTGGCCGGTGTTGGTAGCAAGATGAGTAATTGAATTAATTGATTTTTAATATTTTAATTTGTAATAATTTTATTTTTATTTTTAATTTTGAGTATTATTCTAATTTTGATTATGGTGTTAGCTATGAATTTTATTTTGGTTATAGATTTATTGTTTAAATTTTAATTTTGAATGTAATAAGTTTTTAGTTTTGAATTTAATTTAATTTTGTTATATTAATTGTTGTTTTGAATGTTATTTAATTTAATTGATTATCCTGAATTTAATATGTGCATGTTGTGCTTCCTTAGATAAGCAACACATTTAGTTTTCTTGAATTTAGTTAGTTGGTATTTTATGTATTGTAGTTGTTATTGTGAAGCCTAATAAATAAATAAATAAAAAATTAAAAAAAATATCCCTTATTTTAGGCACGGCTCTACCGATTTTTCCAACTGGGGCAGAAATTTGTGACTCCAGCGTTCTAAAGAAATAGTTTTAAAATCTCACAATATGTATAATAATAGGTAATATTTTTGTAATCGAGAGAAAAGTACCCTTTGCACTATGCAGTTTAAGTCTGTATTAGTATTTGACGATGGCTATGTGGTACTTTTTGTTCAAAAACTATCGAAAAATATAATAACTACAATGACAGAGTTTCACAGATTAGCTGCATTCAGCAGAGGATATGATAAACAAAACCGAAAAATAAATTTTGTTCATTAGAATCCCTTATTATATAATTTCAATAGTCTTTGTGATAGTAGGGTCGAAGCTAGTTAGGTATGCGAATACTGGAAATGTCTTAAGAAGCATAAAATATAAAACAAAAATGGTAACTTAAAGCTTCCCACCTCGGATGGGGGTTCGTTTAGTGGGAGCACCAGGCAGGCTGGGGTAACCCGCGTTGATGCTCACGTTGTGCCATGGAGCCTCCTCGTGCTCAGCCGCCGTCCTGGCAACATTTCATACGCAACCTGTCACTGGAATGCCCAGTGCAGAACAAAGCAAACAAGCAGAACGAAGCCAAAGCGACAAAGCGTTTCAATATGCATTTATCAATATAGAATGCAAAGGCTGTTTTCTCAACTGTGATTAGTATCTACATAAGTCTGGTCTATATCACAAACCCTGTTCAAATAGGAGTTAAAACAAAATAGAAATCAATAATAAATAGACTGAAGGACATCTGTCATTTTAAAGTACTATACTGATAGAGAGCCTCACAAAACATGTGAGTGCTGTGCTCCTGATTTTATAACGTAGCTGAAAACGCTATAAGCATTTTTAATGGCATTTGCTAGTAAATTTTATTTTAATTGTTCAAAACGGGCTCTGGATATAGTTGGATTTGGTTTTAATACAACATTGGCATAAAGCATCGAGATTACAATTCCAAGCTAATTTAACTCGAATTTTGGCGCGATACGCATTCATGTGCACTTAGCGAATAACGGCCCAGGTCGTATTTCTCAAATACAAATAAAAAATTGATTGCAAAAAAGAAAGGCGTTAATAGAATCCTAAAAATATATGAAGAAAGAGTTAATTTTGCAAGATAAAGTATGTATGCTAAGTATTCAACATATTTAATTTGAAGCAAAGCATAATAAGCTTTAAGCGACAACCTATTCATATTAAATTAATATAAATGCAACTTAAAAAAAGGCCTGCAAGTTTTTTCAAGGGACTATATCGAGACATAGATAGTGCTAATGATTGCTGATGAAAAGCAGAGGGGTAAACAGGACCAGCATAAAAATATTATGGATTATTATAGGTAACAACAGTAGATTAGAAAACAAATGAATGTCCTGTTTAAATTTAAACTGATTTTGTAACATAGGGGATTTATTTAAAATTGGACCCATTTAAACTTACGTCTGATGTTCAGGTGAGTGCAGGTGGTTGAGGTATTCTTTGGCTGTCTGCGGGAACACATCACAGACTCTGCACCAGTGCAACTCGGGGTCATAAAACTCATAGTTGAACTTCTGACACCACCTAGAAACAGTACCGAGTTTGCGAATTAGATAATGTGCGATGGTGCTTACAACAACAAAAAGTTTGAACATCAGCAATTTTGATACAGGGGGTACAACACTCGATTGTCGTTTCAAATAATTAAAAAAATTGGTGGTTAATATTTGGCCTAATTATCCTGAGCGAACACAAAAATACGGTCATTGAGTATCCGCGTACCGAAAATAGCATGGTAGTCGCGCGCAGTCCCAGTTTAGGTAAGTTACTATGTAGTACGTGCTGTCCATAATTTCCGGAGTCTTAGGAAAAACTTTAACCAAGGTTTTCATTTTTTTTTTTGTATATGTTTTGATTTTATTTCTTTATACGTTTCATAAGACTACTAACTAGCATATCTTTGAATATTGCTAATGTTCAAACTGTCAGCCCGTATATTAGATATATTCTTTGCTTTATTTTGTTGTTCAAAGTGACCATTAAAGATCAATCTAATGAGCATTCTTTACTTGAGTAACTGTGATATTTCTTTGATGTTTTAACATATTATGTCCAATTCTCACTTCTGTTTGGGTTTTTCTTCTGGCGATCTCAACTCGTGAACATCACTGTGATCTCCAATAATACCATTCATCATGTCCAATACATTGTTGATTGTTTTCAGCTTGTTTTGGACTTCAAGCTGTGGAGTGAATAAATGAATTTTAGATTAGGTAAAATGAATAGACTTTGCAGGTGTAAAAGAATTAGATAATTACCAAGGCATACATTATCCTATTTATTGCAGGATTTAAAATATTTCACCATATTCCCTTTTAGAAACTAAGATATCACTGTGAAGAAGACATTAATTTTTGTTACATAATAGTAGTATCTTGGTTAGCAACTAAGCAAAGCATGCACTACAAGAACCAGATAACTGATAGAATATTTATATATACTTTTTTGGAAATACATACAGAACAAACATTTATACGGTTGTCACATAAATATTTGTCCTGAGTGGGAATCGAAGCTACAGCCTATTGTTCTTGAAGTAGATACACAACCAAATGAACTAACAGGACAGTCAGGTCTAGCTATTTTACTTTATTCTAGAAAGCTGCTTTAAAAATGTGTTGTAATGAATAAATCCAACCTGCAACTTGGTATTTTCTTTGAGACATCTTTTGGTGTCAGGGCTGGGTGACCTCTTGCTATAGCCTCGGAGCTCATTTCGCTGATCTTTTAAAGTTTCCAGTTGCTGTCTGAGCAGAGTTGCTTTCTTTTTATATTCCTGTATCTGTTTTGACTGCGGTACTTTATGGCCACCAGTAACTGTTTGCCCTGCAACTACAGTGACATAATTCAGTTAATTCTTAAAGTATCAGAGCAAGTTAACTACCATATAAATTAAAAGAAGATAAGTGAAAAAAATAAGATAAAGTTTTCCGGAACTTGCCGGTTCGTGGTCTCCACTCCAGAACTTTGGAGCCCCATCGGCCTTCAGTTCTATGTGCTATGTGCCCTGCCCACTGCCACTTCAACTTGCTAATCCGCTGGGCAATGTCGGCTTACTTTAGTTCGTCTACGGATCTTCTCATTTCTGATTCCATCTTGTAGGGAAACTCCGAGCATAGCCCTCTTCATAGCTTGTTGTGTGACTTTGAGCTTATCAAGAAGGCACATAGTCAGAGCTCATGTTTCAGCACCATAAGTCATCACCGGTAACACACACTGGTTAAAGACTTTCGACTTGAGGCACTGAGGTAAATCAGACGAAAAAACTTTTGAGCAGTTTTCTGAATGCTGCCCAGCCGAGTTGGATTCGACAACTGACCTTTTTCTTGAAGTTGGACCTACCTAGTTGGACTGCTTGTCCTAAGTAAATGTATGTGTCAACAACTTCAAGAACCGAGATTTAGTATATGGATGAACAATTCAGACTCATACAAATATACAATGTACCTATATAATTTACCTATGATTATAATAATTTACACATATTATTCATTTTGTAAATATTTTCTGTAATTTTTTCTCTGTAATCAAATTTTATATGGGATTATTTTATATGACCAAAACAAAGATTTATTATTATTATAAATAAAGTTCTTGGGTTACTACAATATAAACATACAACATATTCTTTTTATTACTGAAAGTTTTAGTTGCATTTATTCAGTCAGCTGTGGTAATTTACCAAAATGCCACTGCTAGTTTTTTCAACCTATCATGTTAGTGAGTTAGTTTTATAAAATTAGGAAAATAACTTACCATCCTTTTTCACTCCACAGTGACCATGGGTTAATATAGTTGTGCGTGACCTCTGAGGCTGCTTAGTTGATATTTCAGTATAGTGCTGTAGTGAAAACAATGGTGCCGACATACCATGGTTTGCATTAGAGTGGGATGCCAGGTTAGATCCATGACTCTGAATCGCCTGCGGAACATTAACAATTACTTAAGTTTGAAACAAATAAACAAAACAAAAATATGTTTTTCTAACACAAAAAATTGCCATGCCAATGCCTTTAGATAGCCGTTATCCAGTATTAATGATTAGGTTAGTACTTCTACACTATACCTACCTACTTTGTAGCCATAGTAAATTATAAAACTGTATTTTCATTTTTAGTACAACCTCATGAAGTAATTCTAGGGTACTGACTCATCTAGAACACTAGTCCTAATAGATATAGAGATAGATTTTTAGTTACCCCTCGTTGATAGTTGTGATAGTTGTTAGAAGTGGTAGATATTGAAGCATAGCCTTCCTGAACTTGACTGTTGCCTGACGATGGAGAGTCACTTCGTTCGGATGAATTGTACATTTCACCAAATATGTTGTCATAGATGTTGAGTGGTGCGGAGCTTTTATCGACGTCGCTTAAACTACGGGATCCCGTAATGCGCTGACTGCCGCTATATTTCGGCACCGGAAGATCCATCTCGTGCTCCTGTTCCTTCCCGTATCTACCTTGATCTTGTGACATTTCGATCTACTATTTTATGATTACAGAATCAGATAGATTCACTTAAGTAACTAATACGAAAGTATTTTTACGCATTAAAGAAAAAAATTAGTCACAAATAATGGAAAACCAGAAACGACACAAGACAGTCAGCGCTACCGCCATTTCATTGCTTTTTTGTTTACATTTTTGCTAGTTTTTTTTTTTTTATTCGATTTGGCCTTTTCGGGTATGCTAAAGCCTCAGATCAAACACTACGCTATAGCTATAAAGCTATACTGCCTTGTCTTCGGTTTTTGCAATTCATGTATTACGTCTATAGTTACAGTCAAAGTCCAATCTTGGTCAAGTCCAGTTCATGCCAGTCAAATCAAGTCGTGCCTTAGTAGTGGCGACATAAGCTTCGATAGCGTTCTGGAAGCAAAACGAAATCTTGTTTCACCACATTATATCACTTTCCCACACCCGTGCTTATAATTCGGCACTTTATAAATAAAACATCACTATTTTTATGCTTAGACACTCGAAAAAACACTAGATTTGGAAAAAATATACAATGGGGTGACATGACTCTTACCGCGTTCCCGCTCCCGCCAAAACTACAATTGACATAATTACGACATTACATACAACTAATTTTGGAGGCTCTAGGCATGAAGCTATAGGTAAAGATATAGCTTCATGGCTCTAGGTGACAGCTTTTGAACTTGTCAAAAATATTGTTGTCCTTTTCATTGCAGTACATTAAACAAGGACTTCATTTTTTTTTTATTTGCATAGATCTGTCAACTTAATGCCTTCAAGAAAAAAATCTCGCCGGATTGTAGAATTTTTGGAACTAGCTTGCACTGTTTATTTGGCTTATGTGTAAAAACGACTGTATTTTATTCATAAAGCAGCAAATTAAGTGCACGATTGTGGAAAAGTAGTTTTATGTGTTGAGACATGATTTTTAATAATTCTCCCAAAACTTCGTCGAAGCTTGTCTCATAAAATGCCCACTACATTAGGTTAATAAGGCAGCCTTATTTATTTATCATAAAATACTTAAAAAAATTGAAATACTTGATATTGGTAAATAAACAAATTGCGATGCCAATTTTTTTTTAAAACGCTCTATAAAATAGGTTACCTTTCCTTTAATACCTTTTCTTTTGAGCTGTTTTTCTTTGGGCTATTCACGCTGTTGATGTCAAGTTTGTACTAAGTATTCGCTCATAACGTCCACTATATTCAAACTAATAACAAAGTAGCTTCAACTTGTCATTAATCAAGCTACGCAACGATAGCCGGCGCTATGTTTCTTTTGTCACAATACCACAGAGGGCTGACTGAGCAATGCGAAATTCTCTGAGTCTATTGAAAAAAGTTAAGGTGCTTGAATGAGAAACAGTAACATTTAGTTAACTACAGATTTTTTGTATTATTTTGAAGCAGGTTTGCGTTTGACCGCTATCCCGATGTTAAGCGAAGATGCGATCTACAATGGCACGCTTACCAAGAAGAAACTGATTTACTCGCGATTTGAAGATAGCCCCCGGTTCCAAGATTTATCTGACCTGGGTAAAAACTTGATGGTGGCATACTTTCAAATACAAATATTTTATTAATAACACCAAAGTTACATAATTTTCTATTCATATTGAAAAATAACATTGTGTTTGTGCGGAGATGTGGGAAAAATTACCCCATTGTATTTTTTACAAAACTTCTTTTTTCTTTTGTGTTTATGTATTAAAAAGTGATGTTTTATTCATATCCACTAGACGATGGCGTTACGCAGATTGGTGACGGGACGGTCTAGTGGATATAATACCGAATTACAAGCGCGAATGTGGGAGAGTCTATCTGAAGAAAATCCGTCGCCAAGCACCTAACGATGTGTTCTGGCAAGCTAATTCCATTCTAGGCTAGATGTGTTTACCATCTTAGACCACACCGTCACTTATCATCAGATGAGCTATAATCAAACAACTAGTATGTAAACCATTAAAAAAGTCGTTGCATACAAAAATTTCTTGCGAACAAAAACAACTCAGGTTTTTTTCGCCTATTTTATTAGTTAAGGTTCTCTGTGACATAGTAATAAAGCAGAGCACAAGTTCGATTCCCAGCCTTGTCAATGTCTGTACCTAATAGTAGTTTGCTCTGGATTTACCCCAACTACCTAGATGTTAGTACCTACTCTATGTGTTTGTTTGTGTTCTATGACACCTACAGCCACACAAGGAATCCTAATGGAGCTGTGAAACGTTGTTTTTTAATTATCTCCTTGGTTAGGTTGTTTAGGTAGGTACCACCGCAGTACCAGATATTATGTCGCCAAGCAGTAGTGTGAACACATTACTGTGTTTTGGCTTGATAAATGTAGATGTTTTTTATCGTTTTTATGTCAATAAAAGTAATTTGAAATTGAATCAGGAGAGCGTCTCGTTCGTTACATTACTTTTACATACAGAATAAATTATGCACAAAGTACCTACAGTAATATACACAATAATATTATATTTGTAACTGGTAAGTAGGTACAAAAAGGTTACTAATCTCTTTATCTTTTATATGTGAATTAGCTCCCAGTAAAAAAATTTAGTGTAAAAGAATACTACCTAAGGTTGGAGTAGTGCATACATCTTCGTTTGAAATATTCACGAATGAGCAATTTCACCTACTTTTCTTACCTTTCACCCGCTACCGATACTGTCCTGGCTCTGTCATAACATTCATTATTTGTCGATCAAACTAACCAGATTAGGCATAAACTAGGCTCTGTTACAATGCCTATCGAATCAACTGTTGAAACTAATAATTTGCAATGAAACGCATTTCAGTGGTTGTTTAGAAGCTGAAATAGGGTACCTACTTATTTCGGCAAGCGCACTTCACCTTTTACCTTCACCTTGTGGGGCAGCGTGTAGCCACTGCGTGACCGCGGTAGGAAGCTCGGTGTCTGCATTCGGAGGCAGCGAGACAGCCGGTCGTTGCACCATTAAGCGGGGAAGCAAAACTAGCGCGACTCGTGAACAACCGCCATTGCTGTCGCGCCGCACGGTACGCATGCGCGGTGAACAAGCGACTCGCAAAAAACGCGCCAAACCAAACGCACGCATCCCTTGAAAAACTTTTTAGTTGGGAAAAGTTTTTTTTTTCATTTTAAAACGAGTTTTGTGAAGTGTTTTTTTAATTGTTTAAAGTAATCTGCTGTTAGAATGAAGTATAAGGTAAGGTTTTTAAAAACTACCCTCAATGTACTGGAATTAATTTATCTTACTTATATTCACGTACGTTGTGCCGTAGATTTATTCCTACTTTGCTACGGACATATATTTTTTTTAATAATCTTTAAACTTTTGCGAATTTAACATATAAAAACATTTATCACCTGGATGTAATCGCGCACAAAATACTATGAATACTATTGTTTATTTACCTCGACGTTAAATAAACAAAAGTCATTTAACGTCCAGGTAAATAAACAATACCGATTTCATAGTATTTTGTGCCCGTTTAAGTCCAGGTGATCAACATAATTTAAAAATGATTCATTTTGATTTAATTTATAAATGACAGTGAAATCTATAAAGTAGTTTTCAGACAAGCTAATTTTAAATAATCTTGTTTTTAATGCGAAGTAAAAGATTAGAAATAGTTAGGTAGGTACGTAAAAGTCAATTTGATAGCTCATAATACTTGAGATAAAAGGTTTTCATAAGTAAATACTTAGTACCTAAATAATGTACTTATAGGTACTCAACAATATAGTGTTATAGGTACTGTTACAAGCGGTACCTAAGTAGGTACAGTTAGTTGAAATTCTGACCCGAAATGATCAGTTATTTTCGATACGCATCAGTATATTTCAGAATTAACTAACAAGTTGTCAGCTATATTAAAAATATACTTATAGGTACTTTTTATTTTATCTAGCTACTACTCACATATAAATGCATCTAATAACTTCTGTCACTAAAAACTAACGGCTAAAATCATTTCATATACAACGATAAATTAAAATAGGAATAAGAAAGAAAATCAGTTACATAAAATAATTTATATACCTGAATCTTCCACAAAAAATAAATAAATAAGACTTATTATATATACATAATGACTGCCTCATAGCTCATGTCGCCTGTACGTGAACACGGTGATCTACGATGAACCCAGATTGTTCATATTAGATATAGTCCGGAATAAACAGCGAATTATTATAATATTTAAAATAGAATTCCTTTAGAATAAAAATCTTAGACCTGAACTTTGTTTTCACCGTTTTTCAATGTTACCCAAAAAGCACATTTAATTTAGAACCTGAGTCAAGAAATTTTATAACATAACCCTTCGTAAAATCTTTACAAATCGACGTGTGTGATCCTGACCGCAATGTGAATCTCAAGCTGAAACAATGCAAGACAATATTTTTATAAGTCATTGTAATTTTCATACCTGCTGCTTGTTCCATTGTTAAATTAACTGAAATCAAATTTATAAACTCAAAAGTGGTATGCAAGTAAGACAATAACAACTTAGTACATTCTGATACTATACAACGTTCTAAGCTTAAGGTGTACCCTATGTGAATAACTCAAATGGGTACAGAAACAATTCATAAATCACGAAAAAGAACAATCATTTCCACAGACTTTAAAAGTAGTACAGATGTAATGTTGCGTCTAAAATATGTGAAGACTCCTTGTTTTTAGGGTTCCGTACCCAAAGGGTAAAAACGGGACCCTATTACTAAGACTTTGCTGTCTATCTGTCCGTCCGTCTGTCTGTCACCAGGCTGTATCTCAAGAACCGTGATCTAGACAGTTGAAATTTTCACAAATTATGTATTTCTATTGCCGCTATAATAACAAATACCAAAAAAATAATAATTAAGGGGGGCCATACAACAAACGCGATTTTTTTGCCTTTTTCATGGATAGATAAGATGAGATGACGGTAGATAAGTACGGAACCCTTCGTGCGCGTGTCCGATTTGCACTTGGCCTGTTTTTTGTAATCTACCCGCTATATTTATTAAGGTTAAAAATATAAATACTAGTCGTTACTCAGATTAGAACAAAAGTTAGATTGTGTAGAATTAGTGGGTTCTGTAGGATACCCTTTAGCAGTGAAGTACCCGAGACCTTGCTTTGGGTCTGTATCAAAATTTGGGGGCCCTTCTATCCGATTTTCATTACATAGCTTCACGGCAGTCATGTTTATTATTCTAGACGTCTATTGTTGCTACAGCCTAAGAGGCACGTGCTGAGACACATCTAAGTACCTAAGGAAGATTGACAAGCTTAATTAACAGAATATCATGAAAGAAACGAAAGTTATGTGTCGGGGTCTAAGCACTTGTTAATATAAAATCTTTCCTTATCTCTAAGAAAAAAAAACATGATTTTATTGTAACTCGTTGCCAGCGTCTGTGTTTCCAGCTAAGTGCAACCCGGGGTTGTTTAAGGAAAACGTGAATAGGTAGGTATCTCCTAGGCAAGCGTGCTCAATCTTCGGCCACACCGTCGCTGAAAAGGCAGACTGTATCCATGGAAGCTGCGTAAACAGCATATCATGGCCATGTGGCGAGTCTTCTTAGCTATAGCTTGATAATGTGAGGGAACTCTGTAAATATAGGCAGAGTTTTGAAGGTACAAAAGCGTTGCGTTAAGAGTTACTAATACGGCTCGGTTTTGAGATAGCTGCAAACCACTTGTCATAGCATGTAACATTCTTTCCTTGCCATGTATGTACATTAACATTAAGAACATTTGTATTTTTATTATTACTTGTCAACAAAGAACAAAATTCGCTAACCTGTTATATCAATCAGCCTCGAGCCCGAAAAGATTTATATTTAAAAAAAAAAACGTTTTTAATATCTGTATTGCAATTTACAATAATTTACCTGATGACATAAAAGTTCTCAAAGAAATGGAAATTAATTTTAAAATGTTTGACTGATTGGCTTTTAACAAATGTTTCTACAGCGTGAAGTTTTCTTATAAATAATAACTAATATTAATAATATAATCTACTACTACTAATACCACTAATTAAATTATCTACTTTTAACACTTGCACGTCTGCTTGCAGACTGAATACATTGTGACACTACAAAAATTGTTATAAGACGTATTATATATAGGTACCTTCATGTATTCCTGTGAATAAATTATTTGATTTGATTTTATTTCCATCATGGATAAAGGCGTGTAATAAAAAATGTCACAAGACGTAAATTAATTATTATTTTTAGTACCCGCACCACCCACGCATACCATTATACCCAATGAAGTGTAAAAATACCTGTTTCTGTCATGTTAGCAAATGATTAGGGTCCAACATCAACTCCTCCCAATACCCTCATCTATCAAGAACTTAGGACGTATATGACAGATGGTCACATCTGTCATATACATTGTTCAATAACAGATTAAGGACACCGAGGACGCCCGAAGCGATCCTTCCTTACGGTACAAGCCCCGTTACTTGATCTTCATACGTTGTCATTGAAGCATTGTTCACTTCCGATCAGTCTTCAAATCCAGGTCAACAACCCTGATGACAATCACAATAGGTAATATACCTACAGTTAGTTTAATCGTATACATTAACCCTCCCACAGCCTTGTTATTTGATGACTGATTTTGATTGTGTATGTTCATTATATAGATTGTACAGTTTTGATGGCGGTAAAAAGTTTGTTTGTGATTAGTTTGTAATAATATATAATTACTTAGTACCTACTTAGGTAATTATTAAATATTATTAATGATATCAATCAGTGTTACGTGTTTAAACTGCCAGGTAATCAAGGTGCATTTCCCTGAATAATGAAAGTGTATTAGCTGGTTTTGTTTTCTGTTCCGTGTCCGTGACCATGTCCATTTTCCACACTAATACTAATTCAATAGAAGAAATAACAAGAATATAACTTTATATCACACTAAACATTTATATACATTATAACATACAAAACTTTAAAAAATAATAAAAAAACAAGAACAACATGGACTAATATATATACGGCGTACAACGGTGGTTTGGATGGAAAGTAATCATAGCACAGCTATTTCCAGAACTACAGTTTTCACAATAAACTTTTTCAAGGTTGTACCTATGTATATGTGTTGCAGGCGTGTCGGCTGTCGGGTCGGTGCGGAAGTAAAAAATAATAATAAGCACCTAACAACAACCTTATTGCACTAAATTAATAATTTAGTGAAATAAGGTTAAGTTTATTTCTTTCTCGTCATCACGCTTTTATATATTATCCTAACTAATACGAGTATTATAGATGCGAACGTGAGACAGAGTGACTAAGTTACAAATGTTTGTCTAATATTAGTCTAAATGTCTTAATGTGACAAAGATTCTGATTAACACCCATTTTTGTCAAAGAATGTCGCACTTTGAAGACTCTTTGTAATTTACGGATTTAATGTATGTACCTAACATACATTAAGTTTTACTGTCCATCGTCCAGCTAACCATCTCGTTAATAGAAAAACATTTAAGCTTCCACTCTACTCGTACAAACTATGGTCAGTAGTCATCTATGAGTTAAGTTTAAGTGGGTACATTACAATTTTTTACGCATGTTGTGTTCACATCTAGGGCGTATGCATATTGTTAAACTTTTTGTATTTGTTATTGTATCGCAGTTCTTTGTATATATCCAGTTTTGCGAAACTATTAATGAAAAATAAATTTTATTTACTCACACAAAGAACTGCGCTTGTAGCGAGATTATTTAATGACCTTTGTACAATCGACGCAATTAAAGAGCTACCGTAACCAATATAATAATATGCAAGATGTCGACGCGTGCATAATTCAGCGGAGCATCTTCCCAGATAGGTTTTATACTCATTAATGCGGGAAGTAATGAAGTAAACACCATAAAATCATTGTAAGGAAACATCGCCGTGCATAATTAAAGAGATTAAGGTACGTCGCACATTGCAATCATCATCATCATCATTTCAACCGTAGGACGTCCACTGCTGGAAATAGGCCTCCCCAATTGACTTCTATAAAGGTGTATTGTAAGCGGGTCGCATCTGCCGCTTTCCTGTGGTCTTTATTAAGTCGTTTGGCCACTTTGTGGGTGGATATCCTACGCTACGCTTGCCGGGCTGTGGTCTCCACTCCAGAACTTTGCAACCCCATTCGGCCATCAGTTCTGCGTGCCATGTGCCCTGCCCACTACCACTTCAACTTGCTAATGATTTGATCCCGTAGGGAAACTCCGAGCATAGCTCTCTCCTTACCTTGTTGTGCTACTTTGCGCTAACCAAGAAGGCACATACCTAGTCGGAGACCACGTTTCAGCGTTTCAGATTGTATATAGAAAACACAACTATGTTACATTACATTTTTTATTAAATTTTGTGGTAGGTTAATATATTTTGATTAATATACTTAGAAATTTTAAGTTAGTAATTAATCATATTACAATGCTATCGCTTGACTGTTGTTAGCTAATACGTACAAGACATTATGTCAAATAACACTAATAGATACCTATTAGTTAAATAACACTGATAGATTATAAATGTGAAAGTTCCTTTGTAATTCTGTAGGTATATTTGTTACTTCTTGTTATTGATTTACAACCCCAACACTGAGCTTGAGCTGCCGGTGAAGGAAAACATCGTGAGGAAACCATAGCGTGGTGGTAGGTATTTTCTGGTACGAAAATCTGCCGCCATTTACCTACCTAACGGTGTGTTTCGGTAGTTTTACATGAGTTCTAGTACGCCAGTTCTATTCCAGACAAGGTGTGCTTTACCATCTTCGTCACTTAACATCAGGTGAGCTGTGGTCAAACTATGGTTAACACCATTGATGAAAATGGATTTTGATGATATTTGGAATACAAACTAGCCTTTTACCGCTGATAATGCTGCTTTTTGTGGCTCATAAGGTTCTTTTATTTTCTGTACATTATATTTCTGGTGTGCATAGTTAAGTGTTTCTACCCTTCTATAGTACCTATATATAAACTAGCTGCGCCCCGCGGTGTTACCCGCTACATTTTTTCAGGATAAAAAGTATACTTAGCGGTATAAAATATACTTTACGACCTCTCATACCTACCAAACATATATAAAACAAAATCATAAAAATCAGTCGAGCCGTATCGGAGGAGCGCGATCACAAACACCGTGATACGAGATTTACATATGTACATATATATAGAGATAAAATCTGTACATGTATTATTTTTACTATTCAGCATCAATTGACTCGAGTGTTTATTAGTTTTCTTACGAGTGTC